>CM041531.1:23414142-24614142 GCA_023238725.1 Scortum barcoo
AATAACAAACTAGAGACATTCACCACCTTAACACAAACTGGCAAACAGTTATTGAGTCAAGACCAGATTCCTGATCGTTCTCGTTTCCGACGTACGATGGCGGCCACATCTTGTTTGAGCGTGGAGACGCTCTGTTCTAGCTGCTCCGAGAAGTCCCTCAGCAGACGACTCTGCTCGTCCACGAACAGCCTGAGCCCCAGCAGGTCAGACTCCTCCTGGAAAACCACAGGAGCACATAACCTCAAAACTAACCACAGCAATTAATACATGTACTACATGAAACTGACTCTTTATTCCACTGGCCACTTTTCCACATAGAAAACTGCAAAACATTTATCATGATGAAAGCAACAGGTGTCTCCCAGTTTTGTAATGTCCATCACCTAGAAATGCTTTTCCTCTCTGGTTTGCAAATGTTTCTTTTACATCTGGTTTATGCTGTGGTGGAACCAGCTAAAAATACCTTACAGCGATTGTAAACAATACAATGATTATATCATAACTTCTAATAAACTCTTGTAAAATAATATTTTGTTAATTTGTCTCTGACATGTGAAGACGTGAAATTCTCTGACTGTTTCATCACATTCTTATCATACCAAGCCTGAAGTTAAATCTTTGATTTAAGAAAACAAAGTATGTGACTTATTAAAATCCTCAGCAGTTACTGTAATCTGACTAAAACTGGAATGCCAGCTGAATTGCGCGCCTGATTGTGTATTGTTCTCTATAGATCCACTGCTGATTAGCTGCGATCACGAGGCCTCATTGTAGTAATGCTCACTAATACTAATGCTGCAGACAGACGTGCATACATACGCTGGGCCTGTGTCTGCGCAGGCGCTGCAGCTGACCCTTGACTGAGGTCATGCTGTGGTAGAAAACCTTGAGAGCACGAGCAAAGTCTGCATCGCAGCTGGGACGCACCGAGCGACCACGCGCACTCTCCCCACCTTACACACAGAGGGAGAAAGGACACGTTTATCAGCGAATCTCCTGTTGAAACTGTCATGAATGGGAATATTTTGCCATGTAACAACTGTTCATTCCTGTAAAAGAAAGTACAGACATGAGGTTAAATGTAGTATAAATTGGTGTTTAATTAACAACATGTTATGTTATATATGTTTCAGTTACCATTCCTGGCTGTGTTGAGTTGTTCTCTCAGACTATGATTTTCTTTTCTCAGTGAAGCATTTACACGCTTTAGCTCCTCCAAGTCCTGTTGAAGAGCTCTCACTGAACAGCTGAGCTCTGCAGAGTCTGCAGGCTGCAATACACACACACACACACTCATTAAGTCTCATTCATTAAGTATGAAGGAGAATTACAGTTCCTGAAGTCTATCCTGTCATGTATGATTTTAAAACTCTACTGCCTTAAAACTTGTCTTACAGTTAGGTAAATGCATAATATATTATGTATTTCTTCCATACTTTTGTATCTGTTAGAATCATGATTTAGAAACATGTCAGAGTCAAAGATCTTTCCTGAAACAGGATTACAAACTAAACATCAAACTCACCGTGCTGTCCGAACGGCCCACCTCCTCAATGATGAAGATGCCCTCTGTAGTCATCCTCAACCCCTCCAGAGATGAAATAAGGTCAGTACAACCCTCTGAAACAAAGAGCCAGCATCAGCAGCTTTAATGATACTTTTAACAATTTATTTAGTTGTTATACTTACAGTGATAATCTGTGCCAAAAATGGAATTATAATTCAATTTCAGCCCACTCCAACCCTCATACACGTCAAAAGGGCATCTGAGGCAACATGATATCTGATGAACTGAAGCATTCATCACTAACATCCAAAATACATTTGTTTTACATGCAGCTGTGGTAGTAAAGAGGTGCAGACAATTTGACAGATTTTCCTGTCTGCCTGCTGTACCTACACACCTGCCCAATCGTCCATCCATCTCTTCATGCTCACCTTGAAGGCCCCAGAGCTCCAGCACTACAGCGCTGCTCTGCAGGTAGTCCAGCAGACGTTGGGAGGTGTGGAGGGAGGCGAAATGAACCCTGTGATCCAGCAGAGGGTTGACGTTGTGCCACACAGCGGGAGTGTAGAGAGGCTGACTGCAGTCAAACAACCTGAAACTGAGAGAGTGGGGGAAGAGGACAGAAGAACAAAGTATCTCACTTCTGTCCATGTGAATCCAGATTACAGAAATATCCCAACTGTCATCATACTCCCTGTCACGACTTTTCATTTTTCACAGAAAATGCCAAGTGTCCCAGAAACATGTTGCATTTTACTGGTCACTTCAAAATGTCTTTAGTGCCCTCCATGGCTCTACATGTAGCCCCCACATGCCTCACCCAATTTGGACCCCTCTATTGCGGGTCTCTCTGATCCAACGAAGGCCACAGCACTGCTCCAGGACCAGCTGGAAATCCAGCCGACGACCCAGTAACTCAGACGGGTCAATCAGAATGTCATCCTCACCCAGAGGGCTGGAAGGTCAGAAAGTTTATTTACTAACATAACTATGTGTTTATAAAGGTTATTGTGTGTGTGTGTGTTTTGTGTGTGTGTGTCATACAGTCCTGTGGAGGTACAGGGGACCAGCTGTGCTTGTAAAATGGCCTCCTCTGTGCCCTCTGACCCCAGCACCTACAGACAGAGATTAACACTTATAGTACCATCTAACAATATTACCGTGTGTGTATGTGTGTGTGTGTGGTGTGTGTGTGCGTGCCTCAAGCTGTTCTTCTAGAGCGAGCGATGCGGAAGGCCAAAGACTGAAGCCAGAGATGAGCAGTGCCCAGAAGCAAAGGCTCCACAGGATCCCAGAACGGGTCTTTATCTCTGGGTAACGCAGCTGCACACGGCCCGTCGACTCTCTGACAGCAAGAACCAAACACAGAACAAATATTTAAAATACAGGTGTTGCTCTGCAATGTAAACTTATTAATGATAAAGCTAGCTGCCACTGAATTACATTGTCTCTACTCCTCTCGGCCTGATGCTGCTGGTAGACTTCTTCCATCAGGAACTTACGGTTCACAAACTTGGCCTTGGACCACATCCATACCTGGGGAGAGAGGGTGACACTAGTTTAGGCGGAGTAACAAAACTTCAAGATCCAAAGTCAAACCTAAACTGAAACTGAATAGTAAAAATGCTTATGAGCGAGTGTTCATGAGATACAGACCAACCTGTTTTCTTCCCATAGTGGTAACTCTGACAACTATCTCCTTCTCCAGATCGTGTCCTTTTGAATCTGACAGTGCCAGATTCTTGATCTCCAACTTAAAGTCCACACCCTAAACATGCATACATATCTATATATTAGATTGAGTGTGAATGTGAGTGAATGTGTGAGTTAACACTTGCAGCATGTGGTTGTGTGCTACCTTGTTCAGCTCCTGGCTCATCTGGTTGGCCTCGGCCACCATGGGCATCAGTTTGATGTAGTCATAGAAGACGGCCAGCAGACTGGGGTCCGCCTGACTGGCCCCAGCACTGGACTCGCCTAAATTAAAATACATAAATAAATAAAGTGTTTTCTTAAAAAAAAAAACAAAAAAAAAAACTGATCCTGATTTTGACCCTACCGCTCACCCAGGTGGATGCCCTCAGCAGCAGCCAGCTCAGACTGGAAGTAGTCGTAGTCGTAGCGGCTCCAGTCGTCCAGTGAATCCGCCCCTCTCAGAGGGATAACCAATGAACAGATAGGTGCAGTTGGAACCGAGAATAAGACGGTCCTATAGGGAAACAAAACAGAGAGAGTTTGTTCAGTAACACACACGTCAAACAGTCAGATCACATCACGTATGTGTGTGTGTTGAGACGCACCAGGTGCTGCAGCTCAGTTGTCTGGGAGACAGCATTGCCATTGACAATGACCTTTGACCCTGCCAATGGGGTCAGCGTTACCCGGCGCTGTTCGTTCCTGAACACAGCGTGACGCTCCTGGATCCTGATGAGACACACACACACACACACACAAACATAAGTATAAAGAAGCAGAATTAGGGTTAAAAAAAAAAAACAACATTACTAAGCTTCCTGCAGCCTATCCCAGCATGCACTAGGTAGACTACAAGGAAACACCTGGAATAGATCACCAGTCAATGAAATCATTCACATCCACTTTCATGTAAAGACTGTCAAGTGCCTTTAGTCTCACTCTATCTGTGCTGGTTGAAGATGTACTCTTGTTCTCTGATGTGGTCTTAACGTGACGGAGACTCACCCTAAGCCTTTGATAGAGATGGATCTCAGGGAAGAGTCACACAGGCCGATGTCCCATTCACCTGGAGCACCAAACAGTGTTATTGAGAGGTCAGGAAGACGCTGAAAACCAAAGACTATATTGAGCTGCTTTTTACATCCAACTACTTTGCCTACGTTCTCCAGGATCTCCCTCTAAAAGTTAACCCAGACCAGACTGAGATATTCATCGAGAGCGAGATACAGACAGACGCACCCTCCTGAATGAAAAGCTTGACAACCCCTGACAGCTGAGCATCCTCGTTGATGTTCAGGATGTAAGGATGCATCTGCATCATCCTCCTCTCCTGAAGGGAGGGACAGCAGTGAACGGCAGAGAGAGAACATCAGAAACTCCTGAGTGCGAGCATCTCTGACCGTGTGTGTGGATGTTTTTGTGTGTTTTGTGTGTGCACCTGTGTGATGTTAGCGTACTGTTGCTCCCAGTCCTTCAGCGCCTCCTGAAGGTGTTGTTCCCACAGAGTCTGAATGGCTCTGATCTGGAGCTCATTGTGGGTCAGCAGCTGACGGAGCTCCTCTGAACACACACACGCACACACACGTTCACCTCTCTTCTCTTCGCCTGCAGGATTTTCTTCTACTCTACAAGTGAGTCTTACTGGTCTCGTCGTTGGCTCTGCGTCCCTCCTGGCCCAGCCGGCTCAGTCTTTGCAGCAGCCTGGTGTTCTCGGCCTTCAGCTCTTTAACCAGACGCTCAGTGGGGCTCTCATTCACCACTGCTCGGTTCTGGATACGCTTTGCCCTGCAGAGGTGAGGGAGACAGGGACAGAGGGAGGAAGGGGTGTGGAAAGCCAAGCAGAAAGAAAAGACAGGAGAAGGAAGTTTTGTCCTGTCATGTTATTATTATGTGTCAACCTGCTGTATTCATAATGGGCTACTCTATTGTACCTCTCAGCATAGCGTAGAGTTGAGAGAGACTCCTCATAGCAGATATCAGCGGGGCTCAGCGTGGCAATCTTGAAAATTGAAAATTGACTTAATTAAATTGTGTTCACTGCGTATTTCAAAATGCTGAACTATATTATTTAACACTATGTAAAATCTATGTATGTTGGCCCGGGGCGGATGAAACACACAAATTTGTAAAAAACATTTTGTACATTTCTCTAATCTTTGCTTTTTTTCCTGAAATATTGGGTAATTTGACTAATTTGGGCTTAAAACAGTTAAATGTAACCATCTGAGAAGTTTAGAGGAGTAATATTCTTGGTAAAACTGCTAACAACTCACAGACATCATCTTTTTGTAAAGTATCTCAGGCCAAAATGGGAATGGAAACTCTGTTTTTAATAAACAAAGAAGAATAAAAAGAAACACTTCCCTCTGAAATGTAGTGAAATAAAAGCATAAAGTAACATAAAATGAAAACACTCAAGTAAAATACAAGCGCCTCATATTTGTAGTTAAGTACAGTATAATAAATGTGAGTTACTTTACACCGCTGATGTTTGCCCTATTTTGTGTAAAGTATCTGTTACCATAACTGTGCGACTATTGCCTCCCAGTGCAGACTGCAGCAGCTTGGTGAGCACTGAGTCTCTGTAGGGTATATGGACGACTTTCTTCCCCACTGCCACATCAGCGAGAGAGCTGGAAGAGAGGAGAGGACGTGACAAATACTGATAAACCAAACTGAATGAAAACCAAATGAGACTAAAGACCAGATGAACCTGATGACATTGCCCAGGGTGGTGAGGCTCAGGTTGATGGCTGTGCCCTCTTTGAGTCTGTCGGCCTCCGACCCTGACGACCGCTGCCGCTCGCTGCCAGCTAAGTCCACCAAGTTGATGTTGGACTGCTTTGTGATGTTCTCTTTGGAAAAGATCTGACAGGAAGTCACAGTGATGTCAGTAATGACTGCTTAACTATATTTCTGACATACATAAGGAGAGACCAGCACATGTGCAGGTGCAGCGTGAATTCATTTTGAAATTGAATCTGTTATTTTTAATCTGAGTGTGTTGAGTAGTAGGACTGAAACTGACACACTTACCTGTTTGAGCTGCAGGATTATGAGCATGTGCGAGCGACTGCTGTTGGCATTCATGTGAGTGGCAGCGGTGGTTCGCGTTCTGGTGCCCTGCTCCATCAGCTGCTCCACCTAAGTTTTAAAGTTCACACTGCAACATGAGTCCAGATCATCTTATATAATGTTAACCCTCATGTTGTGCTCCGGTCAAATTTGACCGATTTAAAAGTTTTATCTCTGAAAAATGTACTTAATTTGATCAGACTGACCTTTAGATTCCATGACTTTGTCCACAAAGAGGATTTCAACACACAAAATAAGTTGTATTCATTTAAATACAATTTTGTGTGTTTTATTCAACTTTCTGTACACTCTTGGTGTTCCCGGTCAAAAATGATCATCATTAGAAATGAATGGGGGAACTACAATTAGTGTATAAAAGTGAGCTCAGGTACATCCTCATTTGTCAGATGAACACACACACACACACACACACTTTGGGTTCCCTGGCAACCACTACATGAACCTTTGCCCAGTAGAGTTTCAACACGTGTTGGCAGCTCTCACAGACAGCTGCAAGTTTCAATAATACTGAACTTTTCTCGTAGCTTTGGTATTTAATGCTTTTATGAGGCCTTGCTCACGGTTCATTATGTGGCAGCACCATGGCAGGCCGATATATCGTAAGTGAGGCTCTTGATTATATATATATATTTCTGTCATCAGAAAAAAAACTGATAGACTGATGAAAACTGCTCAAAATGTGAAACACGGAGGTAAAACAACGCGAGAGGGAAAACCCCGGGAAAAAGCATCTCTTACAAACAGCATACAAAAGTATTAAACCATTTTATAGTGCTCATATTACAACAGTTGTTCTTTAATGTTTAATGTATAAGATCTTGATCTTGGAATATTGTTAAATTGTTAAGTGTAGTGTTGAGATAATTTCCTTTGTTACTTTATGTGACTGTTCAAAAATTTTAAATGGTTTCAAAACAAATGTCGTCAATGGTAACTTTGACCCAAATGTAGTCTGTGATAAACAGTATTCTATGTTTCATCTGATTATTTCTTAAAGTCAAAATAATCCAGAAATTATGTTTTTTAGAACTCAATTCAAGATGTATAAGCACAGATCAATAAGGCATACCAAGGCCATGAATAACAAATAGAAATTCAAAACTTGTAATGTTCACAAGAATTTAAGTTGATAAAAAAATCTGACACAACAAATAGTGATAATGTATGTATTATTGTAGTTTTTATGATGAGTCTTAATGGAAACGGTCATTTTTGACCGGGAACACAAAATCGTTTAACATGAAATAAACACAATATGAGGGTTAATGTTATATAATATCATATATGTATATAACCATTATGAAACACACCAGCACATTTCTTAAAGTTAATTTACTTTTATTTTTATAACTTTAAGTAAAGTCAATTAAGCTTATTGCAGTGGACACTCTGGAGGACTCCAGAGACTCACAGAGTTGAATATAAATTGTGGACAGTTATCCATCCAGCTCTCCTTCACTGTCTCACTGAGTTTGTTACTGTGCGCAGAGGCATTTTTTTCTATATTTACTCTCCATCCATCTCTCTACCTGTGGTGCGCTCTCACACGGGACAGTTCGGAGACCCTCCACATAGAAGCCTCTTTGCTGCTCCTCTCTGACTCTGAGCCCCCCCGGAGTACGAGACCCCCGAGACAGCAGGTCAACCACCTGGACAGAGAGGAGAGAGAAAGAAACGAAGTCAATGATACACAAAAAAACAGAGAAAAAGAAACAGACAACAGGAAAAATTACCCTCTGTTACCTGCTCATTATAGATTTCCAACATACTGAAAAAGACCTGTGGAGACGTCAAGGACAAAGAGATTTTAAACTTCACAACCACCACACACCTGCACATAATACTAAATTATAATGACCTGACTCTTGACCTGACACTGTCTGCTCTCCAGGTTTTCTCTCCTGGCCTGGAACAGTCGGTCACACAGTTTAGGAACCAGGCCTTTGTTCGGCCCACCCGTAGCCCACCATCGAGTAACTCTTCCCTGAGCCGGTCTGCCCGTAGGCCAGCAGAGTAGCATTGTAACCCTGCAGGCATCATTTCAGGACATCCACTATTAAGACAGCTCACACAGAACAAAAAACACACCAAGTATAAATAAATATAAATATTAAATGTGTGATGATTGCTACCTGCAGTGCGTTCTCTAGTATTCCCTCTCCCAGGTCGTGGAACACGCTGTCCTGGGGATGGATGATGTGTTGTGAGTCAGAATTGTATTCACAGTCTACATTTATACTCTCTGCTGCTCTGCTTGTTGTAATGATGTATTACTGCCTGTGTTATCAGGACGCCTCAGAGCTGACCTGGTCGGCGTATCGTCCACCCGGCTCTTCAGGCACAAAGAGGCCACTGCGGTCTCTCACAAAGCCGCTGTGGGACCAGTAGGCGTAGTCGAAATTAAACAAACGGCGGTTCTGGGAGTCACGTGGGTCCTGGATGGTGATGGAGCTCGACACCATGGAGACAACACAGCGGCTTCCTGCGTCCCTCTCTCTCTGAATGGAGGAAAGACAAGGAGGAGAAGAGAAGAGGTAAAGGACATTTATATTTTCAATTGTTTAACACAGGTTTGTACTCTGACAGGCCTCAAAGTTAAACCCTGTATACGTGTGTTGCTATCTTATTTGTAGGAAAGTAAGTACTCTAATAAAGCTAGAAATACCACAGTGTAGAAATACTTTGTTACAGATAAAAGTCTTGTATTCAAAATATTGATGCAGCAAAAGTCCACATGAATAAGCATCAAGTACTCATTATGCAGAATGGTCCATTTCAGAATCATATATAGTACTGGATTGTAATTAGTGATGTATTCATGTTTTCTTCACTTAGAGCTGTAGTCTGCAGTCCTGGAGAAAGCAGGTTGATATTTGAATCCAGCAGCCAAACAAATACACCCCTCCCTTCGGCGCTCCTCCAAACTGGAGTGAATAACACGCGGCATCAGTGTTGTTCTGTGTATGAGCACAAAGCTTATTTGACAACCTGGCAATGAGAACGGGTTGGTGGCTCAGTCAGAGCAACTGTGTTTGTTTCCCATTGACAGAGCCAGGACCGTGTGTGAATACTGGACTGTGGACTTGACTGTGAGAACAAGATATTCACTGAATTTCACAAAGTGTATTGGATTAAAACAGTAGACTACATCTTTAATGTTGCAGATGGTAAAGATAGAGTTTACTTTGACTACTTTTTACAGTCTTTAGTCTATAATAACACCACAATATTTCAGTTGGAACTAGTAACTACTGTTTTCCAATAAATGCAGTGGTGTAAAAAGTACATTTATCCCTGCGACACAGTAGAGTGAAAGTATGAAGTAGTATAAACGACAACTCAATCTATGTACAAGTACCTCAAAAGTGTATTCAAGTACTGTACTTGAGTAAATGTAGTTACATTCCACCACTGTAAAAAAAAGAATAAATGCATATAAAGTCAAATAACTGTTTGTTTGCTCTCACATTTCTCAAAGAAATTGAAGATCCATGCTCCTGTAATATTTACTCTACATATTATCAACATTAACACTACTATTAGTATTACAGCAAGTCTTCTCATGTCTCTGCCATTTCCTGCTTTAAACTGCTCCATCATAGCATACAGTGGTAATATACATTAGTGAATGTGATACCCTCAGAATGAAGTACATTGTGATAAAAAAAATAAGCGTCAGAAAAACATCAGGCAAGTAAATCACCTAAGAAAAAAAAGAAACGGACGATTTTGTATTGACTGACCTTGTTGAACGGTCGGACTCTGACGGCCACTTTGACACAGTCCTTGCTGTGCATGTCTGAGGCTTTGGCCCTCATGGTGCTGCAGGCAGGCATCAGCACCGTCAGACCTGCAGACTGAGTGATCAGCTCTCTCACACACAACCACGTAGGACTGTGTCGAGTTACACAGACACAGACACAATCAGGTCAGTGAGACAGGTGGTGTCCATGTTAGTCTGTGAGGAAACGCCACATGAGGGTTGACAGAAAACATGATGGAAAAAAAAAAAACACATTCAGTTTACCTGCTGGACGGTGGATGTGACCCTGAACTAAAAACATTAATTAAACATTAATGTGTAGTAGACACTGCTAGAATTAAGATGAACTAGAAACAAGGCTATTAATTAGTTACTTAATAAAAAAAATCAAGAATTAATATGAGCAGAAATAATGCTCTTAATTAGCTTTCCCCCACACTGGGGTTTTGTTTTCTGAAATGGAGCTGTGGAGATAAAGCTGGTTTCACTTTCAGCTTCACTACCAACTATAAATTATAGAAGAGAGTCAGTGAACAGAGAAAGAGGGGAGTCAAATTTATGTGGGAGGGGTTTGGGGTGGGGGAATCACGTGTACAGCCACGATCATGTCAACACTGCAGTCACATTCTCTGAAATCAAACTTCAGCCCAACAACCACATTTCTGACATCAACCACATGTGAAGGAGAAGCTGATAAAATTCAGCAGACGTCTGATATTTGACGACGCGCCAACAGGATGAGGTCTCGGCTGTTTGTGAAGGATAATTAGAGGCTTGTAGGTCCTTTCAGTGGTTCACTGCACACCTCAAGGCTGAGAGGCTCTGTAGTCCGGTCACTTCATCCACACACCAAACAACTAACTAACAAACACACGCGCTTAAGACAGTAAATCAAGACGAGAGATAGAGAAGTATTCAAGCTTTACCATATTTATCAAAGAGCAGTCATCAAAAATAAGACATTCTACATACATTCATCAGAAAATAGCCTATTTGTCAGATGGTGGTTGCCATAAATTTAATTAAACAAGCCTATTAACATTTCCCAAAACAGTTAACAACTCTGTGCAAGTCTTTTTTTTTTTAGGTGTCTTTCACTCTATACAACATCCCCATGACATACAAAATAGTCCAGATCTGATAGCAATAGTGTTCAAGTCTGTGCCTCTCACAGAAAAGCTCCCCAAATCGATTGAAATTTAAAGACTATGGCATAGGCAGTCTGATTAGGTGATCCAAATGCATTCCAGACACTTAAAACTTCAAAATGAACATAATTCTTTAGGATTTATTTATTAACTTTATTTGGAACATAGCAAAAGACTATTTACACATTTATCAGTAGAAATCTTTTTTTTTTAAATCTCCACTGGGTTGGTTGCTTTTCTTCTTAAATAGAAAAAACAGCAGGCCTCAAAATCTTAAAAGTAAATCAACGACAACAACAACAAAAAAAAAAATCAAATAAAAGAGAATGTAAATAAAACCTCTTCATCGGAGGCAGGTTCAGTTCAGCCACTCTGGTTTTTATTAATAGGAGCTTCTAAAAGCCCACACTGATTGCTTTCCCTTGTGCCATTTCCGCGCCCAGAGAGTGAAGCTGATTACGAGGAGCGTTGCAAAATATCCAACACAAAATGGCCACAGACACAATATCAAGTGAAGTCGAGTTAGTAAGAGCGGGACGTGTAAACTCTAAAAAATATAGTCCTCTCTCACACTGCTATAATCCACCAGTGTGTTTTGTCCCAAAAATATAATTTCATGCCTGCAATGCTTTTGATCGTCCTACAGGGAAGTCAATATACAAAGGAGACCGCAGCACTGTGAGGCATTTGAGGAAATAGAGCCATCTATTAAAATGAGTTTAGGCATACACTTTTATTTGACAGCTCCTGGTTGCGTTGGTTCAGATTCTTCTGGTGGCTGTCTGAGGTTCGCTGGTTCAAACCACCATCGGCCTCCTTAGAGCTTCTTCCTCCGTGTCACGGGTTTTGTGTAAACGGTGTCCATTATGCGTTTGCGCCGAAGGTTCATGCTCGAGGTGGGCGCCTCTCCTTCCTTGATCCTTTTCTGTGCTCGTGGG
Source organism: Scortum barcoo (assembly GCA_023238725.1). Taxonomy (NCBI): domain Eukaryota; kingdom Metazoa; phylum Chordata; class Actinopteri; order Centrarchiformes; family Terapontidae; genus Scortum; species Scortum barcoo. The sequence goes on from CM041531.1 coordinate 23,426,290, forward strand.
GGCAGATCTTCAGGGCTGGGCAGAGGAGAGATCAGATCCACCTCTGCAACAGGAGGCGGCTCTGAAACCGCTTTGGATCTGTTGGGGGAGAAAGATAAAAGTAAAACCTGAGCAGGGAGTGGTTTTCTTCAGCTCAAACCAGAGTATGGAGAAGTCGTGCAAATAATTAGATTTCTTCAGTAAACTGATTTACGTCACTGAAAAAAATATGCAGTCTTGTTTAAAATAATAACAGTAATATTTATAAGACTGAGCTGGTCTTTATTGTATCCTCAGTCTTAGAGGCCCAGAAGGTATTCCTTACTTGGCTGTTCTTTTGCCCGTTTTTCTGGTCTTAGAAACACCCGCTGCTTTCTCCACTTCCACCTGATCTTCTGAGGCAATTTCATCCTAGAAAAGAAAGGAAAAGGAAACATTGAAAAAAAAACAGGACATAATAAGATAGCTACATAATTAATAAGTAGTGTATTAGTATACAGCAGTAATTGCAAAACTATTGCAAAACTAGACTTACCATGGCAACTGCATATCATTAGCTCATATCACACTAAAGTGGTCTTAACCCTTATATAGTATTCGGGTCAAAATGACCCGTTTCAAATTTTTACAAGAAAGAAAATGGTAGAATTATAATTTTTTTCTTCCTGAAACTCAATGGCCTTAGCTTATTTTCTGTGATAAACATGTACAAACAAACAAAAAATAATTTGAGCACACATGCTACTATACCCCACACATTTACATCCTTCATATGGTCTTTGGGTCAGTTTGACCCGCATACACAGACACACAGCTGTCAAACAAGAACACCAGTCGCCACTCGTGATCTTTTACAACAAGCTGGATGGCTCAGCCTATAATACATTTACAATCTGGATGGCAATCGACCCAGACTGGAACCAAAAGAAGTTTAAAAGAAGATGACTATTTAGGCAAGCTTGAGGCTAGGCAAGGCACACTATGACACTGCACATCTAAAGGAGACAACATGTGCCCAGGACCCCAGCTTCTCTAGCCACAGTGAGGGAAGACACAAAAACGAATCACACTTCCATTGTTAATTGTCTTCTAGTAGACACTGATTTCAATCATTAAGCATATATGTTATCTCTATTGAATGAAATTTAGATAAAGACAATATATGTTAATGGTTTATGAAGTAAAATTTTATTTCAGAATAGTTTTTAAAACCCCAAATGTGCCCCGGGTTAATTTGACCCGAGGGATACCAGTGGGTCCCAAAAGTGAGGACAATACAAGGGTTAAATCAAAGTGAGTTGAAATCTAAAATTACAGCATTTTTTGAGGCAGAAAGAACTACCTGCTCTGTGCAAACAATGAGCTCATGGGATATATGTTTGAAGAACAAATCTAGCCCCTTTCATACTAAAAGTATGAAGCACTTACACTAGGAGCAACTGCGGCGTCTGTGACGACTCTTCTCCTGCTGCGGGTGACCGGCGCTGCAGAATCTTCACTCGGCCCAGGAGACTCTGCTCGATTACCTGACACGCAGAACACAACACGGGGTTAAAACAATCATGGACGATCGGGTGGACACACATACAGGTAAAGGGATACACAGCTCACCTCTTATTCTTCTTCGTGAGGGGGAGTAGATGAATGAATGCTCCCCTTGACTGGACTCGTCCTCCTCTGGTTCGGGGACCAGGCTGTCTTTCACAGGAAGGAGCGAGTGAACCTGCTCCACTGACGACTTCGTACTCCTCTTGCTGGTTCTAACCATCTTTGTGACGACGACTCCTGCTGTTTAACAGAAAGATAATAATTTTATACATTTACATCATGAAATGTAAATTCCTTTATCTTGTAGCAGATGTTTCACTGATGAAGCATCTTGTGTTTCTTTCTTTTTATTAAACAAAATTCTAGTTTCGGTCCATACAAAGACTCAGACGTACCTTCCTGCTTCTCTTCCTCATCCTGAAGTCTCTTGATGAGGGCATCTGCAACAGGGGTTTCAAAATCCACCTCCAACGGTGAGTCCAGTAAGGGAAGGTCTTCCTCGGGGTAATCCCAGAGTTTGCTTCTCGTTGGTCGATGGGAGTTGGTGCGACCTGTGTTGCTGTTAAGTTCAGGCTCAAGCAGAGCTTCACTTTCTTTTGTGTTTTCCATAACCGTCTCTGACCGCGTCTTTCTTGCACTCTGAGGAAGTGATACAGGAACCAGTTTCACCTGCAGGTATTAAATGTCACCAATGATCAACAATGGATGGATTGACTTTATCAACATGTAACATGAAATACAGTGTAATGGACGGAATGGGTTAAAAGAAAATGATCATTCGGAGGTAAAACTAAGAATTTCATGGAAAGTTGTGTTAAATGGAAAAGTCACAAAAACAGCTTAGTATCTGTCCTCATCACATGATGAGGTGAACAAGATGAACAATGAAGCTTTACATTCTTGGTATGTTAGAGACAAAAGAAATAGATTTATTTATTTTTTTTAAACCTTACTTGTGGATAAACATTGAGAGTAACCCGGCTGGACTGTCGAGTTTTCCTGCCGGGGCTGGAAACCCACTGTTTCTTGTCCTCTTCCTCCTCCAGCAGGGCTGGCTGCATCTCTGATGATTCGGTCTTTGTTTTCCTGGAGCTGCGTTTGACGGGGGATGCAAACACCTCCTCCTGTGCCTTCTCTTCTTTCAAGATCTCTAATGGCGTTGGTGTCACCTCGCTGCTATTCAGTATCCTCCGGCTGGACCTCCTTGGAGTGTTTCCCTGAGTGATCCTGCGCTTGGCTGGCGTCGCAGTCTTTGAGTTTGTGCGTCGAGAAACCCGCGTATCTGTGACCTCATCCTCTGTTTCCTCCTCATCTCTGACTTCATCCTCTGTGGCTGTGGACTGCTCCTCTCTATTACTCTGGGTCCTCTGGCTGGTCCTTGTTGGAGTGGCCCTCTGTGAAGCCCGACGTCTGCCTGGAGAAGAGGCCTTGGAGGTTGATGCAGCTGTGGTGTCATTATCAACGTCCTCCTCTTCTTTGTCTTTTGGAGACTCCGGAGGAGCTTTGCGCGTGCTTCTTCGAGGTGTGCTAGCTCGGACTTTGACTTCTTTGCTGTGTTTACTTTTTCTGGGTGTGCGACTTGGCGAGATAGGAGCCAGAGTGCTCGTTTCTGCCTCCTCTGGTTCCTCTGGGAGGGGAGATACAAAGGTGACTGTCCTCCCTCTTGTGGTCCTTCGTGTTGGGGTGGAGGGAGCTTTCTTTTTCCTCTGAGAGGTGGGGGTCTCTGGCACAAGCTGTTCATCTGACTGGCTGTTTGACACTGACTGCTCTTCTTCAACATCTTTATGTTTTCTCGGTCTTCCCCTGGTTCTCCTTACAGTTTCTTTCTCTGTCTTAATTTCTTGCCCCTCTTCTTCGGTCTCTGCTGAAGCTTTGTGGTCCTGCTGCTTCTCCTCCTCCTCCTCCTGCTCCACAACAGTCACCGTCTCTGAGCTAGGAGTGGTCTCTGCGCCCACATCAACAGGTCCGTTCTCTTCAGGCTCTTTCTGGTCAGGTGCTGCTTTGTCCTCCTCTCCCATCTCCTCCTCAGCAGCAGCATCTTTCTCTGCCAAAGAGTCTTTGTCATCCACAGCTGCTGCGAGTTCTCCCACTGGACTTGGCTCAGAGACTGAAAGACCGACAGGTTTATGATCTTCAGCCACTTCATGATCTTCAGCCAACATTACTACCTCTGCATCCCCCTGTTCTTTAGCATCTTCCATCTCATAGTTTGCCTCAGTGTTTTCCGTTTGAAGCTCAGCTTGGTCGGCAGGTTCTGCAAGTTCTGACTCAGCGGGTCCATCTATCTCAACTCCATCCAAGGTGTCTGTCTCTTTCCTCTGGTCCTCTTCTGAGGCTTCCTCAGGCTGGAGGGGCTCTTGATCATCTGTGCCCAAAACGATGACCTCAGGTTTGGCTACAAGTTCGTCACTAGCCTCCACTGCTGCAGACAAAGCAGGGGGTTCGGAAAATTGCAGGTCATTCTCCATTGGTAGTGTGTCCGCGTCTTTATCTCCGTCCTCGTCCATATCTAGCATCAGAGAGAAGCCGCTGTGTGGTTCAGACCTCAGGTCGTCCGGCAAAACTGTCTGCTGAAGCTCAGGAAAAGCCAGCTGAGTGTCCACCGGGTCATCCTGTCCCTCCATGAGCTCCAGGGGTACCAGGAGAGTGGTGGAGGGTTTGAGCTCCACGTATGATGACCCTTCAACTTCGACCTCATCTGCGTCCATTCCACCTTCATCCGCTCCGAGTCTCACCATCACCACCTCACCCTCCATGTCCTCCTCTACCATCTGTAATGTAACAAGCGTACAGGAGAAGTTATTTGATGGTTGCAATGTGTGATTAAATTGATTAATCATTAAGCCTACAAGACATCAGACATTGTTGAAAATGTGAATAACAAGTTTCCAGAGCCCAAGGATTTAAAGTAGATGAGGTTATAATATAATATACAACGAAGACAAGTAGCAAATCCTGACAATAAAGATGCTGGAATCTGTGAATATATGACATTTTTCTTTGATAAATTATGACCGACCGATTAGTAAAGTTTTTGCAGACTAATCTTCCATTGATCGACTAATCAACTAATTGTTTCAGCTCTACATTTATTACCTTCATCTCTGTGCTGGGTGTCATCAGAGAGAACTCTGCAGCCTCCTGCTCTGACAGACTTGGCAGGAAGTGTGTGTGTCCCTGTTGTACAAAGACTGAACAGGATTGGAGGGGTGGGAGCCTCCCATTACCCTGGACCTCCTCAATGATCTCCACCTCACTACCAGAGTCCTCCTCCTCCTCCTCTTCTTTTTCATCTTCATCCTCAGCTTGATCAGACTCCTCCTCCTCTTCTTCTTCATCCTCAGACACAGGGCTAGAAAGCTCTTCGCTATCGTTAACACTCACAACAGCTAGAAAATAAAAAAAGAAAAGAGGAAGAAAAGAGTGAGAAAATTGGTAAAATAGCACCATAACAGTGATGGGAACAGTGTTAATGTGCTTGTGTGTCCAATCTTCCTCACAGTGGGAGTCTGTGCCAGTTGGCTCGGAGGATGTCACGGAGGTGGTAGATTTCTGGCTGGTGAACGCCGGGGGAGCTTCAGCAGCTGCCTGCTCCTCCTCTTCAACCTCACCTAGAGACTCACTAGGAGAAAGGAGAACGATATCATTTAAACTGTGAAAAAAAAACCCCAACAATAAACAGAAGCAGCTGAAACACACACTAAAGGAAACACAGGAAACATTCTCACCACTTTCAAACCAAATTCAGTCAAAAGAGACTTTGGTGAAAGTTTCAACTGTTAGAGAACAAACAAACTTTACCACATGTGATATAATGCTTATTAATATTCACTTGAGGGATGTAGAATGAAATTACAGAATTCCGTTCTTTTTATAAAAAGATTTTGGTGTTACAGTTAGACATTTCTTGATTATGAACAGAAAAGAGTGTGTACCTGTTGAAAGAGGTCTGCGTCTGTGATCCACCGTGGATTCCTGAGCGGGTCAGCGGAGACATATCAGTGTCAAACAGATGTCTCTGCACAAACTCTGTCAGATCTGTCAGATAATGAAGAAGAATCATCTTAGTACGAGGTCAATCAGTAATACCGTGGTCTGGGTGGGTAATATGGTGCAGGATATAATAAACCTAATATATTTCCCCATAGTATATGTTGAGTCACTACTCTCGTCTCATATGAGGTGGTGATATCTCGTAACTATTTGCATTATAAACGCATCATTTAAAGACAGACCTGTTGATTGCTCCAGCTCCTCTGCTGGTTCATATGTTAGTTCAGTGGCTCCAGACGATTTTAGAGGCTCAGTGAACTCTGTGGATTCAGTGGCCTCTGACTGGACACCCACCGTTGGTTGATCCTGAGATTTGACCTCAGGGACAGAGTCCATGCTTTCAGTTACCTGATTACAAACTAGTGAAAAAGTGACAAGCAATCTGTTAGAGAACTGTGGCAAACACATTAATACTTCTTTTAATACATACTCATCTGTGTATGTTAAAAGAGCAAAGTACATGTCGCTATATTTGGATGCTGTACAGTGCTGAGGTGAAGTCGCAGAGAAACAAACGGAGCAAATTCCGCACATGAATTACCTTGATCGTGACTTGACATCTCCTCTTGGCTGGGAGTTGCAGCATCTTCTTGTTTGCTTCCTGACTCAATGTCCTCTTCATCCTCCTTTTCAGACCGAACCTCTTCCTCGTTTTTAACCTCCTGTTCAAGACTGATCTCCATCACGTCCTCGAATGTTTCTTCTTCATTTGCCTCCTCCTCTTCCCTCTCTAGATCTTCTGATGTTGGGAGGGGTGTTTTCTCAGTGGTTGGCGAGGGCTTTTCCTCTGGTTCTTCATTGTCAGTTAAACCTTTGATGTTAGCCGTCACTGCCTCATCTTTCTCTGTAGCTGCACGTTCCTCCTCTCCTTCCTGCTCATCTGAGAGAGGTGCATCATAGTACTCTAGGGTGGTGTCTGTTGAACGGACGGACGTCTGGCTGGTGTCAAAGCTCAGGCTAAGCTGCGCTTGCGCTGCATCTAATGGTCTGCTCTCTGCAGCAACTTCAGGGATGGAAGATGACTCGCTCTCAAAGCATTTCAGCTGTGGTGAGGGAATACCACCTTGCGGAGGCAAGAACTTCACCCGAGGCTGTTCCTCTTCCTCATCTCCATCTTCTTCCTCCTCAGCAGGCTGCGAGGACCAGGTCTTACGCGTGGCCTTGGACAGTGTGGGGCCTCTGGTCAGCAAGCTAATCTCGCTGTCTGCTGCCATCTAGAGAGGAAAAGAGATTGGAACACACATGTTATCTAAGGACAGAATCAAACCTACCAGTTAAACTGTGTGGTTATTACACATTGTGCACTATAATGCATCTAATGATCTGCAACCTTTTGAGGTGGCTTTTCAGATTCAACATGCCACTCCTATGTAGTGTCTGCTCTTCTTACCCCATTGGTCCATCGGATGCTCTTCTCTGGTTCAGGAGATTCTGCCTCTTCGATGAAGGTGATCCGGCTCTCTTTGCTGCGGAGTGGGGGGGTGACGGAGCGTCCTGGAGAAGCAGAGGGGGTGGCGACGGGGGTGGGCCTCAGGCTGCTGCGCAGGATGGACTGGGGAGTGAAGGCTGAGAATACGGGACCAGAGGCAGCCAAGGCCCGAGCTCGCTGAGAGAGCAAGAACAGGAAATGTGTAAGTAACAAAATCCTCTAGAAGTACCAAGTCAATGAAATATTTAAAACAGATTTGACTTCTTAGGATATCCTGACACGGCAAAGGATTGTGTGAAGTGCCAGTACGAAATCTTTACTTTTTTGAGTACTTCAAAACATATAAAAAGTCTGCATTTGTCTTCTCACCTTGACAACCTGTGGTGTTTGCAGCAGACTGAGTTCAGGGGCTTTGCTCACGCTTTTTGGAGAAATCCAGGCGGGGGGAGGTCTTGGAGGGCTGAGAAGAGGTCGAGGGGTCTGACAGGAGGGGTGAACCACCAAGTCCATCAGCCTGTGTCACATTGAAGATGAAGAAGGAATGCAAGAATGTTAAGATGTAGTTATCACTATTGTAACTGTCTGAATTAAGAAAAAGAAATAAGTGATTGTGAAACTATAAGAAGATTTACATGCATACATTTCCAAGTCAAATATTTCCAGCACCTTAGGTCAATATAATGTTCTGTAATTTGGCTTAATAAACAGTTTGTTCCTGCTACAGCTCTCAAACATAACAGTATATTATTACAGTCAAAACTTGATATTATAAAAAGATCCTCATTGTGATGCTTGGATAAATGTATAGTATTTATTCCATCTTCAAAAACGCTGACAACAGATCTGTATGGTATAGTTTTTACCTTGACTTTCGTTTTGAGGTCATGGTGATGGGCGTTCCCAGGAAGGGGTCAGGAAGGGCCAAGGCGGAGGGCTTTGGGCTCTGAACTTCAGCCGCCCTGGGGCTTTCAGAGACAAATAGAAAAAGGTTAGAAAATAATAACAAATATTTTTAAAACAAACAAACAAAAACACCTCTAAGATGCAGTTTTGTTTTTTTTTCTGCTCACCTCTTGGCTGGGGAGGACTGTGGTGTGGCTCCTTTGCCTAACCACACCTCCTCAATCTTTGTCAGGACATTGTTGATGAAGCCGGCCCTCGACATCACTTTCTCATTGGCAGAGCGCTTGGTGATGGTCGACAGCGGCTGTGGCCGAGAAACTGGAACACAGTGTGTAAATGTTATTTCTGTTTTGATGAATAATGTTTATGTGCTATAGAGACTTATTTTTGCAAGAGAGGTTTGAGAAGTTGCTATAAACTTTTTTGATACTTTTTAAATCGCCGTGAAGACATGTTATCGTTGAGACAAATTGGACTCGACGAGTTGAGCACCTCCTTACCTTCTCTGTGGATGGCGTAGGTATGCTGGTAGGGCTTGGATCTCTCCATCGCCAGTTTCCTCTGCACTCTGGGCAAAACTTTGCCGTACTGATCCAGTAAAGAGTTCCTGGTGTTGGATCGCTCTTTGAGCTTTGGGTCTCGCTCGTTCTGAGAACAAAGAAGCAGATGGTTGTGGTTATAAATCTTACGGAATTCAAGTATCTTCCTGATGTATAATCTCACAGTGACAGAATTTAATATATAAATAAAATGTGGTTCACAATGTATGAACATCTAAATTAATACCAACTGATCAGCGCAACTGAATTTGAATATTTTAATAAATTACACATGCACTATTAGATGCACTATTAGAGTATCACTTTATGTTTGTATCAAACGTACCACCAGGTTCATTTTGAGGCTGTGGTTGAGCTGCAGGGCAGAAATGTAGTTGGCCTGCTGAAGGTAATGAACCATCAGCAGCTCTCTGTTCTGGAGACCCCCTGTACCCTGGAGAAACTTCTCCAAGCTTTCCTGAGACATGAACCCCAAAAAACACAAGTTTTAGGAATAGACTTTACAGTCCAAAGAAAGCTTAATCCACAAGAGAATGATGAAGGGTTTAATGCAGCTATTTAAATAGATAAAACTATTGAAATAAAATAAACACAAACATCATTCACTCATCAGCTCACTCATTCACTCTGCTACCTGTTCAGTGAGGCCCAGTGGCAGTTTGAGCAGCTCCTTGATGAGGCCCAGCTCTTGGCAGCTCTCATATAGGAAGCCCAGCAGTTCACCCATGTTGAGGCGGTTAGAGTGCTGCCGAAGTAAAGACCACGCCTCTATGAGACACCTGGAAGAAGGACACACAAGGTGAGACGTGTGAGAGTAAACCAAAGGCTGGCATTGGATTACTATCATGCTTGTTTCCTAAAACAATAATCAAATGTTTTACACTTGTAGTTCAACACTGTTGTTATGTTTTATATTTAAAATTGCCGGTGACGTTCTTGCAGAGAGAAAGAAGAGTCTCTCCGTTGACTCTTACCTGTTGTGCAGTAGTACAGACAGGCAGAGTTTGGCCTGGGAGGTGGAGGAAATTGGGGGCTTTGTAACGTGGAAGTATCGCAGTGCCACCGAGTGTTGGCCCTGGCACATCAGCGCTTGCAGGACACGCTCATGCTGCCACTCGAACTGGCAGTGAGAAGCAGCTGGATGCAGGAGCAGCTCGAATGAACTCTGATCGGAACAAAGAAGAAAACAGTATTAAAAAATGGTATTGTAAAAAAGGAGCCACAAGAGGCTATAACTGTTATATTCAAAAGTTATAATATTTACAATGTAAATGTTGTTCACATGCAAATACTGAGTTTCTGTTATACTTTTGAATACAATAGGGCTCTTTGCCTTGGACAACCTCTCTGTATCCAAATTTACATATCAGGAAAATTATAACAGTGTGTGTGTGTGTGTGTACCTGGTGGTCATGATGGTCCAGCAGCCAGAGGCCTTGTACAAGTTTCACCAGTCCAATAGGGATGGCAAACGCTGTGGGGAAAGACTCCACAGATGCACCATCCTTATTGGGAAAGGAGTACATGACGTCCAGCAGCAGGTAAATCACCTGAGACAACAGGTCAAGGCTCGTACACACAGTGGAATTAATTTAGTCTATCATCAGGAGACTAAGATTTTCTATCACGATAAAAACAGCACATTTACAAGGTAACCAGTTTACTAAATAAAATATCAAACATTGCACATTATGTATACATGTTCAGCTATTCAAAACAAATGTCTAAATGGAAACAAAGCATAATAATTTATTAAAAAGAGAAATGAAAAGATGAATGAAAAGAAAATGTGTTTCTGTAATGAAACCAGGATTACAAAAAAAAAATATATTACGTTTGTTCTTTGTTGTAATGTTAAAACAGTGAATGCAGTTTTGCTTTTATTTGTCGTGTCCTTGAACTGTATTCACAGCTACAAAAATGCAGGCATCGATAATTAAAGGATACAATCGCATGTTTGACAGCTTCATCAATGTTGTCCAGCAGATAAATGTCCAGCAAGGCCTGTAGATCAAAAGGTAGAAAATGAATTCTTTACACACTGTAAGAATCACAGATGCAAACTCATTTTGACGTTAATTAGATGATGCAATTTGAAAGAAATAAAAAAATAAACAAGTTTCATTCATACATGCAGTGTAGGTGGTGGGTATTGCCCTGTCCCTCCCTCATCCCTTTTCCACAGGTTGGTCAAGCGTTCACCACACTGGCCGACCAAACCATCAATCATCAGACAGTCTGCACACCACTTGCCCCTGAGAGAAAAAAAACAGCAAATTTAGATCAATTTGGAGCCTCATCATGAAGGAGAAGGTTTGGAACTAAGATTGGCATTTGTCATTTTAACATAAAGAAAAGTGGTGCTGAGTAAAAAATGTAATATTGTTTGGCTGCAATCATATATTTGGAATATATGTAAGATGTAATGGCTTTCAAGCAACAATGACTCACTTAGCCAGCCTGGTGAGCTCCTCTCTGCGTATGGTGTAATAGTTGCTGATGACTGAGTGAGTGTAGAAAGGCCTGGAGATCTGGAGAGCGTCATCGTCTGGGGTGGGGTGGGGTGGGGTGGGCAATCCATAGCAAGAAAGAGAAAAAAATAAGAGATATTCCAAATTTTTTGCAACCCAAACCAACAAATTGTATTTTCTGATGATTTTGAATTTATTGAACTAAAGAAACAGACCTGAGCCACACATATATCCCTGTGCTCTACATTGCACAACATTTCTAGTTTAAGAATATCCTCAGGTCACTGGGGTCAATCTGCTTCCAACTTGTTTACTCACTGACTCTCAGAAATTGTGTTGTGTGAAACCCCTGTTCAGGTTTCACAGATCAGGTTTATGTCTGCAAAACTTTACCTGATCCTTCAGGCAGCAGACCGGTGCGACAGAACCAGAGCACCACCTGAGCGTACTTGGAAATCAGACTGGACACCATGTTCTTGTTCATCAGACCCACAAGGCCTACAGAACAGAAAAAAAAACAGAACGAGAAGGATAACTAACTAGAAATGATTCAAAACAACAAACAGCAACACAAAACAACAGCTTGTTGGTTCAAACATGTCTAATCAAAAGGACAAAGCATTAAAGCTGTGAGGCGCCAGATGTTATCCTTTTACTGACATTAACAGCAGACAAAAAAAGTTAACAAAAGACACACACAAAAAAAAAAAACACTAAGATTGTTTCATCGCCATTTCGCAGAAATGAGAATTGAAACAGTGTTTGCGTGCTGGTGGAACATGTTTCCGCTGACATCACAGGGAAATATACCACTTGCACATGTGACAGTATCAGTGTGGATTTGGCACCTTTTTGTGTGAGCTCCTGAGCTTCAGTGAGCAGACAGTGGAAGATGGTACTGAGGTTACCCAGCAATCTCTGGCTGTGTTGTAGCAGCTGCATGGTCTGAGGGTCTGTGAAGTTGGATGAGCTGTCAAACAGCGGTGCACCTGAGGAAGAAAACACAAACAGGTGATGTATACACACAACATAAATGTATTTCCTGAAACATTTGCAAAGAGCACAGAGAGGAAACAGGAAATTTAGAATCACTATCAACAAACATTTCCTATCCTCGGTAAAGTGAAACTACTTAGCCGTCTGATTTGTCATCAGCCTAAAATGTTAATTTACTTTACAAGCCTGCAATGCAAACATATCTGATCTAATCTATTCAAATGTATCACTGGGTAGCCTGAGTGACTGACAGATGTATTAAGGTTTAATAAGGTCACTAATGATAATTAACACATACAGATGCCATCCAGTTCCTCCTTGGTCTGGATTACTTTGTTCCAGGCCCAATCCAGGATGTATCTCAGGTTCAGTGCAGAGCCTGGTTGTTCTGTTTAAGATCGACAGAATTTCAAGCATTAGAGCTGCCTGCACAGCTGGCGGCTGCAACATGTTTGCAGAGGGACTTAGGAAAGCTTTATAAGCTTTACATTATATGTGTGACAAGATGTGAGAAAGAGCAACACTGAGCGAACATCTTCACAACACACCTGCTGCCAGTGGTGCAGTGGGTTTGAGTGAGTAGTTTGAGAAACAATTTAATGAGTAATTTCAAGTATGACTCCTCACCTTCTGCAGTCCACTGCTTGATGCAGCCGGTGATCATTCCCAACGAGCTTGTTTCCACTGCTGTGGACAAGATGGCATCCAGCTGCTCCTCCTGTACATCGGGTTATATGTACAAATTATTATCAAAACTTTGGCGTGTTGTTTTGTATCATGTGAGGGACTGTCTTTAATTCTTCAAACCCAAGACTTCAGCCAAATATGTGCATGTACCTGAGAAAGGCTGGAGGCCTGAGTGTCAGCGAGGCGGGATGACAGAAGGCCGGACATGAGGCAGCGCGAGTAGCTATTGGAGATGATGTCACTGGAACAAGGAGCAGCTTTCTTCAGAAAGCCCAGGGTCTGGTGTTAATGATAATGGTGAAGTGTAAAGAATGCACAGACAGAGAAATATTTAAATGATACCTACATGGTAAATATTGTGTAGCCTTATATCATCTAATGCTTATTCAAACACAAGAACACACAATGAAAAGACCCAGCGCCCAAATAACAGATGTATGTAAACTACAGTCGAGTTTAAAGACTGTCACTGCATTTATATAGTGCCACATATTCACTTTTTATAATGCCATTTGGATTTACTGCAATAAAGTTAATGGCAACGTGTAAGTTTGTATGATATATATTGTATTGTATATATTATATATATATATATATATATATATATATATATATTATATCTATGTATATATTATATTGTATGATAGATATACGCAGAGGAAACTTGCCTCTTTCTGATACCCAGAACAGGTTAAGTGCACAATTCCAGAGTTGAGTAAGCAGGTAGCATCTGTAACATGAAAGGGAAAAAACAGTAATGTTTTATTTCATCTAAAACACTGGGCATGTCTGCACAAGCATATTTCTGAGAAATACAAACAGGCAAGAGCGACACACAGGAAACAATTACATCTAGCTGGAAGATAACCCAATTTTACATTTTTAACTCTCATACTGAGAATGTTTTATATGCAGTGTCTACACCTACCAAAGTTATATGTGGTGGGGTTGAAGTACTGTTCTGGTGGGGGGCAGGTGAAGGGCAGGCCCCTGCTCAGACTGCGGTCGTGGACCACCACATCCAGGAGGACGTGTGAAGACACCATCTGCACCACTGGGTCCAGAGACCAAACTGCCAGGTAGGGACAATTTTGCAGAGACTCGCCCGTTCTGTCAACAACACACAAGAGTAAGTGAAATGTGGAGTCACAGTAAATTGAGCAGTCATTACATTAACCCCCAAGCAAAGAGGAGTTCTTAATTACCTGTACCGCTGCTGTTTTGTTAAACCACTAATAAGGTCTGATCCTTATTACAACAGCTCTAACCACAGATGTCTCTTATTCCTTTGTGCCATTGTTTTGTTCTTGCAAACTTAAAAGTAAGTTAAGTCAAACTGAATAATAATTAGATCATAAAAAAGACACATTTTAAATGGTTTTATTGGTACATGACTACCTGTTAAATCATTCAAGAGTAGTGAATTTCCAATAAAATCCAGAACCCTAACCCTAACCCAAGAATTCTATATTACAAAAAGATGTGAAATCGAGCTCTGCTGTACCTTAAAGAGTCTGGCATTTGTGCGTGGTACCAGCGGTTGATGTCAAAAACCCCGACATAGATAGATGGAGTTCCCTGACCGTAGGCTTTCACTTGCCAGCTGAAGATAGAGACACTGGTGTCTGGAGATGCAACTGAAAATGGAAAAAACAAGCGTGGGTGAAGTGATTATGAAAATCAAGGCAGGTCAAAATAAGAAAATAACGATAAAAAGTAGGACTGTTCTCCACTGTGCAGCAGAACCTGTTGTAATAACAGCACAGAACAGTACAGGCCTTTAAAGATTCAATTGCTCTACTATAACAAAGCTGGCAACATCCAAGCACAAAGCATTCAAATCTGATGGGAAATGCTAAAAATCCGCACTAATTAGTTCCAAACATACTCTCATACTCCACAAAAGGTCTCAAGGGAGGAAGGCTGACCTTCGTTCATGCTGTCATCCCTATCGGGGTGGGGTCTGAACTTCTCAATGGTCTGGCAACTCAGCAGGCGGGTGTTGGTGGTCTGGGCCCTGAGGGGGAAAGCTGTGCCACTTAACTCCTGACTGTAACGTTCCTCACAGTACTCCAAACCCTGAGTGATGAAAAGTTAAAGAGAGGGGAGAAAACCAAAGAGGGTAAATCTACCTAAGATCTGCTGGGACCACCACTGTAAAGAATCAATTAATTGAAGTGCATAGAGTGTAAATATTGATATAATCACATATCCACTACAGACCTCATAGAGGATCTTTCCAGAGGCTAGACACTTCCTTTCACTGAAGGCCAGCTGAAGCAGGCGGAGGCTGACCATGTCTCCCTCGCTGCGTGGGAGTGAGAGGAAAAATAAGCACTTGGAAAACAAAACCAACCCAAAAAGATGGATGGAGTAGTTGTCATGAGACTTACAGGTCCTGAGAAGACTGGACAGCCCAGAGGTAGCAACAGTTCCTGGGGTCATTTTCAGGCTCCTGGAAAGTGAAGGCATGTACAGGTACCCTGCCACCCTCTAACTGGGAGTGGTATCTACACAGGAAAAAAATGCATACACATGGTGACTAGAGGAACATTGAAAACTGACCTCAGGAATTCACATTAAGCAGAGACTCTTGTAATTATTTCTTACTCTTCCCACTGTTGATAATACAATTAAAACTAGGAATGACCGTAATGGGCCGAGCAAGGTGTTTTTTTTTAACTGACTGGTATTGGCTATATGGAGCTATTGATCCTTTGCTGTACATCAGCTGTCACACAGGTGTTTTTACTTGTACAGCTTTCATGCACAGCAACAAAACAAGCACAACCGGCCATCTTTGTCTCTCTTCTACTCTGCTTGTGTAGGAAAACAGAAGTATCGGATCAAGACTAGATATTAACCAATATTAAAAAAAAACAAAACAACACAAACAAACAAAAAACCCACTTGACTGAGATGTGCCTACCCAAAACAAAAAAAAGTCTCCCCAGCAATAATACACTGCAGAAATAATATATTCTACATGATAGAATTACACCAGGTAATGTTTTAAAGTGGCTAGTCAGTATCACTGAAGCATCTTCCATATAGAACTCAGTCAGAAGAAACACAAACACTCACTCCTTCTTTAGAGCCTTCATGTTCCACAGCTGTAAGTATCCATCAGAAAATCCCACTGCCAGCTGGTTGGTCCTGGAGATGTACTGCAGAGCCGTGGCTCCGATTCCACTGGGCCCATTCAGCTGGAGACAAAGATGTCTGCCCTGCCTGCTGCTGACTTCTCTCAGCCTGGGGATCTCTGCAGGTGATTTGGTCACTACCTGCAGGTCTGGAAACAGAGAGCAAGTAGAAAGAGGAATGTGTGTGATAAAATATGTGTCTACAATGAACACGTGTCAGTATACAACTAAGCCTGTCGCCTGGACGTACTGTGGGAACAGCAGAAACTGATTTCGCTTCCAAAGATCAGTTTGAAAGAGACAAAAGACATAAATATAAAGGACATGCAGATAAGAGTGCAAACACATAGAAACCCAGTGCTTCTTCACCTGAGGCCTCCAGTTCACTTTGGCTGCAGGACAAGTCGTCGAGACAGAGGTCAACAAGCAGAACATGACCGAGGTCCGTTACTACGGCGGCGATGCCAAAGAACCAGCGTAGACTCTGATGAAGATGCTGGGTTGAAGTGCTTGCTCCGCCATAACTCACTAATGGCTCAATAGCTGTTATCTAGAAAACGAGAAGACAGATGCTGTTCAAGTTTTGATAGAGGGGACTTATTGCATTGAAAAAAATGACTAAACAGAATAAGTGTATCAGAAAGTTGAATCTAAATTCTAAAATGTAACTGATGTATCAAACCACTGGACTTTTTAAATTCATCAAATACTTGTTTGAATACCTACTGATAAAAAAATCTACTAATGTGAAGCAAAGCTAGCGCACCACAAACTCACCCTGCCTGGTATCACCACAGCTTTGACCACCCTTGACAGTCCCAAGTCATAAAGACACAGCACACTACCCTCTGCTTCCTCCAACCCAACCAGCAATCCAGACCTAGTAAAATAAAACAGTAAGGGAGTTAACATTTGATATTTCCTCAGTGCTGTCATTTATAAACACCAGAAATTTTTCCTTCTACAGAAATGTGGAAGTAGGTGAGTCTAACAGTTGTCACTGTGAGTTTAACTAGTACTTCATTGTGTATTGTGATCCAATCTACATCAAAGAGAGATGAGAAACAAAGCTCTGACCGTTTGAGCCAGCTGAAGTCCCTGGCAGCGAGGACACTGGGTGGGTGCTCCCCTCCACCTACTGAAGCAGTACGCAGACAGCCGTTCTCCTGTCACTGCATGGACGACCTCCAGATGAGGGCCACAGGCCAGCCAGGCCAGCCCGCTGCGGCCTTCACACACAGGCAGGGAAATGAAAGGTTAGGAGGTTAAGATGTAGGATTATCAAAAACCTAGTGACAATATGTTTTAAATATTTGATTTGTTCATTCAACAGGGATGAAGGAAAGAAAGTACCCTTTTACAGAGACTATTGATCAGTAATAGCAGGCTTACCAACAGTGAACTTCCCATGTAGCACAGAGTCTAAGGTGATCTCGTCCTCTCCCAGAGCATCTACAGTCACTCCTGGGAACGGCAGCAGGCTGCTGGTGACTTGGGCTGTCAGGTCATGCATTGTTCACTGTAAAAACAACACAACACAAACTGTTTATTAGGAACAGCAGGTAGTCCATTTACACATTGCTGATTATGTGGCATTTTTTTCCATTTTCCATTACCTGCCCTTTCAAACTTTCTGACTAAGTACATATCAATAAGTCAAAGTAAAATGAGAACCACTCTTTCTAAACCCCTCCTACTACATAAATCCACTTCAGGCTTTATCTGCTCAGTCGGGTTTTACAGCACAAAAGGGGCCTTTCTTTCAAACACACAGTTGCACCCCCAGTTGTCAGGAAACGTGCTGTCAGCAACTGGGGCTGCAACTGGGTCTGAGCTCTAATCAGCAGCAACACATGACATACTGCCTGCTACGCATCTGTTTGCAGATGTGATGGGTAATAAACGTGCTGGAGCAAAGCCCCCTGAAGTGGCCTGAAGAGGTCAGACTGACTGAAAATGCCAATACAGGTTTTGTAGTTTACAGACCCAGGATGATGGAACTACTGAACTGAATCAAATCAGAATCAGCTTTATTGGCCACTGGTATGTGAACACACACAAGGAATCTGCTCCCAATTTCTACAATGCTCTCACTGTATGTACACAGAAATAGAGATACATACAATTTAAAACAAGGCCAACAGCTCAACAAGGTAACATTAGCATACAGTAGAGAATACTATGTACAAGTGTAATTATAATACTCAATTTCCCTCCAGGAATCAATAAAGTCGTCTATCTTTCTAAAACATATATAAAAGTGACACACTGTAAGTATACACACACACACACACACACATATAAAAAAAATACCAATAACAACAACAGTAACATGTAGACAGTTGAGTAAAATGAATTATTGGTCATACCGTCACAACCTTCTGACTTATCTTTATAAGCTTTTTTGTATATTTCAATTTTCATGAATCTCTGGTCAGAGATCCACAAATCCGGTAATAAAGTGAATGTTTAAACTGTGCTGTCCCGCTATTTTTTTTTTAACAGCCTGCCTGTTTATTTTAAGCTCACAAAATCAGCGTCATCTCAAAAAAGCATTTTAAAAAGTTTTTGAAATACGTTTGCTTAAAGGTGATGCCTTCAACGCTGTTTATATTTGTATATGTACTGATTCCTAATTTGTCTTGTTGTGTTTTTAACCATTTATGACCCAGGTCTGGGAAAGTTTACGCCTCCCATCAGCCTTGTTATTGCTCCAACAAGAATAATATTATCTGTAGTAGTGTGTCACACACGCTGCTGCTTTCAAGGCCGACTCAACCTGAAGGGAAACGTCTGTGTCGGTCTCAGAGTGCAAATAAATAAATTGGACACAACACTGCCCTCTCCGACCAAAAAGACAAACAGCTTGGATTCAAGCGAACTCCCGCGCAGCCAGCCACATGTGAACACGGAGACCTATTATCACATGTATCGACTAAACACACCCGATTTATACACTTAAAAACAACTCATACTGTTACAGACCACTGACACAGACAGATGTGACAGCAGCAGACGGTCAGACTCAAACGTGAGATAAAAACTTGATCAAACACAACAACACGTGTGTCCGTCAACGTTTCATCAAAGTTAGGGTGAGGTCAGACTCTCACAGCTTGATTCAACCCGGAACAACTTCCAAATGTAATCAGCACAACATTTAGACGTTACAACTAATTATAAATATAAATATATGTGTGTTTAAAGTGTCAGTTAACAGGCTAATGCTAGCTCGCTCGTTAGCATCCGCGGAGCAAATATTAGCTTGACGTAAACAAACAAACAATCGCTTTACTTGCACAATGCTGTTCATAACACACAGTACCAACAAATTACAATATGTCTACATTATTTTGGGGGTTGTATGAGTGTGATCCCTGTACATCACCAGTTTTCAGCTAGCTAACAAGGTCAAACAGGATTACAGTTTATCAGAGTTCACCGTTAAAGCTACATGTGAGCATCAAATGATGACAACAGTCAGCCAATTCATGGTGTTCAGCTATTGTATCTGTGCCGCGACAAACAACTAACCAGAAAGATGATTATCAATTCACCCTGAAGTTAGTTTAGTCTCGTTGGATGTAACTATTTAGACAAAGTGAGGGTGGCTAGTTGGTGTAGCTAACTACAGCGTTGACGTTAGCACAGCGGCGAGCAGCGTATATCTTATTTAAAGCTGAGAGTCAGGAGTGAAGTTTGTATTTTACCAGAGCAGGCAGCATATTGCAATGTCACTGCCAACGCAGATGAGTCTTGTCTTTACTTCAATCTGTGAATTTATCTCGGTGATTTACATGTACCTAGCTTTAGCACTGTAGCGACTCCAAACTAGCCTGTAGCTAACCAAGGAAACATCACCGCGCATCAGTGTTTATCAGCGACAAGCCCTCTCTTCATTGTTAAGCTTTCCGATGTGATTTTATCCATCATTAGAGCTTGTTGAGTCGGCCCTGTCGGCTCTCAGTCTCCTGACTCGGCTGTAAAACGTGATGCAGTGTGCCGCTAGCTGCTAACACCGACCTGTCCGCTGCTGTTCACGGAGTTTTGTTTTCCTCGATCAGTCTCCCGACTCTTTCTCTCCTTGGTCATAATCCGAAGTGCAGCTCATGTAGAAAGAGAGAGAGAGAAACACTGTGTGTCAAACAGGAGATGCTCCTCTGACTTCAGGCTGTTTCGCCTCAAAGCGCCATTTCCACCGCTGGACAGTCTCCTCTTCTTCTGCTCCGGCCGCGGCTCAGGCAGAGGAGAGGCGGGGAGGGAGCGCTGCTGCCCCCCGTGGTGAGTGAGGAGCTACTGCGTGAAGACGAAGACAGGCCTTACTTATTCTAAACATTTAAATATTCTGGGAGACTTTTTTCCACCAAAGTGATGGGGAAAGGATCCTGTAAGTCCTGTAAGTCACAAAAAAACATTTAATGACTTATGTCAGTATCTAATTTTTAAAATCTCATTATTTTTAAATACTGTGTAATTATTTTGGGATACTAACTCATTGTTTTAAAATTATATGTTATTATGCATATCATATATTATTATTTTGGGATACTGAGTAATTATTTAGAGAAACTAAGAAATTAATAATAACTCATTATTATAATAAAACTTATGATAAGACTTTATTTAAGCCTTTAACTAGTCATGACTTGAAACTCATTGTACTTGTACTTTTATTCGTACTTGTGCACTGCTATACTTCTTTTTAAATTTTGTATTTTACTTAGTTTTACATATTTTATTCTATTGCTTTAAACTTTACTTCTGTTGTTATAATTCTTTGGGATTTGTTTTATTTTCCATTTTATGTCGTGTTTTCTGTATTATGGCATTTTATCCTTTTTTATGCTCATTTTATGCTCATTTTTTATGTGAAGCTTAGAACATGTACTTTCTTTATTATATTATTATTATATTTCTTGCTTGAAAGGTGCTATACAAATAGTTTTAAACTGTACTTACTATCATTAGAATCTTGAGATCTAATTCATTATTTTCAGAAACTATCTCATAGTGACTTACATTTTCTTTTTTTCTACCATATGCCAGAAAAGGGCTTCCACAGAAGATGCAACATAATGCTACTCTCCCAACGTCACTAAATATCAGTGTAAAGAGGTAGGGGTGGACCTGCATATATATTTAGATATTTAGATATATCAGGCTTTGTCTATATTGAAATGTTATAATGATCTCTGGCCCTGTCAGCTATTGTTGGACAATCATCTGGTGTACCTAATACAGATAATTAAATTGTATGCAGGACCGTTACGTCGCCCGGATTGGCATTACCAGGGCCCCACCCTGGAAGCCAGGCCTGGGATTGGGGCTCGCAGGCGAGCACCTGGTGGCCGGGTCTTTGCCCACGGGACCCGGCCGGGTTCAGCCCGAAATGGCGACGTGGGCCCGCCTTC
Organism: Scortum barcoo; assembly: GCA_023238725.1. Taxonomy (NCBI): domain Eukaryota; kingdom Metazoa; phylum Chordata; class Actinopteri; order Centrarchiformes; family Terapontidae; genus Scortum; species Scortum barcoo. The sequence continues at coordinate 23,447,470 of CM041531.1, forward strand.
CAGTAGGCTCACCACCCGCAGGAAGGTCCATGAGGGGCCGGTGCAATGTGGTTTGGGTAGCAGTCGTGGCGGGGGGCCTCGACGACCCAATCCCTGGACCAAAACTCTGGCAATAGGGACATGGAATGTCACCTCGCTGGGGGGGAAAGGAGCCTGAGCTCGTGCGGGAGGTTGAGAGGTACCTGGCTAGAGATAGTCGGGCTCACCTCCATGCATAGCTTGGGCTCTGGAACCCAGCTCCTTGAGAGGGGCTGGACCCTCCACTACTCTGGAGTTGCCCAGGGTGAGCGGCGGCGGGCTGGTGTGGGCTTGCTTATAGCTCCCCAGCTCAGCCGCCATGTGTTGGAAGTTCACCCGGTGAACGAGAGGGTCGCTTCCCTGCGCCTTCGGGTTGGGGATAGGTCTCTTGCTGTTGTTTGTGCATACGGGCTGAACAGCAGTACAGAGTACCCAGGCCTTCTTGGAGTCCCTGGGAGGGGTACTTGATAGTGCTCCGACTGGGGACTCCATTGTTCTACTGGGGACTTCAACGCTCACGTGGGCAACATGACAGTGATACCTGGAGGGGCGTGATCGGGAGGAACGGCCTCCCCGATCTGAACCCGAGCGGTGTTCTGTTATTGGACTTCTGTGCTAGTCACGGATTGTCCATAACGAACACCATGTTTGAGCATAAGGGTGTCCATCAGTGCACGTGGCACCAGGACACCCTAGGCCGGAGGTCGATGATCGACTTTGTTTGTCGTTTTTCATCTGATCTCCGGCCGTATGTCTTGGACACTCGGGTAAAGAGAGGGGCTGAGCTGTCAACCTGATCACCACCTGGTGGTGAGTTGGATCCGCTGGCAGAGGAGGAAGTTGGACAGACCTGGCAGACCCAAACGTATTGTATTGTGAGGGTCTGTTGGGAACGTCTGGCCGAGCCCTCTGTCAGGGAGGTCTTCAACTCCCTACCTCCGGAAGAGCTTCTCACAGATTCCGAGGGAGGCTGGGGACATTGAGTGGACCATGTTCTCTGCCTCCATTGTCGACGCGCTGCGGCAGTTCGAAGTTGTGGACGCAAGGTCTCTGGTGCCTGTCGTAATGGCGGCAACCCCGAACCCAGTCAAAGTAAGGGATGCCGTCAGGCTGAAGAAGGAGTCCTCATCGGGCCATGTTGGCCTGTGGGACTCCTAGACGCTTGAAGTTGACAGGTACCGGCAGGCCAAAGCAAGCCTGCAGCCCAGGGACGGTCCTGGAGGCAAAAACTCGGGTCTGGGAGGAGTTCGGTGAGGCCATGGAGGAGGACTATCGGTCGGCCTCGAAGAGAAATTCTGGCAAACCGTCCGGCGCCTCAGAAGGGGGGAAGCAGTACTCTGCCAACACTGTTTACAGTGCATGGGTGGGGAGCTGTTGACCTACCTCAGGACTGGGGACATTGTCGGACGGTGGAAGAAATACTTCGAGGATCTCCTCAATCCCACCGACTTGCCTTCCAAGTGAGGAAGTGGAGGCTGGGGACTCTGAAGTGGACTCGTCCATCACCCGAGCCAGAAGTCACTGAGGTAGTTCGCTGTAAGCTCCTCGGTGGCAAGGCGCCGGGGGTGGATGAGATCCGCCCTGAGTACCTCAAGTCTCTCTGGATGTTGTGGGGCTGTCTTGGCTGACTTGCCTCTGCAACATTGCATGGAGGTTGGGGACAGTGCCTCTGGAGTGGCAAACCGGGGTGGTGGTCCCTCTTTTTAAAAAGGGGGACCGGAGAGTGTGTTCCAACTACAGGGGGATCACACTTCTCAGCCTCCCCGGGAAGGTCTACGCCAGGGTACTGGAGAGGAGAATTCGGCCGATAGTCGACCCTCGGATTCAGGAGGAACAATGCGGTTTTCGTCCCGGTCGTGGAACACTGGACCAGCTCTATACTCTCCACAGGGTGCTTGAGGGTTTATGGGAGTTTGCCCAACCAGTCCACATGTGCTTTGTGGATCTGGAGAAGGCATTCGACCGTGTCCCTCGTGGTATTCTGTGGGGAGTGCTCCGTGAGTATGGGGTCCGGGGCCTTTGCTAAGGGCTGTTCGGTCTCTGTACGACCGGAGCAGGAGCTTGGTTCGCATTGCCGGTAGTAAGTCAGATCTGTTCCCAGTACATGTTGGACTCCGGCAGGGCTGCCCTTTGTCACCGGTCCTGTTCATAATCTTTATGGACAGGATTTCTAGGCGTAGCCAGGGGCCGGAGGGAGTCCGGTTTGGGAACCACAGGATTTCATCTCTGCTTTTTGCGGATGATGTTGTCCTGTTGGCTTCATCAAGCCAGGACCTTCAGCGTGTGCTGGAGCGGTTTGCAGCCGAGTGTGAAGCGGCTGGGATGAGAATCAGCACCTCCAAATCCGAGGCCATGGTTCTCGACTGGAAAAGGGTGGCGTGCCCTCTCCGGGTTGGGTGGAGAGGTCCTGCCTCAAGTGGTGGAGTTCAAGTATCTCGGGGTCTTGTTCACGAGTGAGGGAAAGATGGAGCGTGAGATTGACAGGCGGATTGGTGCAGCGTCCGCAGTTATGCGGTCGGTGTACCGGACCGTCGTGGTGAAGAAGGAGCTGAGCCGAAAGTCGAAAGGCGAAGCTCTCGATTTACCTGGTCAATCTACGTTCCCACCCTCACCTATGGTCATGAACTTTGGGTAATGACCGAAAGGACAAGATCGCAGATACAAGCGGCCGAAATGAGTTTCCTCCGCAGGGTGGCTGGGCGCTCCCTTAGAGATAGGGTGAGAAGCTCAGTCACTCGGGAGGAGCTCGGAGTAGAGCCGCTGCTCCTTCACATCGAGAGGAGTCAGCTGAGGTGGCTTGGGCATCTGTTTCGGATGCCCCCTGGACGCCTCCCTAGGGAGGTGTTCCAGGCATGTCCCACCGGGAGGAGGCCTTCGGGGAAGACCCAGGACACGCTGGAAAGACTATGTCTCTCAGCGTGTCCTGGGAACGCCTCGGGGTCCCCCCGGAAGAGCTGGAGGAAGTGTCTGGGGTGAGGGAAGTCTGGGCATCTCTGCTCAGACTGCTGCCTCCGCGACCCGGCCCCGGATCAAGCGGATGAAGATGGATGGATGGATAAATTGTATGCATACTGCCCAAAATCATGGCTCATTGAGTTTAAGGGCCCACAGCATCAATGGTTTACGACCAAACCCTTTGAGAAGACAGGGGGAAACTAAAGGAAAATCATCAAGAGGCTAACTAGCTCTATGTGTCAGTTATTGTGGGAGAAGTATTTGATGTACTCTTTGTGCACATAAAAATGAGCCTCTATGACCAACCCTAGAAATGAAGTTAATAGCAAAACCCATTTCCTTTTCAGTAACATCCAGTGCTTGAAAACATTATGTATGAATGAGAGGTTTGATTCCTGTAATCTAATAATGATACAGGAAGGAGCTCTAATTTGCATAAATGCAGTCCTGCAGTGAAGATCCATTCTCTGTCATCGTCCTGACACAGTGTTGCTTTGCAAACATACACTGATACTACCATGCTGTGATCTCTGTTCCAGCTTTTCAGAGAGATCAATGAAAGAAAACCTCTATGTACATAAATACTGTGGAATAGAGGCTAATAGAAAAGAAGCTTGGGCAGGACTTTGGCCCTTTACAAGGATATTTATTAACTACTTGCCAGTTCCTCTGACAGTTCATATATACAATGTGTATTTGCTTTTTTTTTTGCACATATAAATCATGTATTTCTTAAGTACTGAAGTCAAGCTCAATTTTGGTGTCATGCAAAGTCTAATGTGAGGGTATTATCATGCTGACATATTAAAAAACAGTCAAAATAAGGCCTAAAATAAATAACAATAAAAGTAGACCCTATACATCATATATAAACATCAAGACAGTAACAGTGCAGCTGCCTAACAACTGCCAAGGTACACGGTGTGATGTTAGTACCCAACATACATTAATAGTGAAAACTTAAAAACACAAACACAAAAAATGATGCAAAGATGCAAAGAATAGCAGTAGAAGAGTAGCATGTAAGTCAGAGGGCATATAATGTGTTCATAATGTTTGCAAGTGGTATTTTCTGTATGTGCACTGTATTAAAAATATGATACTGAAAGAAAAAGGAAGTTGTACCAACGATGTTGTTTCTCAATCTCTCTCTAAGACTAAGTGTGTAATTATACTCACAATGTTGCAAAAGCATGTTGTCCACAAAGTAGCATATTTATCATTTGTGATGTTGTGTTAAGCAGTTTCACAGCCAGAGAAAAGACGCTGGCCTGTTGTCTGGTGGTGATGGCAGCAGGTACCTTTATATTGCAAACAGCAGCAGAATGAAACGGCAGTGGCGGACAGTTTTCACTGTGGTTGGCTAGAAAAGTGCTGATTATGTTCTAACACATAAGGTAAAATAAACAACCTGAAGCCTCCTGGGGGGTGTTCCATCAACAAAGCTAAAGAAGGCCAGGCTGACTCGAGAAAGCCTCGCTTGAACTAAAGCCGTCTCCCAATTAAGCCTAAAGTCATTCCACTAACACATTTCAGCCTCATCTAATCAAGGCTAATTCAAGTGAGGCTTGCATAACCTGGCTATGTGAAACGAGTGCCCGAGGAATGTAAGAAGCCCTGACGAGTCAATGGAAAAAAAAGCGGATGGTGCAAGAGGAAAGTAGAGCGAGAGCTTCTTCTCAGCAGCAGCAGAAACGCGCTGCTGCATAATTAACAAAGTGAGGGAGATCACATGAAAGAAAAAAGAAAGCCTTGCTTTGTCAATTTATTAATAAATGAGCATTCAAATCACCGTACCGTAGTGCGACTATATTATCAGTAGTATTAGGCTAGTATTATTAGATTTATATTTAAAATAATGGTATAGAACACCTCCTTGAACCGCCACCTTACCATGGTTGAGGGGTTTGTGTGCCTAAATGATCCTAGGAGCTATGTTGTCAGGGGCATTACGCCCCTGGTAGGGTCTCCCATGGCAAACAGGTCCTAGGTGACAGGCCAGATTAAGAGTGGTTCACAAGCCCACCATGGATTCAAGAACATCAAGGACCGTTACGTCGCCCAGATTGGCGTTACCAGGGGCCCCACCCTGGAGCCAGGCCTGGGGTTGGGGCTCGCAGGCGAGCACCTGGTGGCCTGGGTCTTTGCCCACGGGACCCGGCCGGGCTCAGCCCGAAATGGCGACGATGGGGCCCGTCTTCCAGTAGGCTCACCACCTGCAGGAAGGTCCATCAGGGGCCGGTGCAATGTGGTTTGGGTGGCAGTCGTGGCAGGGACAAAAACTTGGACAAAAACTCTGGCCATAGGGAAATGGAATATCACCTCGCTGGGGGGAAAGGAGCCTGAGCTTGTGCGGGAGGTTGAGAGGTACCAGCTAGAGATAGTCAGGCTCACCTCCATGCACAGCTTGGGCTCTGAAACCCAGCTCCTTGGGAGGAGCTGGACCCTCCACTACTCTGGAGTTGCCCAGGGTGAGCGGCTGCAAGCTGGTGTGGGCTTACTTATAGCTCCCCAGCTCAGCCGCCGCTCGATCACACTTGTCAGCCTCTCCGGGAAGGTCTACGCCAGGCCAGGGTACTGGGGAGGAGAATTCTGCCGATAGTTGAACCTCAGATTCAGAAGGAGCAATGTGGTTTTCGTCCCGGTCTTGAAACACTGGACCAGCTCTATACCCTCCACAAGGGTGCTTGAGGGTTTATGGGAGTTTGCCCTAACCAGTCCACATGTGCTTTGTGGATCTGGAGAAGGCATTCAACCGTGTCCCTTGTGGTATTCCTGTGGGGAGTGCTTTGCAAGTATGGGGTATGGGGCCCTTTGCTAAGGGCTGTTTGGTCTCTGTACGACCGGAGCAGGAGCTTGGTTCGCATTGCCGGAAGTAAGTCAGACCTGTTCCCAGTGCATGTTGGACTCCGGCAGGGTTGCCCTTTGTCACCGGTCACCGGTTCACTGTTCATAATCTTTATGGACAGGATTTCTAGGCGTAGCCAGGGGCCGGAGGGAGTCCAGTTTGGGAACCACAGGATTTCATATCTGGTTTTTGCGGATGATGTTGTCTTGTTGGCTTCATCAAGCCAGGAACCTTCAGCATGTACTGGGGTGGTTTGCAGAGTGTGAAGTGGCTGGGATGACAATCAGCACCTCCAAAGTCCGAGGCCATGGTTCTCGACCTGGAAAAGGGTGGCGTGCCCTCTCCGGGTTGGTGGAGAAGGTCCTGCCTCAAGTGGAGGAGTTCAAGTATCTCGGGTGTCTTGTTCACAAAGTGAGGGAAAGATGGAGCGTGAGATTGACAGGCGGATTGGTGCAGCGTCCGCAGTTATGCGGTCGGTGTACCGGACCGTCATGGTGAAGAAGGAGCTGAGTCGAAGAAGGTGAAGCTCTCGATTTACCGGTCAAATCTCCCACTCCCTCACCTATGGTCATGAACTTTGGGTAATGTAATGACCGAAAGGATAAGATCATGGATACAAGTGGCTGAAATGAGTTTCCTCCGCAGGGTGGCTGGGCGCTCCCTTAGAGTTAGGGTGAGAAGCTCAGTCACTCACTCCTTTGCATTGAGAGGAGTCAGCTGAGGTGGCTCAGGTATCTGTTTCAGATGCCCCCCAGGCATGTCCCACCGGGAGGAGGCCCGGGGAAGACCCAGGACACGCTGGAGAGACTATGTCTCTCGGCTGGCCTGGGAATGCCTCGGAATCCCCCATGGAAGAGCTGGAGGAAGTGTCTGGGGTGAGGGAAGTCTCCTCAGAATTAATTCCCTAAAGTGCTCGGGATCAGTATGTAGGAGGTTTTGTCCTCTACTCCTCAACTGAGTGTCAGTCTCTCAGCTGTAATAACTAATGATGAGCCTGTATCTCCCCTCCTTGAACCGCCACCTTACTGTGGTGGAGGGGTTTGTGTGCCCGAATGATCCTAGGAGCTATGTTGTCGGGGGCATTACATGCCCCTGGTAGGGTCTCCCATGGCAAACAGGTCCTAGGTGACGGGCCAGACTAAGAGCGGTTCACAAGCCCATCATGAACAGAAGAACATCAAGGACCATTACGTCGCCCGGATTGGCGTTACCGGGGCCCCACCCTGGAGCCAGGCCTGGGGTTAGGGGCTCGCAGGCGAGCGCCTGGTGGCCGGGTCTTTGCCCACGGGACCCGGCCGGGACGGGCTCAGCCCGAAATGGCGACGTGGGCCCGCCTTCCAAGTAGGCTCACCACCCTTGCAGGAAAGTCCATGAGGGGCCGGTGCAATGTGGTTTGGGTAGCAGTCGTGGCGGGGGGCCTCGACGATGACCCAATCCCTGGACCAAAACTCTGGCAATAGGGACATGGAATGTCACCTCGCTGGGGGGGAAGGAGCCTGAGCTCGTGCGGGAGGTTGAGAGGTACCGGCTAGAGAGATAGTCGGGCTCACCTCCACATGCATAGCTTGGGCTCTGGAACCCAGCTCCTTGAGAGGGGCTGGACCCTCCACTACTCTAGAGTTGCCTCAGGGTGAGTGGCGGCAAGCTGGTGTGGGCTTGCTTATAGCTCCCTAGCTCAGCCGCCATGTGTTGGAGTTCACCCCACCCCGGTGAACGAGAGGGTCGCTTCCCTGCGCCTTCGGGTTGGGGATAGGTCTCTTGCTGTTGTTTGTGCCTACGGGCCGAACAGCAGTACAGAGTACCTGGCCTTCTTGGAGTCCCTGGGAGGGGTACTTGATAGTGCTCCGACTGGGGACTCCATTGTTCTACTGGGGGACTTCAACGCTCACGTGGGCAACAACAGTGATACCTGGAGGGGCGTGATTGGGAGGAACGGCCTCCCCGATCTGAACCCGAGCGGTGTTCTGTTATTGGACTTCTGTGCTAGTCACAGTTTGTCCATAACGAACACCATGTTCATGAGCATAAGGGTGTCCATCAGTGCACGTGGCACCAGGACACCCTAGGCCGGAGGTCGATGATCGATTTTGTTGTCGTTTCATCTGATCTCCGGCCTGTATGTCTTGGACACTCGGGTAAAGAGAGGGGCTGAGCTGTCAACCGATCACCACCTGGTGGTGAGTTGGATCCGCTGGCAGAGGAGGAAGTTGGACAGACCTGGCAGACCCAAACGTATTGTGAGGGTCTGTTGGGAACGTCTGGCCGAGCCCTCTGTCAGGGAGGTCTTCAACTCCCACCTCCAGAAGAGCTTCTCACAGATTCCGAGGGAGGCTGGGGACATTGAGTCCAGTGAGTGGACCATGTTCTCTGCCTCCATTGTCCAACGCGGCAGTTCGAAGTTGTGGACGCAAGGTCTCTGGTGCCTGTCGTGGCGGCAACCCCCAAACCCGGTGGTGGACACCGGAAGTAAGGGATGCCGTCAAGGCTGAAGAAGGAGTCCTATCGGACCATGTTGGCCTGTGGGACTCCTGACGCAGTTGACAGGTACCGGCAGGCCAAGCAAGCCATGCAGCCCGGACGGTCCTGGAGGCAAAAACTCGGGTCTGGGAGGAGTTCGGTGAGGCCATGGAGGAGGACTATCGGTCGGCCTCGAAGAGACAATCATGCGGTTTTCGTCCCGGTCGTGGAACACTGGACCAGCTCTATACCCTCCACAGGGTGCTTGAGGGTTTATGGGAGTTTGCCCAACCAGTCCACATGTGCTTTGTGGATCTGGAGAAGGCATTCGACCGTGTCCCTCGTGGTATTCTGTGGGGAGTGCTCTGCTGAGTATGGGGTCCGGGGGCCTTTGCTAAGGGCTGTTCGGTCTCTGTACGACCGGAGCAGGAGCTTGGTTCGCATTGCCGGCAGTAAGTCAGACCTGTTCCCAGTGCATGTTGGACTCCGGCAGGGGTTGCCCTTTGTCACCGGTCCTGTTCATAATCTTTATGGACAGGATTTCTAGGCGTAGCCAGGGGCCGGAGGGAGTCCAGTTTGGGAACCACAGGATTTCATCTCTGCTTTTTGCGGATGATGTTGTCCTGATGGCTTCATCAAGCCAGGACCTTCAGCATGTACTGGAGCGGTTTGCAGCCGAGTGTGAAGCGGCTGGGATGAGAATCAGCACCTCCAAATCCGAGGCCATGGTTCTCGACCGGAAAAGGGTGGCGTGCCCTCTCCGGGTGGGTGGAGAGGTCCTGCCTCAAGTGGAGGAGTTCAAGTATCTTGGGGTCTTGTTCATGAGTGAGGGAAAGATGGAGCGTGAGATTGACAGGCGGATTGGTGCAGCGTCCGCAGTTATGCGGTCGGTGTGCACGTTCCCACCCTCACCTATGGTCATGAACTTTGGGTAATGACCGAAAGGACAAGATCGCGGATACAAGCGGCCGAAATGAGTTTCCTCCGCAGGGTGGCTGGGCGCTCCCTTAGAGATAGGGTGAGAAGCTCGGTCACTCGGGAGGAGCTCGGAGTAGAGCCGCTGCTCCTTCACATCAAGAGGAGTCAGCTGAGGTGGCTTGGGCATCTGTTTCAGATGCCCCCTGGACGCCTCCCTAGGGAGGTGTTCCAGGCATGTCCCACCAGGAGGAGGCCTCAGGGAAGACCCAGGACACGCTGGAGAGACTATGCCTCTCGGCTGGCCTGGGAACGCCTCGGGGTCCCCCCGGAAGAGCTGGAGGAAGTGTCTGGGGTGAGGGAAGTCTGGGCATCTCTGCTCAGACTGCTGCCTCCGCGACCCTGGTCCCGGATCAAGCGGTTGAAGATGGATGGATGGATGGATGGAGCCTGTATCTGTCAGTAATGGGAGACACCAGATACTGAGGACATGCCTAACGCATGTGTGAGTAGTTTTTTTTTTTTATAAAATATTGTGCATTTCATGCTATTCTGTGTTCTCCTACTTCAACAACTGCAGTGTTTCCTCTATTTGCAGTTGGATGGCCCAGACATTTAGAGCCTACGTCTACATCTGCAGACACAGAAATATCAGAGGTAAGGTAAAGGTAAAGAGGTAAGCTCACATGTGAAATGGTTCTGGATGTGTCTGCAGTCTACCTATTCTACGTACTAACCTAGGCCTAATTATCACCCAAACACCCTACTGCATATTACACTGCACAGTATTCATATTACTGTCACCACCTATATATTCAGTTACTCACTGAAAGATTTCCTCTGTCACAGGGCATCCTGTGCTGTACACAAACGTAAACTTCATCTACTGGAGAGGAGGTGTCAGAGGGTGGAAATGAAATACAAGAGGCTGCAATTTAAAAAAGGTGAAGCTGGAGATAATGAAACTGGAGAAGGATGTAAGCAGAAGTCATGTCATGAAGTGTATTTAATGTTCTTTGTTTTCTATCCACAGCTGGAACTACATGAGTGAATTAATTAATAAAAGCAAATTCAACACAACTTTGTCATACATGTGTTCATTAAAATTGCACAATACATGCAAAGTTGTTTTTTATGAGCACATTTTTATTAGTTTTCCTTTTTACTTTCATTATGGAGGAGACAACATTACAAAAATAGGTCACTAAAATATTGTGTTGAAATTTCATAACACTTTTATCTTACCTCTGTACATTGAGGTAAGCATATGTTAGACACACATTTATATTCACATAGTGGGATGCTATGCCCTAGGAACGTTTTCAATTCATTATTTATTATAAATTATATACATTTTTCTCAGATCTCTGATTTATTTTTTTTAATCAACCACGTTCTTTTTTTTTTTAATTCAATTTTCAGTACCTAGTTGTAATTGATGTGTGAATTGTGCCATATAACTGAGGTTTCATTGACTAATTGATTGTGGAAACAGTGAAAGTGGGGAGACGTGATTTTCACGAGTTTTTCCATTTCTTTTTACAAGACATAAGCAGCGCGAGAGTGGAAATCTACCAGGCAAAACTGTCTTTCGGGAGTCTGTTTCTGCCCGTCAGACATTCTTTGACACAGCTAAACTAAGATAGACAGTTGTCCTTCCCCAGAGCAGGCTAGTTCTGCGGCATAAGTTACCATGGTTACTCAGCGGGCATTCAAATAAGCCACGATGATGGAACAGGACGCTCTTAAATGATCCAGACTTATGCAAATAAGCCAGGCTTTCCCTTAATCCAGCTTTGGGGAACACCCCTCTGGTGGTTGCACTGTTCATTTTATCAACCAGGGTACAGTGTTGTGTTGAAAAGTCTGTTTTTTATTTGGCATGTGTCCATCCTTTAGTCTGTCAAAGCCTTCACTTTAGGGTAAAGTTAAAACACTGTTTATTAAAAAAAAAAAAAGCAAAACATACACGAGCACACAGAGACAAAGGTTCATTAATGATTAGCTCACTTCGCTAAGTATATCTTACATACAGGTCATCAACATTTTTTATGATTATAACTCGATGTTTTAAAAATCAGCTTTATAAGCTTTTAAAATCCAGTATTTACAGTGTGGTGTCTTTGAAAAAGGCACAGGAGAGTTGCGTTAATGTTATATGATTTATCATTGATTGTAAGGCACACAAGTACAACTACATTATGTGTAAACAAAACATAAAAAAAAAATTCAATACAAAAATAGCTTGCTTTTTACAATACTGTACTTGTACCCTTCTAACTGATGGTGTCAGAGAATAATGCAAGTGCAGTGTTTTGAGGCTGGGATTTTTTCCTCATCTGCCGGTCAATCATCAAGTCAAACTCCTGTCTTTCTCTGAAAATAAACAGAAAAGGAAAAAAACAGTCCCATCTCATCAAATTCAACATTTTTGAGAGGAATAATCACAAATGGTCACAAATGTGTATTACTTGATCAGCAAATACATATAGAAAAACATACACAACATACATATACAAACATCAATAATACAATAATACAACAATAAACAATTTCACAAACGCATGCTGTGTTAATGTGGTTATGGAAAACTGGGGCATGGCTTTCAATGAATTTGTATTAAATTTCAAAGGTGGACATACACTTATCTAGATAAGGCCTGATATTTATTACGACTCATTTCAGAGGATGAAGAGTCTCAAAACTCTGTATACAGATGCAACCTGATCCATTCGTATCAGGCGATCCATACATTTTACCATCTGTAAATAAATTCAAAGAATTTAGAAATATTTTTTTTAATTTGTATACACAGGAAGCAAAAGTGATCAGATATGTTAAGTTAAATCTGTATGTAAAATATATTTATTAAAGTTGTGATGTCTGAATTTGTAAAACTGTTTCATGTTTGAGTTGGAACACACATTTGTGAATACTCAAATTTACACACATTATTTTTCACATTTGTAAATCTTGTGGATCATGTAAGACTGATTTGTGACCACTTTGAGTCTAATTTCTCACCAGAAAAGAGCTGTTCCTTTAATTGTTTAACTCATTAAACTCTTACCTGTTACTGATACATCGTCCTCTTAGGTACTTTTCTTCTGCCTTTTTTACTGAGACATTATCCACCCCAGCTATGGCATAGATGATTGCCTGCAAAGGAGGACAGTAATCTTACTAAATCTGCACCGCATAAATGGTGAACCGCACATCAGAAAACACACAATATGCTGTAATACTATAAAATGACACAAACGGGCACTGATAAAAGCTTTGGTTCACCTCAGGTAGAAGCACATCCAGGACAAATGGGACCGGCTCCATGGACTTCACCTCAGCCAGGCAAGGGGCGGTGGTGATGGCTGTTGTGTAGAGCTCATTTAGGTACCAGTAGACCTGGTCCAACTGTTGGTCATCCTCCAGGTATATGTTCACCACCCGTCTCCTATTGGCACTCAGGAAGGAGCGAAGCCATCTGGACTGCTGCTGCCCACGGATCACAGCCTGTAAGGAGAGTGACACAAGAAGGGTGGGTGCTCATCTTTTTTTATTGCTACATACAGTGCAGTTTTGTAGTTCTTTGGAGTCTTACTGTTTTGCAAGATTAAAATCTTAAGGGACATTACATACATTGCTCTTGCACTCATCAACAAAAGAGTCACTGATATAAATACAGTTTATTTTAGCTTTGCATGCCTTGGCTTGCCAAGATGTTTTTGTAAAACCAGTTGAGCCCTTGCAAGTTATTGTGTAATCTATTTGTATATTTCTGTGCATAACATTGGTAGTTAAGATACAAAAAGACTACTCATTCGCAGTGATTCACTGTTGAAAAAAATTAAAAAGCTCAAATCCCAATGTAAGGTACAGACTGGCCTTGTAATATTTAAACACAAAATGTAAAAGTACCTTTTGAGCAGGCAATTTACATGTCCACTTTTATGTAGTTATTAAAATGCATTATCATTGCATTGAACAAAATTGGTGGGACATGGAGGAAATTCATTTAAATCACTGGCAAAAGTTCAGCATGCAGAACTGGTTTATCTTGTCAGATGACAAGTGGAGTGAACCTGCACATATTTACCTCTGGTATACCTCTCCCAGCTAAAACATCCACTGGTGCTAAGAAAGCGTTTGCTCTGCTCAAGAACAACAGCAGTGACACAGCCGTACAATAGGCCCCATTAATCATACCAGAAGGCGGCTTTCCACCATGCGCTGCTTTACGATGAAATGTACAAGCTTCTCATTAGCGCGGTTGTGGGCAGCATGACTTCGGTCCGGCAGAAGCCTCTTCGTCCTGTTGACCTCCTCCTGCTGCTCACTACAGCTGTCCTTATGATCGCCACACAGCGCCTCCGTTATCGCGTCGCTGGCAATGGTTAGTCGCTCTGAGGCTGCCTGTGGGTACTTCCTCCTCACTGGATAGCCTGTGGTAGTCAGAGAAAAAGTCAGGCTGCAGGTGTACTCAAGATTTCATTCTGCGGCAGCTTAAAATTGTGTGTGTCTGTGTTACTGAAGGTTAAATAACAAAACTTACTCATGTCATGAGCAAAGTACTCGATGAAGGAACCAGAAAATGAGCCACATGCTGCAAAGACAAAACATGATTAATACTGCTAATTATTCAGTGGTATAAGAATTATATTGTTTTTATGTAACTAAATAATATAAATTAATATAAGTTAATATCAGTGTCCTTTATCTGTTTAAGAATAAAATGGACAATACTTACCTATCCGTATTCTGTAGTCTGTTACAAGCTCCAAGGACCGTTCGATTGCAGCATCATACTTTTCTTTGGCTTTGCACTGTGACAAAAGGAGAGTCAACAAAGGCAGTCTGCCACTGTGCCAGGAAAACATCATTTTTAGAAAACTGAGTATATAATTTAATGAGCAGCTCTCACCACCAGCTCATTAGCCTCTTCACAGTCAAAAGGCTTCAGGGCTTTCAGAGCCACAGTGAACCTGCAGGAACACAAACAAAGACTAAAAAACCAAACTCCTCATGATTTGAAAGTGTACCAAGTAAGTCATTCATTGATGTTTTGCTTAAAATATCTTTACATGTGCTGCCAGGTTCAGACCATACAGAGTTATTTCACTATCACATACAAGTACACAGGATCCTTGCATGACTCTATGGCCTAAAGATTTTCACAGTCTGTAATGCAATCCTACACACTTTGACAGTTTTACTCCTTACCCTTTCTTTTTGTGATTCATTGAGTCATCAATAAACATGATGCTGGCCTTTCTCTGCTTACGATTCACACTTTTCACCTGCAGAGAAAAACAGTGCAGATTTAAAACACATTAGAAGTCTTGACCATTGGGCTTACTTTGGCTCACTGATATTTCAGGGCCCTGATGTTCTTTCATTTAAATCTCCCCAGTGTGACTGTCATCTCCCTTTCATATAAAGATCATGCTAGAATTTAACTGGATAGCTGTATTTAGCGTAGTGTTTATTAGTGGTAAAATTATTAGTCAACTCATGAATGTAAGTAGTACAGAAAATTGGTAAACATATTTTTGAAGTGTTTAATGGCTGAACAAAAATTCTAAAAATTCACATCTTCATGGTACAATAATGTACAGGTTAAAACACAGGTTTTCACACTGACCATTGCAGGCCAGAATGGATAATTTCTGAATTTGTACCACACAAACACTCCTTCTGTAATGGCTGGGGGCTCTGAAAGACAACAAAAACACAATCCACTTAAAGTATACAGTATGCGATCGAGTCTCTTTCTGGTTCTTATAAAGATTATTTGCATTCAGTCACTGCAAATCTCTCTTACTTTTGTCGACCTGCATCAAGAAACTTGGTAGCTCCTCCTCTTCCTCTTCATCACTTTCCTCATCTTCCTGGACAGACAAAGACAGCAGCTGTTCCTCATGGTGACTCAGCTCTATTGACAGATCTGAAGACAGCAAAGACTCGTCTTTTGGGGCGAAGCAGGATGGGAGTTGGTGGTAGGGGACGGAATAACACAGAAAACAACACATTTAACAAGGATTCTGCAAAAACTATGGTTGTGCACAATTTATTACATTTTCTAATTGTGAGGGTGAGGACCCCCCGAAACAGGCAATGTCGCAAATCTGAGACACCAAGAAGACAGTACCTTGCTCTGCTGCATCAGGCTTGTCCAGTTCAAATCTTGGTCTGGGGCGTTTAGATGGCTGAACAATGCCTGCCTCAGCCTTCCGCCTCCTGCCACCACGGCGCTTTGCTGGGGGGCTTATGGTTTCTCCGCCAGTCTGCGTTTGCTCCTTTGTTTCCCTTTTTCTAAGTTGCCTTGTTTGTAAAGCAGGACCATTCCCACGTCTGTTTTGAGACTTGGACTTGCAGCATGGTGAGTCTACCTCTGATGTCTACACCAGACCAGACATTAAAAGGAGAATTAGTCAAGCACATTACTGTGACAGCTGAAAAATCTGTGGACAAACATGTTCATCAGCAAAATGGGATCAATCACCTTCAACTGAGTGATGACTTCAGTGTATTCGAGCTCCACTTGTTTTGCACCAGGGGGAGACTCTGACGAACTGTGGACAGGGGTGGAGGTCAGGCAGGCTTTTTGTGTCCGCCCTCGTTGTCCCCTGGCTCTTTTTGGAGTGCACGGTAATGAACTCACGGTGGACTGGCTGACGCTGGCAAAATCCCTGCCTGGCACAGCGTCCACTTCCTCTGTGGCTTGAGATGAAAAGCTATCTGCAGTGACTTCCTCTGCTGGTGTCTTTTTAGGTTTCCTTTTCCTTGTTTTCCCAGGTCCACCTGAAAGATCATTCACAGTCATGGCTCTCCTGTCAACTTGAGTTGCTTCATAAGCAGAGTCGGCTGCAGACTCTCACAAGCTTGTTAACTGCTTAGACCATTCATAGTGATTACATATTGCGTTACCTCTCATTGTTGTATTGGTTTTCCCTTATTTTCATTGGATCAGACGTCTACTGAAGGATCAGGACACAACATCTATCAGGGATGATTTTCTTCACCTGGTGGGACTTGAGTCTGCAGGTGCTGAGAGACAGCAGGCATGAGAGAGATGGAGGGAGAGAGAGAGGTAAGGACAGCCGAGTGAGTCGTAGTTTCACATTGGAGTTAGGCTTATGTAAAACAGCATCCACTGACCACATGTTTTTTCTGTGTAAAGGCACCTGGCAGCCTGTCACCACGGCCACGAGATCAAATGATGCTAAATTAGCTGCGGCCATCTGTTTAGTTCACGGTCAGTGAGGGTGTGAGGAGTGCGCTTCTCATGTCGGCCCTGAGCCCAAGATAACACACATCATTTACTCCCGTTTCTTTACGGCAACACTGCACCTCAGCTTTTACCTCCAAACGACCCAGAGATAAAGTATTTATCAATAAAAGCGACCCCTCTCATTGACAAACACCACAATAAACCACCATAACATCAAAGTCCTGCGTTTGAGTGACACACTTGAACACAACACGAGCTAACACGGTAGTCGAAAGATTAACACAAAGATAGCAAGCTGCTAAAATCATATTAGTTTAATTCACTGGCATATTAGTAAACAAAAGGCAAACCACAGAGACCCGGAGTGGGGGAGGCAACATTTGTTTATTACATTTGTGCACTGCTGTCACACAATACATGACAACAAACAGAAAATGATGGTTTTCTCGGCTCTTCATGTTTGAGTTAGCTTCAGCTATTAGTCATCTCTGTTTATATACAGACACAGCCAAACATTTAGAGCTGCATGTAACACATACACGCCTCTAAACTAGCAGATGAAGTGACAGAGTTGGTTTTTTTTTACATCGGGAAAAACGAAATAATCACTAATGCACAACTAACTACTCACGGTGAAACCTGAAATCCAGCCTGTTGTTTGGACAGATGGATCCCAAGTTCAGCGGACACTCATGCGCACTTTCACTGCTTCTCTCAGACTGCAATAAGGTGTTTAATTAAATGTTTAATGTAGTAAAAGCAACACGTCACGCACACAATTCCTGTGAGCAAATCTCTCAACAAAAACCTTCTTCCTCTTCTTTGGTTTTTGATGGTTGTTAGCGAACCCGCTTACAGGCGCATTACCGCCACCTACTGGACTGGAGGGTGGATCAGTAAACTGGCCATATACTTAAAAGTAACATAACAACTTGCTACTTTTAATCAATCAATTATAAGGTTGTGCACTTTCCGTGATGTTTTTCCTAGAAGATTCCCCGGTGTAATACTGTGCTATCTATTATTTAGTTACGATACTCTGCTCCTTCCGCATTAGTTGTAACTCTTGAACCAGCATTAAAGACGTTTGTCGCCACCTACAGTACCGGCGGGCGCATTATTATAATGAGAATTGATTAATACACGTATTAATGTTCAGGGCGTTTGTTCCTCCCCGGGTCGTCTTGAGATTAACCTAATTACTGTGGCAGGAGACAAAAAATCAGCTACACAAATTCTGTTTTCATTTTTTTTTTTTTAAACTTTCTTTTTTTCTTGTTCAGTTGCATACAGACAAGTGACAGATTAAAGGAAACGCCTGAATGCATGATTAGAGAAACACAGCACAAACAGATCCAGTGGCTCTGTTATGCTGTGGGGGTATTTTGCTGGCATGGTTTGCCACATGTCCCTTTAGAGTGAAGGGTCACTGCAAATCAATACAAACTTGTGAGTCTATCCTGATGGGGAGGGTCTCTGCTGATGACACTGCCCCCATCCACAGAGCAACAGGGGCCACTGAATGGTTTGATGAGGATGAAAAGTATGTGTATCATATGCTATGTCCTTCACAGTCATCTGGTCTCACCCAAATTGAACACCTATTGGAGGTTTTGGAGGGATGCGTTAGACAGTGCTCTGTTCTTTCAGGTGTCCCAGAGAGTCATGACCAGCAGCTCAACACCAGGACACTGAGACTGAACCACCTGAACGACATCAGCCATCAGTAATTTTACTATTAACACCTGTGCTTTCCTACTGTGACACGTTCAAATGTGTCTGCTGAAAAAATGGTAATATAGCCACCTTTAACGTTAAATCATCAGTCTAGAACTGTACATATTCCTTTAAAGATGAACATGTGAAAAATGACACTATAAAACTTAAATCAGTCCAATGTGCTCCTCTGTCACTCAGCTGCTGAGTGTCTGTCTGTCTCCTGCAATAACTTTATGACAACAGCAGAGGGCACTGTGTCACCACAATAAACTGCTCTCCTTTACAATACAATGATTCCTGAAAACACTTCAGTGACTTTAAACAGGCGTTTCTCTCCAGTCTAGAAATACACTAGAAGTTACTGCAGATTGATAAGGATAGTTTTTTTTTCTCTTCCAAATACCTGGATCCTAATTCTATATTCTCAGTTTTCCCCAAGTAACTTTTCCATGACTTGGCTCATCATATCCATTAAACTGAGGGAGGGCAAGACTGTGTTTGACAGAGTCAGTGCACAAACTGAAGGTTCAAAGATTAGAGACACCATAACCATGATCATTTGCCTCGTATGTCAACATCCATATTCAGTCTCCATCACAAGCCTCGAGCGATGACCCTCTTCTGTAATTTACTGCTTTTCTTTATCTCCATCCTGTCCACCCCAAAGGCTTTTATCATCTCACCTACTTCATTAAAAATAGATAGTGCTCAGAGCCAAGGCCACCCCTCACACAACAGACTATGTCTAGACACCAGAAATAAAGTCTGTGTTTTAATTGTCTGGGTTTTTCCAATTTCATTAATTTACTTCATTGCTCAGTTTTATTCTTTGTCAGTTCCATTCAGTTCAATGTCTATTTGAAAGGTTCATTTTTTTGTTTTGCACTCTGGGGAACATCAGTTAAATCAGTTTTGTTTTGATAAGGTATCTCAAGTTCAAGACAGTATAGATCAAGCTAGTAATGATTTATTCATTCAAGAATAAAGAAGAACCTGACTACTATCTGACAACCAGCAATAAAACTCTGATAGGGAACACTACAATTTCTAATTACCTGTAGGTAAACAAATGAAATTATACTAGCTTATTACTTAGTTTGTTAGTTTATTTTGATTTTCCATTGTTATCCCTCCAGTGTCCTCATCAGTAACTGGAGTTTGGTGGGTTTTTTTAACACAGCTGAGTTGAACAGATTATCCAAACGACACAGCAATGTTACCAACAAATGTAAAAAGTCCAGTTTCTCCTCGCCTCACACAGCCTCTCTGCCCCTCAGCTGGATGTGCATTGGCCTGCGCTGGATGGGAGGCAGGGTGGCCCCGCCCTCCTCCAGATGTGCCCCCCCCCTCCCCTCATCTGTGGCGCCTCTCCAGTCCGCTGCTGGCTTCAGCAGAGTGCGGAGCCTCGGGAAGTCAACAGGAGGGTGCGGAGAGTGAGACTGTGAAGTGTGAACAGCGGGGACCTGACCCAATACCCCTCCCCACCCCCCATCACCATCACCATCACCCCCCCACCACACCGGTCCGCACCGAGATAATGAGTCGTGACTCTTGTCGGTAGCCCGTGAGGCGGAGTTTGTCCCGGGGTGGGACCGCTTCACCTGGCCGGGCTGAGACGCGGCTGATGGAGGGAGGCAGGGCTGAGTGCGATGTCAGTCCGGAGCGCTGCTGAGCGGAGAGCTTCAGTGAGCGCAGCGCAGACAGACAGGGAGCGGTCTGCCTCCGCACACGACCTGTGTGAATCCTCACTTTGGGTTTTTGGGAGCGATCCTCCAGAAGCAGCAACAACTAAAGGAAAAAAAAAAAAAAAAAAAGCAAACAAACCTTCTAGGGTTTTTTTTTTTTTTTGGAGGGGTGGGGGTCTCCTGGCGACGGAATGGGGATGTAAGCGGTGTCCTCATGCGTTTGGAAGTGGCGTGAGGTTGCCTCCAGATTGAGAAGAGCAAACTGCAGGGGCGTGTGGTTAATTGAAATCGATCCGGTGGTCTCTTTTTGAATGTGAAGCAGCAACAGAGGTTCTTTCCTTCTCCTCCTCCTCCTCCTCCTCATCTCACCTCCAACATGACTTCACTGTCGGGGACCAAGGAGAGGTCTGTGAGCAGCAGGAGCAGAAAATATGGGGTAGGTTATTCATTCCAGCAGCCCAGGGGTGGACACACCTCTGTTACCTCTAAGCCTGGTTAACATGGAAAAAACCCCCAAAAAACAACAACTTATCATCCATTTAGTGATGCATGCTCTTCATCTCTCATGCCCGTTTTCTTCTTTTTCAACAGGAGGAGTTTTGCTCTCCTTTTTCTCAGGCTGAGATTTTAAAAACATCCCAAAAGCTCATCACAGTAGATTTGTGCTCATGCTGATGATTGATTGCTTTGTGAAGATCACATTTCACACATCACTGCTTGCAGTGTCACAACAGTGGCATGCTTTTTCACTGATAGCTCCCTCACATCTCTTAATTATCACTAACTGAGGACCAAGGAGCTAAATCAGGTATTGCACTCACACCTGTGCCATCGCCTACCTCCTACAGCCTAATTAGCAGTTAATTTATAACACAGGGTTGGCCCACATTATACCCACCTCTTCACTTGGAGATGATTGGGCATCCCCACCTATCAGCCTATACTCATTGCGTCATTATTATAGCCCTCGGGAGGGATTGCAGCAGCTATAGTGCCCAACCTCTCCAGTCACCGCCACATCAATGGGCCCATCCTCTCTGACTGGATGCACCCAGCCGCAAAAGATCTAATTTTCAACTCCTTGTGGCTCATTTGAAGTTCCCATGTGGCCGTCTCAAGGGAGACCAAATAACACAGGTCTCCACACGGAATCTGACCTGATCCTATTTAGACGGTGACGGAGGCATCCAGTGTGGTGACGACCTTGACTTGGGTTGAAGCACCAGCACAGTGAATGTCTGATACAGTTTCCTGTTTGTGTGTCTGTAAGTGTCTGACCATTTGATTTAATGCCCATTGCCCGTGTGTGTTATTGGCACGAGACACTGTCATGGTCTACTGTATGTTTAGCCTATAAAGTTTCTTTCCAAAACAAGATACTCACCATTTGCCAGCTGTTGGCATCTAAATTAAGCACAGATATTGAAGTTGTGAGTAATTCTTCTTCCCATCAGACTAATTCTTTTGATTTTTCTCTAATGAATTTTAGATATATGTTAAGGAGATCCACAAACAATGGGTGATTTGTTGAATTGAGCAAAATAGGTAGCGTACTGAATATAGCTAGATGGATGTAGTGAACTCAAGCCATCATTTTGCTTCACAGTTAAAATGTTAGTAGCTTGCAATTTGCACTATAAATAAAAGACCTGTGCCCTCATCGCCTCGTCTTTATTCTATCCTCCTCCCAACCTGTGCGACCTGTTGTGTGCACTGGGAGGAGTAGGATGTTGCACATGTTGACACACAATATAGGCTTTCTTCGTTCATGGCACAAATTGGACTTGTCAAAGCAGAAAAGCACAGATGTAATCAACAGTGACCTTAATAATAACATTAATGTCAGCTCAGTTTCATTTGCCTGCCCCGTAAGCACAATAGCAGGGCCTGTGAAATGCAAACCCAATGTGGAATTCAGTCATCACTCATTAATGTTAAAGATTTTCATGTGTTGCTCCTATAACATGTCAAAGAGTAGGCAGTGAAACAAGCCAATTAGTCAAGATTTCTTGTTTTTGAAAAAAAATTCACAGATGCCAGACACATCCCCGACCAAATCTGCCTCCTTCTTCCCGGACACGTGGTACCGGAAGGCCTACGAGGAAACCACCCGCTCCAGCACGCGCCCCGTCCCGGAGGGAGCTGGCTCCATGCCAAGCTCCACAGGCACCCCATCCCCAGGCTCAGGAATCTCATCACCGGGGTCCTTCTCTGGATCACCAGGGACCATCTCTCCGGGGATCGGGACGGAATCGCCTGGTTCTCTGGGTGGCTCTCCAGGGTTTGGCACAGGATCGCCGGCCTCAGGCAGCGGAAGCTCCCCTGGAAGTGAAAGAGGGATTTGGTGCGAGAACTGCAACGCTAGGCTGACAGAGCTGAAACGACAGGCGCTGAAACTGCTCATCCCTGGACCTTATTCCAGCAAGGTAACGACTAGATTGTCTGCTTGCCCGTCTGTCTCATGGTGTGCATGATGTGTGTGTGTGAATCCCATCACACGTCTTTCTCTGCTCCCTCTTCTGTCACCCAGTGGTGAGCTGGTAATGCTCGGTAGCATATCCTCCAAAAATAACTTGTTCCTTCATTAAATGTGGCTTTTGGACAGTGACACTTATTAACTTGGTTGCTCTTGAAACACCGGGCCTCTAATCATTCCCTTGCTTACCGTGTTGCCCTGTAGTCCGAGTTATTGTTCTCATAAATCATTAGGATGCTGTCATTTGTCCCCCATTTGACCAGCTGTGGAAAAGATCAGAGACCAAACAGCCTTTGGGATTTAGGATAATTATTGTATCTGAAGCTGATAATCAATTACTGACATGGTGCCATAAACAGAACAATAGATGACACAGACAAGATGGTTTTGATTTTTGTCTTTTCAGTTTACTTCACTGATCTTGACCAAAATCGATGAGTTCACTATTCTGTATTGCTATTCTATACTCCTCTTGAGGGAATGAACATGACTGATTACTGACAGACACCAGCCAATTAGGGCTGATATTAATCTATATAGATTGCTGCCTGTTTCTAATTTTCTTTGACAGCTGATTTATTTTTTTCTGTGAGTAATCTATATAATCAATTTTAATTCCATTAGTACAGTGATTCTCAACAAGCAGATCATGAGCCTCAGAGTTGATTTATGATATACTATCAAATCATAAAGCGTACATATATATCATCATGTATATAAATATATGTTTTATTATTAGGTCTTGTCCATAGTCATCCTACACTGAATATTTTTGTAGTCCATAAATTATGATAAATGAACAAAAGAAACGCGTGGAAGTAACATTTAAGCAACTGGAAAGAAAGCATGACGTGACATGACCTACAGGGACATTTGGTGTAACTGCAGACGACCAAAGGTCTTTCACGCGGGTCGTGCTGTTGCTCTTGGATCAGATAAACATTATCACGGAGGAATAAGTATATTTTTGCTGCAACATTGGTTTGGCACATAAAAAAGGCTGGCTACGCATGTAGAAAGCATTAAAAAATCTGCACATGTTGCCTCTGGGTTTGATGTTCTCCTGCTGCAGTTGACTGGATTTCAGTCATGAATACAGTGGGGCCACACATCAGACTTGGGAGTTAATTGGTAACAAATTAGCATGCATTATGCACCGTGGGGCTAATAAAGTGTATCCAGCGAGCGGGAGTCAGAAATAAAATTACAGTAGGACACAGAGACTTACTGTACAGCCCGTAACACAGAGACAGAGCCAGAGACGGTGGTTTCTTATTAACTCAAGAACACGACAGTTGGAAATTGTTAGGAACGGTGTGGGTTAATGAGGACTGTTGGTGGGCAGACCACTAATTAAAATGTTATATGTGAGGTTGGGTTTAGTTCAGGCTGATTAAAGCTTCCCCATTGTGGTTAACTTTATTGCACTGTGGAATAAGCACAGGCACACAGCTTGCAGTATTGTAACTTATAGTAATTGGTGCAGTTGTGTGTATGTCTTTGTGGAAAATGTATCTGCATGCATCACAAATTTAGAACGCTTTCTAACAACCACAGATGGGGAAACAGTTGTACAATCATTACAAACCAAAATATTTCTCTTTGACAATGAATAATACAGACTTTAGTACCTTCATCTCTGTGTGCTTAGCAGATTCAAACTAAAACATATGACTAAGAAAATGGACTGAGTGAATGAGAAAATCAGCAGGACTTTGTACAGTCTTCCAAAGTCCTATTGATTTACTAACTGGATTCCCATTATTCTCTGTCATTGGCTACTGAGCAGTTGTTATTTTCCTTCCTAAAAACACCTGTGGTGTCACTGTCGAAGAACTGAACAGTGTTGCACAGTGATATAGCAAGTTAGGATTTCCTGGCGGGTCCGCTCTCTTACAGTGTGGTTTCTTCCTCATAGTTTTCGTACAAGAGTGAACTGACCTACGCAGGTGTTTTGTGTCAGGGAGAAGCTGAACTCATGCCCTTGGTGAAGAAATGTGACCTAATAATCCTTCTCCTTCACCAAATGTGCCAGAGCAGCACTTTAGCTGACTCTGTGGGTGTGTGTGTGTCCCTTTCCGTTGTGCTGTCAGCATGAGGCCCATGTTATTCCCACAGGACACTGGGACATATGTGACCCCTCACAGCCAGAATAAAAACACACATCCACCAACTGATGATAAAACACACACGTTACACACACACACACCTCTGAACCGCCCAGACCTGGCTTTGCATATGAATACATGATAGGTCATGCTAGACCCAGGCTAGCCACACACACACACACACATTCTTGCACTGCACAGGGCTGTTAATACTATGCAAATGGTGACCTTCACTGGTCTTAATGTTGAATATTTTGCTGTCTGGGTGTCTGCTGTTCAGTGTGTGTGTGTGTGTGTGTGTGTGTTCATTTGTGCTTGTAGGGCCTTTAGCATGTTGATGTGACCGGTTTGTTGGAGCTTTCTGCAAATTCAGGATAACATGCAGAAGCGTTATCAATGTTAGAATTTGTCACTATGCTTAAATGTCAAGATGTGAGATTGTGGCAGACAGACCAGTGTTTGTGTGTGCTCATCCACTTGTGTGTTGAATAAACAACTATTAGTTAGCGCAAACATTCATTCATTCATTTATTCAGCCAGTCAGTCAGTCGTTCAGCTCAGCAGTCTGCTCCCTAGTGGCTCTAAGCTGATAGTTTACAGAAAAAGAAATTAAATAACGGACAATAGAGAGAGGGAGAGGGAGGAGAGAGAGAGAGAGAGGGAGAAAGGCAGGTCATATTACCGCGGGCAGTATGGGCGGTTGTGCAGGGCAAAAGAGCCAAAATAGTATTTGACTGAGGGATTAGAATGAGAGGTGTAGGTTTTCCGGTTTAGACACACTCACACTTACGCAGAATGCACACGCACTTGTGACCACAGGACTCAAAAGCACATCTGGCTACACAGCTGTAGTCACTCACGGCCTCTGTCCCTGCTCTGACGGTGTGTATATCTCTGTGTCTGACTGTGCGTGTGCGTTCATCCCTTATATCTGTGCCTAAATCATAAATGGGTGCAGGGTGATCTGTTTTTGGTTGGTCCAGTTCAGCTCAGGAAAGTGGGTCACCATGCACGTGTATGTGTGTGTGTGTGTGTGTCACCAGCAAAGTGTCTGTTTCAGATCAGCTGAAAGTCAAAACCATGTATGTTTATAAAGTGAAACATATACAGTTCCACTTCAGACATAAAAATGAAACCGAAAAAGGACATGTTTGTGCATATATTCGTCAGCCTAGATTTGGCTGTCAATTAAACAGCTGCCAGCTGCTTCTGCAGTACATAGATTTTGGACTTTGATGCACATTACTAAGGCTGAGACACATGACAGACACAGTATAGTAACATCAGAGCTGTAATGCTCGCTATGGAATATGAGTTACTCAAAAAAGCCAGGGCCTATTGATTCAAAAGTATTTCTCTCTTTCCCAGATCATTGTCTGTTCATAAACAAACTTCCTTGTCTAAGTTACTATCTAGCTATACAATTTTCACTAGATTAACCATCATTAATATTAACAAATAACCTGGAAGTATACTTTTGAAGCACATTTACACTTACATCCAAAAAAACAAAAACGGACCACTCTGGCTCCAAATATTGTAATCAAAGTTCAATGTGTTCAGGGTTTGGGAAGATTTTAAGTGATGATCTTCACACATGGAGTACATAAACCAGACAGAATTGAGTTTGTGTTGAATTTAGGTGGAAAAACACTGTCCTGTACATTGTCTCTGTAGCTGGACGGGTTAGATGGAGTTTTTAAACTGGTTATGACACAGTCTCAATTTAATACCGATACTTTGCTATGACCTATGACGTAATGTTGCAATGACCCACATCAGCAAATGAGACCTATATTGGCTATATCTAGTAGTTTCTAATAGTTATTCCTAAGGCCTTCCACCGGGTTGGATTTTTTTTTCCAGCAACATCAAACAAACAGTGCTGGGGTTTGTTCTGGCTGAATTGGAGTTATTTGAGCATCTAATTGAAGGTCTGTCTCTGAAACTGCCATCCACTTTCCTCCCGGCAAAGTAGTCTCCTTGTGACAAATGAAGCAGAGGGAACATGTTACCGAACGTTAGGTGAAACACTGCCGTTGTTCACGGCGACTGCCAAAATCAACACCGAAGGAGAAGTTCCATGGAGCTGCTTTAGCCAATAGCACCAGGTATTGCTGATATCTTCAAGCTGGACTGTTGGTAGCACACACACACACACACAAAAAAAAAATTGAAGGGACCACTTTGGGCTTTTGTAACTGAGGGTGAGGGTATTTTTTTTAATCCTTTATTGACATTCAACATAATTAATGGAACAGATTATTAATAATGGACTCGATTGTTCTTTGCAGTCCTAAATACTAGGCAATGTAATTGTTGTACATAGCACTGGTGGATGGTACAAGGTGCAGCACTATCTATTATCACAATCCACATACCTACCACAATTATGGTTATTCTTGAATATAAAGCGTAACAATCTTTTAAACATGCAAACACCCACACCCTTTCAACTAGATGCAGAATTACCACTGAAAGTATTAACCCTCAACATTGCCAACCAAATCCTTTTTAGATGTCAGTAGTATATCTTATGATCTATCTGCTGTTTCAGATGCCTTTAAACCTACAAAAACAAGCGGGGGTTAACACTCTTGTGGATATAATCAATTTAACTAATCCCATTCACTTGGTAATTTTCACCCAAAGCTGGTAATTTGTCTGTAATTAGTCTACTTATCAGATCAAATAGTGGAGTATTATTGCTCGGCAGTCTGTTCTCAAAGGGGTGTATTTCTGCACACAGGTAGCTAACTATCCTGTAATAACCAAATCCCATAACACTACAGAAGCAGGCCTACGGTAACCACGGCAGCTGGTGTTGCCACGGCAGCGACATGTGACAGATGTGAGCTGCATACATATCTCCATCAGCGTTAATGGGCTCCTCATAGCTGTGTGCATGTTGGTGAGAGGCAGAGAGAGGGTGAAAATATATGGAGTTCATGTGAATAATAGCGCGTGTTACCGTGCGTGTGTGTGTTTTTGGCAAAAGGTAAGAGAGAATATATATATAGGTACAGTTGTGTGTGTGTGTGTGTGTGCACATGTGCACGTGCGTGTGTGTGAAAAGAGAGAGAGCAATCATGCCCTCCTGATGCCTTTCAGGTGTGAAAGACATTACCATATAAAGAGGTGGCTTCATCAATAACAGCAAGACAGTGTGGATGGATGGATGGTGTGTGTGTGTGTGTGTGTGTGCGTGTGTGTGAAGGGAAGGATGCTGATGCAGCTGAAATGAAGAGCTTCTTGGCGGGTTTATGTCAATTTGACCAACCCCCAAGAGCACACACACACACACCTCATCTCAGGATCGAGTATTACTTACTGCACCCTCTACATTTCAATTCAGCAATTTTATTGGTATTTGATTTGGATGATTTGGATGATTTGGATTAGATATCCAAATCTGGTGTTGGTTTATTAATTTTAAGAACACTGTTTTTGCAAATGAACTTTTCATATAATCATTGTTTTATACTGTACATCGAGTGACCTGTAAACACACATGTATGATCCAATTCAGTGCAGTTCTGTCCTGCAATAAATACAGGCTACATGGAGACTTCAGTGTCCAGATTTTTCAGAGAAAGATGCGCCAAACAAATATCATCCACATAAGGCCGAATGCGATGAAAGGTACAGTTGTACAGTTGAATGTCTGGATGATGTCTTGTTGCTGAGATGGGTCTGGTGACTGGCACATGAGCCTCTGTGTAAGTGTGGACAGCCCATAGTTCACTTTATGTAATGGGGTTGTTTCTTCAAGGAATGTAATTACATGCAATGTGAAACGCTGGCTTTTCACTGGTGTTAAACTCAAACGGGTATTTCTTTGTACTTAAGAACACTCGCAGACTGGACAAGGATTTCTGTCCACATTTATCTTGTTAGGACCATTGCCGAGCCTCTTTCTAATGTGTCATGAAGCACACAGCATCTAATGGTAATCAAAACAGTGACATCCACTCTACTCCTGTCATCTACACAGTCTATAGATCTTAACCAGCAGAGCCCCTTTGGGATGAGGTGGAACCAACATGAATGTGCTGCTTAAGATCCTGCAGGAAGAAATTTGCATCAACAGAGATCCCTGTGGAATTTTCCCAGCACCTCATGTTATCTATAGCTTGAAAACACACACAGTTATGGAGATGAACAGGATCCAACACAGCACCAGTTAGATGGGCCAGTGCCTGTACAATATTGTTTGGTATTTCCTTACCCTCACCCCATTTTGCTTTCTGTCCTGTGTTATTGTCTGCATCTCACTCTCTCATTTTACATGCAGGCAGATATTGCCATGTAGAGACCAGTAAGGTACCAGCATCATAGTCACATAATCACAATCTAGTGCTCTGTTTCTTTCTTTCACTCACACACACACAAACACACATTTTTTTTTAAATTAGGCTCGGGAGAAAAGAAGGAGAGAGACTCAGATTTAAATTTAGAGGAGGAGAAAGAGAAGGAAGAGAAGAATAAGGAGCAGGGCTGAACAAATGACTAGTTAGAGAAAAGGAGGAAGACCATTTTCCCTAATAGTGCTATCACTGTCATTACAGTCAGTGACCCAGAGCGGACACACTTAATTAGACTAACTACTCCAGCCAGTAGGCTGCCACAGTCAACACACTGTGTGTGTAACCTGTCTGTCTTTGAGAAGCCAGAGAAGCTACAAAAGCTTCGCCAGTTCCAAAAGAGAGCAGATGATGAATCTGAGTTTGCCGGTTTGTGTGTTAATTGGGAAATTCAACACACATTAGATCCAGTTATTAGTAGAGTAAATGATATATGTTATTAGTTTTGTTTTTCTTAGCAAAGTCTCCAATTTAATGACTGACTGGTAAACTGAGGTTAAAACCCACACATGTGAGATGATCTGTTGGTTGGATGGTCTTGATTCTGGCTGGGCCCACTCTCTCTCCATACATTTATTTATGTATGTCGTTCTATACTGTCCTCTGGCAAATAAAGGCAAATATAAGAAAACGTATATTGGAGTAAAGTAAACAGTTGTAGTCCACGTAAAGCAGTGACAAAGAAAAGCCAATTTTACATTTATTGCACCTCTGCATACAGCACAGCACTTAATACAAGACCAAAGCAAACATACGCACCACTCCTGCACACCGACAACACATGGCAATAACAGGCAGACCTCATGCATGAGTGAACACACACTGGCACACCACAGTGTGTACAGATATAGTTACACAACACACACACTAAGGCACCCTGAGGTTTGTATGAAAATGAAAATGCACACAAATGAACAAACACACACTTGGATGTGTGTATGTGCACCCCCCAAGACCACATGTGTACTGCTGGATGGGGTGGGGGGGGGCGGTGGTGGCAACAGCACCTGCTGCCATGAGGTCCGTAGCTACCATGGCAACTGCCTCACCATCACCTCCACAATACAGAAATACAGTAGTACAGTAGTTATCTCGACTCGATCTGACTCCTCCTGTTTCATATGTGGTGTGTTTGTGTGTGTGGTGATACAAAGGTTGAGATTCCATATGTGCATTATATTGTACATATAGAATATTGCTTTATATTTTTGAATTAATCTTAAATTAAGTTAATTTTTCCGCCTGTTTGCCTATCTGTTATCTCTGTCTGTCTGTCTGTCTTGAAGTTAGTCGTGCAAAATGTGCAGTGCCTGTTCAGAGGCCTTTTTTGTTTCCTGTGTGTTTTCCTCCAAATTTTAAAAGTTTTTCAATTCCATCATCCAGAGCCAAGTTGAAGACTGAAAATGTCCCTGTGTTCCAGTTGCCGCAGGTGCCAACTCCGGCACTTTGTGACACTGTGAAGTCTCGCTCGCTGAACAGTTTATTTGAAGAACTGCTAACCACACTTTTAACATTAGCCAAGCTGCTGTCATAAACTGATATATCACACAGAACCGTGCACATGCGCTCACACACTCGCACACTCCTCGTACAGACGCACACGCCCCGTCACAGGCTATCACATAGTCAGATATAACACGTCTATCTTCAGCATCTCGCACTAGGAAAATCTCATGACAGGCTGAGGTGTGAGTGACAGGGATGATGCATGTGTGTGTGTGTGTGTGTGAGTGAGCCTCTGTGTGCTTTACTTCTTTGTGAAAACTAATTTAAGTTTTCAACTTTCAAAGGGCACTTTGACTGAGCCTTGACTGTTTTGAGGATGACATCTTGGGCTGCTGATGTATATTTTCTTAATAACATTAAGACAACTGTATTTGTAAAGTCAAATAAGGGGATTTTTCTCCTCTAATATTTAAATGTTATTCTATTGAGCACCTTTGCATACACAGTGATGCTTAAGCGCAAACAATATTAAAATACTGTAATACAAAGGCACAGCTATGAAAATTAATTTAAAATAACTAGTATAAGTAGCCACTCTTGAGTTGACTGGAATATGCTTGAAGCGCAAGAAACCAGTAAACAGCTGCTTTAAAAATCAATCTGCTGCATAAAAAGTAAGGTTGTTCTGTGAGGTTTTTTCATGCATTTAGTCTGGATGTTGATGTTCAGATGTGGAGCTGTGTGGGATGAATAAAAAAGAAGGGATGAAGTCATCATGATACAGCTGCTCCATACAGATGAAACTAGAGAAGCTTGAAGCGGTGCCCAGAGGGAGAGGGATCAATTTGTTTTCTGTCAAACACACATGCACGTGTATATTTACATACATGTGCTTACAGCCTCCTGCAGTCTTGTTGCAGTGCAGTGTTCCTGATGGCCAGCAAATTTATTTATAAAATGTGAGCTCACTAATGCCATGAGCAACTGCTGCTGCACCCTCAAAACCATTTAAGAGGACACACTGGTGTTTCAGGGACAGACATACGACAACAACAACAACAAAATAAAGAAGGCCTCATGGTCCTTAGCAAACGTGAATGGTGAGTCTTATTATAGAACACAGCTGTTGTTAGTATTGTTAATGCTCACCTCAATATTGGAATCTGAAAAAAAGATATAAGAGCAGGGAAGAGGAATGTAGAGAGGAGAACAAAAAGAAGTGGAAGGAAAAATGAGTGTGGGAAGAGATGACGCAGTTTCCTTTACAAAGGTGTAGTGGCCTTGTGCACTCTGTTTGTGTGTGAGTGCTTACTGTGGCAACAGACCTACCTTCTAGGGTCAAAATTAGAGCAGGGCCGGGGCTCTGCCAGTCAGTCGTTCATGTTTTACAAGTACTGTAATGGCATTCCTGTTCTAAATACGCTGCACTACAGGGCTGCAGATTTGTGTGTGTGCATTCCTAGCTTAACTATATAGGTTAAGAGGCTGACTAATGCCAAAGATAGGATGAGAAGAAAACACTGTGTGTGTGTGTGTGTTTTAAGCCGCACTGTGAGTCTATTGTGTCAGAGCATTGTAAAGGGCAGGGGGTGAAGAGAGAACAAGGTTGACATTTAAGCTGCAGTTTCCAGTCCAGCTCTACGGCAAGCTTCACTGCAGTACTTTTGGATCAATTACTGTAGTATTTTTTTTTCTTTTATGGGGCTCCAATATTAGAAATGCTCTTAAAAACTTGACTTTAAAGCCTATCCTCTGCGGTTGCTGTGATTCTCTTCATGATTCATCAGTCTTTGATAAAAGTGCTGCCCTACATGCTGCATGGTTCTTCAGCACTGTGTGTTTGTAGAGTTTGTAATACTTAATCTGAGTAAAGTCTACCCATTCATAATAAACACATCTTTAGTAGTCAATTTGTCCTCCGCCAGCAGGGGTGTAGCACAACCTTCTGCACCCTGTACAGAGGTATTCTCCATTGCCAGATCCACAGCCATTTTAGTATCTTTGTGGATCCTCCTCTGTATAAGCAGTCCCGTTTATTAACAAGGCAGAGGAAGATAAAACGGGGGAGAAGGAAGGAAATAAAGACAGAAACTCATCAAAAATGAGGATTAAAGAAAAGGAGGGGCAATAATTTTTGTAGGCTTTAGGTAGGAAGGCATAGATGGAAAGAGATTTTGTGTGTGTGTGTGTAGGAGGGTGAAAGAGAGAGAATTAAATTGGCTGTTTGTTCCCAGTCTGTGCTTCAATCAGACACAGAGAATAGCCTCTAGCCGTTAAACTTTCCAATTACCTTGAGCAGATGGAGCCTGCGGGGCTCGATTTAGAGGGTTTGAAATGGTTGTTGTTGTTTACTGTTATCTGCTATTGACTGTACACCAGGCTACGTACAGTGTCAGAGAGGGAGTCATACTAAAACATGCTTCTCCCTCTTTAATCTTTACCCCCCTATCCTATCTCTCTATTGCTTTGTATCATTTTATTCAATCTCCTATTAGATATCTGACAAAGCATAAGCAATATTTGGCTGATCATATCTTCTTGAGCAGCAGCCGTTTAGCAGCTAGCAATGCGAGCTTGTCATTTTGAATCCAGGTGTGATCTCCATAGATGAATAAGCCTCCCCTCTCAATAACAACTGTGCTCTTTACCAAGACTCTTAAACTCCAGCTGCTCCCTTCATGGAGCTCAACAGTGGAGCACTGTGGTTGCTCTGCCGAGCTCCCGTGTATGAATGAGTGCTACTGTGTGATTATGAAGCCCGGGAAAAAAAGTGAACACGCTCAGTTGACTTTCATGGATATAGGACTGTTAAAAAAAGTGTTTTAGTTTTAGAGGCTCGCAGGATGATTCAAGCACACCCCGAAGAGGTTCAGGGTTTATGTTAAAACACATAAAACCTCTTTGTGTAGACCTCGGGGAACCACCTGACAAATTGGTTTGAAATCCTAGTCAAACATTAAGTTTACTCCATTACATGATTTGTTTATTTAAATATCTGTTTTTCAAAGTATTCCATTATTTTATGTCAAAACCTCTCACGTGAATAATCTTTTTATGTCTATTTGTTGGAATGTTAATGCACATGCACTCAGATTTTTCTGGCATTTCAGCAAATATTCTGAAATTCACAGTTTAAATTCACAGGATATTCAGACCAATGAAGTGGTCTGTGGAAATTCTTTTTTGTGATTTTGTATTCAGTTCTAATCAGCAGAAGTTAGCATGCTAACACACCTGACTTACATGGTGAACATGGTTAACATTATTCCACCTTAACATCAGCATGTCTGCATCGTCATTCTGAGCAGAGGCACTGTAGCTCAGCTGCGGACTTCTTTCTTGTCATTGATAATCTCTTTTGCTTTTTGAGTTTTCATGAAATTGAACTAAATTGAAAGGTTGAATGAAACTGGGGAAGTTGCAGCTCAGATCAGGACACACCAGTTACCATATTTTTTTCAATTGTAGATCAGTAACCATGCTTAAAGATAAAAAGAGTGGGTCATTGCTGTTTTAAATGCAAAATTGAAAGTTGGCCCCTAGGCTTAACCTGTAGTCTTGGGTTATAAGGCCATTTATGAATACTTTTGATTATGCTTTTAAAAAATGTTTGCCATGCCAATGCCAATGCCATGCACAACATAACTTATAAGATCTGATAATTATTCTTATAGACTGGGACAACTGGAACAATGTCCTTTTTACAATTTATTTTAGTAATATATTTAATATATTTTATGTAGTTAAAGAATCCAATTCTGTAGTAGTTTATGGTTCACATATTACCTTTTGATGGGAAAAATATTTTGACTGATTTTGTATATTTGTGTGTAAGGGTACACACCCTGTCTCTGTGCACACACTGTTCACCTGTTTCCTACTGCGTGTGCGCTGCACATGTAGCGCGGGAGTTGTTAGGCAGATCTGTACCTTCAGTTCCTCCCCGGTGAGCCTCACTAACCTTGGGATGGAAGGATACTGGAGGGAAGAAAGGATGGATGGGAAAAAACAGAGGAGGAAAAGAGGGAGGCAAGGGAGGAGCGAGAGAGTGTGTGTTCAAGTGTGGGATACGGCAAGATGGATTACCCAACCCAACAGGCAATTTATCACTGTCAGAGAGAGAGGGAAAGAGAGAGTGGGGAGAGAAGAAGGAGAGAGGGGAGAAAGGGAGACTGAGAGAGAAAGGATAGGATGGAGAGCTTGGGGAAAGGTAGATAAGAAGTAGGTAGGACAAAAAAGGGGGGTGACCAGATGTGTCGGAGAAATCCACTGAACCATATGTCAATCAATATGTTGTTGAACGTCAGCTCTGGAAAGGATGGATGTGGATCAGAGGAGAGACTTGAAAATATAGGCAGTGGGTTTCCGGTGTGGTGCCTGAAGCATGTGTACTGCACTTCCGGGATTGAAGCCCTGTATTATTCAGTGACTGCTGTACTGCGCAAGGGTGTGTGTGATTTTGGCAATGTGCTTTCTGTATTTCACAGTAGTAAGTTATGGTAGTAAAGTAACTTTTCTCTGTAGTTCAGTGTGTTGGACAGACTACTAACACTGCCTGAGGTATGGATCCTTGTGGTTCAGTATATGGAGCCTCGTACTAACACTTGGTGGCGTGAAACCTTCTGAAACTTCTCACTGGAGCTAATTAGGCATCTAATTGGCATTTTTCTCCCCCTGATGTAAATAGACATGCCATTTAGAGAGGGGCAGCAAGGTGACTATTGAGACTTTCAGACCCTATTTAGACTCATAATAGATGACTAGCCCATTAATGCTTAGTTGGAAATAAAATGAAATGAATGTCTCTGTAAATGCCCTTTGTTAAATCAAAATCATATTTAGACCTTTCTGTTGACATTTATAGGAAACACAAAAGAAAGTGTGGCAACAAATAAGTTGCGTTTTGTGCATGGTGTGTTATGCTATGCCACCTGTAGCCCACCTCCTGCAAATATCACATGTGAAAACAGGCATTTAAATAAAGACAAGGCCACCATCTATATTCAGGCGCCAGACAACTATTGGCAGCTAGCTAACACACTCAAGTAGATTATATTCACATATAGCTCTTGTTGCAAATGCTTCATTTACAGTGTGGCTCTGATGCAGATGGTGGGCCAATTTAAAAGTGGGCAGCTGAGTTTATATGCAGGTCATTTACAGTCAGGCACCACTATGGGTAGCCAGATAATTTAGAAAGAGGCACCAGTGAGCAACTTCCACATAAAAAGCAGGCAGTAATTTAAGCAACTATTTCATTTACAGCTGGGCACCAATGTAGATGGCCAGCTAATAAAAACCAGGCTCTTTTCCAGCCAGCTAGCTTATTCATATTGTAGCAGGAGGCTCGTCTGCAGACTTAACACTGTGCAAGCTGGGACAAGATGCGTAGCTCAGGCTGTTAATGGGAAGGCAGCATTTTCCACACATAGTGTAAATACAGTATATACACACACAGCTCAGCAGACACACACTTTCAAATATGCATGAGGCAATCCACGGAAAATGCACAAATACACAAACACTTGCTACAGTTGCATGAGAACATGGCGAACACAGAGAGACTTTGTGTAGTTGATCTAATCTGTCCTTAACATCTGTTTCCAGTTTTTTGTACCCTCTTTGATTGGGTTTAACATCCAACCTACACACATACACACTGATCAAGCTGTGCTATTTTTGTATATGCGCATATGTGCGCGCAGTGAGGAAAGCACAACTTTGTGGAGGAGAATGGCCGATGAGCACTTAACCAAGATAATCCATGGCAACGTTCAAGACAGGCAATTAATTATGGTCGTCAATCCCAAACAGTGGCTTCATGAATGTGGCCTCTGGCAGACCGACTTACGTCACCAACGCGGTCTGAGGAAGCGCTTCAAAGAGTTTCTTTTAAAGACCTTCACACTGACCCTGCTTCACGAGAGTCGCTTGCCCACAGCCACTCAAGGAAGTAACATTTCAAAGTGCACTGACATCTATGAAGACCAAAGCATCAAAGTGGGAGAAGCTACTGTCTGGTCCTCTGGGTGAACCGACGCTGCTGTCCTGCACTCACTGCAGCTGAGAATAAGGACCACACTCGGCAACTGGTGAAGACACAGTCCTCTTAAATCAAGGACAAATGGTGGTGGTGATGGTGTGGAAGCGCATGGTCGCTCACAGTTTGTAGCCAGTAGCCAGGAAAATATGTTTCATTTTACACGATAAATTTGATCTACTTTTCTTACTAAGTGCTTTTTACATTTTTTATTTGATTAATTGATTATTTACTACAGTGGTTTATGAGGGATTTTAATTATAACATAATGTCATTTTGACTGGAAAGACTGGAAACTGGCTTTAGCATTTAGAGACAGAAAATGATGCATGAGTGTGATCAGTGTGAGCTATACCACTGAGGGAAAGACCTTCACAGAGAGATCAATTTGAGTGTGTGTGCATGTGCAAAACATCTCTCGGATGTTATTCCATTAGTGTTATTAATGACAGTCGAGGCCTCACCAACACACACAGTATTATACAATGCACAAATACAAATATGTACACGCAAACACACTTAAATTCTCGAGCGAGGCAGAATGCAGCAGGTAATTTACATCCCCTATAGCTAGTTAGTGGTGGGTGCTAATTAATTTCTGCATTGCCATGGCAACACAAACATTCTAATGCGTTTTTCTTTGTTATTAATATAGCATGTCAACATCACAAGGGAATGTGTATGTGTGTGTGTGTGTGCAGACATAAGTGTGTGCCTGCTCATTTAAATGTATTCATAAGCGACTTTTAATGCAAAAGCACTCATGTGGTTGTGTGCGCATGATAGGTTACCACTGTGTCCCAACCAGTGTAACTCCTACACCTCCTTCTTGGGTCATATGAAGGAATGACCAATTAAAAAAGTGATTAAAGGAGACATATTTCAGAGAGGGTGCAGGTAATAAATGAGCGAGAGAGAGAGGGAGAGAGAGGGAGGAGAGTTATTTGTCACTGAGGGGAAACAGGAAGAAACAAAGAGAAAATTCTGGGGTGGTGGGAGTCGAGACCCTCTCTATCATGCCATTAAAGAACAGCTCCTGCTTTGGGTTATTTCTGCTGTGTGCTGCAGAAACACTAATCTGCCTCTTAGCCAGCTTTTACAGCCATGCACACTGAGTTAATTCAGTCTTATTAAGTGTACAAATAATTGCTGTATTCATGCTTGGATTTGGATTGCACTGTGTCAGGAAGTGTGTGTGTGTGTGTGTGTGTGTGCAGGTATGATTGATTTTAAGAGCATGAAACTAACTTCCTTATGTCAGCCATCTTTCCATTCTTCCTTCTTCACACAATCCCTCTTTCTTCCCTTTGTCCCTCCTTCCTTTCACCCTGACTCTCCTTCCTTTTCCATCTGCCTCCCATTTCAGCATGGCCAGATCTTCATAACTCAAGCTCAGTGATGTGGTGATGCTTTAATCAAGATTTTTTGGATCAATGTGATCTCTGATTAATTGCTCTATAGTTCTAATCATGTTTGTTCTTAGAACTGGCTGATAGATCCAATGTTGGTTCTTAAACATGTTTACAGAAAGAAGAAAGGGGTTTTGATATATCACAGTTAATTCTCTTATATTCAGAAGCTGTGCTACATCTTCGTCCATGTGCAGTACTGACAGTAAGCACCATGGAGTGTTAAGTCTCCGTGATAGACTCCAGTAAAACAGTCATAAGTGTGCTGCATTTATGGAACACGTCACGTATGTTAAATGTTGTCACTGTGCTGTGCTTTATCATACAGTAGTGCATAGTAGGTATCACTTGACTGGCGGTGAGGTGAATGATGGGCTGATGGCAGCTTAATCTGTCCTCTGCTGATGACATTTTGACTGAAAGAGTTGTAGTAAATCAGATGTGGCAAACGGCGGCGGCTTTGAAAGCTCAATTACCTTCATAATGTCGTCTTCACTTCTAAACACAGAGCTGCTTCACTTTTGTTGTTGGTTAACAGTTCAAAGCCTCAAAAATGTCAGATGAAAGCCAGTGGGTGCAGCTTTTGTCATCAGCAGCATTTTAACGAGTTGTCTCCAGATGTGTATTCTGGTCTCGAGCGGACAGATTCACATTTGGCCCTGAATATTACATACTTGAATTAAACTGGACGTGTTAGGTTCATGACAAGCATATAATATTTCCTGAGGGTCAGGAAAAAAACATCAAAAGAGAGAGATTGAGAGTGACAGGCAGAGTGTGTTTTGGAGAGATACTGCAAGAGACCTGTGCTTGACCTCTGTCAGTGAAGCATTCGTCCTATGTGTGTGTGTGTGTGTGTGTGTCATTTATAACTCGTGTGTTATTGACCTTGCACACACACACACACACTGCACACACACACACACACACACACAGATACACCTGCATCATCATCATCATTCTCCATCAAGAGAGCAGTGTGCACGATCATGGGCCACCAACACACTTGATGAATATACACACAAATACAATTTATAGTATTTTCTTCACAGTGTTTCCACTGTTGTCCATTTTTTTCATTCTTTGTTGCTCCTTTATCATTCTTTCACACTCCTACCTTCTTACTGTCTGTGTGTGTGTGTGTCCTGTCAGAGCAGGTGCAAGAGACCGTCTGCGTCTCTTCTGCATGAATTCACTGATCCCAGACCTGCTGAGAAATGCGTGTGTGTATTACAGAGTGTATACAGGAACAAGCAGTGAAAATAAATTAGGAGAGAGATGAGAGGAGGTAAATGAGTTTTTTGGGGGGAGGGAGTAAAGGTTTACCTTCCATGTTCACCCATCTGGAACTGATGACAACACACACACACACACACACACACACACACACACACACTTGCCAATAAACCAGTGTCATTCTGCTGTAACTGGCTAACTGGCTTGTTCCTCCTCTCTTCTCCTCTTTACTAAAGAATTAGGCCATTTCCTTTCTCTCTGATCCTTTTTCATCTCCTTTTTCTCAGTTTGTGTCAGACTTTGTCATGCCATGTGCTGGTGCTAAATATAGCAGAAGTGAAAACAGGGGATAGCAAAGGTTTAAAAGATAGGGAGCTGATACTGGAAGTGGGTTGCAATTACACATCTCAGTGTCAAAATGTTGGCTGATACCCTGTCAGTACTGGACAGACTGTGTGTGTGTGTATGTGAAAGGGATGTGTGTTTTTGTGTTTGACAACCCATTTTCCTGAACCCTTTACCTCCAGTGCGCCTACACACACATCACATGCATGCACACACAGTAAAGGACAAACAGGGCTGAGCTGTCTTTCCTTATAAAATCTCAGTAATGGCATGCTTCTGTGACCAGTCTGCACATACACACACACACACACACACACACGCATGAACACACACACACACACACACACACACACACACACATTGCTTCACAGACTGATCATCAGCTCACGGAGAATCGCTGAGGTCACTGTTCAGTTGGCTTGGCTGTCGTCTCCGTCTCTCTGCTTTCTCTCCTTCTGTCACTCAGTCCACAGTAAGTACAGCCGAGGCTGTGTTTGTCTGCCCTTGTAGGAGGAAATGAATCACACACACTCATAGACTATCTGTGGTGCTGAGGCTGATTGAGTCACTCACAGAATACTGATGAACTCAGAGGTGAAGAGATGCCTGGGAGAGAGAGTTAGATGTGATGAAAAAAGGAAGGAAAACGGAGGAAAGCAGGAAATATAAAGGTTCACAGTGAGACATTCTTATCTAACCAAGGTCTTATTAAATGGTGTAATAAGGCTAATAATCATATTATTAATCTGATACTGCACAACTCTTTGAAGACTTGGAAAATAGAATAGCTTCAAATACATTTCCACATGAAACTCTTTAAGATTGTTTTGCCTGGACTGTACTCCGGCATGTCTGGCAACATAATACCAAGCTAATGAGTGTGTGTGTGTGTGTGTGTGTGGACCAGGTGAATGCAAAAAAACTCAGTGATTCTGAACTGAAAGATGAGCGGGAAATCACTCAAAGTAGACATTAGTGCGAAAAGGTATACAGAAATGGGGTCAAAGAGAGGGCACAAAGAGAGAGAGTGTGTGTGTGTGTGTGTTTTCAAGTAGTGTTCATGTTTAGTCTTAGCAAAATATTTCCATATTTCTTCCCTGGACCCCCCGCATTCTCTCTTCTTTCCTCTTTTATTCAATTGGGTAGCTTGGCTGCTCCTCAAATCTCTGCTAATTTGGAACAACAAGGCCCTCATCTCCAGGACCGTACACCGTGTCCACTTCATCGCCCCTTTGGTCGCCTGTCTGCTGAGCGTGTGTGTTCGAGTGTGTATGACAGAGAGTTACAGCGGGGGTCGGAAGAAGCCAAGAGAGAGTAAATGTTCTTATTTCTGCTCATTTTTGGCAAAGATATGACTTTTCCAGTTCCTTCCAAACAGAAAATACAGGACTGTAATTTGGCATTGATTGGAGGATTGCTTTACAATTTCTTCACAGCGGTTTATTTTAACACATTTGTGACCTGAGCTGAAGTTTCACTAGCACTGGTTGAAAAATGTACACAGTGACAGTAGCAAGAAGATAAGATATCATTTCTGAGGGAAAACAATAAATATGGACTTAAGATTAACTGATTAAACTTTATATTGTGGATATGCTGTGTATATATTTCCTCTTTC
The DNA here is from genome assembly GCA_023238725.1 of Scortum barcoo. Lineage (NCBI taxonomy): Eukaryota > Metazoa > Chordata > Actinopteri > Centrarchiformes > Terapontidae > Scortum > Scortum barcoo. Next base: position 23,488,337 of record CM041531.1, read on the forward strand.
CTCATGCATTTTACACAACTCTTACTGAATGTTGCTGAAAAGTAAAAACATCCATCTCCCCTGCAGCTAAATGCACTTGTCCCCTGTTCACCTCTGTGTGTTCAAACTGTTTCCGTATATTATCTGTCTCAGAAATGAAGAGAACAGACTCTTTCTAGTGTGAAGATTTTAGCCACACAGGGAGAACTCATCAGGAGCAGCTGTTATTATTCGCTGCTCCCTCCTTCAGCCAGATGCAACAAATTCAGTCAAAGTCTTGAGTGAAAATACACAATTTCTCTACCTAGCAGAAAATGTACCATAACCCTCTGGCTGAGCAAGCTTATTGAACAGACAGTGAAAAATTGAATAAATGCACTCATAAATAGTCAACCGCATTTTCAATCTGCCTCTATCTCGGCCCCCTTTCCTCCTCCGGTCTACCCCCTCTCATGCGTGTCCATCTGCAAACATGACTGCTTTTGTGTGTGTGTGTGTATGTGTGTGTGTGTGAGTGAGAGAGAGATAGAGAGAAAGTAGTAGTAGTAGCTTATTTTATGTAGCCTTAAGTGTGTGTCTGTGTATGTGTTTGTGTGTCTCATGCCAGCTAGGAATATGTGTGTTTGTACGCTCACCTGTGTACAGTATGTACATGTTTAAAAAACATGACTTAGTTCGCCTGAGTAACAAGGTAGCCTTTATCCAGAAATACACACACACACACAGTCACACACTAACACACACTGCTCAGATGCTCGCCAAGCTTTGAGTTCCTACCGTACATGTGTGTATGTGTCTTGTGGTCTTGTGGTTTGTTGACATAGCCTAGCAGGCAGCTCTCGAATTGAGAGGTTGCATTTTACTATTACATGAAATGTTGCTTTATGTGGACACACATCCGCACACACACTTCCACACACACAGACGGTATATTGATTGAGGAAAGGTAACAGGCTTGTTATTGATAGAGGCGTATTTGAGGCAGACAGTACGTTACATTCACTCTATTTTTCTTACTAACAAGCTCTCATTCCATAATGAACATGTGGGCCACCAAGGAGGCTGACCCCCCTACACACATAACCTAAAGCTACTTTTGAGCAAACATTGAAAACATTGGTTTATTTGATAGTTGTAAAGCTGTTTTGTCAATGTGGTAGAATAAAACAACCAGTTAATTATATAAGCCTGTGTAAATAGTATGTGTGTTAGAAAGTGTTCATGTAGCTGACGTGCTCCTTTTGGCCTGTCAGTCACTCATTATTTACCCACATGCACTCCTGTTTTTCAGTCTTCTCCATCAGTCATCTGTCTCTCTATCTTAATGTCTGATTGTCTAAATCTGCAGAGAGATAACCTGTGTCCATCACATACCTATTGATTGGACACACATACGCACACACAAATGCTGAATCTCCATAACTCACATATTGATTAAGCTTCACTAAACAAAGAGTGCATACCCGTCACTTTGATTAATACTGTACATGCAGAGCCTCTTCCCCAGCACGATGCACAACTATGAGACCAGTGAGGCCATTTTTACTAGTATGGGTCAATTAGTGACTGCTTTTATACTCCTACTATTCTCACACTACATCCTTTGTTAGCAGTTAAACTGTGCAATGTTTTGTGTCTGTTGTTGAATCAATCAGATGGAAAATGCAGCTGTAAATATTTTTTAGGAGTGCAGTTTACCTTAGGAAGATGAGTGAGTGTAATAGCTCTGTTTTTTAGAAGTGCTTGGTAAGAGAAGTCATTCAAGAAAAAGGCAGTTTCAAAGAAAAGATTGTACACAAAATAAAAGGTAAGACATTTCATTCTAGTGGATACTGTAGATGGTCAGATAAGGTCTTTACTGACCAACCCAAGTTAAAATAACATTTTGGTTTTTTTTGCTTTTTTTTTTTGCTTTTTGCTTTTTTTTTCGGTTGTGCAGAAAGGATACCTGGCCTTAGTGTTACAAAGAGGTGAGCTGGTTGAAAGCAGGAAGGTAATTACAGTTATCAAGTGAGTTGGCACCACCTACCACAGATGTTTTTTTGAAGTACAGGGCTCCTTAGCAGACGTACACTCGCTGATAATACACTGAGACACTACACCTACGCTTAAGCTGACAATTAGCTCGCAGCGTCACACTCAGTCATTTTAATCCCACAATCAGTCTCAAGGGCCTTGAGTAAAGCCAGACCTTTCTAAAGAAAAACAATTTCTATTTAATGACCTTTTGTCAGATAAAGTATTTAATGCTTTGCAGAAAGAAATAGGGAAAAATATTTTCAGCAGGGTCAAATGAGGTTTAGCCACAGATCTGTATCAGGGTGTGTGCGTGTGTTTTGCTTGTTAACTTTGATATTTAGACCAGAGAGTTGTGGCAGGAGATTTAGAGTGGCTTTGCTCTGTGCCAGTGGCTCCAATTAGTCTGGAAAAAACACACATCTACGCACACATAACGCATACCTGTACACGCACATTGATTCAAGTACACAGGCACAGATAACTGCTCTAACAAATTGGACAAATACCCGGATTTCCGCACTCAGAAAAGCACACTATGATTGCCCATATGTATGCACGCACACAAGTGGAAAAACACAAGGAGAAAAAGGAGGGAGAAAACAGCACACTTAGGATTTTTTTAATCTTATTTTTCAGTTTAGATATCTTATCCAAAATTACAGAGAAGATTGCAGAAGATTTTTTATCTCAAATGCTTTCTAGGATCTGAATGCTTATAACCTTAGCAGTCTGTACTAGAAAACCTGAATTTGCTTGAGTAAAAACAATCAAATGTTCTGCTACTATCACATATGTTTGTTCTCTCTCCAGCTTCATATTAACTGTTGTGTTTAGAGTCAGTCACAGAAGGAGCACAAATCTGTGAATGTGGTGAAAGAGCAACAGTTGTTGAGTATTTAGAAGCTGTTTGATGTTTTACACAAGTTTATCTATCTATCTGTCTATCTGTCTATCTGTCTATCTGTCTGTCTGTCTGTCTGTCTGTCTGTCTGTCTATCTGTCTATCTAGTATCGTATTAGAGACAGAGCTGACCATAAAAGCAAAGCATCAGTTTCATGTTGTCATGAAGTGACCAATTATTGCATGAGATTTTGGCAATGTGTGTGTGTTCACATCCAGACGACTGCGTGATGTCCCGGAGAAGCAAATTCTTCATGTGTTGAGCTGCTGCTGTCACATGGCCGTGGCTGGCTCTGCTGTTCTAGAACGATGAGCCCGGTGATGTGATGTGACTGGGAGTGTATTTATGAATCACAGCACCCTCCGATCTATAGTCCACCTCATCCAGCCCAAGATGTAATGATCTGCGCTTGCCATTGTGCTTGTGTGATTAAAATAGGGCCTAACGAGCCTGAAAACAGTGATTTTTTTTTTTTTTTTTTACAAAAGTGCCCCTTTTGTCTTGATGTCTGCCAGTAGACCATTACCACTTACCAGTTCAGCTACAGAAGAATGGAAAAATGTGTCTAATGAGAAGACGAACAGTGGGTGATGCTGAATGCTGAAAATTTCAAGGAAACTCACTGAACGCTGTTTCAGTTGAGTTCAGTTTCAGCTGACATTAGATGTTGCTTGTTATAATAGCATGCTATTTAATGTGTGTGTGTGACATTTGTTTCTGGTATTTTGATCTCCTTTCTGAGACATGAATGAAGAAATTGTTCACGTTGCCTTCACTGAGCTTTTCCCTCTCTATCAAATAGTTTTTTTCTAAATATGATGGTCAAGCAATTAAACCCTAGCACGTAGGAAAAATGTTCCTCTTTTATTTTTATTACACCAAGATGCTTTACAGATGAGGCAAAAAGGTGCAAAGTCACAACATGCACACACATTGTCAGGCTGTGGCAACAGTCATGCTGAGAAACAAAGAAAGGAGAGGCAGTGAGAGAGAAGAAGGTCAGTTGCTTTTTCATTTCTGTATCAGAGGACTCTCCTTGCTGCCAGCTGCTGTGACACTTTTACCCTTTAGACCCTGAGGATATAGTGTGTGTGTATTTTTGTGTGTGTGCCTCTCTACACGTCTTCCCGCGGGCTACATAGCAATGTTTCTTGGATTTTCTATAAATATTCATAGTCATGATTTGTTCAACACACCTATCATTTCTTCCCCTCTCATGCTTTCCTACAGACGGCAGACTAAATCCCAGTTTTCTGTTTCTGTTCCTCTCTCTTCTTCCAGGATCCCTCCTTCTCTCTCCTCCTTCATGATAAGCTTCAGGTGCCCAACAGTTCTCGGCGGGCGTGGAACGAACATGACAGTCGCTGCGATGTCTGTGCCACTCACCTCACTCAGCTCAAACAGGAAGCTGTGCGCATGGTCCTCACTCTCGACCAGTGGGATTTGTCTCCCACCTCTTCCCCTACGGCCTTGATTGGACGATATGGATCTCAGGGGCCTCCGGGTCCAGTGGGAGCATCCGGAGCTCCAGCAGGTCCTGCATCACGGGAGTGGTCTCCACCTTTTCTTCCTTCCTCCTCGTCCTCAGCTGCTGCTGCAGTTTCACATCCTCCTCACCCGTCCTCCCAGTCACCTTCCCCAAGTCCCAGCCAGACCCCGACGCCCAGCCCGAGCCACGGACCATCCAACTCCAGCCATAGTAGTCCCCCTGTGGGACAAATGTCAAGCTGTGCTCCCCAAAACCTGCAACCTCAAGGATCAGGGCACAGACTGGGGTCCAAGCCCAGCTCCCTGGGGCTCGGAGGTGGGGTGGACAGAAGGAATGGGTCACCCAGTTCAGGAAAAGCTGGTTCCCAACAACAACCAGTGACTGGAGTAAACAGCCCTGGCAATAATAGTGGTAACGGCAGCAATAATGGGGGTGGAGCAGTACTGAGTGCAGCAGCTCTGCAGGCCCATCAACACCTGAACCGTACTAATGGAGGAGTTACACTCTATCCCTACCAGGTAAGCTATCTGTGCAAGTGTGTGTGTGTGTGTGTGTGTGTGTGTGTGTGTGTGTAAGCAGTGTGGCGTGTGTGTGCTGTGCGTGTGTGTGTGTGCGTGTGCCAGATAGTTACACATAAAACTCTGTTGAGCTACGTCTCCTACAAGGACAGTTCAAATATTACCACGGAAACTGAATAAATTTGCCCTGGTCTTATATGATTATAGCTAATGGGGGCAAGCTACCAGCATGCAAATGAATACATCTCTTGATATGAGTGAGGCAGACAGGACAGGAAATACAACATTTTAATTTCTCTGCTTGCAGTTGTACCTACCTACTGTAGTGTGACCTTGTTAGCTATCAACCACTGACAATACATGATTTCTGAGATAATGTGTTCAGCATGAACATACAGGCTCCTCTCCTCTCCTCTTGTCTGTTTTCATGTAATTGCTTTTTTTATTTCTCTTTTGATCTCTACTCTCTCCCGCTTTTTTCTTCCATCGCCATTATCCTTTTTATACCTCTCCTCCACTTGTACTAAGCCAGACTAGGCTATATTGCATTTAACCAAGGCAAATTGTGTGGAGAAAAAAGAAAGACAAACACTGTCAGCGTAACATAAACAGTTGTAAGAGAATTCCAATTAAAGTGATTTCTATTGATTCTATTTGACTTTAAAACAGAGAGAAAAACATGAAACTAGTTAGACCTCATGGGAGAATCAGGGAAAGTATGTATTGGTTGTATGTACAAATGAGCAATATAAATCAAATTTGACACATGCACATCCTCTATGTCCTCTATGATTGGTGAAATAAATAAATGAGTTAGGATTCCTAAACAAAAAATGTTGAGGATGGTGAACAGATTGAAAGGTAAGGAAATCCACTCATACCAACAAAAAAGTCAAGAAGCCAGACTTGTTAACTTGCTGAATAGGACTCTGAGGACTCAATATAATTTAAAATAGAGGTTTTCAAACTGTGAGTGATGTGAGGAAAACATTGTGTTAGAGGTGAAAGTCAATTATGGTACTTCAAAATCCACTATTGCTGCAATTTGCTTTAACATTCACACTCCTTATATAAGTCATTTCTCTCTCCAATCTTAACACACTGATGTAATAGTAGTTAGTTAGTCTTTGACTCAGTGTTATATAAGCTTTCTAAGGATATTATCTCCAATGTCCATCGCGAATAAATGTCCAACATTATTAGAAACAATAGAAAAAACTTGCCATCATCATGTTTTTACGTTTTCTTCAATATCAAAGTAATTCTGGTAATATAGAGTCCTCACATCTACGTGTACATGGCAAACAGAAACTGCTAAGAGATACTTTTAATGGTGCCACTTTGACAACAGGTAAACAGAAATATGGTAAAAGAAAACCCAAAGCTAGCTAACCAAAACTGTGGTTCCACAACACAGAGTAAAGGAATAACAGTAATAATAACACAAAATCCATCCTTCCAAATCCTTTTTCATGTGGCACATTAGAGTAGATGTGATGGTGATAATGTTGTCTCAATTTTGTGTTAGCAGGGGCTCAAAGTGTCAGACTTTTAAAACACCTGCTCTAAAAGAACCAGACAACATCTCCAGACTAGCAAGGACAAGCGCTGTAACAGCAGTCTGTAGTGCTTTATACAACATTCATTTCTCCTTTTTTAAGCCACCAACTAAGAAAAAAAGAGAGGCAAAAATATCATCTTCACCTGGATCGAGGCGGGACATAAAGTATTTTGTTAAAGCGACGCAAACCATAGCAGTGACTTTAATTGAAAATGGAGATAATAGAGGAGGTTTTAGGAGGAGACAGGAAGAGAGGGAGCGTGAGTAGACAAGAGGAAAGATGGTAGGAGGGAGAAAACGCCTCAGGTGACTCGTGGTCTTGAGGTGTAAGGAGGGAGGCAGGAGAGCTGGAGACTGCAGGGGAGATTCCAGAGGTGTGTGTGTGTGTGTGTGTGTGTGTGTGTGTGTTAACATGTGTGTATGAATGTGTTCTACAGATGTAATAATTCATACAGTGATAATTAGGACTCCTGGGACTCTATGTATGTCACACACCCCCAGTACCCCTTCACTCTTTCACTCTCTCTCCCTACTTATTGCTTATGCCTCTTTTCTTTCCTTCTCCCCTATTATTTCTCCTGTCTTTCTCACACTTTGTCTATTTCATATTCACCCCCTCTTCTGTCTTACTGTTCCCCGTTTCTCTGTGTATTTTTATTCAGCCCATGACTTGAATCAGATGCAGAGATATGGAGTTGTAGGTGGAAATTACTTTGTACAATCTCTGGAATTGTTTCGTTATCTTGTCCTACTGGTCAGAAATAAATTAGGCATGAGAGCTGTTTTGTACTCAGTTCTGTCTCTGTGGAAATTACTGTGAAATCTGAAGGTGTTCTTTTTACAAAATTTGAGTGTTTTAGATAGTAAAGAATGATTTTGTTTTTCAGTTGTTTGTCCCTTTCTCCTCCTTTTAATTATATTGTTATCATGCTCTATCCTTAATAAGTTGGCCTGCAACATTCATTGATGTGTCATTGATTGTTTTTACCATGTTTCTCTGAATGAAAACAAGATGCAGCTTTGCGGTGTCATATAGTCATATTGCAGTGTAGTTGTGTGTGAATGTTTCTTTCTGCAATGCAACTGGTGTGTTGCAAGGGTGTGCATATGCACTTTTATGTAAACAGTGTATGTTATTTGTGTGTGTGTGTGCATGTTGTTGTTTCATAGTTTCATAGTGTGTGTGTGCTATTGTGTGTGGCTGCAATAAATGCTGAGTGCATGTGCTGCTATAGTTGTGTGTAGGCATGCTTGCTATGAATGGTGTGTGTGTGTGTGTGTGTGTGAGAAAGTGTGTCTTTCTTTATTTTGCTTTATTTCTGTGCTCTGTATTTGAGTTAGTGTCTGTGTTGTGAGGTATAAAATGTCAGTGAGTGGAGTGTTTCTGCTGTGACTTTGACAGTAATGGTGTTTCAGCAGGAAAGGAGAAACAGAGCACCATAATAAATCACCCTCGTTTAGACTCACCCCTGAGAGAAGAGAAGAAGGGGGAGGAGAAGGGGGAGGAGCTGAGCAGAGAGAGACGATCAAAAAATGGGAATGGAAGTAGAGATGGAAAAATGAAGAGAAATTAAAGTGAAAGAGAGATGTGAGCAGAGTTCTTAAGAATAAGATGCATTTTATTATACTGTAGGGGCTTCATCTGGCATGTTACCATCAATCTTTCAGACATTAATGACTACAAAACTCTACATTGCACTTCTTTTTTACTTGTATTACTTTTTTAATTGTATTTTTATTTTTAGTTCTGCTCTACTGCTGTACAACACAAAACATTAAATACTGCTGTTCACGTCCTATTAGTGGACCTTTCTGAGGGTCTTTCAATTACAGATGATTGACAAATGAGAAATCGCTTCCAACATGTTCACACTGTTCTGCAAATTGAAAGAGAAAACAAACACATGTGGAACAACTGCAGGAGAAAGTGAGAAGGGTCTGGAAACACAGCAAAAAAAAAAATCTGAGGGCTTTATGGGAAATGTGGTCTCACTTTTGAGAAAGACTACCAACAGCAGCTGTCTTATTGAATTAAATACTTTTTTATGGGTAAAATCAGCATTAAAGTCCCCTTTCAAGGTACAACAACTAGAGACGGAGTGGAGAAAGAAGGGAGGATGCAATGGTAGAAAGACAGAAAGGAGCACACTGTCTGCCAGTGGAGCCGACATTAAAATCTTGTGTGGTCAGCAATCTAAGAGGTGACAACCTCCACATTTTATATTTATTGGGACTTTTTTCTTTCTGATCTCACATAAGCTCTTGGACAAATGAAAAACACTGATTCAGTCAGAACAAAGAAGACTGATCATACCAGACTGAGAGTGAATCTTCTAGGTTTTCCCAATGTCAAGGGTTCAAGGTAGAATATGTTCTCTTGACGTACAATACTCAGTATATAAGGTAATGAAATCACTTTTCTTTAGTGCTTTGTTGTACACAACAATAACAGATCTAATAAAAAACGTAGAAAAAGTACATAGATGTTAATGGCAAAGCACTGGATGCTGGTAAACTTGTTCAGTCAGTCTGCATTTTAAGACGAGTTCTCCATTGAAATTGATTTGGGATCCACCTGGTTGACAGATGTTGATGTCTTGCGTCCAGTAACTGACCAAGATGCTGGTGAGCGTGAGCAGAAGGTCCAGGCTTCAAAACCAGTGGGTAACGTCAGACAGCGGCATGCTCAGTGCTGTATGGTCCTTTAATTTGCTCAAAGAAACAACACAGAAACCCACAATGGATTCATGTTTGCCATTATTGTAACTTTTAAATAGCAGCCACTGTTAAATCAAATCCATGTCAACTGCTTATTTACTTTCTGGGGCTTTTATGGCAGTCGTGGGCATGGAGGGGTATAAAGGGGATAAGTCCCACTACCCCCCCTCCCACTCTCTCTCTCTCTCTTGCATGAGAAAACAAATCTAACATTGTCTCTTTGCCCTCACTCTGTCCTTCAAGGAGCTAACTGAAAACAGAGGTTTATACTGTATGGCGTGCCTCTGTGTGTGTGTGTGTGTGTGTTTGTGTGTGCTCATCTACAGATTTCAACAATGGTTAGATTAGCGTTCCTAATTTACAGTGTTTGCTTGTTGTGCCTGAGTGCATCCAAACACTGTCAGACCTGGTTGGATGTCCTTTAGGATTAATTAGGGTGGCCTAAAGGTTAGAGAGGCTTCTGACCCAAAGGTTGCCAGATCAGTCCCTGAACCAGCAGGATAAATCTGTGTAGGGAGCATCGCTTGCCCCACTGTTATTGACATCACTGTGGTGCCCCTGAGCAAGACCTTTAAAGGGAGCACATCAGAGTCTGTTCACAGGTGTTGGGGCATACAGCATTTGTGAAACAGTTATTTAGAATAATTTTTTTTTTGGCTCCAGAGGGATCTGCGCAAAGTGAATTGCCTTAAGTGATGTCACTTCAACTGTTGGCTGTCAAGTTGCATTATGGGTAACTTACTAGGTGCAGTTTTAGCCAAGGAGGAACAATGTTTGGAATAAAAAATACGATTATATCCCTGGTCTGTGCATTGATTTTGCTACTGTCTTTAATACTGTCCATCATGAGTGGAGTACTCTAACCCCAATGTCTCCAGGGATTCTGCTCAGCAGAAGTTTAACAGTACAATATATTGCTAATATACAAATTAGATTACTGTTTCCCATCTCATCAGCTAAAATAAAAGTTGAGTCAAAAAGCATGGTTTATTATCTCTGATAATCTAAAAGCAATGTGTAATGCAAAGTGAATGGACATTTCTTCCTGTCATTGCTTGTCTTTTTCATGTCGACAGTATGTAGCCTTGAGGCAGTTTCTGATTTGATTAAAAGATGTATGGTATATATGTTGATGTGAAGGATCAGATACTCAAACCCTCCCTCCTCTGCCTCACCTTCGCTCTCTCTCTCTCTCAGGGAGGAAGAGGAACTATAATTCATTTACAGTATTTATAAATGAATTATAGTTCCTCTTCCTCCCACTTTGTCTCACATACACAATCTCAGTTTCTGTAATTCAATCTGTAATGTAAAATAAATAAACACCCCGTTCCATTTGCTCACCTCGTTTTGTGTGTCACTCCCCCAATTTTCTCCCCCACTTTCATCCTGAAAGAAGAGGCTTTCTCTCTCACCCGTCCTCCACTCTACTGCAGTAAGCATTTAGATTGTGTAACAGATTGTGTCTATCCCCCTGATAAAAGCAGGCAGGACCACACACATATATGGACACACAAGCACACCGTTTGTCTTTTCATCGTCCTCACACAAACCTGAAATTTCAGGCACAAATTCCATGTTGGTCCCCTGTAGCGTTAGGTTGGAAAAGGATACAAAAATAAAATAAATGTAAGAGAGACAGATGAGAAAGGTGGATGCTGGGGAAATGGTGTTTGTGTGGGAATGAAGATGAATGAGCTAGCTTTTACCTTTTTTCTAAGAGCGGAGGAAGAGGGGCGTGGGTAAGTGCTGTAGTGTAGAGAAAGAGGAGTGGTGAGAGTGACAGAATAAGTGTGCAAGTCATTTTTTTCATCCCGTCTTTCTTGGGAAATCTGATATCACATTCATCAATGTCTCTCAATAACAGGTACAATCTCAGAACCAGGTGTTCTGTGAAAACATGGTGAGATGAGGTGTTTTTATTGATGTGCAAAACACTTTGGTTGTTGTATTATCCTCAGTACCGTCTTTGTCCTGTTATTATATGCATCCTCTTCTCTCCTGTTGCGATGACCTAATATCCCCATAGGGATCGTTATGTAATGTAATTGATGGTAAAATGTAGAGATAGCAACTCAGCCTTTATGTCCTATGGGAAAATCTGATCGAGACAAATGTAATGATAAACAGAAACAACAGAAACATAATTTATTTCAGTGACTGCATTACCCAAAATACCACCCTAAATGCATTAGCCAGGTGACCATGCAGGAATGTTGATTCAAATAAGAACAATCATGCTATCCATCTATTTCCTGTGTGCAGTAGTTCAGATGGAGAACTAGTTTGACAGCTCTTTTACAATAGCTGGTTTAATAAGATGGATGAAACATAATTACCCATCAGCACGCCGCTGTTTCAGTTACGGTGAAGCACAGAAAAACCTTTTGGAGTCTCATGATAGCTTAAAATGAATGAGAACATTATACTTTTTTTGGTGATACTTAGCGGTGCAGCTGAGTAAAACATAGAGCCCTGCTGCATCATTGCTGACCGCCACACATTATTCAGCCACCTTTCCTCCAATTTTCAGCTCCCATAATAACCCTTTGTGGGGACATTTCTCCCACACTGTGCAAGCAGTATTCCTGCTCACATTTATCACAGTGAATGAGTAACCAGTACAAATGCACAGATATTGCATGTAGCCCACTGAACCTTTATTCCATATGTTCACAACCCCTTTAATAATGCAAGGGGTAGCAGGCTAAATTTGAGCATTTGAAATGCATGTAAATGCACAGGGAGAATGGTATATAAACTATAGAGGCATCTCATTTCCAGTAGGTAATTTATCAAGGCTGTGGGCTGCGTGCTTGGACCCCAAGAGCCCTCAACAGTAAATATACGCACAGGGGAGCTGATTTACACACACATATACACAGGTGCAGAGAAGTGCAGACACATGCACACACAAGGACACATGCAGACATCCTCACAGTAGACATACATGCTCGTAGATTTACCCTCGCACAGCTATAGTTCTTTTATTGGAGTGCGTGGTAATGATTTAGGTGCTCTGCTGTCTAGCTTCTGGCAGCACATAAAGAACTATAATCAATAATCCATATCTATCTATTTCACGAATGGGTTGCCTACACACACACACACACACAGAAACATTCATGCCTATTCACAGACCTCAATACACACACACATCTGTGCACACAGTGACAAACTATTGCACACACACTCGCATAGAAAGCAGTTGAATGTGTCAGATAAATACTTCTTTGTGTGTTTCCAGCATCTTATGAATCCAGCAAAACTCAGCAAAAACAGTACCCACACACAGGTTCAGGCCCAGGGACCTCTGTCATCCGCTTCTCTTTTTCTCCATATGTCCGCTCTATAGGTACACTACCAGTTCGGTAATAACAGCAAAATGCCAGATAAATGTTTAAAAGAAAAGAGATCGTTAGAAAGATACTGCATATAAAGATAAAGTTGTTCATATATCCCACAAGTCTGATGAAACGGTAACTCACACAGGCCAGCAAATTTCATTTCTTTACAGTGTTATAAGTTCAGAGGTCTCTCTCTTTGTCCTCACTGTCCTTTCTCCTTACACACTATCTAATAAAGGAGAGATTCCATAAAGGACGATCCAATAATAAAGGACAAATGTGAATAGCTTAAGGTGGCAGAGCAAAGAGAGCAGTGAGAATGAAATTGAATAGGTTGGAAGCAATAATAAAAGTGAGTGGAGAGAGGGATGGAAAAGAAGAGAGGCAGGGATAAAAGAGAAGGAAAAAGCATCATATTGCAGGCGGGTGTGTTTGTTTATTATGTCTATCTGGGTCCCAGACACCATTCTGCTGCTGGTTGACTGTGATCACTGGAGAGCTTATCTGCTGTCTGTCTGCCAAGGAAAACACACACACACACACACAAACAACACACAACTTGAAATGAACATGCGTAAATACATCTCTTACCCTGAAGTGAACTATGTTGAAGAAAAGGGCCTCAGGCAGTTAATAGATAATTGTTTCCTCTCCTAAGGTTGTACTTAATTCAGATAATAAAGGGAGTTGCAAGTATTTTGAAAGATAATTTTAGAAGTTGTTGAAATTTCAGTGTCTCGGAAGCCAAAAATCTGTCAGAGTACGCACATGTGAATGTGAATTATTCTTAAACGGGAAACCAAATGGGTGTGGGAAACCAGACTCCAGTCTCTCATCTGACCATCTGGAAAAGACAAGTGTGTGTCATGACATGAAGGACATGGATACAGTTGGCTTGATCAAAGTCATCAGGAAGAAAAACTCTTATCACATCTGTCTGGGTGGCAGGGAGAAAAAAGAGGAGGGGTGAGGAGGATGGGGTTAGCTTTGTTCTTTCTTTCTTCCTTTGGTCACTCACACACAAACTAGTGGGAACAACAAAACACAAACACACAGAGATAACATGTCACTTATTGTGGCCTCAGGAGTAAACATTTTGAATCTCTGTCTCTCAACAGATCTCCCAGATGGTCTCAGAGGCCTCCAGAGAAGGTTTGACTGAGGCTGCCCTGAACCGATACAACACACACTCTCCTTCACACACGAATTCAACATCACACGCAAACTCCCCCTCCCACACTCCGACTGTAACCACGACGGCGCCCACCACAACTTCTGCTGCTGCCTCCTTCTTTGCCAGGTAAGATCTCTTCAGATCTGAGTGCTGCATTCAGCACATCTGCAGTGTGCTACCCTGTGGTTATCAGGAAGATCACCTGACAGCACCAACATGCAGGTATTTCATTTCTTTTCTAGCAGGGAGGGGCAGCAGGGCCTGCACAATTAATTGGCATCCTGTTTTTGGCCTCCACAGTTAATTCAGCTTGGTGCAATACTGAACGTTTTTGTGCACTCTATCTCCAGATCTACTGAGAGGTGTTTCTTAACTGCAGAAACTCTCTTGATAAATCTCCACCACCATCCCAGCATCCACTTAGATTGTCATGTTTTTTAATCCTCTATTTCATTCAGATCTTACCAAAATGTTACCAAAGAACTATAGATAAAGTCACTGAACGGAGCATGACTGAAAAGCTTTCAACCTCCTTGTGGAGAACCACAGGAAGCCACTGAATCATACAGCACTGATATGAACATTGTGGCACTGTATTTTGTTTAATCCCAAAAGGATTTGATTTTTAGGATTAAGCAGCATTATCGGAAGGAGAGGAGAAGACAGACAAAACAAGGATGTGAGATGGGTCTTATTAGCTCATGTGACCGAGATTAATCCTTGGCTTTAGTTCATCCTGGGTTAGAGTGCCGACGTCTCCACGTTCTGACTGTCATGCTGGGATCTCTCAACTTGTATAAGAAAGTAGAAAGAATGAAATGAAGAATGAAGAATAGACACGCAAACAGCTACGCTGTACAATATTGGTGGTGGAAAAATACAATGCTATTATACATTGCACATAAGCGTACTTACTTATCTTTTGGTGTGTTTATTTGTGAATCAACTACCCAGTCACCAGTCGCCAACTGTGTAATCAAATCTGGCAAAATGCAGAGCGACTCAACATAAATAAGACACGGGTAATATGGGTAAATTATTGATGAATAAACATGGCAAGCTCAAAATGAATGAGTAAATTATTCATGGGTAACACAAGACTATGAGTGTGTCACAGTGTCTGAAGTATTGCTGAGACGTCGAATTCTAATGAGCTGCTTTAAATCACATTTTAAATGATACGGATGGTTCTCCTCTCCTCACCGTATTCCCTTCTCTGTCTTATGTTCTCTCCTGTTGTGCACATTCCTGTCTTTTGCAGTTGTGCACGTTCTCCAAATGTGCAGATAATGCAATGTGTGTTTGCCTGTGTTTGATATACGAGTGGCGTGCTTCGCTGTAGCAGACACGGCGCTGTCCATCTTTAAAAGCACCGACGACCAGGCGAGACTCGTAAATTGTACGGGAACACACACAAAACACACACATTCTTTCTTTAGCTTTCTTTCTATGACCCTTTGAACTGTCAGGCAACAAGGCCATTTTACACAAACACACAGACACACACATCTGGTTGTCATTCCAAACATACAGCCAGCTGTCTTTGGGCCGATTTATGAGCATTAACCCTGCAAGTGAAAGAACGTGGTTTGTTGGTGCAGGTGTCACTGTCTGTGGATATGTGTGTGTGTGTGTGTGTGTGTGTGTGTGTGTGTGTGTGTGGATGTGTATGTGTAAAGCTGTCAGTCTTTCTCTCCTGTTTCATGCCATATAATTATGGTAGATTGTCAATGCTGTGATGTGTAATTTCTTTTTAAAATGACAGAGTGAAAAAGTGCCATTGTGCTCGTTTCACTTGCAGTTCAAAACACACACACACACATATGCACAATATGTCGGCGTGTTTTTTTTCTCTGTGTGTGTGGTAGTAGAATTTAGTAGAAGTTAATTGGCAAAAAATCCCAAAACAATGTTAACTCTGTCACCTCTTATTTTTAACTCTGGTTATGGGTGTACGTGTGTGTTTTGTGTGTTTACCGTGAATGGATGCAGCCATGCAGTGCTGGTAAATCCCATGGCGGTCTTGGTCTTTACTCTCAGACGTGGACTGCATACAGACGTTCCTATTACCCACACACACACACACACACACACACACACACACACACACACACACAGAGTATGCCTCTTGCTCGCTGTCTGCACACAACAAAATCCCTGCATCCACCACATCTTCTCTCACCTGATCCCTTTTTCTTCCTCTACATCCTCCTCCCTCTATCCTTTCTCTCGTCTTCAGGCTTTTCCTTCATCCTCCTCTCCTCTGTTTAATTGCTTTCTCTTTTGTTCTCTTACTTCCGTCCACTCCTTTCCTCCTGTGCTCTTGCTCTGTTATGCCTTTCTCTTCGCCTCTCCTCTCTGTTTCCAACTTATCCTCCGTCTCCACACTGACCTTTTCTTTACCTCTGCTAATGTGCATGAGAGTAATATCTTTCATTAGTACCAATCTGTCTGTGAATATGTCACACTTGCACAGAAGCGCTCCATCTTCCCAGTGCTGCAGTGGCCCTCTGGGGATGCCGGGCTGGAGGATAGGGAGACATGTTGTACATGCCTAGGCCTAGTGTGTGTGTGTGTGTGTGTGTGTGTGTGTGTGGATGCTCTCCTTCACTGGGGGAAGGGGGTTTCTATCAGTGCAGGAATTTTTTACTGCATGCTCTGAGGATTGGATCTTTAGGGATTTGGCTGTGTGTATGTGTTTGTGTGTGTGTTTGTGTGTCTGTTGCTGGAGGTAGCAGAGTAAATGAATAGGTCCCATGTGAATCGGTGAATTGGGAAGGCGGTGTTATTTTGGATGGTGGATGGCTGCGAGACAGGGGAATGCTGCCTCTTTCTCTGTCTCCATTTACCTCTCGCTGCTCCTCTGTTCTTTCCTTTAAAAAGTGCTTCATCAATTGATAATTGGCCACCAATTAGGCACCAATCATAATGGTTGCTTGATGATTTAAATAGGTGGCTACTGGTAAACAAATTACCATATCAACTGCCTGATCAAATCAGGACCATATTTGCTGCTGTTTTTTTCTCATGTGTCATTTAACAGTAATTGTTAAGTGGTTGTATTTTATTTTGACAGAGAAGAAGCCCATTTGCTTTTAAAATGTGTTTTTATGTGATTGTGAATTTAACTAATCTACCCATTCAATATTATTAGTATAAAATGAAAATTAAATGTAATTGTGTTGTGAATTTATATTTTATTAGAAATGATTTAACACATTGGACAAAAGGTGTAGGGCACATTTAATCAAACACTATTCTCACATATTCAGGTCCTTCAGGGATAGGCTCAGTTATCTGTAGTAGCACAGACCAACATGTGATCTGTATGTTAGAGTACACATGAGCCAAAAGCATCATGTAGCCATCTTAAAACACGGTGACATATTAATATTTAATTGTTTAGGCGTGTGTGCTGTATGGCTGAATGGCATGTAAGATGGTGCCTTAATAGGAAGCAGGAAGAGTGTAAATTGGAGGGTATATGTACATGTTGTTAGACAGATAGTGTCAGTAAATCCAGTCCTCTGTCCATGCCAGTCTGACTGACCCCCCTCCGCCCCCCCACGACACTCTCACACACAAACACACACACCATCACTCTCTGTCTCTGCTTATATCTCCCTCCACTGACGGCCTGTTAAATAGAATGTAATTAGCTACTGAGCCAACAACACAGCCCAGAGACACCAGTCATAAATCAGCTGTGTGTGTGTAAGTGTGAGTGTTTCAAGTGAGCCTCTGAATGTACATGTCAAGTGAAAGTGTTTGTAGTTGTGTGGAAGAGAAGAAGAAAACAACACATCTGTGTGTTAGTTGTTGGACTATTTGTGACCTGTGCTGCGTTTCTTTAACAAGAGAGAGACACATGAATGGACTGAGGGGAGGAGAGGATGAAAGGATCAATACATCTAAGGATGGCTGAAGGGATGGTGGGTTGGATGGGTGGATATGAGGTCATAGAAAAAGTAAAGCAAAAGATAAAAAGCATAAAAAGGAAAAAAAATAGGAGGGAAACTAAGGATGGAGAAAAGTGGAGGAATGAAACAAAGTAATGACACGGGGGGGCAACTAAAAGGATGGGGGTGACAGAGGAAGAGCTGATAGATTGAGAGATGGAGTAGATGGATGGAAAACAAGTGCCCTTCACTTTAGGGTTAGATTGGAATAGATCCACTTGGCCAAATCCCAGGCCACTTGTCATTAAACACTACCAATTAGGTGGCTTATGTGTGTGTGTGTGAGTGTGCGTGCTTGAATTGTACAATAGATTAAATCAGTTAGGGGTGAGAGAACATAACAAGAGGGTAACACTACATATGCACACATATGAATATATTCACAGCATGCAGAATTAAATTCTGGATTTGAAGGATGTATTGTAAAAACAATTACATTAAAAAAAGCTAACAAATGTTTTGCCCAGGGAGCAAGTGGGAATCACCAACAGCAGAGTAACCGTGCATGAATCCATCAGTCATGTCTTATCCGACATCCAGCAGCAGTTACAGGGGCATTTTTTTCCCCACAGTTTTAACTAATGCCATTACTTTTTTTTTCAGACACCATAAATTCCTGCAGCTTTTTTATAGTCTACTGCACATGTGTCTTCATACTGCGTGTGACGTTTGGAGCATTTTAGGTGATACAATAAGAAACCATTTAATTGCTTTTGATTGCGTTTGCTGCACTATGAATGTAAGCTTACAGGAGTGTGCACACAGTAAAAAACCAATTAGTGGTCGTCTTGTGGAGCTTTGTTTCCAACAGTATATGCGTTCACATACACAGTCACAGTCACAAACACACACCTACACACAGAGATCCACGCACAAATCTCTTGGGAGAGCTAGTCAAATGGTGAAACGCTTCGTCGTTCTACGGGTCACTGAATCCACATCTCTCTTCTCCCCCTCCGTCCTCTCTCTCTGCCCCCCCCCCTTCTGTTTCTCCCTCTTACACTCGCTCTCCCATCTTGCTGACTCCCCCCTCTCCCTCTCATTTCTGTATCCTGCTGCAGTTAATTGAAAGCCAATGGTGTGAGAATATGGCTCTTTGACAGAGAGTGTGTCAGGGTGCAAGGTCTTCTTTCTCTCTCTTTAAAATCATAGAAATATATGTGGGGATAGATTAAAGCAGAGCAGAACAGGAATCCCTGGCAGGGCAGTTTTAGAGGTCTTTTATTTTATTATATTGTTAATACTGCTGTTCTGTGTAACTCATATTGTCAGGAAATCTGCTTGTTTGAATTGTGGCTTCATAAATCCCAGAGAAGGAATTACATCGACACATATGAATATTTTTTACTAATGACAGTAAATACCTTAAGGTGAATTACTGCCTGCAGATTTACTTTCCCTGGGTTTCCCCCAAGAGCATATTCAATTAACCTCTGTTCATCTTTATGCTCAGCCATGGTCAGTATGTATTATACTGATGCTTTTATTAGAATAAAAATAATTTATTAATTATACACATATACTTTGATATATGGATACTTGCTCAGCCTATACTTTTGTGCGCAGGCTATGTTGCTATGAATATTTTTTTGTGCATGTATGATCAATTACAGCATAACAAACAATAAAAAAAGGCTAACTTGTATGTTGCCAGGCTAAAATCATTAAACAAAAACACTTAAATCTGACCATGACAGTCTTGACAAATATAAAAAGACAGAGTGGGAGAAAATTAAAGTGCTTGATAATAACTGTGTTATTTTCAATCAATTCCAGTCATGTAGGTTCAAGGAGAAATTCAGTCTGCTATGTGGATATGTGGTATTTGTGCTGGGGAAGAAAGAAAGAGTTAGAAAAGTTAAGACACTAAAAATGATGTGCCGATGTGCTGTGAGAGGCAGACAGGAAGAAGCTGCTGTGTGGAAGATGAGTGAGCGAGGAGAACAGAAGGAGAGAGAAGTGAGATTTAGAAAAGTTGAAGTTTAAAAAGTAGAGAACGCGTTAGGAGCATCTGAGTGCAGAGTAGATGGCGTATATATAAATATCACTTTTGGTGGCTCCTTTTGAGCCGAATGCCACAGGGAATTTAGCAGCTAGACAGCAAATGAACCGCTCCCCATCCAGATGTTGCTACATATGTAAACAGAAGTTTGTGAGTGTGTGTGTGTGTGTGTGTGTGTGTATTTGTGTGCTGACGGGTGTGTAATCGAGTTGTATTCTGCAATTAGCATATTTGCTCTGGTAGTACTGTGGCAAACTATAAGCATGTAATTATAGAATTATAGACGTGAATGCACATGTGCCACCATCCTTCCTGTCCTCCCTCTTAGTCCTTATAGTTATTCATTTAAACCATTTACTGTTCATGATATTGATTGTGTAAAGCTTAGTACATAGTTTCAACCAATTCATTTGACTGATGAACTATTTCAAATCCTTTCTTCTTTCTATCTGTTTTCCTCTCTCAGAGCTGCACAAAAGTTGAACTTATCGTCCAAGAAGAAGAAGCAGAAGACCGCCACGGTCACAGTCCCAGTGACATCAGCATCACCGTCATGTGACCCCCCTCTTTTCCCCACCAATTTTAGTGCCGCCCTGTTGATGGCCCCTCCCCCTGCTCCGCCCTGCCTTCTCCGTGCAGCCAACAAAATCAAAGATACCCCTGGGCTTGGAAAGGTAAAGAAGAAATATCTTTCATTTGGCTGTATTTGTGTGTTGGAAGAAAAAACACAAATTCTTCAAACATATGGTTCACATTTATTATTGATTCATCCACCCATCCTTTATCTATACTGCTCATCCTGACTCACAGGGTCACAGGAGTGCTGGAGCCTATCCCAGCTGTCATTGGGCGAGAGGCGGGGTATGCTGATCGCAAGTCAATCTCAGGGCTGACATAGAGAGACAGACAAACCACTCATATACACACCTATGGACAATTTAGAGTGATCAGTTAACCTAACTTGCATGTCTTGAAGTTAGTCGGACACTTCACTTGTAATTGATTACATTTTAAACTGTTCAGCAAATGGTTTGGCTCAGTTAAGACGGTCTCAGAAACAACTGTATTGTTATAATGTTTTTATTATAGGTCAACTCTGACTCATCTTTGTCAGCCTGATTTTAGCTGAAGACATAAGTGTGTCATAGAAGCTGAATCCACAAGAAGTGAAGTGTTTAATTATTTAAAAAAACATAGCAAATCCTGTCTCTGTGGTAATAAGCCTGTTTAGCTCATGTCAAACTTACCATTTCTTAATTTATTAGTTTTATGAGTTCAAGTTCAAGTTAGCTGACATTTGTGTTCTGTGGTTATGCTTTAGTGTTGCCTAATCACGACATAGATCTAGAGTATTTTCTCATGACCTTGGCCAGTTTATCTGAATGTATCTACTGGTGTGTGTGTGTGTGTGTGTGTGTGTCACCCCTGCTGTACCATACTGGAATGCAGCTTAATGGTTACCACGGTAACACATCTCAGGCTGACAAAAGTCATCTGTCACCGTTGCCAATGGTTGGGGAGACGCGTGTGTGTGGTGGATCGCGGGGCAGGGGGGTTTCATGCTTCTCAAGTGTGTGCAATATTGATCGTCCATGTAATGAGTTTTTAGTGCCCCCTCCTCCACCGTTTGAGTGAGGGGCTCAGTGACTCTGTGTGTGTGTGTGTATATGGGTGTGTGTATGTGTGTGTTTGTGTGTGTGCAGAGAAAGGAAGAGGGGACCTCACACATGTTGTGTTTTTGTGTATAGAGGTGTGTATATTGTGTCTGTGAGCTGTCTGTGTGTGCTTGCGTGCAATAGTTTCATGTCAATATTTAACTTTTTTGTCTTTATTGGACAGTCAGTAGTGAAGATGCAGACAGAAACACAGGGAGAGTCACGGGGGCATGTCAGACAGTGGCTGGGATCAGACAGCTATGTGGCATGTGCTCTAACCTTTCGGCTACCAAGGGCTCGGCGTGAAAATGTGTGTGTGTTGTGGGACATTTATATTAAATACAAGATGACAGGACAAAACAACCCACTCATGTCAGTTAAATTGAATTTGTAATGAGATGTAATAATATTACTTAATACAGAATGAAACTAATTAACTTAGAAAAATACAGAGAAAATACTCAATGTAATTAATCCTAATAAGCAATTTTTTATTTATTTACATTTAATTTTTATTCCACACACTCACAATATTGTGATTTAGGTCTGATTGATTTTTCTTCGCGACTGGTTTCCCATCTTTTCTCTCCCCCGCCTTCTATCAAACAAAAAACACCTTTCAGATAACAACAAATATTAAAAAATTACTAAATTTCTAAATTTTACAGTAAAATCCTTTTTTGAAGCTCCTAAAAAAAGCAGTCATGATGTACAGAAGTGTGACTATACACATGTAGGTAGAAGTCTGTATTCCTGCTATTTTGAACTATACATAATCAATGAGAACATTTCATTTCCATTTTTGTGCAACTGATATTTTCACATGTTGTGTTTTATTGCCCCGTCCCTCCTTTGAGCCTCTATCTCCGTTTCTCTCCATATGGAGGTGACAGATGTCCCCTCAGTTGTCAGGGAGACTGATTTACACTCACATATTCACAAGCGCACTCTCTCACACACACAGCCAAATAATACTTACATTATACACCCCTACACGGAAACCATATATACACTGCACTTTATAAACCACATCCACAAAAGTCCTCTTCACACAGTCTCATCCTGTCCCACAATCTCACCCTGGCGTCTGTTTCATTACGTTATGATCTTCTGTGATCTCGTGAAAGAAGCGATTAGCTCGTCTGGTCTGGCCTGCTGTTACTACTGTTTAATTACAACTCTCAGACACTTACCTTTTCAGTCATGTGGGCTTCTTACAGCAATGATTCAGGTGTGAGCTGCATCGTGGTGGACCCCTTTGATAAAGGTGTCCCGTCATTTTAGCTCCATATCAGTTTTGTCATCCTGTTGCCCTGTTGGCAGCTCGCAAATCCTGAAGGAAAACAACAAAAAGACAGTCAGCTTGAAGAAACTGTGGCTATTTATTACGCATATACTCAGTTGTTAAAGTAATAGCTTTACCTTTTTGGAAATGTGCCTATTTGCTTCCTTGCCCAGAGATGAGAGGATCGATGCCAATCTCATATTTGTCTGTTAAGTATGAAGCTGTAGCCAGGAGACTGTTAGTTTTTAATTTAGAAGGAAAACTGCTCGCTACACTGCTCGCCAAGAAATATTCTGGAACATTAGCCCTCATTAAACCACAACAACTCTTTGTTTTACACTTCAGTTTTGGTATGGCTTAAACCAACGAGATAAACATGTAAGTGAATGTATGGCCAGCTCTTTTCCCTTGATTCCAGTCTTTATGATTTAGGAAACCATCTCCTTGCTGTAACATCTCAAATTTTGAATTCAAATTTTTAAATTCCCTGTCACTCAGACATGTCTGCTGATAAGCGGCCATGGCTGATGTTGCCGTAGTTCGGAAAAAAAAGGAATGAGAGAAGGAGAGGACTTGGTACTGAGGCTGAAAGATATTCTGGCATTTGAAACGTAACCAGCCTCTCCTGTGAAATCAATTGAAGCTTGCCAAGACCTAATCAAGCATGGTCACACTCACACTGACACGCACGGGCACACACACTCAAACACATGCTCACAAACATGCATACTCACTCACGCAAACATATGAGAAAATGGCCATGGTGACATTTCTCCAGTAAAAATGTCACCTGCAGTGGGGGTCGGTCCCCTGCTGAAATGGCATTTGCACACATTCGCACTCACACACATGCGTGCACACACAGGCCTGCATCCTCACAAATTCATAGGATTATCGTGTACAATGAAAGATGTCAAGGAAGCGGCAAAGCCCCTGGTGGAAGTGTGTATGATACATTACATCCTGCAGAATACACGGGCTTGTCTGCGAGTGAGATGGGGGGGTTAGTGTTCTCCCCGATGTTAATATGGCTGAAAACAGATTGAGACATCACAACTAAAGCCAGGGGAAATCAACCTGCACAGGTCAGATGTACTGCAGTGTGTGTGTGTGTGTGAGAGAGAGAGAGAGAGAGAGAGTTCAACCTCTTTTCATCTAGGGATGTCAAATTAAATACAATCCCTCCATGGATCTGTCTGACTGACTTCTGTATCTCAAAGTCCCCTCTGTTATTTCTATACACAGTTCTTCTCTACATGTTGTTGGTAAGCTCCGTCTCACTTTAATCAAATCAGCCAGCTGGGAGCCTTTCATTCAGACCTCTGACTGCAGGGGGAGATGTGTATCAGTCAAGGAAATTAGGCTGTGTTTGTATCATCACTTAGAAAACTAACAGCAGAGTCACACAGAAAAATAGTGGAGATGTCAAAAGAAACATTTTTAAAGCTGGCAGATGAAGACTAAAGATGTGAAAAATATCAGCGAAGAATGTCAGCGTTTGAATAAAAACGATATTCATCTGTAATTAAAAAAGGCATCTTGTTTTCCGACTGCTGTCTTCGCATCTTGAGTGACTGGATCTAAAATGTTTTTTATCAGTTAGGGGTTTTGTGAGAGTTCACAAACTGATATCACTGAGTGTCATTCAGCAGCATATGAGACAGACTAATGCTGGTATGACTGCTAAATTGTGGCTTTTTAATTCTTTCTCCACGGCCAAACTGCATGTGCTAACTGTCAGTTCACTTTACAGGAACAATATATCTGTAGGGATGGAAATGTTGGTCAGTCCACCAAGGACTCTCTCAGATCCAGTATCTGAACAACATTGATATGCATCATGAAATTTGGTACAGATCTTCGTGTTCCACTTTGGATTAATTGTATTACATAGATGATCCCATAAGTCATTTAGCCCCATCATCAGATGACACTGTCAGTGTGTCCAAGTACTTTGGTTTATGACCAAATGCCTTCAAAAGCCACAATATTGGTTTTATGGATGGAAATATTGGTCTGTTCAGTCAGTGTGAGTGAAATATATAGTAAGTATAGATGGGACAGGTTGAAATTATGAAATGTAATACCTGCTTTGATCACTTAACTTTTGACCATCATCAAGAAAAATCTCCAATTAGTACTTAGTATTGTGTACTTAGTACTTTGACACTTCCTCCTCTGTACTTTGTGTTTATTGCTGATTACCAGATATTGACATGTTAGAACATTAAACTAAGATGGCAAACATGGCAAATATTACCTGCTGCTATTATTATCTGCCACTATCATGGCTGTAGACTCTTAGTCTTGTTCCAGACTGGATCACAAATTCATGAGTCATGTCACAGTTGCCCCGCGACTAACATATTCCTCTTTAAGCTGTCTGCTGCCCTCAGTCGACGGTTCTTTATCATAACTGATCTACATAAATTTAATATATCTGAAGAGGGATGAGAGATATTATTAAAATATTATGGGAGGTTTCTTCTCTCTATCTTCACCTCATCTCTCTTATCTAGTGAATGGATAAGTCTAGTGCTCAAGCCTTACCATCCATTTACCCCTTCCCTGTCTTCTTCTCTCTATATCTGAATGACAATGAAGGACTGTGAGAGGTTTTTTTTTTTTCTTTAACCTCTTTCATCTCCACAGCCAACATTTTGCACGCACATACGCACGCTCACAGATTGCGACTTGACCTTGGGGGGAAAATGATACCATGACAGCTAATCAATTTTTAATAGCAGCTACGATCCCTCTCAGGCCACAAGCTGTGTGCGTCCGTGTCATGAGTGAGCATGTGCGAGTGCATTTTCCACGGGCATTTGTGTGTCTTCATGCCTACCCGGGTGTATGTGTGTTTTGTATCTAAATGAGTGAGTGAGTCTGTTATGGGAATCCAGTAGTCGTTTTGTTCCACCTTGTAGATGAAATATTAATACTGTCAGTATTGGCGGGACTGGGGCACGACACACACACACACACACATCACGCTTTCCTACTGTACTCCGTGTGTTTGCGTGGGTGTTTTGCTTGCAGTGAGTATTTCTGTAGACGTAATTGTGTGTTGCTCATTGTGCTCAAACTGTAACACCCTTTAAGATTAATTTGTGCTTTTGGGCTTTATAAATTTGACTGACGTGACTTGAATTTGGTGATAGACATGTGAGCCTCGTAATGCCCCTCTTACATTTTACTCTTGATTAATCAGTTTATAGCAAGAAATGTTTCTGTCAGTCACTATATTAGCTGACTGTGATTGTGTGTGTGTGTGTGTGTGTGTGTGTGTGTGTGTACAATACACGTATTTACCAAGAAGAGTGTGTTTGAGATTGACTCCAAATCAGCTAGTGCCCCTGTTCATCGTAATAAAAGAACACATGATCCAGTGCAAGAGTGTGGCTAATGTACTGAATGTGTTTTTATCATTTTTTCACAACAGTGGAGGTCTATAGAAGAGAAGAATAAGATTTATCTGACCTTGGCCTTTTTAACATGAATATCAGCATGAATATCAGCAGATTTATCCTTTCATTTTAGACACTGTGTGAGGGCTTTGAAAATGTCATCACTTGAGACCAGATGTCCTATTTTGTTAGCGTGTACATAGTCACTTGGACTGTCCAGCAAATTATGAGATAAATTGGCATCCTTGTTGAGTTAAACACAAATTCAGACCTCAGAGTTGCAGATCTCAGATCTCTGCAGTGCTTCCAACTGAGAGCGGCCAACATGGATCTTACAACACTGTGAGCTGAGCTGGAATGAATAATTTAGTTAAAATTAGAATTGATCCGAAGCCTGAACTTGCTATTCCCATATGGTATTTGTATCTGTCTCTGTACATGTATTTGCAGGAATGTGTGTTTCTGCCGTCTTTGGGAACCAATTAGGGCTCAGTCTCAGTCTCTTATTGATTTTCCAGCCAATAGTAATGAAGCACCTGCTGCGAGGGACTATTGAACAATCTTCTCTCAGCTCAAGATTGTTTGCTGCTGTTTAGCTGAATTCCTTTACTTAAATTGGCTCAAAGACTTCATTGTGACTGACTGTGGTGTATAAAGGGGAGGAACAGGAAGCTCTATATCCAAGAGACTGTTGGAAGGGTCAGGTCAGTTTCCCAGGGAAGAAATACACCTCAACATCTGTCACAGCGTGAAATGAATGAATGAGTCAGACACAATGGTACCTGTAGTTTAAAACGCACACAGCCTACACTTTGTGTATGTTGAACACAGTAATCACTCATGCTTAGACACACATCAGCAGAACACAGATATCAATTGTTCTCCAGTGATATTAGAAGTTAAATATTCCCACAGAGACTTGGGGAAAAAGAGAAAAACTCTCTTCTGGATCATCTCTTCCTCACTGCTGCCTTTGTTTCAACAGCTCACCACCTTGCATCAGTATTCACTGCAGCATGAAGCGTGAGAGAAAAATAGGAAAGAATAGAACGGATAATAGGAAGTTCTGAGAAAAGGAGAGAGAGTGAGACGGGGAGAGGAGAGAGATGAGACAGAGGGAGAATGGAGGGAACTGAGGGAAAAGGGTGGGTGGACAGCTGCTATCAAGCAAATACGATGTTTCTCAAACTCAACCAGAGACTGAAGAAGAGAAGGGTCTGTAGGTGTAGCGGAAAAGGGAAGGAAGAGAGGAGAGGAAGAGGGTGATGAAAGGATAAGGGTTCAAAAGAGAGGTGGACAGCGTCAGATCACTGCCAGGGTTATGAATGATCTCTTTTCCTTCCCTCCACCACTCTTTCTTCCTCCCATTTCATTAGAAGACCAAAATCTCCATTAGCTTTGTGTTTTCTTCCTACATGTGTGTCTGCATGTCATAGTGGCTGCAGCACTTTGCAGCATGTATTGATTCACCAGAAGAAGTAGGCCAAGGATCCTCTGAGAATATTGTGGGTGTGGATTTGATTACAGGTAGAGACAACAATTACACAGCTGCACAGCTTTAAACTTTCAGCAGAGCTTTTTTTTTTTTTTTTTTTTAGAAGAAATTTATTCATAACGATAAAAAAAAACAATGACAGGTTTTAAAGCTGGTATAATTGTGCTGATGCATCAGTTTCCTCGATGTTGTTTGTTGGTCATCAACACAGAGCTTTGAAAAAAAAGGAATTAGGGTTAATGACCCCGTCTATGACCCTTGTCATTTCACATACACCCTCAATATGCCACTATATATAACTCTCACACACACACACACATACACAGACACACACACACACATAATACACCTTTACCTTTCACACTCTCAGACATGAGGAGGAAATGGGTTCTCAGAGGGGAGAGACTTTATAAGTTACGCCTTGTAAAGCTTGCTACAGTAAAATCCTTCCCCCCAGGCTCTTACTGATGTGATGGGGTCTTTTATTGAGGTCAGGAGATGGCGTAGCACTGGATCTAAGTGTGAGCGAGAGTGTTTGTGAGAGACTGCGCGTGTGTGTGTGTGTTTGTCTGCTTACATAGTGCTATAGAACTGTTGACCTGATATTAGTATCTTAAATTTTTCCAGGTCACCAAGGTTACATATTTATTGTATTCAGGTGGCATCTCAGTTTATCTCACATGTCCATCTGTGGACACACAGACAGTTACCGCCATCTGAGAAAGACATGAACAAAAACACTATCTCATACACACTCTCTCACGCACTCACACAATTTATTGAACCAACTCTCTTAAATGGCCTATGGTCATTTAATGATGCAACCAAAGGAAAGCCTGTTAATGTGCATTATTGGGTGTGTGTCGGTGCGTATGTGGTGTGTGTGTGTGGCAGAGAGAGAGAGAAATGTGTATATAAACAGTGTCATAGTAAGAGCTCTTAGAATGTTATTTGCCTTTGTGGTTTTTACATGGCAGTATATTTGTTACCAGGAGGCTTTTATTTATTTTATTTTTTATTTTTTTTTATCATTCTAGATGAGTTCATTCCGTATAACATGACCTTGTTCTGATTGCCTTTGGTTCTTCGCTCCAGGGCCATGAAATAATTTATAGCAAATAATTTGTACCAAAAAGGATACAGAATTTTACATCTCTTTAGTGGAAAATTGCTTTATGTTATTGATGTTATATAGCAGCACTATAATGTGCTGGGGGATAATTAATTAATAATCCCATTAACTTGAAAGCTGAAGTCAAGTTCTGATGTGAATGTACTATGACACTTGTGACTTGTGTTGTTTACCCATCTTTGTTTATTTTTATTCAGATTTATCTATTAGATTTCTGTTTACAGCTAATGAGTCTGCAAGTAAATGAATATGTACTCGAACTCACCAACATCCTTCGCTTTATTCTGTGAAAGCGCTATCTCCCTGTGCTGTGGGGTTTGGAGTGTTTTGGGATTACTGTGCAATTCGTAATCCCATGGTGGTGTTTAAATGGAAGCGCAGTGCAGAATCACACTTCAGACGATGATTCATCTGTGCTAACAAGCGCAAACACACAAAAGATCTCTCCTCCTCTCTCCCGTTCCCTCCTAGGAGCCACATTAAATGCAGTAGTCTTTTCATCTGCCCTGCACCTCTGAGGCCTGTCGACAAAATCCCTCCCTGTTTAGAAAACACATGGTAAAATTAGATTAAAAAAGAAAAATTCACCAATTAATTTTTTTTTCACAGCACATTATTAGGTGAGGTTTGGTACATATTTAGTAATTTTAGTACTAAAAATTTTAATTTAGTACAATATAATATAATTCATTCTGTGTATTCTCAATCTATGTGCGACAGACATCAGGAGTTTTAGAAATAATTTAATATTCTTAGGCTATTATGCATCCATCTTTTGATTCCCCATACCACACTTATCCTGTTCTAGAGGTCTAGATACATGCCCTCATGCATTGGGGAGAGGCAGGGTATACACAGATGTTGCATCGTCTTTCAGGGTTTGTATCTTTTAAAGGATGTGGTCCATATATTTGTGTCCTTTTGTAGTCTGAGAGCCAGCCTGTGCAGATACTGTGCAATTCTTCGCCAAAGGAAACAGTCTAGTCTCTGGGCAGCCAAAAGTAATAATACATTTGTCAGGTCCTGTCAACACATAACGTCAACAATGTAAGGATGAGAAATTGCATGTCTTCCACCTGCCAGCCTCCGTATTGTATACTGTCAGCTGCTTTGCTCTTCACTGGACAGTCAGCTCTTTGCGTCTGTCATGACTTAAGCTTTCTTGTAGAAAACAATCTATTTTTTTGTGCCGTCAGCATTTCAAGCTTTAACCAATTTACTGTGAATCTCTGCTGCTTCAGATTTCATATTCTGGTCACCGTTCATGTTGCTAAGTTTGTTCCATTCCTGTTTTAACATTTTTACTTTGCAGGTCCACATGTGGTTTCACAATCTGACTCTGCCAGTCTTTTGAATTTACCTTGACCCTCGACATGACCTGACACTGTGTGCTCATATGTGAGATTCAGTTTTAAAAACACAATGACATGATTCATTGTCTCACAGTATTCATATGTTTTAGGATAATATTTCTTTATTTTAATATGTACAAAAAAAGACTATGAGGAAAAGAGGTGTGTCACTCCTCAGAAACAACTGGAGGTGAGGAGACATTATCAGAAGCAAAATGGACCAGTATCTGAATGAACCAATAATAGATTTGATTAAATAGTCCCAGAAACAATGTCAATGATTAAAAATAAGGAGCACTGCTGGTAAAGATGTATTTGTAATACTTGTAATAAGTTACTCATTATATGTTACTGTTGTTTCTCAGCACAGATTTATCAAAGGTGCCAACCTTAAATCATCCACACCAACAAATCACATCTTTGCATTTGACGTGTAGAAATAGAAAACAATATATTATGGGACAACAAGCAGGCAACCCTATTGAAAGGATTTACTGACCATTAAGCAGCCAGCTTAGCTTGGAATCTGCACACACACACACACACAGACCTCCAGAAAACCTGACCTAAGAAGCATCTTTACACACCCTCCGGCTATTAATGAAACCAAGTGACTCTGTAGTTAATGTCTGCCAACTAAGTACATGTAAAGAAAACAACTCTGTTGACTTAATTTCCCAACACACTGCACAATCCATCCAATGTCACTGCGTAAATATCAAATATATTTGATGATCAGGGCAGCTTGGATCAGTCTCTGAGACAGGTGGTGTGGTTCAGAACGAATCCAGAAAGCACTCATTGCACCTGACACTCCCTGTCCCAATCTACATCAACCAGGCCTCTCTCCCAATTATCAGAAGGAAAAAATCTGGGCTAAATCTTCTGGATAATCACATAGCTTGTAACAGGCAGAAAGATTTAGTCACAAACACGGAGAGAGGAAGACAGACGGACTGAATCATGGTGCAATACAGGCAGTGTAAGATCAAAAGAATGAGACAGACAAAGACTAATTCATCCAGATGGTCCAGAGGAGGAGACAGAGAGCATTAATAAACGGCTAGAAAGTTTCACAAACTTTAAACCATATTTAACTAACAGAGAAAAGGTTGTTTATATGTTAAAATGTTCTGGAGCTCGCTCAGATTGGATGACGCAGCGTTTTGCTTCCTCTGATATCAAAGAAAACAACAGCAGCTGTCAGGCGGTAAATTGAGGCTGCTAACAGTTTGTGACAGGAGTGGGAGGAAAGGAAGAGCGAGAGGAGGAGAGAAAGCTGAAACAGGATTCCTGCACTTCAGGCTTTTGATATGTGGCAGAGAGCTAAAGGCAGAGAAGAGGGGTGTGGAGAGGGAAAAAGGAAGGGATTTAGGATGGAGGGGGAGAAAGATAAGGAAAGAGTGACAGGTAAAGGAGGAAAAGGGAGGAGGGAGGGAGAAGAAGCTCTTAGGGTGGATAAGATGATAAGAGAGGGAGAGAAAGAAAGCATGCACATATTCAAGTCAGTCTTAAAAGAACTGAAAAGCTGAATGTCGAGACTTTGGGAGTTTTTTATTGCGGGTGAAGGTGCAGCTGAGTTCACATGACTCCCAGCGACAATCCCTCAGGATTATCAAATCTGCTCATAGTTTCAAGGTGGGAAGGCTTCCTCTAAAAATGTGTCTTTGCCCTGGAAGTGAAGAGTACGCAGTAATGTCACATGGCTTAAGTGACATAGAAAACTATCAGAAACCAAAGAGTTACCAACAGAGGAGAGGAACACGTTGATAGATGAGATCTAAGATCTTAGGAACTACAAATATATCACCAGTTTGAAGAAGTTTGATCTTTTAGCCCTCACGCAGCGCTATTATTTTAGTACTCTGCATTCATGAATGTGTCTTGTGCTGATTGATGACAGTGATAGATGATAGTTTGTGAAGTTGGTTATGCAAATTGTTTTAATGTGAGGATTTTCTCTTGTACTTCTACATCTGCATTGTTGTGAGGGTTAAAGTTGCAGATGTTGTAGTCTGTTATATTCTGTTTGTTGGTACCTGAATATCTCTTTTCTGTGTCTTGACTTCAGGTGAAAGTGATGGTGCGTGTGTGCCCAGTGTCTCAGTCGGATGTAGCTGAGTCGAGTTCCTTCCTTAAAGTGGATCCCAGGAAGAAACAAATCACCATCATGGACCCCTCAGCCAATCAGACATCAAGCGTTGCTTCCCAGAAAAGGGCAGCAGCCAATCAGGTGCCTCCAAAGATGTTCACCTTTGATGCCGCCTTCCCCCCTGATGCATCGCAGGTAAGAGAAAAGATTTTGCGTTTAGAAAACTCAAAAAAAGACTTCAAGGTAACCTTTTAGAAAATACACTGACATAGTTACCCATATACACCAAAAAGTGGACTTATGCAGCATTCATATCATAGTAGTGAGCCTCCATGCAGATATTCCAAGTTGGAGATATTTGAAATCACTGACAGCTAAAATATCTCACTTGCGTCAGGAGTGTCAACACACTGGTGACAGTTACTGGAAGTGACATCTAAATAAAATCCAAGAGTCAAGCAATAGTTTGACAATTTGGGAAATGTTTTCTTGCAGAGTGTGAGATAAGATCGATACCGCTCTGAATACAAGACACATAAAATCAGCCAGCAGCTGGTTAGCTTATTTTAATAGACTTGAAGCAGCTAGCCGGGCTCAAGAAATCCAGCTACCAGCACCACAAAGTCTCTCTGCACAGCCCAAGAGTGGTTTCACTTTGTAACACCCCATAAAGCCACGAAGATCCAGGGGCTGGTAGCCGTAAGATTGGACAGAGCCAGACTAGCTTATGCTAAGCTAAGGTAACTGTCTCCCAGTTCTGACTTCATACTAAACACACAGACATGAGAGTGGTATTGATTATCATTGAACTCTTGCCAAGACAGCCAATTAGCATATTTCCCTAAATGTTAAGCTATGCCTTTAGCAACGAAAGAGTCAATAAAAATGAAAAAGACACTAAATGCTAGTTGTATTTGGTTTCACTAGTCAACCAGCTGCTACAAATGTGTGATTAAAAATGAGTAACTATTTTAAGTTAAGTCAGAATACCGGGATGCTTTCCCATTCCTCTGACCTAGTGAGATAGCAGCAGTGGTGAAACCAATGAAAAACACACCCATCATCTACAGTACCAGTTTTTTATTACACATGTTGATTGTATTCAAATATAAACACCTTATATAGCTACCACAAAGTGGTCTACATACTTGATTGATATCCTTTTGACACTTAAAGGCAAAAACACTTTTTTTATGCTGTTCTTGACACTTTTTCTACATCTCTTCATTCCTCTCTCTCTCTCTGTCTGTCTGCCTGTTGCTAGGCGGAGGTGTGTGCGGGAACGGTTGCCGAGGTGATTCAGTCGGTGGTGAACGGAGCAGATGGCTGTGTCTTCTGCTTTGGACACTCCAAGCTGGGTAACACACAAACACACGCACACACACACACACACAGACTACACAATCGGAGCAAGTGTTTCTTGTGAGTCATCTTGAGTGTGTATGTGTGAGACCGTCAGTGTGTCAGTCTTTCACTTGGCCGTCGCTCCACTGGCCCTCATCTATCAGAGAGAGAAAGAAGAGGATTAGTGTCTGCTGATGCTGAAAGCGTTCTCAGTCTGCTCTGTCTGTGTTTCTGTCTTCCTTTCTCTCTCTCTCTAATCCTTCTGAAGCTGGTTTTTAGAGGAGCTGTCTTAAAAAGGGTCAGAACCCCTTACTGCATACTGCAACATGTCTTAACCCACACACATGCGCTGGCACAATCACCCACCACACACACACACACACACACACACAAACACAGACACACACACACACCCTTCAACCCTGGGTCAGCCCCTGTTGTGTTTATCCCTGTACATGCGAGCAGCATTATCCTTCTTGGCTTGTGATCTTCATACATCCAGTTGGAGTTTCTAAGTCCCCTTGAACTGCTGGCAGACTTTGAATGTTGCCGTTCAGCAGGGAACACTTCTGTGTTAATGGCTTAGCCATTTACTGGAACAAACAGTGATGAAGTTCTGTGTAAAAACATACAAACCACTGAGTTCCCTTGTTGTACAGCAGGGAATTTGTCCCTTGCCAAAGCTGAAGTAAAAGTAAACTTCTAAACTTGCTGTGGTCTTTTTCATGTGGCTATCCAGTTAATGAATAATTACTTATGTTTTCTTTTCTTTTACAACTTAGGGCTTTGTTTAGTCATTTTTGTTCTCATTACCATCTGCTACGATAGCTGATTGGGAAGAGTGATAAAACACACCCATAATGTTGGCAACAGTCCTCATACAGTGCACGCAACTACAGCAAGTATGTTGATTCAAGGTTTAAGTAGGAATGATGACAGATAGCTACATATGAAGACTTAAGTTATAATAAACAGGTATCCTTCTTTAGATCAGACTTTGTTTTTTTAGGTCCCCCCAGAATGCTAAAGAGCAGAACTTGCCCAGTTCCTCCTCAAAAAGGCCCATGTAGGACAGATCAAACAAGCAGATGCACACTTAATCACCGCAGCTCTCCCAAGACACCAACCCAACATGTTGTACACATCAGACTGTTGCAATCAGTGTTTTGCATCTCATCATGTTTACATGTTTTTATTCAGCTTTCAAATATTGACACATGAAAAGTATGACTGTGTCATGATTTATAATGATGATTCATGTTGTGTAATAAAGCGACATGCAGCTTGTCCCCCTAAACAGACCCCTTATTGTCAGTGTTTGATTGTGTGGGATTATAGCTGTAACTGAATGTTCTGGCTTTAATACTGCAAGTGTGTTTATATGACTGAGAAATCCATCAAAGAGAGTTTGCTCTCTCAATCAATTTTACTGTTATATTAATGCTGTGGAGCGGCTCTGACCTTGCCGATATCAGTTTAAACGGCTGCTGCTGAAGCAGCAGATGAGATAATTCTTTGTGAGATAGCTTACCTAAGGCCATGGATCTTAATGAGGCTGCATTATAACGGTATTACCTTTTTCCTAATTAAAATAGGGATAGTAACACACAGAGCATTTATCTCCGGCCCTTGGCTGTAGACAGATATGGGGCTTCAGACATCTACTCAAGCGCACACACATGCACAGAGGAACCAGCTTTTCACTGAACAGGAAAAATAAATGGCCGAACTTCAGAAATGTTTTTGAATTCTCTGAATGCCTGTTGGCTATTTTTCAGTTATTGGATTATTGGCCTTAGATGGATCATCTTTTAGTAATAATGAGTGTGCGTGTGTACATGTTTGTGTAAGCTTGTGTGTGTGTAGGTCTTTGAATGGATGATACAGTGCTGCCTTGTTCTTTCTCAGTTTCTCAACCTTTTCTCCTTCCCTCTGACAGCATCGGCAGCTCTGCTTGATGAGACCAATTACCGGGAATATACATCAACTACATAGACGTGGACATGCACCTACACACACACACACAGAGACACAGACACACACACAGACACACACACACACACACCACTGTTGCAGTGTTGTCTAAGTCAGTGGAGCAGTCAGCTAGCTGACCAACAGCCTGCTAAGACTCACGTATTCAGAGTCCTGAAGGGCAAAAAGAGACTGGAGGGTTGTTCAAGAGCCCTGTGGATATGGCAGTGAAACTACATAGAGCCATTATGACTGAGGTCATTCATAGGATTTGTGAAAATAAAAAGACTGGTAAAACACTTAAATTAAAGTGAATGAACAGGTGTTGCTTTAAACAAGTAATTATATCCGATAATGAATTTAACAGCATTTTGAGATTTTGAAAGAAAGACATTGAAAGAACCTTAAAATATTTCATTTGAACCCCATATATATACTGCTACAATGGTGTAATATAATACAACCCTTTTTGGTGAGCATGTTTACAATTTCCTCTCTAGTTTTTAGAACATTTTTCTCACAAATCATGAATAGCGTCTTTGTTTTGACAGTAAGTCTAGACGCTCCAGGAAACACTGAGAGAGAACAATGTTAAATTACAGTGTGGGTGACAACCTCCCCTCCGTCCTATCTCTGAACAAATCTGAACACATTTCTTTCCCCTGCATCACACAGGCTTTGGCTTTTGATGTCCTCTGTTTTTTGTAAATGTTCATGCTGGAGTGATTGTTAGGTGTGACATATGGCTTTGTTTAGGTGTGTGTTTGATCTCCAATTCCTCTCTCAGCGACAGCAGGTGTGTGTGTGTGTGTGTATGTGTCAGAGGGTAATCATCATCTTGTGGCTCAAAGAGACAGATCTAGAGGCTTCATGTGCACATGCATGTTCAGGCACTCAAACGTACACATCTCACACACACACGAGTCTCTTCATACAAAGCACTTTTTCCCTGGGAGTCCTTTTTTGATGATGTTCTTTTTGATATATAATTTCTTTCTCTTCACCCTTCTCCTATTTCATCTCCCTGTCTGTCTCTTCCAGGTAAATCCTACACAATGATTGGCCGAGATGACTCTCTTCAGACTCTAGGTATAATTCCCTGTGCCATCTCCTGGTTGTTTAAACTCATCAACGAGAGGAAGGAGAAAACAGGAGCACGCTTCTCTGTTCGCGTCTCCGCTGTCGAGGTCAGTAATACTGACGAGACCTCAATTTCAAACATGTCAAACAGGTGCTATTTTGATACAGACATTTAAGAAAGGAGGCCGCTAAGTGGTGGCAGAAGCTGCAGTGATTGAACTGTAGTATCCAACACCTGTACTATAATATTTCTTAACTGTTCACTTGCCATCACATGAAAAAACATCTCTCTAATATGGTTCTGATGAAGGTTGAACTCTCCTTTTTAAGATTAGTCTGCTAGACTACTAGACTACTACAAGTCAACTAGTGTGTGTGTGTGTGTGTGTGTGTGTGTGTAGGTTTGGGGAAAAGAGGAGAACCTTAAGGACTTGCTGTCTGAAGTAGCTACGGGCAGCTTACAGGACGGACAATCACCTGGAGTCTACCTGTTTGAGGACCCCATCTGTGGCATGCAGGTACAAACACACATATGCACAAAGACATGCGCACATTTGAACAGCCGGCGGTTTATGTAATGTGTTTCCTGTAGATTTGATTTGGTGCACGTGTATGAACAGCCTCTGGCCTTGGAACAATAATCAATATGCCTTACCTTTGTTTTTTTCAGCCTGAGGCAATTCTCTGTTGTCTTAGCTGCTGTGGGGTGCTGCACATACACACATGCTCATTGCAGAGCAGCAAGCGCAGTGTAAAGGCTTTAGTATGCTATTAGAGTCCTAAGAGTAAACCAGGCATCTTTTAAAACACCAGGCTCAGAAATAGCTGGCTCATTTTTTCACCTGTTTTAATTAAAATATGGTAACTGGTTCTGCATTGCTAAGTTAGATTTGGCTTTTTCAATCAAGTGTTTTTAAAATGTACAACTGTAAAAACTGAAAAAAAAAAGAATCATCGTTTTATCATCATTTCAAGGCTGAGTTCAGCTATCATTCTGAACAGGGTGTGTATGCAGAGAAGTGCCAAAAACAACTCAGTGACAGAGGGGACCTAGTGTGTGTGTGTGTGTGTGTGTGTGTGTGTGTGGTTTCAGTTATATGTTTATAGGATTATAGGGTCTGATACAAGAACATCTGTGTAATCCTTAACTAATCTGACATAATCTCATCAGTAATGATATCCTGCAGTACCACACACACACACATACTCTCTCTCTCTCTCTCTCTCTCTCTCTCTCAGCTCACTGGCATACTTATCTCTGCCTCTCTCTATCTCCCATACCTGCAGGCAAATTAGAAAACGCTGTATTTGAGTATACCTGTACAGAATCCTCATAGTATGCAAATATTATCTGTGTTTGGACACTTCTTGGTAGGTAAATCAACCCCCGATGATGACGATAAAATGAAAAAATGAGAAAATCCTTTTTCCTCTCTGCCCATCTTTATTATGTCTACATGGGCAATATTCAAACAGAAATTTCTATTTCCACACATTTTTCAGCTCCAGAACCAGTCTGAACTGCGTGCTCCAACCCCAGAGAAGGCAGCCTGGTTTCTGGATGCAGCCATAGCAGCTCGCCACAGTAGCCAACGCCCCAACACCACTGAAGAAGAACACAGGAACTCGCACATGCTGTTTACATTACACATATACCAGTATCGCATGGAAAAGACAGGCAAAGGAGGGAGTAAGTACTGTTTGTTCTAACACTGTTATCACTACATCACTGTTATTGGCGTCACTTTTTCCAATGTTATTATTTACATTGACATTTACTATTAGCTCTGCTGTTATCACATCATAGTATAGTATTATGACAATAGAATAAAAGAAGACTATTGTGTCACCACATGGAAAATAAAGCAAGGAATGAGTGTTTCAGTTGTGATAAATAATGATCAATGTATTTATCTATAAATAAGTTTAGGCATCAAAATTCCACACATATTTATCACAGACTGTGTGAGCCCTGTATATGTGTTTAAAATGAATTCACTATCATATCAACGTGTTTGTATGACCGGGTGATAATTCAGGGGTAGTGTGAGTTTCTTTGTTTTTAACTGTGTGAGGGACTGCGACCGATGTCAGACCAAAATATCACTGATAATAATCATTTTCAGCGCTCCCGTTCATGGGCAGAAATGTGTGCGTGTACACTGTGTGTGTGTACATGTTTGTAATGGGGATGACATAAACAACTAATGTGGGAACACGCAATGTTTCACAACATGTCCGCAGCTATGTTTAGCTCTCATAATTACAATTTTTAACAGTCTTAACATTTAGAAAACTAGGTTTCCCATTACATTGCTGCAGAATTTAGAAAAACAACTCTAGCTGCAACATTTGGTCATGCTGGTACAAAATCATGTGATTCGTTTAGAAAATACTGTTTGTCAGTATTGAGGAGGAGACATTTAATTCAGTTGAACACATTGTTACATTTATGGATACAAAGTGATGTAAATAACAAATCTGCTGCTGTGATTTGATATTGTCAATTTAATCTTATTATAGATTATCAGATCTTCTCTTTTAGTCTCTTAATTGATAACTTGATGTATTGAACATGCAGACTGATCACTATAGAAATCCTGAGAACCGAAAGATGAATTTGCTTTTTAAAATGAATGTTTGCTTTGGCCTCATTCTATTCCTCTTTATTTCACTCGCCCTCATACATCCTCACCCCTCACCATCCTCTGTCCTGCCTCCTCCATTTGTGACCCAATTTTTCACTTTGCCAGTGTCAGGGGGTCGCAGTCGCCTCCACCTGCTGGATCTGGGCAGCTGTGATGTCAAAGTACTGGGGGGAGCCGAAGCCGGAGCGGGAGGAGGAGGAGGAAGTGGGAAAAGCAAGGAGAACTCTTCACCCAGCTCGGCCCCTCTGTGCCTCTCTCTGTCTGCCCTGGGGAACGTGATCCTGGCCCTGGTCAATGGGAGCAAGCACATCCCATACAAGTAAGGTGGCGTGTGTGTGAGCATTTGTATGTGTAAGAGAAGTAAGCGAGGGATGGAGAGGTGAAGGGAAATGTGCCTTTGATAAAGTAAGGAAAGGAAATTGAGGTAAAAAAAAACACAGGAGAGGATATAAATTCACAATCTGGAGAAAGAAGCGTGGAGAGGAGTGAAGG
Source organism: Scortum barcoo (assembly GCA_023238725.1). Taxonomy (NCBI): domain Eukaryota; kingdom Metazoa; phylum Chordata; class Actinopteri; order Centrarchiformes; family Terapontidae; genus Scortum; species Scortum barcoo. The sequence continues at coordinate 23,527,958 of CM041531.1, forward strand.
GTTAAATGAGGAGGAAAGCAGGATGTTTTGGAGCTGAAGGGGAAGAGGAAAGGAAAGCAGACGAGAGATCTCTTAAGTTGCTTGAGGTTTTGGGGACTTAATGTTATAAACAACAACAGCTGCTGTTGCATATTCATCACATTCATTTTGCTGGTTAACTGACTGGCAATGAGAGCAAAGGAGAGAGGGAGAGACAGAGAGAGAGACATGGATAAATGATACTTAAAAAAGAGACTGTAGCCAGAGGTAGCCAGCAAGAAGGTAAAAAATAATAATAGCTTTTGTAAAGTTTAATATTCCCAGGCGGTTTACAGTATATACAGTACATGGACTAAACTGTAAATATCCTCATTTTACCATTACCCTCTGTTTAATTCCTCTTCTCTTCCCTCCTTCCTCCTTGCTCTTCCTCTTTCCTCAAGGGCTGTGTTGCTCTGTGCTTTTTACCAGGTTAATTTAATTACCAGGTTTTGCATTTACATTGCAAAACAACTGGCTACCTAACTCCGAAGCTGCAAGCAAAGCTGTGCTGAGTCTGGTTTGGCACTGGTGACTCAGACTGTTGTTGGACTGTGTGGGGATTTGGACTGGTTTAACTATGTATGCTGTGTTATTGGCACTTCTCTAGAACCAAAGACTGAGAACAAGTCACAGAATCACAAATCGCACAGAGAAAAGGCTCTGGAGCACAACTAAGTACACATGGATGTCAGTGGAGACGGGCAGTGAGTCGTTAGAGGATAGGTATTCGGAGGCAAATAAGTACAAACTATATAGCACTCTCAAAATTAGGGAAATAAAATCAACTGAAAGTAAGCTAATTGGTGCTTGGAGCTAAATGCTAAAATCAGCATGCTAGTACTGACAAATAAAGAGATTTTGGTTACAGTGTTAAATAAGTTAAGCATGTTAGGCTCATGGGAATTAGTTTCGCAGGCCTTTGGTCAAAAAGTTTGGACAAAGTTAAATTTTGGAGATCGCTTTAAAATTTATCCTGTGGGGAACATAAATGTAAAATATGCCAAAATGTGTCCTAATCCGTCATGAGATATTTCACTGGGTAAGTCAAAATTTAAAGGAAAACTCAGGGGATTGAAGTCATTATGATTCATCCTCTGGGCTTGATGGATATCTGTACCAAATTTCATGGCAATCCATCCAGTCGTGAAAAATTCTACGAAAAACCAAACATGTAAAACTCATGGTGGAAAGGTGGTGAAAACTGGAGGAAAGGTCAGATGATCACCAGTCACATTTCACCGTATCACCAAGGGATCATAGATGTGTGTACAAAGCATGTTCATAGCAATCCACCCAGTCGAAAGTCCAGGCCAAAATGAACTGAATGACTGACTAACTGCCCCACAATCAGTCTTTCCTGCAATGTGACAATATTGGAGGTGATAACAAAACCAAAAATACTTTTAATTCCAGTCTGAGTCTGAGAACTCTGCTCCATTAATTTCGTCACAGTTAAAGACTCAGCCTGTCTCTGAGTGCTTCATTAGCCTACTTTCGGGATCAGGTCGCACCCTGTTCTTATCGTCCCTTTACAGTGCTGTTGCTAGGTAACCGGTGGTTCTGTGCCAGCTGATCAATACAATATTGGACATTGTGGTGTGTTTGTGGCTCCCAGTTCAAGAAAAAAGTGGCGGACAGTTGTCTGTCACCATTAAGTCAACACTTTGGCTTTTGCTCAGATAAGAATTCAAGCATCTCAGCATGATGCCAGACAGACAACAGTCTTGCAGGACCCACATTTCAGCCGCAGCATGCTCATGTTGCTTCATAAAACATCAGTCTTTCTCATCAGGGACTCTGTTCAGGTCCTTGTCCAAAATCACTTCCCATCTGGTTTGCTGTATCTCTCCTGGCAAAGCCCCCCTTTTGGTGATACAGCTCCCTAAATGTTTCCACTGACAGTAAGTCTCTCTCTGTCTCCGAGAGTCTCTCTCTCTATCATACAAGACACTTTAGGGACGCAGTCAGTATACTACTCTATACTCCAACATCCCAGTTTGATTAAGAATTAACATTTTGAATCTTTTTTTAATCAAATAATAACTGCAGTTTTTAATATTAACAATATAAGCACTGAAATTCCAGCGCACTCCAGGAAACTTGAGATTTTCTTTATTTAGTAGTCAGTCATACATAGGAATCTAATCTAAATCTATGACTGAACCTGTTTCACAATGTGGCTTCATCAGGCACGCTCCTTAATATTACCTTCTTGTAGTAATGGTGATCAAGAGATTTATACGCAGTATTAATTATAGCCTAGTTTTAATCATAGAGAGCATCATATTACATACAGTAGTCCTCCCTGGTTAAAAAAAACACAAAACGGTAATAAATCTAGCACAGGCTGAAAGCACTTGAATTAACATGCAAATGAATACTTCATGAGTCATGAATTTACCTACATTAATCTCAGGAAAAGATATAGAGATAGAGATAGATTGAGGGAAAGAGAAGATGGTTTTGTTGAAGCCTCAGGCAGCGAACAGAGAAAGAAGAAATGAGAGGAGAGGAGTAGAGCATCGATGAGAAAGAGGAGGTCAAGGTATATAACAGCGCATATGTACCTGTGCATGTGTGTCCTTCTGTGTGTGTGCACGTGAATGTACACATGTGTTTGAGACAGACCTGGAAGCTGTGTTTTTAGAAAAGGGGGACAGCAGCGTGAGGTACTGGGCCACAGAGGAGCTTTATTCACTGCCAGCCTGCAGGCCTCAACACACGCACACACACGCACACAGACACACAATAACACACAGACACACAGTAACACACACATACACAAAAGGCTGTGAATGATTGCAGTAGCCCACCCAAGAGAAAGTCTTTTCTTAAACACACAGCCTACTTTTACTCTCCCATCTGCTAGTATAATCTCTCTGGGACATAGATCATGTCCCAATATTAGACTACATAATATCCAGAGTGCTTCTTTTAAGACTCTGTTGGCTTTAGTCTGGAAATAGCAACCTTTCTTGGGATTTTTGCAGCATTAATTAATCAACATGATCAATACCTTTTAAATCTTTTAGCTTTATTTATATGAATGTTATCATTATTACATAGACATAGATTAGCATTATCTCCATCTTGTAGCAAATATTTAGAGATCCAGACGAGGTATTAATAATCCCTTGTCAAATGTCAAATATATGTGGGCGTCTGTTGAAAAATCGACCTGTTTTGTCACATGTCTGAGTGACTGTGTGCATTTCTGACGTGTCTTCAGTGCTCACATCTTGGTGTATGTGCGTTACTAGGGACAGCAAGCTGACCATGTTGCTAAGGGAGTCGCTAGGCAACATGAACTGCCGGACCACCATGATTGCTCACATCTCTGCCTCACCCAGAGATTTCTCAGAAACACTCTCCACCATCCAGATCGCTTCCCGCGTCCTCCGCATGAAAAAGAAGAAAACTAAAGTCACCGTGGTGAGTTTGAATCAAACCTTGATGCTTCATTAAAACTGAGAGATAATTTCTCTTAAATATCATAAAATGAAAACTTTAAGCGCATTAAGTCCAAGGTAAAAAAAACTACAGCAACTGGTAAGATACTTTAAACAGACGGACACATTACTCACTCTTAATCAGTGTCTGTGTCAGTCTTACAGTGAAACATATACGTACATCCTGCTCATTATCGTGACAATGCACTGCATATTTTATTTTACTGAGTTCATGTGAAAAGCTTTGTTTAAGTCTCTACAAGTGGAAATTCCTTTATTTTGAAAAATGGCGAGTTTGTGCTGACTTGATTCCAAAACATGATGTATTTTTTCACCTCTTCTCGCTTTCCATTACATGTGCCTGTAACACCCTCTCTCACCTTTCACTTCTCATGCTCACTTAATTCAGCACTGTTCAGTGGCTAAAAAAAGATTGAAGGCTTCAGAGTTCTAAAAAAAAAAGCTGCATCTAGAGAAAACTGAAGTATTGAGACATGTTAAAGCTACAGTCTGTGATAGAGATACGAATTAATTGAATTCACGTTCTTGTCTTTAATTTATTATGTTGTGTTTCTTGGTAAAGCTGAATGTTGGTTCAGGATCTGTCTGGATGTCATCCTATCTTTTTCTCTCTGTTTCTTTTCTGTCTTTCTCCAGTGTGAACTGTCAATTAAAGGCAGAAAAAATCACTCTCTGTGAATCTAAAAAGGGAATTTTTTTCTCTCTCACTCACATCCCTCTGCCTTGTCCTTGCCCATCGCTGTTTCTCTACAGCAATACACCTCCAGCTCCTCTGGAGGAGAGAGCTCCTGCGAGGAGGGTCGCATGCGTCGTCCGACCCACCTTCGAGCTTTCCATCACCGTGGCGATGCTGACTCTGACCTCCCGTTGCTGCGACTGTCCAGTGACCCCGACGAATATTCGAGCAGCGAGCAGTCCTGTGACACAGTGATCTATGTAGGCCCGAATGGGGCTGCGGTGTCAGACAGAGAGCTGACGGACAATGAAGGTCCACCAGAATTCGTACCAATTATTCCCGCTTTGCTTCGAGGTAAAACATCAGAGCACCAGCAAACACAAAGTCAGGCAGCTGGAGCACAGAACAAGGTAATTTAAATATATTTACATTTAGAGTTCAGGACAATCAGCAGTAATCAGAAGAATATCTGTTGTAAAGAAACATTAGATGATTTACTTCTCTGTGATTTCTTCTCAAACAGGTGCAGTCTCAGACAGAGGACCAGCCCAGTGGTCCCCCTCTGCCCCTCCCTCCGCCCTCTCAGTCACTTCTGGGGCAGCCGTTGGCTCCCGTCCCTGAGGAGGGAGCCGAGTGCCTGAAGTGCAACACCTTTGCTGAGCTGCAGGAGAGACTGGACTGCATTGATGGCAGTGAGGAGGTGATGAGAGTTTTTTTTTTTTTTGTTGTTGAATTGTTCTTTTAGTGATGGGATGTGTATTTGATGGTACACTGAAAGTTTGACAAATTAAACAGCTTCTGTCTTTTCAAATGAAAAAGGGACTATTTTCTGTGTGTGCTTAAAAGTTTCTACATGTATCAGTGTGAAGTGTTTGTTGTGATAATTTTCTGTCCCTTACAATAAACTTGTGCTTTCAATTGTTACAAAATAAAGAATAATTTGAAAAGGCCTGGCAATTGTTAAAATATTTGTAAAGGACCTTTTTCTTTCTATATCACTTATGCAGCTTTTTATGTTGTTAGCAGCTCAGGTTATATAATTTATTGTTTTCCATCACCACTGAAAGCCATATAAGTGGAGATCATTGCCTTTATCATCGGTCGAATCAAACAATCTCAGGTGCTCTTACATGAAGAACAGAGCCTTCCTCTTTTTCACCCATCACTCTGTACCTTTGTTCAGGTGGCAAAGTTTCCCTTTGAGGAGGTTCCAACGAGTAAACAAGGTGCCAAACAAGAGCCATGTCCATCTTCAGCTGTCCCACCCTCAGCTCCCAGCTCTGCTGCTGTGCTGGAAACAGAAACCAAAACAGGTTAATTCATAGATTACACACAGTATACTGCATGTAAATATTGTATTCCAGCACCTTAAACTTCATGGACCCAAATAATTCAAGACCACAAAACTGGTTTTGAAGACTTCCTAGACCAGTGTTACAACTAGAGTCCTGTACGTCAGCATCAAGTAATTTTTCTGTTCAACATCTCCAGGCTCTGCATGTGCTGTAGGAGGTGCGGTGCAGTCCTCCTTCTCCTCACCAGCAGCAGCCTCCAGGAGGAGGACCAATGACCAGCAGCTGCAGGAGATCAAGGAGGTGGTGGAGGAGGCGGAGCTGGCCCAGACGATGATCCACAGTTTGACTCAGAGTTCTGGTTCCCCCATAGTTACAAGTACCAGGAGCGTTACAGGAAGCAGCAGCATCACCTCCAACCCCCTACACAGGGCTAAGAGCTCCCAGCTAAATGACAGGTGAGGACAGGTTGTGCTGTGTGAATTTTATTCTTTTTCTTGCAGTCGATATCAGCCTTTGGAAAGTATTTGATTATAACTGTCAGGATATGTCATTTATGGTCTCACTGAACAGTCGTGAGAGTCTGAATGTGGGCTGTAATGCTGAGGGAAAGGCACGCCCACTTGGATCACCACGCCTCGGCATCGCCAGCCTGACCAAAACCTCAGACTACAGGTAAAGTACATGTGCATACTGATGGGCACTGTGGGCCTTTTCCTTTCTGCAGTTTTAAAAAAAAACAAACTTTATCTAATTAAAATATTAACACAAAAAATAATTTCTTGTTGATGTTTCTATTATAACTAAATCAAACCATAAGAGCAACAAAGGAATTGCATATTGGCTAATAAACAGTCAAAGAAGACAACAGCATCTAAGACTGGCACAAAAATGTTTGATCATTTTATTCTTCTTCAGGCCGCCGTCCTCCCCATCCCAGCGGTGTAAAGTGTACACTCAGAAGGGTGTGATGCCAGCAACACCTCCTCTGTCCTCACACACTCTGGCTCAAGACGGCCAGGCCACAGACGCTTTGACCTCAGACAGTATGTTTCTATGTGTTTATGCTTTGTACTTATACTGAAACCTTGGAATACATGTTTAATATTTGTGAATACTGACAATTTTTTAGTTTTAACTTTTAATTATTTCTACTCGTGATTGTCATACATTTTAAGCTTCATTTCTTTTCTCATTTCCCACTTCCCACTGAACATATATAGATAGATTTGTTCCCTCCATTTAATGTCGTACCTCTCTGGATGAAGACCAGGAATAAAAAACCATACTGAAAAAATGTAACTGATAAATTATTCCACATTATTACTATTAGCACAGATGTGCTATTTATGTGCTATTACGTGTGTCTTTTTTGGGCATCTTTACACACGACACCCCATTCTTCAAGTACTAAACCATCTGCAGGTAACGTTGTTGTTATCTACCAACACTTTTACAAGATAATAACAGAGTCTGTGTAACTGTCTGGAGACATAAAAATTACAGTCATATTCTGAGACACCTGAGCACGGCACAGTTTATCTGCATAATAAACAGTGGTTCGAAACTGGCATCATTTTGTGATGCCAATTTTCTTGTGTTCTGCACTTGGATTTTTTTTAATTACGATGCCAAATATGTGTTTCTGATTCTGCAGACAGTTTGGCTGCAGACAGTGGCCGATCCTCCACAGAGTCCCTGCTGTCCAGGACTTCTCCCGTAGGCATGAGCCCACAAGTCCGAGAGCCAACTCCATCTCTGTCTGCCAGCTTGGGCTCAGCTGAGACACTATGTGACGATGATGTCCCACCAATACCCTTGGACACGCACAGGGATGGTGAGTCACAGTAAAACGATGCTATTTTTTACACTTGGAAAGGAGGCGCGATGCAAAATAAGTCAGATGGGTCACATGTAAACCCTCAGAATAATGACGACAGATATGTGTCACACTGAGCAAGAAAAAAATCAGCAAATGTGGTTATTCAGTTCTCATACCCTCCTCTACTTGCAGCTTCAGGATTGGCAGTGTCTGTAGGAACAGTTGCACCTCTCTTGCTTGGGGAAGATGAACTAGTGTACACTGTGGCTTCTGGAGGTGAGGAGAACCTTGAAGTTACAGCTCTTATGGAGACTCAGGGAGTCCTGACCTGCCGTCCAACGAGCATCATCAGCTTCAACAGCGACTGCTGCCCAATCACTGCCCTCATCTCAGGCTCTCAAGCCGCCTGCATCAATAGGGGTACCGCTGAGGATGGAGCTGTGGAGGATTATCACATGCCTACAGGTCCTGCAACAACCTCAGGGGTTACAGAGGTTGTTGCCATGGCAGAGGTTAGTGTGACTGACTTGATTTGCATTTACAGTGACTAAGATTTTTTGGCATGTGGATATGTTTCCTAAACTAAAGTTCGTGATCACACATTTGGCCAATTTGATATAATTCAAATGAAATTCAGAACTATAACCACTGTAACAAAGGCCTCATGAGGGCCTGTAAACCAGTCAGTCTCTAGGTAATAAAATCTATACCTTCTTTAATTGAAGTTCAGATTAAAATTCTCATATGGAGCAGATCTGTTTTCTTCAATAACAATACTGACAGAATTTTAGCTGCCAGAATTTGAGTCAAGTCTAACAAAGATGGCAGCCTTTTTGGTAGCACTAGACCAGAGCCTAAATATAAATAATAGTTTTTTGAATTCCCATTTGAATTGTGTCCCCTTACAGGTGGCCATGGCCAAGCTGCGGATAGAGGGGGAAGCCTTAGCCACAGTGATGTCCAACTGTGGATCACCTATGTCCTCCTGGATGAGTGATCTGAGCATGGGCAGTGAAGCTGACCAGTCTCTCCACAGCTTCAGTCAGTCCCAGAGCCAGCAAGGGGAGGCCCTGGCTGAACCTGTGGAGCTGCCGGGTGGGTATGAAAGCTGTGGCAGCCCGAGAAGAGGGAGTCTGGAAGGAGAGGTGGTGCTGTCAGAAAATGGAAGCGATAGGGGAACCCCAACCAAAGACAGGCTGAGGAAACTGCCTCCCTCCATGGCTAAAACTAACATCCAGATTCTGGCAGGACCTGGTAACCTCTCCCCCTTCAAGTCCACCATCGGTGTGCACCCAAGTGTAGCTGTCAAACCCATGGTTATGCAGGAACCAAACATCCTCTCGTCAACTACCAAGATCAGCTTAATGAAAGATCCAGGCAAATTTAACACACCACTTTTAGCATCTATTTCCAGTGAGATGAGCTTTGAAGACCCCTGGTTAAAGCGTGGCATGGAAGAAGGGAGGTCCAGGGAGCACGTGTGTGAAGTGAAGCCAGGGAGGAGGGAGGTAGAACATTCAAAGAGCCAGGCTGGAGCCGGGGCAGGAGACCACCAGAGCTTCTGCAAGGATGGTAAGCAGGGCTGGACTGGGATAATCCGGGAATCTAATGTCAGCCAAGGCCTCCACACATTCATCACAGAGCATGTATACTTTAACTGCTTTGTGGAAATAGTTTTAATGTTTACCTTTTTCCTATACAGCATGATGAAGTGTTGAAGCCACTTATTAGTTTATAAATACAAAGAATCAACTCGGGAAGAGTAGTTGTGATGTGCAACATGTTGTGTGTGATGACAAGAAGAGATATCATCAGGTCAAAAGCAGGCAGGGGAGGCTAACAGTGTAGAGCTCTGAGGGTCCCTATGCCCTATGTTTTTTTCATTTTGATTTACCCATTTCATTTTTTATGTCTAACACTGGCCTGACACATCGGGTGCTCTTGATGACCAGTCTATGAAACAGGAATGCTGTTTCAAAGTCTATGTTCTTTCTTATTTGCTATTCTTCCATCACCAGGTGGGGATCATGGCAGCTCCAGTTCAGGCGGTGAGGTTGTCTCGTCTCCAGATTCCTTCAAACGAGTGGTGGACGGTTGTGAGATGGTCGCTGTTGTTGCCCAGGGAGAATGCCTGACTGGCATCTACAGCCCTGATATCCACCGCACTGCCAGCCTTCCCCGCGGCTGGCATCGTCTCAACCGCCACGATGGGTTAGACAATGGAATCGAGTACCATAATCTTGGCGTCACCACTTCAACTCCCTGCAGTCCCCGCGCCACACTTGACCGCCGGGGATCAACTGGAAAACAGGGCTTTTTCTCCCACAAGAAGGGGGGAATCCCACCTTTGCCCCCAGTACGGAAATCCAGCCTCGACCAGCGGAACAGAGCAGCCAGCCCTCTTCACCAGCCCAGCCACGGACTCTCATTACTGGGCAGCTCAGCAGATGATGCGGGGATATCTGGATGTGGCCCTGCAGGTGTCATCAGACAACGAGGCTCCAGCATAGACAGCAGCAGACTCTTCAGTGCCAAGTTGGAACAGCTTGCAAACAGAACCAACTCTCTGGGTCGGGTCCACAGCTCCCACAGCGGTTCCCACCACTATGACTGCTTCTCTCTGGAGAGGGGGGGAAGCCTGCGAGGCGGAGGAGGAGGAGTGAGGGGAGACAGCACCATGCCTCGTACTGGGCGCAGCCTCACCCGTGCTGGATCAGTATCTTCTCCTACTGGCAACAACAGCAACCCCAGTTTCAGTGCCAATCCCGGGCCAAGCAGCGCTCCACAATCACCAGCCAAAGCCAGCAGCCAGTCGAAGATTTCAGCGGTCAGTAAGCTGCTAATGACCAGCAGTCCAAAGGCTAGGAGTTTGTCTGCCTCCAGCACCAAGACTCTGAGCTTCTCCACCAAGTCTTTAAGCCAAGCTGCCAGCCGTAGTTCTAGCCTTCCTCCAAATGGAAAGGTAGGAAAAAAAACTCACTTTTAACACCTCTAAGCTACATGACTCTGCTCATCACAAAACACTAGATGAACCACCCAGTTTTAGCAATGACAGGGAGACATATCCCATTGTGCTCTTGCTGTTAAACACACAACACATTCATACCCATAAAGGGTTTTTTGAAGTTTTTCCTGACCCGGTTCGAGGGTCTAAGGACAGAGGGTGTCACAACTGAACTGTACAGATTGTAAAGCCCTGGTTTGGTTTGTAAAGCAAACGATGTTTGTGATTTTGGGCTTTAAGTAAATAAATTTGATTTGATTTGACATTCATCAGTCAAACAATTTAAGCCATCACAGCATCTGTTTCATCTTTCATCCACCTAAGCCATTTATCTGTTTTCTCAGCCCCAGAGCTCAGTCCAGGGCCCTCTGCAGCAACAGGGACCTTCCCCTGGATCCTGGTCTACCCAGTCTTTGAGTCGCAGTCGAGGAGGAAGCCTGGCTGCCAAGCTACCTCTTCGGGCTGTTAACGGACGAATCTCAGAGCTCCTCCAGGGAAGTGCAGGCTCCCGATCCAGGAGTCATTCCCAGGGAGGAGGCACAGATCCAGCGGAAGAAAGAGGAGTTGGAGGGCCAAGGTTAGTCAGTTTTATTTAGAAGAACAACAAAACTTACAGTAAATGCAATATTCATAGAGCTCTTAATATAAATTCAGTTCATTCCATGACAATAAATGTCATCATAAGTAACAGTTTCAATGTAGTTTTGACAATTAACGGTTTAATAAAAGTTTTTTTATCCTATTTTCCTGTTCTCAGCGGAGGGGGAGCTGGAGCAGGAGGTGGGGGTGGAAGTGGCCTGGGAGAGGAAAAGGCTGCAGTGGCCCAAACACTGCCATCCCCCTACAGCAAGATCACAGCTCCCAGAAAACCACACCGCTGCAGCAGCGGCCATGCTAGTGACAACAGGTATGAGCTTAGGTTCAATGAGAAATGTAAGACACCGTTAATTGTTTTAACTTTAACTGTGATCTCATCTTGCCTCTAACAGCAGCGTACTGAGCGGCGAACTGCCCCCGGCCATGGGGAAGACAGCCTTGTTTTACCACAGTGGAGGCAGCAGTGGCTATGAGAGCATGCTGAGAGACAGCAGCGAGAACACTGGGAGTACCTCTTCAGCTCAGGACTCCCTCAGTGAGCACAGCTCAGCCACCACCTCCTCCAGACGGAGCTCAAAGAGCAGCAAGAAGAGCAGGAGCAACACAGGTCACAATCAAACATTTAAACCTATTGTCCAAATATCGCTTTAATGACATTTTCATTTCACATAGTCATTTAATTGGATAATCAGGACAAGGGAAAGAGCTTACTATTTTTTATAGGTAAGGGTATATAAATATATGCCATTTGGCTTTTTCAGTAGAGCTGCAGCAATGTAGAAATGACAAAGATATGACTGTGATCTAAATAACACTTATATGAAAATCTTGAAACTACACCCCATGGCAACAAGAGGACAAAATCAATTAAATCAAATGGGAATTGCTCTCCTGGTTAGTTGTCATGAATGCATATTAACTCCAATGATGGCCATTTTATTGATCTTATATTGTTTGCCATATGTATTCATTTTTTGTCCACTTTCAGCTTGCACACTTAAATTGTACAGCTGAGAAGCAAGTAAATAATTATTGTATGATTAAATGTACTGAGGTAAAAGATTTGACTAAATGTGATCAGCATTAGACTTTTGAAAGCTTTCAGAAAAAGAAAGATAGCCAAGGACATAAGATAGAACTGACAGAAAGTAAGTAAGAAAAAGATCTTTATGAAGAGAATCCGTTGGTGAAAAAGCACAATGAGAGAGCAATGGACAGGTAAGAGAAAGTGAAGAAAGCTGTGGTTGCAGAAGAAGCCCGGTAGGAAAGGTGACCCTGACCACCCATCTGTGAAATGGTTAAGGGAATCTGCTGGTGTGGGCTGTAATGAATATATATTCACCAGAACACCACACAGAGAGGCTGCTAATGTGCCCGCCAAATTACACTTCACTGGTTAAGCATGAGGATGGATATGTGCATAAAATCAGGTTGGACAGAGGCAGCTCTTCCTGCCGTGTTTAAATTGGAGTAACCCCTTCTATCCATGTGTGGAAAATGCAGCCTCACCTCCTGCCAAGGAGCGTAAAGTCTGGATTTACTTTCATTTTCCTTTCACCGCAAGTGATCCCGTGCTTCTAAAACAGTCAAACTGTCACAAGAAGACACAAAGAGAGAGAGGATTACTCTGTGTTTGTTGCATGTGTCCAAGGTGGACGAACAGTTCAGTCCCAATTCAGGCAGACAGAGTATAAATAGTAGGAGGAAGAAAGGGCAGATGTGCCGGCAACTGAAATGTTAATCACATCCCCAGCTGAGCCTCTCTTTGTGCTTGATTTGCATCTCTCACAATTTTTCCTCCATGTCTCTACCTCACCTCATTTTTATTCTTCATCTATTCCTCTCACACGTTTTCTACCTCATTCGTCCAACTCTCTCCCCTCACACTGTCTGCTCCCTGCAGACCCTCATTCTTTCCCCCGTCCACTTATATTCTGCTTTCCTGCCACATAATGAAATACAAATGTCTCTGCTTGACCTCTCGGTGCCACTCTGAGACCAAAAGACAGCTGCAACCTTATTAAAATCACTACTTTCTCACACACCTTATCTCTCAGTTCCTGGTGAATCTGATAACTCTCACCGCTGTCGACATGGCTGGCAATTTCCATGCAAAGCGTGTGTGCATGTATGAGTGTGTGTGTCCATTCTAGCGTATTGGACAGATTAGAGGTTGACCTGCTGGTCTTATCTATGAGCTCCGTGAACAGAGACTAAACTTTTTATCTCGCTTCACACTCCATTATCTGTTTCTTGCACTCTTTCTGCTTTTTCAATCACTCGGTACTTTTCTTTTGTCCTTTCCTTTCCTTTCACTTCAGTGATTCTTCCATCTCCCTCTCTTTCCTCTCTCACCCTTCCTCTCTTTCCTCTGCTTAAAATCTTCTGCTTCTGTATCCACGTCCTGTCTTCTTGTTTTCCCCCATAAAACACATAATCTGATGCAAAACAAAATAGCATAAACACAGCTGGAAACATGGTTCTCCTTGTGTTTATCATTTCATCCTGGTCCTATGTTACTGACTGGTAAGGAAACGCCAATACTGAATGTGACTATTAACTTAAATTAAAGGTTAATTAATTATAGTTTGACATTTTGTCAAATCAATACAATTTACCTCTGTCTGCAAAATATAAGGTGGCGGCCGGCAGACATTAGCTTAGCTTAGCATAAAGACTAGAAACTGAAGTAAAACAGCGAGCCTGACTCCTTCCAACGGTAACAAAATCTGCCTAACAGCACTTCTGAAGCTCATTAATTACGTTTCATTTGTTTGGACAGGTAGTTGTGTGCTATTTCTTGGCCAAGCACAGTGACGTCCTGTTGGCTTAATTTTGCTGCAATATTGCCGGGTTTCCAGCAGCTGTTTGTTAAGCTAAGCTAACCGGCTACTGCCTGGCCTGTACCGTATTCTTAATGAACAGAGGTGAGAACAGTATCAATCCTCTCATGTATCCCTTGGAAAGAAAGCAAATAACTGTTCTTCCAAAGAAAGAACAATGAAAGAAAGGCAATAAAATCATGGAATAAAACCCTCTACATTCTTTTAGAGCAGAATTAAAGGGATCATTCGTGATAAACAAGTGAATGAATAAGACTATGTAAGGCATATGGTATATAGCACCGAATGTGTTTCTATATCTGGAAACACTTTGTGATGAACTCTGGGGGTGTATAACACTCTTTTCTTGTTATTTCTCTCGCATTTGTTCTTTCAGGCCTCCAGCGTCGCCGTTTGATCCCAGCACTGACCTTGGACTCTTCCTCCTCCTCACCATCTCACCGCTCCTCCAAGCAGGCCATCACTTCCTCTTCTTCCTCCTCCTCCAGCCCAGGTGCATGCTGGGTAGATGGCCCACTCGGGCCCCCAGCTCCCTCTAACCTCCGGGGCGCGACTGCAACGACGGAAACCTTTGAGATCAAGGTGTATGAGATAGATGACGTTGAGCGACTGCAGAAGAGGAGAGACAAAGGAGGGAGCAAGGTGAGAGAGAGAGATGAGGCGGGTGAGGCGTTAGTGAGACGAGGGACACAGAGACAAACCTAAGCTAGATGGTGGGTGGTAAAGTGGGTCAGCCATTAATTTTACTGTTGGTGTTTTGATCCCAATAACCCACTTGTGCAGACACTGAAACCCAAATTGCTCCCCAATTATGCGTGTGGGGTGTGGGGTGGGGGTGGGGGTGGGGGTCACAGTGGACAATACACGACTTATTGTGAAAGAAACGGACCTTTGGGAAAGAGGGTAGAGGCCACTTGAAAGAAATAAAAATAATTAGGGCGATAAAGTAGCTGTTATGAAATGATGTGCAATGTTAGTGGCCAGTCTCCATGGAAAAACAGATCTCTGTAATCATCTCTTTAAGCGCTCCTTTATAATAAAGATGCATGTCGTCAGATTAACCAGAGGTTGTATTCACTGGTTGTACAGGTAAAAGATTACATTCCTCAATCTCAGTGAGTAAAAGTAATTAATTCATGTACAGCATGGCCAAAGTGAAGGAAAGGGGTAACAGAAAAAGGAGAGAGAAACAGAGAGTAACAGTGTGGAAGAAAATATTTGGGGGAAAAAAGAGGGAGCAAACAAAGCAAGGGCGGGTTAAAGAAAGGAGAAAGCGTGCAGAAAGAATTTAACAGTATGGTGGTAAGGTGAGGAGGAATGAGAAATAGATATGGGGAGAAAATTAAAGAAAGTGGAGAGCCAAAGAGCAGAGAAAGGGGCCCAGAGGGCAGGAGGCATATTGCAGTTGATGTCAATGAAATTGATTTGATGAATAATAGTTGTGGGAGACATTAAAAAGCAATAAGTACTCTGTTGGACACTGTTGCTGGAGGAGAACAAGAGGGGAAAAACATAAGGGATCTGAGCTACTATGTGATTCAATAAAAAAAAAAAGACATTGGAAAAAAAAGCTGACTTTTAAAAATACAACAGTCAGGATTTTCACAAGATGAATGAATCAACATTAGCTCTATATTCTGTATGAACAGTGAAAAAATATCTACATTTAACTTCACTCTGTGTTACTTTTAAAGTATTTTTTTAGAAGTGATTAAAAATTCCAGAGATTTTGCAGAATACAGAATATGCAGTGATACTCGTGAAATTGTTGCAAATGAATTCCTGGTGCAGGTTCTTGGGTTTCCACTGTTGAACCTTTATGTATTCAGAGGAGGGAGCATTGTGAGCTTTGGGAAAGAGGGTGGGAGAGAAAAGCATAAAATATAGATTTTCCCTGCAGCGGCCTTAAGAAAGCCACTTAACCCCCGACTGCTCCAGTGAAGCTGCTCAGTGTCCGAATGTACTCGAGTGCGGTCACAGCGAGAGTCGATGAGGTGTGAATGTATGTAACTGTGTGAATGTTAAACAGGCTGCCGCTGAAAGAGGGCCACATGTCTCACAACAGATAAAAAAAGGTGAATAAAATCCATATCTGTCTGCCTGTCCGTCTGTCTGTCTGTGTGTCAGGAGATGGTGTATGTCAGTGCCAAGCTCCGTCTGTTGGAGCACCGTCAGCAGAGGATCAGTGAAGTCAGAGCCAAGTACCAGTGTTTGAAGAAGGAGCTGGAACAAACCAAACAGTACCTGATGCTGGAGCCACACAAATGGACCACCGAGTGTAAGTAGGACTCTGACCCACCAGGGAGTGTATTTGTGTTTGTATGTGTGTTTGAGCCCACCTGTCTTATCATGTATTCTACATTAGTGGTTATAAAGAGGTTAATATATTATTTCTAGGAGACTATTAATGAGAAAGGAAAAAATGATTATTATAAATTTATCAAGCGGATTTGTCCCAAATATTTTTCTTGTTGTCAACAAATCCAATGTAAAGGCCAAAAACAACTAAGCATTATTCTGTCTCGATGCTTGTGG
This sequence comes from Scortum barcoo, assembly GCA_023238725.1. NCBI lineage: Eukaryota > Metazoa > Chordata > Actinopteri > Centrarchiformes > Terapontidae > Scortum > Scortum barcoo. Next base: position 23,544,218 of record CM041531.1, read on the forward strand.
ACCCAGGCCCATTGGTTCAACCTGAAGAAGCATCTTTAAAAATGGGTCACAAATAAATTGTTTCATTTTTCAAAAAGGCTCCATACATTCAGCTGGGCACTGTAGTTTTCAACAAACCTTTTTCAAACAGGGATAATACAGTTTTTGTTGGAGACTGTTTCCAACTGTGGATTAACACGCATTTGTGCTCTAGTGAGCTATTTAGGGCAGCAGGACAGTGTGTGGGAGATCAAATCAGAATTAACTACAGTCCCTGCATTCATTGTTCTGAAGAAACATCACCCTGTGCAGTCTGGCTTATTAATTTATTTGTAAGAAATAAGGGGGAAAAAGCTACATCAGCCTTTGGATAACCAGATACCCCAACAATACATGTTAGTAGGGCACATAAATCGGTTTTGGTCCTTTCATGTAATTTGTTGACATTAAAAAAAATATATATATATCACCAAACTTAGATGATTTATATACTCATAAACAAAGTATGTGTTAACAGTGTGTCACATCTTTTTTCTCTGCATGTCTGTCCATATCTAGTTGAGCTACAGCAGGTCTACGAAGTGGACTCTCTGGAGTATTTGGAAGCTCTGGAGACGGTGACGGACAAACTGGAGACCAGAGTCAACTTCTGCAAAGCCCACCTCATGATGATCACCTGCTTTGATGTGTCCTCAAGACATCGGTAGACAGATGGAGGGATGGAGAGCTGGAGAGGCAGACGCACAGCTGGACTCAAACAGATGTGAACATTTGGACCCTTTGCCCCCCGATTTATCAAACACCTCTAAAAAATATCCCCTCTACTAATACATCTCACTGGATAGCTGGAAGAAGGGACACAGGGATGGACTGATTTCTCGACTCCTGCATGCCATCCTTATGTCTCCTCCGGTTTTAAGTAGGCAGAAGGACAGACGGATGGAGGGTCCTTTTTTCTTATGCCTCAGAAACAGACACTGAGCAACATTTAAAACACTGTCAAATTTGAATCAGATAAAAATGGCTGTGCCCAGAGTGGCACACAGATGGTTCTGATTCTGAAAAGAAACATAAAACAAAACTGATTGAACAATTAGACTGCTGAGACACCTCTTAAAATGAGTTGAACATTTAGGAATGTATGAAGAGGAAAAGGAGCAGAGAGAGGGGAACAAAAACTGCCATTTTTTAAATGAAGAAGGATAAAGAAGAGGTGCAGGAGAGGAGAAGAACGGCTTCTCGTCTCCCATCGTTTCAGAAGAGCACTTTTCAGAGTTTACAAGAGCCATTGGCTGTAAATACAGATTGCTGAATACAGAATGTCCTGGTATTGTTGTCCAGTTAATTAAAGAGACTGACCAAGAGAAAGACAGGAGGACAAAGAAAAAATATTTAGATAAGTGCCTTGTGAACATTTCAACAATACCAGATTCTGTAGACCAATTCTCCTTCTCTCTGAATTTGTGTACATGCAGTATGTATGGTGCTAGCATAGATAAAAAACAACATAAAAGATCAGTGTCCATGGAAAATCTTTGAATTTATAGCCATTCCTAAGTGTGATGTGTTACTGTGGGTCAATGTTTCACTATATCATAAATATGAACTAATACTGTGTGTTTAAATAGTCTTTGGCAGCCTTGATGAGAGATAATGACTAAATTTAAGATGGATCTGGACTAAAAATGGATTAAGAAGACCTACAGGACATGGGGACTGACACCAAGTCCTCTTCAAAACAACAAAACTGTTGTCAAAGTCAAATTCAGAAAATGTAAATGATTTTTCCAGGACACAGAGTTATGTGTGCGCTAGTTTCCTGAGGAGTTGTTCTTTCCTCGACTTCACTCACAACCAGAGCACATCTGAATTTTGACCCTCTGGGGCATATGTATGGTGCCCTGTCCCCCCCCCCGATACAGATGTGATGGCTTTTTCATTTTCACGAAGCCACAAAGCATCTGAGTCACACAGGAGTTGGAAATGAAAATGTTTTTCCTCTGATCCTGTGTGAAGTACATCCATCAATTGACTTGACTGACTGTCAGACTGACTGACAGACCGTCTGTTATTTGTATCTGTGTCGTTTTGCTCTATACTAAAAGAAACTGAATGATTCGTCAATGTGTGTGTTTTATAATAAGGTATCCTTTTTTATTTGAGTGCAATGGGACCATGTAGAGACTATGTATGATAGCAGGATAACAGTATTTAAAAGTAAATTGTGAAGAAGACACAAGTACAGGATAAGCCCATTGATATACTGTTAAAATTTCCTTTTAAGGCCTCTATTATTGAAACAAAGTAGTGAATTTAGTGTGGAATTTCTCTGGAATTACAATATGGAAAGAAATGGGCTATTTAAATAGTCTCAGTATTGTCTTTTATTAAAAAGACATTATAAAAGAACAACTAAATATATATATGTTATATAAAGTAATCAGAGTCAACTAAAGAAAGAAAAGGACGATGATGACCAAATTAAGAGGCAAAGATCTCTGCCTGGTTCCATTTTTTTGGATGGATAGCAACACTTTTGATTTGTTAATATTATTATCTATGGTGCTTGAGATGTTTATGATCTAAATGTTTGTACAAATATAAATATGTGAAAGAACCCGTTTCCCTCTGAAATACAGAACAATACCCTTCGAATGCTTCTTCTACATCGCTGCCATCACCTCTGTTGTTCTCCACATCGCCACCGTCCCCTCTGAATGCCTTTTGGGCCAGCAAGCAGAGAGCATTATGGGAGATCCTGTTTATTGTTTGGCAAAGGTGGAACAGACACCAACCGACTTCACAGGAGTCCTGTAATGATATGATCAGTTAAAAGCGTCGTCGTGCTAAATTTATTGTTATCCTGGTGGAACAAGCTCAGTTTTTATCTTTTCCACTGGACCGACACAGAATCAAGAAATGACTTTACATGTTTTGATCTTCTCGTGGCTGAGTAAAGAGGTAACGGTCATTAGTTTCATGTGGCGTACACCTGCAGTGACAGCCACGAGATAATTTAATGGGAAAATTACCCCAGAAACTAAGATGCTTTTGACAGACCGGACCCATGAAGCGTGTTCCCAGGAGGCATGACATCTCTGATGGTTTCAGTTCACAGTGCCAGTCATGAATGAAGGTTTATTTATTTGAGCTCAGGAGAGCAGTCGCTTATTAATGTTCTTATTTATTTACACCACACGATCTTAAAAGTTACTATGCATTTAAGAAAAAAAATAACTGTACATACTTTGCTGAGCCCATGTCATATATAAATATATATACTGTACACATATCATATATACACTCATTTTTATTTTATATATTTTCTGTTTCTATTTCAGTTGCATCTGTTGTTCCTGTTGGAGATTGTAATGGGTTTGGGTTTCCTAAAACATTCACATCCAAGGTAGTTATGTGGGTTCAAAGCAACAGAATATTTTCGGTTAGATACACACCAGAACTTCAAAATGATGGTTTGATTTTTCACATGTGAAGAAGAAGAAGTGTTAAGTATTAAGACAACTGTGTTGTTTTAAGTGAAATGCCAGTATCGTCTGCAGTGTTAACTACCCTGGTGTGTAATTAGCAGTGGATATTTTGGAAACCCAACTTGACTGTACTTGTTGCCAGATTTAAGATGCTATGTGTGAGGTTTCTTCTTTGACATGTCACTGCCAAATCTACTGTGGTAGCGCTTTATAATTCCAGCAATAATTGTGATAAACCGCTGAGGTTTTGGTGGCTCCATATTGTTTATAGCTAATATAACAGTCCATGTTAAACTTTTCATGAATAGGGGTTCCTTAGAGGCTATCATGCTAAAAGAGGTGGACTCATTGTCACTCATTATCAGGTGTTTTGAATAAAATTATTCACAAAATGGCATCTGTTATATCAAGTTGGAGAGCAGAAAAACATGCAATGAACAATGAACAAATTGACACGTGCTGTTATGTATTTTTGCTGGAGCGTTCAAGAATTATATAGTGTTATCTGGAAATCTGACACAGAGCATCTTTAAGTTCAAGAGTATTGTGTGTTAAAGTCGGGGTCAGACCACATTTTCCAGAAACAGATTTGTTCAGCAGCAGCAAGACAATTTTAGTTCTGATCAGATGTGAGAAATTGTTCAGTGGTTTGGAAAATCTCTGCATTACTGATTAAAATTAGTTTCTGTGCCAATCAGTTAAGAAGAGGAATGAATTATTTCCTGTGGGAATAACCCGAGGTTACGACACATGGTCAGTGCAAACCAGAGAATTTGAAGTGTGAGATTTTCACTGCGTATGTGTCGTTGAATCAAGAGATCACGAGACAGACGTCCTCTACAGATTTACTGTTTTTGGGAAATGTGGTCTGACACATTGTGTTTATGGAGGAGCAAGATAGAGGGATGTAAATAAAGAAATGGATCGAAAGAGTTTCACATCTGATTCTTTGTTCTTTGAACACAGAATAGTCAATAAAGATGGCTGGCATGAAGTCTGTGCCAATCCCAATAAAAGGCCCAGATTTTTTGCATTATGACTCAAACACATCATGAATTTGAAGACCCACTTCACTGAAGTATATTCTCAGCCTTATCCTCTGTTGTGTTTTTTCCACATTAACTATTATTTGTTTTGGGGTTCATGTATGCTTTGCAGCAGCCAAATGGATGGTAATATGAGTGTATTTTGGTTTGATTTTGTACAGTATAAAAAACACACAGTCATTGCATTCACATCCTTTCTGGGATGGAGTTTTAAGTTAAGTTATTGGGAGAACAGTTACTCCACTGTCCAGTATCCTTCTGCTGATCACCGCAAAAGCATCATGTTCTTTTTTTCCTTCTTGAATTTGTGATGATCCACTTATTTCTGTCAGATATGGCAGAACCCTGTCATCCCAGGCTTGTCGACAGAATTTGAGAGGAAAAGGCTGATCAGCTCAGAGGAACTATTTCTACTGCAGGCTCAGACAGCTGACTCTGCCTGGAGACGGTGTGACAGATGCTCAAAATTGTAATATTTGTCACAAATCACTTTTTTTAGAAATATCTGTTCCTAAATAACATACTCATGCAATCTAAATGCACAACAATCTTATTGGCTGAATTGTAGGTAGCTTTTCTTTCAGGTTTCCTCTTAATTCACCGGAATGAAACATGAATAGTAGTCTGTCTTTATTCTGTAAAAAACACACATACCATGTCATTTAGCCTCAAGGAAAGGTGTGTGACTTTTCGATCCTGAACCTGGTTTCCACCAGATATCACAAAGTGTGTGTGTGTGACTTTACTAGCCTGTAGGCAGCTTTCAAGGTGACATATTGCCCTGTTGAGCCTGCTTTGATCACCCGCACACAGCAGGGAACGGGAAGGAGGAAAAAGAAGGGGGAGAGAATAGATGAGAGAAGAGAGGAGAATAAAGGTAACAAAAGGGATATTCAAGAGAAGAGGAAGACAAGTGAGAAAGCAGACAAGGATTACATTTTAGAAGTGTGGGAGATGAGCCGCAGAGGAGGAAAAAATAGGGAGATGAATGGATTCAGGTAATAAAAAACAGACTTTGGAAAATACAGCAGGACAGTGATTTTCTGGGCAATATTTTGACAAATAAAAGCAATTATCTTCTTATTTTTTATTTATTTGTTTTATAATAACAACAGTCTACAGCTATTCTTGTAGCTCTGTAATTGCCGCACTTTATTATGCATTATGATGTTTATTTCGGTTTTGCAAACAGGAAAGACAGGAGAGTTTTTGAGGTATGAATTCATCAACCAAGGTATTGAACAAGTTGAAATTAAGACCTGAATTAAAAGTTAACAGATTATAACAGAGATTACAGTACAGGTCACCTGGAGAGGGACAAATTTAACGGTGAGCTGTACTGAGTTTCATGGCAGTCCATCCAGTCCAGAGCAAAGTGGTTGGTTGGTTATTAGACGGACAGACAGACAGCTCAATGATGCTATCCTTTGAGTCATGCCACTTACCCAGCTGGAAATTTACTACAAAAGAAACAAGGAACTTTCAGTTCGACAGGAGTGGAGTCATAGTGATGTTCAGATATGTGCAGGTGGCTTCAGTAGAGGCATTTACTGACTTCAGCTGAACAGTCCTTTGGTTTTAAGAGCCTGATTTGATTATCAAGACGTCCAATCAAAGATGAAAGAAAGATGGAGGGGCGATGAGGAGTTTCTGGGGATGATGGTCCATGATAGAAAATATGGGGAAACATGGAGTATGGCTCTGTCTGTCTTTTTCCACTGTAAGGTGAGAATACTCATGAATACATGGTAATACAAATCACGTCCTCATCACTCCTTATTACACCTTGAAACAATCTCTGTATGGGAACAAGTATCAGACAGTAGGAGGAAAAAATTGTAATTTTGGGAAATGGCATATTCACGTGAAAGATTAAAGATGACACACAGTTTAAACAGTATTTTACAAAAAGTAGTCATATTATGAAACCTTCAAAGGGAAACTTAGGGAACACTGATTTTTGTGGAGATTGTTACTGACTGTGGTATTAAATGAAGACACAATAAGACAGGACAGGGAAGATGTGAAGGTAAAAAGAGAGTGTAAGAGAGAGAAAGTGAGAGAAGATGCCAGGGAGAGAGTAAAGAGAGCATACAGGTGAGGTGGAGCAGGGGGAGACACACAGAGAGGGGAGACTGTCTCCGAAAATGTGAGTGAAAATTGAAAATGGGGGAGAGTAAATGGCGGGAGGGTGGGTGAATGAAGATAGGTTAAAACCACTCTGTCCTTTTTTTTGATTGGCTCAGGCTGCCGCTGCACTCAGCGAACGAGATGAGATGAGCCGCAGACGAATAGGGAATTTAATTTGAAAGCCTTTGGGGAGTGAGAGAAACAGAGAGTGGGGGAGAGAGACAGTGAGTGACAGAGAGGGACAGACAGAGCGTTATGGTTAAGCGATAGTAAATCTAATTTGATGGCCGTTAAGAGGTGAGTGAGGAGGAAGGGAGAGAGTGAGAGACAGAAAGCAAAAGAGCCAATGAAGTGAGTAATGGAGGTAGGAACAGCGGTATTGTATGGCAGGACCAAATGTTCCACAGACCATTCAGTCGACCAGTGTCATTACTCCATTACTCCATTCAGTCTCTACATTCATTTCATCTCGCCAAGATACAATTAACAAATGCATTTTCTCTTTCCTCTCACACATCCATCCACCCATTTTCTGCCGCTTATCTGGTGCTGGGTTGCGACTTGCAGCAGGCTTAGCAAGGTAGTCCAGACATGCCTCAACCCAGCACCGTGCTCCAGCTCCTCCTGGGGGATCCCCCTGATGTTCCCAAGCCAGATGAGACATATAGCTCCTCCAGTGTGTTCTGGGGCTGCGCTGAAGTCTCCCACCAGTTGGACATGCCAAGAAAACCTCCAAAGGAAGGCGGCCTGGAGGAATCAGAAGCACGTACCACCTCAACTGGCTCCTTTCAGCTTGACTTTGACTGGACTCTCTAAGGTTTAACCAAGACACCCACCGAGGGAAACTCATTTTCTGTAATGTTGTATATCATCATTACTATATATATATATATTTTTTTTTTAAAAAAAGCTAAAATATTGTTTATCAAAACAATTGTACGCTGAAAATTGAAAAGACAGTCACAAAACACATCTGACTAATTCAGGACGGATGAAGGATTTAGGTTTGCTTGACATGTCGGCTATTCCACTTCTAAAAACAAAACCTTTTATTTGTAACCTTAAAGGAAGCATATTATCACTCTAATCCTCCTATAACCCATAGACACACACACACATACACACACACACACAGGTTTACCCTATCAGAGGAAATGCTGTCATCAGTTTGCAAATGGTAGAATTTTGGGATTAACATGGGAAGTGGAAGTGTGTGTGTGTGTGTGTGTGTGTGTGTGACACATTACCACATTCCATCACAGACACACTCTGGGTTTATGTCGGGAGTCACACACCAACGGAGTAACACACAACAACATGGATTAACATGGGAAGTGTGTGTGTGATGGATATGTATAGAGGACAGATGGATGTTTTGAAAAACAGACTTTACTGAAACAACACACACGCATGCACGCACACTCATCACTCATCACAATGGTATGTTCAGATTAAACACAGAGGCCTACTGACCCTCCTCTTCTCTCTCTCTCTCTCTCTCTCTCACACATACACATGTACACACACACACACACACACAGGGATTGCTTACTTTGTATGTGGACACATTTGAACAGACAAAAACAGGAATCATTTATTTTTTATGAATCTTTAGGTACACATTAAACAAAAGAGACAGTGAGTGCTCATGTATTTTTTAACTTTGGACAGATCTGTCCCTTAACGCCAGCATTTACTGCATGCTAAGCTTAGTTTATGGCCCCCCAGCTATACAGCTCCTTACCAATGCACAGATAAGAGATTCATATCTATTTTCTCACCTCTGTCTTGAAAAGAAGCATGTTTAACAAAATGTTTAAAGGGACTGCTGGATGAAGTCGATAATTCTCCCTGTTCTTGTGCCAGGATTTTAATATTTTGTAATGTGTAATATTATAAAGACAATATGGCCATGACACTCTGATATGACCAATTTATTTCAGAGTGAAATATTTCTCTTTGATCGCTGTGAATCTTTGGACAGACATTCAGGGCTCTCAGATGATGAATCCTACTGACTTTGGAGACTTGTCTTGTTGAACTGCGTAAACATAAAAACATTAACAACAATAACAATGAAAATGAACACTGTGAGAAATACAAACCACTCCATGTGTATAAGAGTCAAGAAGGAGGTTTTTCATTGGTTGTGTCTCAGTTACTGCTGAATGACCTTTGAACTATCTCAGTGTGACATTCCTCTATCTTCATCAGTAGCTCAGGGATCAACGGGTGATCGTGACCATGGGTGAGCTTTAAGATTTGATAGGCCTGGAAAAGGAGAAATGTTCACATGGTTACAGAGTGGCATGTTGTGTTGAAAAAATGTAACTCTGCAAAATATAATAGGCAGTTTAAATGGGAACTTTGGGCAATTATTTGAATGTATCTTGTGTTTACCACCTGTCAGATGTCTCCAGACCTCTGCAATGAATTTGATAACTGAAATGTTACAACTGATAAGAATGATAGACAAAACTATTCAAACAAGACATAGCTGCACAAAATAGCACTGTGCTCTATTTGTCAGTATTTCATCCATCACACCTGCTTGAACGTGTCCAAAGCATCTTCAATGCGTTCCATGTAATGTTGCAGCTTTCCAACCCTCATCAGCTGGACTCCATGGACTGGATGGGGATCAGGGTAGTATTGTCTTTAGAAAGCAGAGAGAAAGAGAGGATGAAAACAGAGTAGGTGAACGATCGAACGAAACAGATCTCTCAGTCAGTCTGTCTAAATAGTATTGCTTTTATTCTTTTTGTGTATTATTATTATGTATTGTTACTGCAATTTTAATTCCACTGTGCTTTTTTTCTGAAAAATCTTTATACTTTTTTTTCTAAGCTCAGAGGAGCTGTTTAATACTTCATCTTATCTAAAAAACGACCAGACAGAGACCTGTGAATCATAAATTACTGCATTCCATCAGTTGCCTTGCTAACTTGCTTAGTTTAGTCACTGAATGCATAATCTGTATGCCCAGACATCTTTCCAGCTCCTTCTGAAAGATCCATCAGGACTACTGCCAAAGATGCAGGAACAGCTCTCCCTTTTTATCAACAGTCCTGTCACCCCAAATTTCCAAAAAGCCCCCACAGGACACCCAGAGGGACACGATAAAAAACATGTTAGGCTGGCTGTCCAAACACCCACCACCCTCCAGTATCTTTGCAATAGTAGAGAGCTGGTCCACTGTTGTATGAAGGGGATGGATGCCACATGACTCCTCATGAGTCTGAGGTTCAAGAACTGCCCTCAATCTCCTTTCTACCACCATCGAATAAGCTTTCCCAAGGAAGCTGAGCAGTGTGAGGCCCTGATAATTGAAGCAGACTCTCTGGTCCCATTTTTTTAAAAACAGGAACCACCACAGGCATAGTCCTTGAACTCCACATGACATGAACATGACGGGGTGACATTTTGGGATGAGGCAGTTAGAATTTTATGCTCTGCGACTTTATGAGGAATTTATTTGACTGTATAATTTGAAACCGTGCCTGCCAAGCTTGTTGTACTTGTGTAACACTAACTAGTAAGTCTTTGTTCGTATCTTAACAGTTTCTAAGGAGCCAAACTATGCATTACATAATAAAACTGATCATCGCTTTTAAATGTAATTGTTCACTATAGGGTGCAACACTTTGAAAACTGTGCACTTTTACTATTTACTTTAACTTATCAGTTTGCGCTCTGTCACTCTGCAGCCTGAGGCAATCCACTGACATTCACAGCACTGGCATCAGACAACAAGACAGATGATTAAATGGACAAGACTAATGAAATACGCTTTGCCAGTCGGCATTTGAATGCAAGTGTGGTGCATCTACAAGCAGGAGTGTGTGAGGAAGTGGATGTGTCTTAACAAGAAAAAACGCACGTCTCCATTTTTGTTGTCTGAATATACCGGCCTCAATATGTGTGTGTTTTGCATATTTGTGTGTCTGAGTTTCTACTTCTCCTCATTATCTGGCATCTTGGCACTTTCATTGAATTCCTTTCCATTCAAGCTTCACTACTTCAGAAAACCGAAACTAATAGGGCACATTTTCCCATGATAACTGAACAAAACAAACATGTAGAAAGACACTGTCACTAAAACATATACTGTATTTGTACGTACGCCACATGCATGTATTGTACTTGCCCATACAGTGTACATGTATTTGTGCATGAATATATTTTTTATTATGCACAAAACAAACATGTGCACGCTGTCACCTTGCAGTGCAATTCATTTCCCCAGACACTAATGTTCCAATGACAAAAAAGAGATAGAAAGTGTTGTTTGACATCTTTTGATGCCAAGGTTTTGATCAGTGATATGTATCCATGGTGACAGAGCTAGAGTTCTGATCAGCCTGATCACTGATTTTGACTTTAAGATACTCCCACAACAACTCTCAAAGAAGGGACACACAATGGAAAACAATTTATATGATCTGTTTAACTGAGGCAGTTGGAAATTTGTCCATCTAACATGTAAATAATTATGTTAATTCATACTCATTTGTGTGCACACACTCACACAAATGATGCATTAATGCTTAATGACCTTTGTACACACAGCACACCCCACATCAATGTATAAACATACATTTTATGAGACAGTTCACACACACAAAAAACTGGGACATTCCTCGTCCTATAAAGATAAATACACACCGGGGACTCATAGGAAGCAGCTTTGTTGTTGGTAAACACTGGAGTTCTCAAAACACTCATTTACCCGACTCTATTTGTCATTTATCCTCTTTTCTTCTCCATCCCCCTCCTCTAATCTCTCCTTCCTTTTCCTATTTTACATCTCCTCCTTTCGCAGCTCCTACCTGTTTATATTTGTGCTTTTTGCCCCGCTAGCTGCAGGGATTAAAGTTGGCGCTGTCGGTCGGTGGGTTGGTTCCCTCTCTCCTCTGCTGTGCTCTATTCATTCCTCTCCTCCCCTTCACCTCCGCTGCCTGCTAAAGTCTTTTCCTCTGTTTCCTGTTCTCGCACTCCGTTTTCTCTTGATTAAATGTACAAAATGTTAGGTGTTTTTTTTTTATCACATTTTATATAACCGCTATCAGACAGCATTTAAATACTTGCTGACAAAGCACACTGAATCACGAGTTCCCTTCTATTTTAATATCTTCTCTGGTTCGCTCTCTCTCTTCATCTCTCTCACTCACACATACAAACAGAACGAGCTGTAAGTAAACACAGATACAAGAATACACAAATGCAAGGCAGCATTAATGTGTGAGCTCAAGTTCAATTTGAATCCTCTTCACTCTCCATAATCTGGCGTATGTGCAAGATTTCACCTCTCCCTGGAGGAAGTGCACCGGACAGTGTTCGATATGTTCTCAGCCCAATGACATGGAAATAGAAACTGCACTGCATCCGTTATGAAAGCAGCATTTATCTGGAGTATTTGTTGGACTGAAACCAGCAACTTTCTCATGCTAAAAGTTTCTCAGTCTGACAAAAAAAGAAAACGTGTGGGTTTTTTTTTTGTTTTTTTTTAAAGCGGGTGAAATCAAAGCTAATTAACTTGTAGTGGCCACAGCCATAGTCATTTAAAACTCCATAGCTTCTTTGATAATTTTCACTCGCAGTGCTAATAGCCCATTTGTTCACACCTTCAAGCTCAACTGAACCCATAACTGACAAGCCCGCCAATTACAGAGGTGGTCTCCGATCCTGTGGTTAAAATTGAATAATCAAACGGAAAGTTCAAAGACTAAACCAACAACATTAGTCCTCCATGAATAATAACAAGTTACAATATTGATTTAATTACTAAGCCAGTGAATCAACTGCCATAACATGCAAACACACACACAGGCACTAAACTCCAATTATACTTCCTCTTTGCATATAGAACCGCACAGCAATTAAAATAATTTCATTAACTTGCTGTCTTCTGAATTCTGCCTCCCTTTATTTTTTCCCAGAAGAGTAAATTGAAGGGGAAATACTCAACTAGTTAGAAAGCCATAGCTCTTGGCTATGAGTAAGAGAGGCGACAAGAAAGAGAAATTAATAGTTGTGGAAAAGTGTAGCATTTCCAAGCAAATGCAGTGGAACTAATGAGGCTCTTGTTTGGAAGGAGAGATCCACGGCCTGCTGTTAGTGAGAGGGAAACATGGATTATCTTACTAAGTAGAAAACCACGGGAGGAGAGCGAAAACGTGGAGGAAAGATTATGTGGGAGTATTTCCCCTTAATTGTCTTTTGTTTTCTATCCCACTGCAACAGTAATTTAGGTTCTACATTGAAACAGTTTTGCAAAAGGAGCATTGCATTTGTTAGTGAGACAAAAGGCATTTAGATAAGCTTTAAATCACAGTTTAACTATCTGGCCGACCCACATGCACAAAAGCTCTTACATTACGCGAGAGTCTCTTGAGCTACTAGACGACCACACCGCAGTGATCTACAACAGTTTTTCGCAACGCCTGCCCACAACCTCTCATGTGAGGTTGTTTATGTCTTTGAGCTGAGAGCACTTCAATTGAAGAGGGACCCTCCTTTCTCACATTTTACATTCTAATAGTTAAATCACAAAGATATACAGTAATTTACCAAAGAAAAAAATGTAAAGATTTGAGAAAAGTAATGATTTTCTTTAATAGAAAGATTTGTCTCCAATTCCTTTCTGAACTTTTTATTGTCTCACAATGGTGCATATTTATTCACGTAATCTCTTGGCCAGCCTTGACCCACTGGTTTAATACCACACTGATATATAGAATATGCAGTATATACATGTATGGATGTAAATCTACATTTTCACACTAAATTAAGAATATACTGTATGTACTTAATGCAGTGTGAAAATCCAACTACCTCGGGAGCATTCGGCAACCAGACTCTAAAGCAGAAATATTCCATTACACACGCTCATGTTACTAATCAGTTTGTGGTTTTGTCTTTTTCTCAATTCCTCCTCTTTTACTTCGGTCAGATATTTGCCCAAACCTTTTTAGACCTCGCCAGAAATTGGACAGAACAGTGCTGCAGTGGTGCTGGTTTTTAAAAGACACTGAAAGATTTCATATGCTGCCGCCAACAGATCCATGAAGACTGACAGCGTGGGTGCACTTCACTGCTCTACCGAGGTCACTTTTGACGCATGAATCTTATGCAAGAGATTCCTCTCTTTGCCATACTGTGCATCTGAAGAGAAAAGTCCTTGCTCATTTATTCTGGGGGACCAAAAACAGTAAATAAATGTGGCTGCGCATCGCTGAAAACTCTGAGCTGTTACTCTCTATTAATGCTGCTCTGCAAATCGCAACGGGGTGAAACGTCTTCTGTGTTTGGGCGGAAAAAAACAACTAACAACCAAATGGGTGTGGAGAGGCAAGATAAATCTATATACGTGTTTCAACAATGTCAGAGAGTTTGAGGGTGGAGCTTATGTGCATTCACATATTCATGAGTGTGTGTGTGTGTGTGTGTGTGTGTGTGTGTGTGTGTGCGTGAGCTGGTCTATAGCTGTAAAATATGTGCAGTGCGGAGACATTCAATAAGGCTGGCGTGTACAGCCTGCAGCAGGTGCGCATTATTCGCACACTGGTGCAGGGAAAAAACCCTCTCTATACATAACAAAGCGAACGGAGAAACCGAATAGAGACCTGCACAGAAAGAGAAAGAAGAAAGGAATGCAGAATGAGGCAAAGGACTGGAGAAAAAGAGAGATAGAGAACTCCTGCAGCTATCTTTCTTCCCTGCCATCTGAGGAGCCCAGAGGAAGATAGGAGATGAATATGGAAGATCCTCCTCCCACTCTCTCTCAATCTCTCTTACTTTTTTCTCTTGAATGTTTTCTCTCCCTCTCTTGCTTTCATAGCCGTCTCCCCAGTGCATTCCTCTAGTCCTCTTTTTGTCCATTTTCCTCACTTTTGTTACGATGGGCTACAGAGCAGGTGATCCCAAATGCAGGACAGGAGACCGGCACAATTTTAAAGGTTTTAATAAAGAAAAGTCTTACAAAGAAAATAGGCTTGGTTTCTTTGGTCTTGACGTGGATGTTGGCTTGATCGGTGAATACACAGAACACAGAGACTTGAACCCATGAAACAAGAAGCTACGATCTGGCAACGAGACAGAGGAAACGCAGACGATAGGTAATAGGTAGACATAAGGTAATGGGGAACAGGTGGAAACAATCAGAAACACACAATGGCAGGAAGTTAAGGGACCTGAAGACGAGAGGAGAGTTAGGGATTTCAAAATAAAACACACACGCCAGAACAGGAAACAGAAACATGACAGACATGAAAACTTAACAGACATGATGGGACATTAAAAACAACTTTATACCTCAGTTTTTTTTTGTTTCCTTATTTTAAACCACTTTTCTCCCCTCTTCCTTGTGATTCTGTCACTTTCATTTTTGCAAACTATTCCTCCATCCTTTTCTCGTTGTCAAGTTCTTGAACAGCTCTGCACTCATTTGCACTGCACTTCATTTCTCACCTGCTTACATCCTCTCTCTCACTCCCATCTCTTCGCCTAACCCCTCTCTCTGCTCCTTCCCTCAACACCTCCCCCTCTACAATCAGCCCCCTCACTTTGGTTTCGCCTGTGCTTCCTTGAGACACATATTTGTCTGCTTCTTTAAACTGACAGCAATCTCTCCATCCCCATCCCTCTCTTTCTGCTGCTCGGCAACTGGTTATTTATTGATAGACTATATTGCTCTTTATCTCCTGTGGATAAATCGTTCTGTGTGTGTGTGTGTGTGTGTGTGAGCATGGCTACGCACCAAGAGAGATCTGCTCTTCGCACAAGATCGATTAGTCTCTCTCTCTCACACACACACACACACACACGCACAAAATGGAAAAGGAATAATGCTGAGTTTAAGAGAAACACACTGCAAAAAACAGTAATTTAACACGTAGATCAAACTAACTCAAAAACTAAACTAAACTCATTTAAAAGTCCACAATCTTTCTTTCTGTGATTTCCTCCTTTATTAGAAGAAGTGCATTTACTAATTGCATGTGCTGTTGTTGTCTCCCTTTCATCTACTATTTTCTTGTCATTTTTTATTGGTGCACTCTACATACTCCACTTTTCTCTCTGTTTATAAATCTCTCGTGTTCTTCTATTGTCACTCCTTTACACTTTACTTTTTTTCTGCACCTTCCTTTCTTAATCAAATTTTCAGGACAAAATATTTTCGGTCCACTCAACTAACTTAGGCAAAACAAAAGACGCTGGCAGTTTGAAGACATTTAGCTGGGTAGATGGTTGAAGAACGAAGCTCAAAATAAAGATTATGTTTCCCTAACACCAGTCTACAGATTCATCACCTGATGTCTGTCCAAAAAACATGACTATCAAACCATCAGCAACCAACAACCAGTTGTACCACAGAATTTAAATGTCTCGAACATTTAATCTGCAATGTGTCAAAGCACTGACACATTTTCTGTAATCCATATGTGTTGTCAGATTAGTGAATATAGATTAAAAACCGAATCTGACCCCCTCCCCCACCATTGCTGCGCCTAGAAATCCTGTCCATAAATATTATGAACAGGACCGGTGACAAAGGGCAGCCCTGGCGGAGTCCTACTCCCACCGGGAACAGAGTCCGACTTACTGCCAGCAATGTGAACCAAACTCACACTCCTACAATACAGGGATTGAATGGCCCTTAATAAGGGGCCATCCACCCCATATTCTCAGAGTGTCCCCCACAGAGTGCCTCTGGGCACACGGTCGTAGGCCTTCTCCAGATCTACAAAACACATGTAGACTGGTTGGGCAAACTCCCATGCCGCCTTCCAGCACCCTGCCAAGGGTAAAGAGCTGGACCACTGTTCCATGACCAGGACGAAAACCACATTGTTCCTCTTGAATCCGAGGTTCAACTATCGGTCGGACTCTCCACTCCACTACCCTGACATAGACCTTCCCAGGGAGGATCCCCTATAGTTGGAACACACCCTCTGGTCCCCTTTCTTGAAGATGGGGACCACTACCCCAGTTTGCCACTCCAGAGGTACTGCCCCCGATGTCCAAGACAGCCCCACAACATCCAGAGCCTTAAGGTACCCAGGGCAGATCTCATCCACCGCCGGGGCACCGCTGCCGCGCAGTTGATTAACTGCATCAGCGACCTCCGCCCCAGAGATGAGAGCACCCACCTCTGAGCCCCCAGGCTCTGTTTCCCCTGAGGAATGCGTGTCGGTAGGATTGAGTAGATCTTCGAATTACTCTGTCCACTGCCTGACTATCTGCCCAGTTGAGGTTAACAGCTCCCCACCCCCACTGTAAACAGTGTGAGCAGAGTTGACGTCTTCCCCTCCTGAGGCGCCGGACAGTTTGCCAGAATAACAGAAGATTTAGGTTCCAGAGCAGCCAAGGCTGCTGTGTGTCGAGGTGAGGCCGACTATATCTAGTCGGAAATGCTCAACCTCTTCCACCAGCTCCGGCTCCTTCCCCACCAGAAAGGTGGACGTTCCATGTACCAATTGCCAGTTTTGTTAGCCGGAGATCAGGGGTGCCAAGGCCCCCGCCTTGACCTGCCACCCAATCCACACTGCACCGGACCCAAAGCGGTTGCTCCTCCTGCGGGTGGTGGGCCTACTGGAGGACGGACCCATGTCGCTGCTTCGGGCTGGACCAGGCCAGGCCCCATGGGCAAAAGACCAGCCACCAGGCGCTTGCTGGCGACCCACCTCCCCAGGCCTGGCTATAGGGCGGGGCCCCAGTACACCTCCGGGCAGGGTAAACGTTCCCTGTTTGTTATTCCTCATTAGGGTCTTTGGAACCGCTTGTCTGACCCTAGTTAGAACCAACCAACCAGTTAGACCCCTGACAACATAGCTTCTAGCGTCATTAGGACACTCAAACTCCTCCACCACGATAAGGTGGCGCAAACTTTCTAAACCAATTCTGCTGAGTTTTAATTTCCCCTCCACAGGGTATCAGAAATCCTCATCTCCTTTATCAGGTCAAAGAGTAAAATCTGGTGCACTGCAAAATCTCCTCCGTGTTGAGTCTTTCAACACTCACTGCTTTCGATGCTTATTTTGCAGTTCAAACTCAAAAACAGGGAAAGAATAAATTTTATGTTATTGTTACAGATCACTGTGATATATCAAGTTTTCCCCATTATATTCAGCACTTGTATCTCCTGGGTCTTTGCAGGTAATCTGTCTGAGAATCTTCACATCTCTTTCAGAGTGTTAAAAAATGATGGAGCTTGGTCTAAAATAACATAAAATGCTATTTGGAAGCCTTGTGATGAATATGAAGGCTTCTGGATTGAGCAGCAGCCCAACTCTTTGAAGTTATAATCCTCAATGGTAAGGACAGTGAGGAAAGTCTGCCTTAACTCAGGGAGTTGCACTTTAAATGCACTCTGGATGAGTTACTCTTGTCCTTTTTCTCACATTACTGTCTATATACAAGAATCAGGAAGGAGAAAGTTCCTAAATCCAAATGCATATCCAATGCATATCCAGATTTAAAGACAGAGGAAGTTTTTTTTTCCCCTTTTAAATCTGAGAAGATATAAGTAATCCAAAAGTGCAACTTAAGTTTTTAGTTTTCCCCATATGGCCACATCCTACAGTTCAGAGTGACTCACCTGTATACTGGAAGCGTTTTCTCCCCATATCCCACAGCTTCCTCCCAGCGTCCCAGGTGAATGGAAGCATCGAGGGCCATGTCTGTCATCCTGAGCTTATACAGATTTTCATCAGGCACATCTCCACCGACAGTTGATAACAGATGACTACAGCTCTCCAGTAGTGCTTGCCAATCTAGAGGGTCACTTAAGGATCAGTAATCTTTAAACCGGATGCCCCCAAAATGTGTAAAATTAAAGCTGCATACTCATATCTCCTGAGGCAAGTCTTAAGTATTTATGAAGACAATTTTACGCACAATTTGACGTTATCATTTTGTGATTGTGAAGACTCTGTTTCGAGCATTAAGCTTAGATTGTGTTTGGATGCATAATTTATGTCACTTTCTCTCCATTTTGTTGTTTCATAATGAAATACATTACAAAGGCTAAATTTATGAACACAAAAGCACTGCACCCTAATGCCCAATTTTAGTCAAATTTATTTAATAAATAAGTCTAAAATGTCACACACACACATATATAGTCATCAAATGTGTGTAACATTTCTATCAGTCACAACAGAGTGCTTATGAAATGTTGGCAGTGCAGCAATCTCAACTTATTTAATCATTAGCCCACAATACAGTAGATGATGGATGACGACAATGTTGTGGATGTAGGAGGAAAAGGATACCACGCTCTGCTTTCAGTCCTTCCAGTCTGGGTAGAGCCTCCTTCAGCTGGCGCCATGTTGACTCTTCCCCTGACAGCATGAGTCCGTCCTGGGAAAGAGAAGAGGAGGACCACCGGATATCCACACTGATATTAACGTAGAAACAACCACACTCATGTGCACACTTGAGCTTAACACAGACACACATGGCACCATTATGAGGAGTGGAGGGAGTGACCGTCAAAAACGGATCAAATAAATTGAGTTTATTCAGATTCATTTACAAATACTCAAGTGTTAAAATTCCTGTCGGCTCTTTGTGTATCTCGTTCTACCTGACTGACAGCTAATTGTGAATATTGACATTACAGCACTTAGAGTCTGCTGTGTGTGTGTGTCTGAGCATGCATTTTTGTGACAGATTTACAGAGTATTGCTGGGTCGTTGTTGCTGAAGTAATGACTTAAAAGAACTACTGTCATGCATTGTGTTTTAACATCCTTGATTGCAGTCTTGTCTTTCTTGGATGGAAAGGGCTAAAAAACATGTCTGTACAAGTCTAAGATTTTTTTTAAATAGCAAAAAAAATAGTATTCATTAATAATACACTTTTTCTTGTTATGTGTGCATCTTCAGATGCATACATCACACATGTGCACAGAGAAAAACACAACACAAACACCATCTCCATCTCCTGGGTTTGATGTCAACAGGCATCTGTCCCTATGACAACTTTGGGTCACAACCCAGCAGCCTGCGATCATCATCTGAAGATTAAAGGGAAAGAGGGAGGACGACGGACAGTGAGTGTGTGTGAGTGTGACTGTTGTATGGGTGGGTAAGGCAGAGGCAGAACAAAGGTGTGTCGTATAAAATGAATGCCATTGTCCCAGAGAATCAACTGAGCGCTCTCTCTTACCTTATCTCAAACACACACAGACACAGACACAGACGTTTTTGAGTGTTGCTGTGTTCTGGTAGAGCGAGACCAAATTGTCATATATAGCATATGGAGAACAAAGCTGGAGGCAGAAGTGAAGGCAGAGACAAAAAGAGGAGAGAGCGAAATGAAAACATGCAGAAAAAGAGAGAGAAAAACTGAGATACTGGAACGGAGAGATTGAGTGGATTAAGATGGATGGAAAAGAAAACTGCAGCTGAAAGACAAGATAATTTTTGTCATTTTTCAGAAGGTGGTCAGGGTGGGAGACAAGAGCAGAGAGAGCAAGGGAGAGAGAGAGAGAGGTGGAGGAGAGGTGGAGTGTGACAGAGTGACGGAGAGGAAGAGGAGGACAGGAGGAGATAAGGCAGAATGCAAGAGTGAGAGAGGAAAAAGGAGGAGAAGACAGGAAAGAGTACATTGTGACACGTTATGCACAGATGACTAGGCCAACAGTGGTAGAAATATGTGTGTGTGTGTGTGTGTGTGTGTGTGTGTGTGTGTGTGTGTGTGTGTGTGTGAGGTAGAAATAGGTGTGTGTGTGTGTGTGTGTAGTCAGAGGGACTGAGAGAGCATGCATTTGTGATTTTGAACTTGTCTTGTGAAAGTTTTACACTTCTCAAGCAAAAATGTGTTTTGCAAAGTTAAAAAGATTAGACATTTGGGTAATGTTTAAATCAAAGGAAAACTTGAGACAGACAAAACTTAAGAGTGACTTTAAAGGCAACACTGGCTACATTCACCTGCACACCAAAGACCCAATCACAGGACCAAGCAGATTAACAGGAGTTAAGATAAGTAGTTTTCTCTCCTGCCTCAGACTATTGGAGGGTGTTTTAACCATTTACACTTCTTTGTAGGAGATTTTACTGGAGTTTCTCATATTGCGACACAACATACCAATGACATATTGCAATCCAGCTGCTAGACAGCACCTACCACAAAGTTTTTTTGTTTTTTTTTCAGCACAACAGGCTGCTCCACTGTGTCACTTCAAGTATCTAACCACATAAAACCACTCTCTCGATTAATAATAAAGTTCCCCAAACTCTGTGCTAACAGTGAGGCTGACTTACTAAATGGAGCATCTGCTTCTGGAAAGACATCTTTGTACTATGTTCTAACTACAGAATAAACAAACAGGTGTATGGTGTATATGAAAGTGTGAGAGAAGGGTCAGGTATGATGTGGAAATCCTGAAGGAAACTGATATTGTTGCAGTACATGCATATTAATGTAGTCATTGGCGTAGTTTGTATGTTTGTGTTTGGAAATGAAGGAAAGTTGAACTCTGAAAAATCAGACGATGTCATTTGTGTGTTTCGCACTTTGTCTTGAGAATCACATCGCTGGCAGTGGCAGGTGAAATGGTACTGGTCCTCAAGCTGTCTACGACGATCCTCCGCCAATGACAGCGTCTCGATGTAACTTATAGTTAGCTGAAAGCAGAGAGAACAGCAATGCGATATATTCATTTCTATTTAATTTATCTTTTTGCTACATTTGCTCTACAGTTAAGTGCAGTTCAACCCAGAAAGATAAATAATTTTAAATTTATATTGCATAGATTGAGTATGGGGGACAAGATGCTGAAGGAGTGTTTGTATATTTGAGTGTGTGTACATCCAGAAGGCATGGATGCATCTCATTACATATAGTCAGGAGGGATGGTGAAGTATGGAAAACGAGAGAAGACACAGCCAAGTGAGGAGGTGTCATCCTGCTTGTGTTGTGGTGATATTTCACTTGGCGACAATTGTGTGGAATACTTAATCGACATTAAGATCATTGTCCCTCCATCAACATTTATTATTATTGACACAATAAAAGTCAGAAAATAAGCACAGTGATGTGATTTCCCTGGAAAACAGTTTCAAATTATGTATTACTCAAAAACAGCCTTAGGCACTGGCTCCTTTATCACTAACAACAGCGAATAAAAAACATTCAATAAACACTGCTCATAAAGAATGTGACCATAAAAGGAGACTCATATTCCCTGTTGTTAATGTTGTGAAGATGCGGTGTGAGTGTTTTCTCTTGCTCAAACCTCCTCTTGAGGGCTGATATCCCGAACAGCTCTGAGCTGCAGTTTTGTTCCCTCAAACACCATCACACAGTTTGGCCTACAGTCATGGTTTAGCAGAGATAAACTGGGAGAGAGCAAACAAGATGACGAGTGGAGCAGAGGGAGAGAGCACCAGAGGGTGGGGGGAGAAAGAGAGGAGCAGCGAGGAGGGAGGGGGAGGTGAATAAAGGACGGACAAGGAGGTGGAGAGACGAAGAGAGAATGGAGAAGAGAAAAAGGAGAGAGAAATTTATCTTTGATTAAAGTTTGATTAAGTTTCAAACCCATCCGGGCTAATAGAAGGTGTGTGTGCGTGCGTGTGTGTGTAAGTCTCTTAATCCATGCTGACTGGCAAAACCCATCGGCACTTCTCCTCTTTAAAGTCTTCTTTCTCTTTACTACATCTTCTGCACACTAAATAGGTGAAGAAGGCAGAGAGCACTTGATAGAGGTTTGAACTCGTGATGTTTAGAAAAACACAGCCGGAGCCACATCCTGCTGAGCCACCAACTGTCCAACTGTTGTGGAGATGGTCAAATCACTGAGACCAGTGTTGACTGAAATGGTAATCTGTGCCAGCATATTCATGAGAGAAAAAAACACATGTTGAATGACACATCTCCCTCAAGACTACCATTCGTCTATCAGCCAGTTTAGTGTGACAGCTGTGGGGGACCAAGTGTCTTTCATCCCTGTATCCAAGGTGCTGTCAGGAGGGTTAAATACCATCTGATAATGTGAATCCTGCACATATAACTTAAGACTGGGTGCTTAAATGTACGACACACGCCGAACACACATGCGCAAACACAGATAATTCCCTGCACAGTGTGACAAAGTGAGTACTCTGCTTCTGTCATAACAAATGTCACTCCTCATTTCTTCCTGTCAGCCCCTCTCTCACTCTCAGACATACATTCACAAATAAATTGGGAAAACGATGACTACTTCACTTCTGTCACAACAAAGGCTTTTCACTCATTTCCCAAATTTATTATGATACAACCAATTCCCCCACTCATCCACAAGCACACTGACTGACAGTGTCAGCATCGAAACACTGATGCCAAATATAATTGTTTTTATCTACATTTGTTGTTGAATGCATGAAGGGCTTCATTCCTCAAGTTTAATATTACCAGTATTATCTTACTGGGTTTTATTGAAATAATAATGAGACAGTGTTTTGAGACATTGTTGTGGAAAACACATCATACTGACTTAAGAAAGTTGTTAGAGCAGGATGTACTGCAACATTAGGCGGAAAGAAAGTGTGTTACACTTTAGAAAGTGAATAGCAATGGAGATATCTGTTAGGTAGGCTTCATATATCAAATCCTGTTTTTATTGGCAAAAATATTAACATAACATAACACACTCTAAATATATGAATCAGTATATGATATTTTTGACTTTGACTACTGTAAAAATACAGTTAGTTCAGTAGAAATCTCAGTTCTCTAAGCACCACAACCTGCAGCCGTCAAAATGATGAAATGTTGAATCAACACCTCTCTGAAACAGTTTGAACAGAAACTGAACATTACAGTCAGAATCAGAATACTTTATTTATCCCTGTGGGAAATTTGGTAAAATGTTCAAGAAGTTAGAAATTGTTGTAGAACAGTTCTGTTAGGCTGCATTAGTTTTAGCTAGGTCTACCTAATAAGCTGGTAGGAGTGTATAACTCATATAAATGTTGTCTTATATGTATGTATATATATGAGACTTCACTGCGTACATGTCTGAAATGCTTTTCACATTAAAGCATGTAACTACAGTGAATGGTGCCATCTTGCAAAGGTGATTTGTCATGCTGAGACTGTACTTGCTGTGAATGTTGTGATTTAAGAAAAAAAGTATTTAAGACCTCCATGACCCGTAAAAAAAAACATTTAATGTCACTGCACACATGGCTGAGAAAAAATACTGAAGAGGTTTGTCTGTTTTTATGACCCCCTCCATTACTGCTGCTTTTGTTTATCATATTAATAGAGCAAAACAATGGGTGCCAGAGATAAAGACTGTGTGTGTCTGTATGTGTGCGTTGAGCCTTTGTAAACCCATCAGTAACCCCCTGGCTTTGTTCTATAGTGGAGAAGTTGCAGGTTGAATATCAACTAGAAATCAAGCCCTCCAAACGATGCTTTTATCTGATAGAAAGCAGCTCATTAGCATACTAATTAGATTAATTAACTAAACCACATCTCACATTAACAATATCTGCTCATGCTAGCTGAAACTAACTGTAGCTGTACATAGGAAAGAGAGCCAAATATCACATGGGTGTGAGAGGAGAGACGGTACAGGACTAATAATTCATATTTAACAAGGGAAAGCGCTAAATACTTTCTTCTCTTTGGGGCTGTTTCCTGCATCTTTATTTACCACAGTGTCTTATACTTTGCTGTGGTTTACTACCCCACTAAGGCAGCAGATAACAATTGGCACTCACAATTACAACTGAATGAAGTGGAAAGCTTTTACATAATGCATATGGAAACCTGTGTGAAACCAAGGTGTGACAAGTGATTTGAACACAGCTTCTACAGATCACATCTACTTCGTTATATTAAAATATGACCACCTTCATGACCAAGACTGTTTTGAAAATGAGAAGAGTTTTGTACATCATTTTTAAAAGGTAAAACCCCTGAAACTGGATTTAAACCATGTTTATAAAACTCTTTTAGTTGAGACAGAAAAGGATTTTGCATGAAATCACTGAACAGTGTGCAACCCATAAACACCTTTCAGGTCTCTATATCATATTTTCTTCCTTCTCTTCCTGTTTTAATTTTGGTGCAACTCTGAGGAGGACTGACCAGCTGAACATGGGTTTCTGTTACTCTTGTTGATGTCATCGATGGTGTAGATAACAACAAGGGTCTGTTGTTAATCCATTTCATTTCATTTTGCCCCTTATATAGAGCTAAGATGACAGGATTTTACATCATATTTTCGACGGGCCAATTAGTGGAGACAGAGTAGAGAAGTAGACAGAGACGAGGATGAGCTTAGTGGAGGCAGAGAGGGGAATAAGAAAGTCAGCCAATGAGAACCATACAGTACAGACAGAAACATGAACAGAAAAAGCTGGGGTGAACAGAGGTGTAGCCTCGCCAGAGTAATCCCCCTCTCTTGTGGTTGCTAGGCAACCCAAAATATGAACAGGCAGGGGACCATCCTGCGAACAGGCCCATCATTTATGGATGAGTTACGACACAAACCGCAGACACACACTGACAGACGCACATGGTTTAGCTTAGCTTTGGTAAAGCCACTGTGACCATCTGACATCTCAACACCGGCCAGATAAACTGACTGAGATACCTGCAGTGTGTGTGTGTGTGTGTGTGTGTGTGTGTGCGCACTTGTGTAGAAACTCTAACAACATGTGCAACAACAGGCCAAATCCCACCCTATTCACCCAGGACTCAATACAGGGATTACAGTGCATACCGCCTTCCTCTGTGAGGGTGAGTGTGCGTGCGCGTGTGCGTGTTTCACTCCGGCATACCAGACAAGAATCGTGTATCAGTCGGAGTCTAACCTCATATTTTTCTACACATCCTCGCCTCTCTCTCTTCCCGCTCCGTCGTCCCCAAACAGCATTATAATATTCTGTCAACATTCATTTTCAAGTTTTCGCCTCACAACAAAAGTTCACTTATTCTCTTCCTCCTTTGTTTCCCCGTACTTCAAAGAACTGTCAGGAAAATAGCGAGGGGAGTGGGGAGGGCTTTGAAAGTGAGCAGGTAAAGGATGGGCGGGCTTGGTCTGGGTGCGGTGATTTGGCAGGTGACTCAAGAGCTACATTTAAATTTTGTGGCATTTTTGTTGTGCGAGAGAGAGACAGAGAGAGGGGTGCCATCTGACAAAGATAATGAGATAAATTGAAATTAATGATGCTTTTACGATGTGTATGCTTCACACTATGCCCTCTGCATGTGTGTGTGTGTGTGTGTGTGTTACCTAGGATACAGCCCAACTCCGATCTCTTGCAGCTCTCCGTCACTGATGGTGAAACAATTACATGTCACCTAAAGAAGAGGAAGAGGATAAAAGAGTAAGAGGCAAGAGAGAGTGAGATTATTTGTTAAACTGCTTCAGGGAACCACCAATACCTTTCATCATTTTTACATATCTTTGGCACCTGCAAAACCCTGCTGGCTCTGCAACATGACGTGCAAGGCTGTTGCTTTGAGATGCGAGGAAATGGATAGTGTAAAATCACCACCTGGTTATTTTTAAGCCAGGGAGAATTCTTTCATTACAAGAAATAGAAAAGGGTTTTTTAAATGAGACACATTTTTCATCAACCAAGTTAAAAAAATATTGTATCAGTGTTCATCCACTGTGATTCTAAAATAGAGAAAATGAAATTTTGTTTCCCAAAAGGCCTGAAAATGTGAGAGTAAGACAATATTCCTCAAACAGAAACGTCACAGAGGAGACAGATGGAAGAAGATAACATTTAACAAAATACACCCTGTAATTCCTTTGGAATAGAGCTGATATGAAAGTAATTCACCACCTTCAACAGATGTTTGAGAGCAAAAAAAGCGCAGTGGAGAAGAGGAGAGATGAGAGGAGAAGAGAAAGAGAATATGATATTGCAGTGACTACTTATCCTTGGTGGCTCTATACAGAAAAAAAATACTGTGCCACTACAAGAAAAAAGGGAAAACTGTAATATTTTTGCCATGCATGACTTTAAATACAACACCACAAACTGATCAGAGATTAAAGATTCAAGATTTTATCATCATGTGCACAACAATTACATGGAGTAGTTGCTGGCAATGAAATTCTTGAGTCTCCGTCTCCGTTAAACAGTGCTCAAAATATTCTGGAAAGAAAGACTACACATGTAAAAGAAAAACAGATATTACATATATATTAGGTAATAACATAAAATATAGACCTAAAATATAAATAATACTGTAAAGCTAATGGCTGTTTACATAAGTCTTTGATAAACAACATGTATTATTTATGTTACAACATAAATCTGAGACTTTGTCTTTGTTTGAAGTTTTTTTTAACCAGCAGGCAGCACTGTTGCTGTCAGTCAGTCTACCACTTCGCACATATATTGTTGAATATGTGCTTAAATATCAGTGTAATTACATGATTTTTTCACATCTATGCTTGATGAAGAGATGTAATCTTTCTTCACAGAGCTATGATTGAAAAGTACTTCTGAACAGGAAAAAAAAGAGTTGGACCAATTTTTAATCTGAAATGACATTTGGTTTCTAGTCACTGCACGTCAAGCTCATCATACTGATTTTAGTACTTTGACAATTTCAGAGAGAAGAAGCTGATTTATTGGAATACAGCCTTACTTTTTCACCATTGATGGAAACCTCCCAAAATAATCTTTTACACAGCCAATTAAATAAAAAGAAGCTAATCAGACAAAAAAAAACATCCAGTTGGGTACCAGCCTCAGCTTTACTTTGTGTTTCCTGCTAATAAGCAGATGTTAGCATGCTAACACACTAAACTAAGATGGTGAACAACATTATGCCTGTTACATATCAGCATGCTGATTGTTATGAGCATGAATAATATTAATGTTAGCATTTAGCTCAAACCACGCCGTTCTGCTGTGTGCAGCTAACATGACTGCAGGCGCTTTTACTGATTGTTTTTCACCTCTAAAAACAGACTCCTCGGTGTCACATTGTGAAAACGTTAAATTAAGAACATACACACAAGCAACCCAATGCTTGTTTATGAAATTCAAAGACATCTTCACAATTAAATATTCAATCTCATCCTAAAAGATTTTCTAGCACAAATAAATCAATAATCTTTTCTCCCAGATCTCCACGGCACAACTAAAACTAACACTCCATCTCCATCACAAATCTAAATATTGGATATGATCCAGCACTCGTGTGTGTGTGTGTAAACCTCCCACAATGCATCAGGGTGGTCGGCATGATTTAAAGGACACATTTCAGGAACGAAGTGATGAAAGAGTCGGATGTTTTAAGAGACAGAGGAGCGATTTCAAACGAGGGCGAGAGATGGTTTGATTTTCAACTAACAGAGCGGGTGCTGAGACGGTTTGAATACTGAAATGCTCAAAGAAATTGTTTGAAAAAGAGAGAGACAGCGAGAGAGAGAGAGAGAGAGAGAGAGAGGATGATGAAGGGGAAACAGTAATAAACATACTCAAACATGAAATAAGTTAAACAAAAAAGTAAAAGCTAAAAAAAAAAAAGTCTTTGATGTGTCAATTACTGAGCTGGTGCTGGTAAACAAGTGTGTTTGTGAGTGTGTTGGTGGTCGTGGTTTCCCCACCATGCTGAAAGAAGATAAATAATTGTAACTTCAGTAACATTAGTATTCAGACTGTCAGATAAAGATGCAGACAGAGGCATGATTTGAAGAGAGCCACAGACAGACATTCGCCACCATGCTGATATTCAAACCAGAATCAGGACCCAGAAAAATGATTCAGTTTGAATCTGCAGTTGTAATAAACGCCATTAGAGCCAGGCCTCATAGGAAAGGAGCATTTTTTTACTCAACTTAGCCGACATGAGGGAACGTGATTACACTGAAGAGCACTGGAACACACACACAAACATATATTATATATATCACATATATAAACTGTGACAAAATCTTCATCACACACACACACACACACACACACACACACACACACACACACAGTTCTTTCCTCACTTCACACACAATTCATTGTTATTCAGTTGATTAGACAGACATCCATCATCTGTGCCATTAAGCATGCATTAAAGTCAGGGAGACAGATACATCATACAATACCACCAATATGTTGAATGAATGAATTACAATACATCAAGATACATAACATTAAGTGCCGTCATGTTATATTTACGAACAGCAGTGATAGACAGATGCATGAGGTGAGTGTAAGCATGACATTTTCTTCATTTTTTGTGAGAAATTTAGCCCCACAATGTTGCTAATCATAAAGCTGATTCCTTTGTCATTTTCAATTAATTAGAGCTAAAAAAAATTACTGATTAATCGATGAGTGTTTTTAACAAAGCTGCCAACCATTCCTCAGTTCCAGCTTCTCAAATGTGAGGATCTTTTCTATGTCTTATAATTATCTTATTCTTTACAGATTAAACAGTGAAGCGAGAAAATAATCATCAGATGAATCGATAATGAAAATAATGGTTAATTGTGACCCTGCATTAAAATGACAATTGATGAATGAATATGGGGTAAATGCTGTAATGCATAAACTGTAAAAACTGTCTGCAGGATGTTGTGTTGTATGCACTGAATGCATGTGTGTGTGTGTGTGTGTGTGTGTGTGTGTGTGTGTGTTACAAATAGGAGGCTGCAAGGGCTTCAACCGAAGATTATTTTAATTTCCAATTAAAAGCTCATCACAGTTTCCCAGAGCCAAAGAAAGTAGCTTGTTGTCCAACAGTCTAAAATTAGGAAACAGGGAAAATGGCTGGAACAAGAGAATATTTGGCTAGTTTGCTTAAAAAAAAAAAAAAATTAAACAACGAATACTGCTGCATCTGTAGAAACTACTGCACAACTATATTGGACCCATTCTTACAAGGCTGCAGACACTTTGGGCAGATGAACAACTATTAACTTCATTATCAGTGGATAAAGTGGATGTTCTTGAGAGAGAGAACCCAATGAAGGCATCAGTGTTTGTACAGCCACAGTGGACTGTATGAACATTACAGATCTGGATACTGCGCTGCATGCCAATAGAATGTGTGCTTTTTTTATTTACCCAGCACACAATGCATCCTAACATAATGTATATACAGTAACCCCGTAGGAAAACATGTAAATACACATGCAGTAGATATAAACAGTATGAGCCATCGTCACACAACATACACGAAGCTGAAGCTATTCACAAAGACATATTTGCTATTGAATCCTGCACTACCAAGATTAAGTCAGAACTGCTGTGATAAATACAGAAACTATAATTAAATTATCAATATTTTAAAATATATTTTCTTTATTTATAGACAAGTTCAAAATAAATTC
Organism: Scortum barcoo; assembly: GCA_023238725.1. Taxonomy (NCBI): domain Eukaryota; kingdom Metazoa; phylum Chordata; class Actinopteri; order Centrarchiformes; family Terapontidae; genus Scortum; species Scortum barcoo. The sequence goes on from CM041531.1 coordinate 23,574,163, forward strand.
AATTCAATTCAATATTGAGTCTATGATAAATAACTAACCTAAAGGAGAAAACACATAAATATACATTTATGCATGCATATGTCAGATGTAAAAATACACAAACACACATACAACTGGCTATTATTGGCTATTATTTTGTATTTATCATTACATCTATTTTTCTCTTTCTTTCTGCTTTCTTTTTCCATATCCATTTTTCAGTATCTGCACCTTCACTCTGACCGATTAAAAACATCCATCATCTTTAAACTCTTGTTTCTCTCAGATGTTTCTTAAAGTACAGATCAGGGGCCATCTATTGTCTGGATAAATCAAAATCATCTACAGTAACATGAAGGCATATTGAGAGGCGTAACACGTACCACTAAACCTTACAATAAGAATAAACAAATAGCAATCAAAACAAAGTCAAGTGGAGGTTCAAGAAGTTGAAGTTTCAGGTCAAGAGTTGATCCGTTGAGATGAACTTGAATTTAGAAGGATCAGCGAGAGATCCTTGATTGGTGATAGATTGATGAGCGAGAGAGAGTGATGATAGAAACATCTGTCCTCCGTATGAAAATGGGCTTTTTAGTCCCCCACAGTTTCCACCATATTAGGAAAAGGCAGCACTGGCTAGTGACAGCAGGGATGAAGGGACGGCCGTGCAAAGAGAGGAGAAAGGATGGTTCAGAGAGGAGGGAGGGGGGCGATGAAGTGCTGAGAAGATTTAAACAAACAGTGGTGGGGCACTCAGCTGGGCATAGATCTCTCTCTGTCACATGCACACACTCACAAATGCACACAAACACCAAAACACACACACACACACACCAACTCTGTCTCTCAGGGGATGAGAATCAATCTAGCAGAACATCCACATCTGCAGAGCCGGCTGGTGGACGCTTTTTGCATCCCAAACACACACACACACACAAACACACACACAGGCATCTATAAACAGGCCTCCTTGCTTTACACAAACGGTACACAAAAATGAATCTTATTATTCATTTCCTGTAAGTTTGCATGTGCCTCCCACAGCCTCTCTCCATGACTCCCTACCTCTCTTCCTGTCTCTTTACCATCTCTCCTTTCCACCTCTTCCTGTCTGGATGAAAGTAAAGCACAGTAACAGTACTAAAATCTTTCCACCGACGCAGAAGCTCACAGCAGCAGACTCAGAACATGATCAGTCCCTGGTGTCACTGCTATGAAAAATGTACATATAAATTGTCAACAGGCACCTTAAACTGCTCTTTAATCTCGACAAACAGCGAAGCGGTGTTTGTTGACTTCTGGCGTCAAATTAAGTTAAACTGTGACAAACATTCAGCTCCGCCTGAATCCATCCTCTGAGAGACTTCCCCACAATGGCTCATGGGAACTTGAAGTGGACTTCAAAGTTCTTCTAAAGAAAACATGACAGAACAAGAAACACAAAACCTTGTACACATTACAAGAGTTGCATGTAGGTCTTTTTGCTTCTTCAAATGGGATTGCCAAGGTTTTTTTTTTGAGTGCCAATTCAACATACCACTGAGGGCCGCACAGGAATAATACTCACAGTTAAGGCTCACTGACACTGTTTGTGCTCTTCGCCCATGGGCTTGTAGGATTCGTGACCTAACCTGACAAATGCTTCTTATGGAGGCACAGTTTAAGGCAGTAGCCGGGTTGTGTGTTAAATGTAGACCTTTGAAAGCGAAAGCATTGAAACTGACCACAGATGATTCAAATATAATGCACGCATTTCATCTCACATCTGAGAACCGTAAAAAAGGGCCACCACTGATTCACGGGCCACACTTGGATCATAAACAAGACACTTTGCTACTTTTTTCCTACATAAGTTGGCTTTAGACTAAAGTTAGAGAAAAAAATGAATCAGCAAGTCTCTTTATTTAAGTATTTTAATACTGCCACAAAATGCCAAAAATGAACTTTAAAATGTGAATATTCACAGGTTTTCCTGGTCTTTTATGATAGTAAGTACAGTAGCTGAGGAAATCAACCTTTTTGAATAGATCATCTTTAGCTCTGAGAAAACATTTTAAAATATTCCTCTTTTTATTATTCAATATTTCATGATATTCTAAAGAACAAAAGAACAACTGATTAACAGTGAAAGTAGGGAGCCAGAGATTTAAGAATTTCATTGTCAGTGATTGCTTGTAATTGTTGTGCAAATGACCATAAATTATTGAAGTCTTGAAATCTAACTGCCACATTAATGAATCATGAAAATAATCCTTAGGTGCAGCTGAACTTGAGATATAGCAGCAAAATGTGCAGTGAGGCTAAACTAAAAGAGTTTTTCTTTTTTCCCAAAAGGCAGAATATCACTTTGCACATAAACTCGATCTCCATTTGTCCTCTTTATCTTTTCTATCTAAAATGAGCTCTAAGTGTTGTCTATTGGAAATGCTCACTGCTCTGGACAATATGGATTTGCAGAGAAACAGCACATAATGTAACACCACAGCTGGGCGGGTGTTTCATCCATCAGTAACCTTGGTGACGGCTGTTTTCTTCTTATGATGAGAGATTGTAAGAGCCTGCAACTGTTTACCTGTCCTCCATTAATAAAGAGAGCCCTCCACGGCTGTGAGCGTGGGTTCACATGAGGTGACACTGCGGTGAAGTGCCATTGAGGAGTGACCAGTTTTGGAGGAGGCCTAGCAGAGATGTTTCAGCGTCTAGAGGGCTACTTTCTGTCCATCTTGAGTGAATGAATTATATTCTACAAAATGAAAAAAGGAGCTTTTCAGCAAATAATGAAGCAGAGATTCTTAACAGCAGGTTCTTAAAGGGGATTACGGGCCTGATATGATTCAGCGACTGCCAATCCCGCCGAGGAGAATTACACAATTACTGTATCTGTATAAAAGATACCAAAGCGTGCATTTTGTCTGGAAGGGGTTTTGTCAAAATGGTCGAGGAAATGTCAGTCCCCACATCCATTCATTTGTTTGCTCATTTATTTTTCGCCCTGTCACACACAATATTTCTGCTGATTGGATTTGGATGAAACTTGTAGAAATGATGAATGTGAGATAGAGAAACAGAGGCAGAGACAGGCGAATGAGTGAAGGGTGTGGCGAGCAGCCTGTGATGTGGAAAATCAAAAATAAGATCAAAAACAACCCGTCTCCAAACTGTCTTCTTCTGAGGGGGAATAGAAAACATAAAAAATGCCCTTTTTCATGCTGATGATACATTTTGGACATACTGTGAGTTCTGAAAACACTGTAATATGGGTGAGCGTAATTAACTTTGAATAGCTGTTACACAAAGACACAGATACAGAGATAAATAACTACTACGTTAACTTAAATTCTACCAAAACAGAATATACTTCAAAAAATTACAGAATTAAATAGTCTTGAGAATTAGATAGTCTGCTGATTTATGTGTTTATCTTTGCTTTCCACTGTGTGTAAGATACTGAATTCACAGATGTACTGCACACCTACTGATCATTATGAAATTACAAATGACCACATAACCTTACAACACAGGCGCTGTTGTGAAGAAGGGCAACAGCAGACTGTTCCTGCTCAGGAGGCTGAGGTCTTTTGGAGTGCAGGGACCACTCCTCAGGACCTTTTATGACTCTGTGGTGGCATCAGCCATCTTTTATGGGATAGTCTGCTGGGCCAGCAGCATCACGGGACAGGGACAGGAGGAGAATGGACAGACTGGTGAGGAGGGCCAGCTCTGTCCTGGGATGCCCCCTGGACTCAGTGGAGGTGGTGGGAAACAGGGCAATGATGTCTATTTTCCACTGTGTGTTTTCGCTGCTGTTGCGCCTGTAAATTTCCCCTGCTGTGGGACTAATAAAGGAATCTGAACCTGAATCTGAATCTATTACTGAACAAATAAAGAATAGTGGGGGGGGTAAAGAGATGATATCAACTCTGTATTGAATCTGCTAATTCCATAACTTCAACGTCAAACCACCAAAAGCAAATCCAAATTAAAATGTAACATAACATTTCTGCCTGTAAAACCATCAAAAGATGTCAAATCTGGCAGAATCTGAGACATCCCAAAGTGCCCCAAACAATATGTTTACATTCAAGTAACAAAGCCCTCGTATGGCCTCGACATAGTAATTATGAACGGGGCAAAGAAGAAAGCCAGGCAACATTGTTATCAAGCGTTAAACCATGGCCTTGCCTAAACCTAACCCAGCCGTAACCATTGCTTTGTCACATCCTGAAACTGATTTACTTTTTAACAGTGATTTCAATGGTTTAAGAGGGGGCAGACAGATGATGCTGTCCTGCTGATACTGTATGGGCGTCTGATCAAAAAACCCCTCTGAGTGTATTTTTACAGGCACGGACAAAAAACTCATTTTAATTTAATTTGACGGGCTTGTTGGAACAAATAATGCTCATCAAAAATGTATGAAAAACAAATATGGATGGAAGGAAACATGCACACCATCAGATATATTGCAGGAATTAACTTTTTTTCTATGAAACAAATATGGATGGACATACAAAACGTATCACCTAAACTATAATGTGCACTGCTAGTGTGTCCACTATTTTATCATCCTAACAACAGCTGCTGAAGTTCTACAAAGGTGACAAAAAACCTGTCACTCACAATGAAAATATGGATATGTGAAGCATCTTGGAAATGCAACCTGCACTAGATTTACTGCTGAGATGAAATGAGGATGGATTGGATTGAATCAAAACTGAAACTTGTCCATCCGTCACAGCTACACGATCAGAATAGGAAAACACTCTGAGATGGATACTCTAACCTGTGAGGTCACAGTAACACTAGACGGCTGAGCACTGAAGGTCTGTGCTCACATTAAGTATTCAGCGAGGGAGGAGCAGATCGAAATGATTTCAGTGACATTTTGGAAACATATCCGGATGGCACATCTCTAAGTGGATGGATGGGGCTTTGGGACGGTGGGGAGCGGGAGGTCCTGTCATCAAGTATCGGAGGCACTGGATTGGTTTGCTTTGTCCTGTCATGTCAGTTCAAAAAACTTGTGACTGGGTGGTTTATATCTTTAATGTTGCTGGAATCGGTTCAATTACTGTCAATCTGGGAAAAACTACAAAGGCCATCAGACACAATCAAAGGCCGCATCTGTGTGTGTGTGTGTGTGTGTACTATTAATGCTTTGATAAAGTATTTATGACCTAATCATGGTTCTTTCGTCTCTCAATAGACAGGCAGACAAACACAGACAGAATTACTGTTAATATTAATATCCTCCATTAATATGGAGGAAAAAAACAGGCTAAACCTCATCCAGTCACACATTCATGGTGTTGGATACACATACACACTTCAAAACACACTTTTTTAGCTTTAATTATTATCAATATCTCTCACAGTCTCAACTATGATTTTTATTTTTATTTTTTTTACATTACTGTCACCCTGAGTGGGCCACATTTCCAAAATGTGCACATGATCACATTTCATCTGTTTTATATCAACAATGGATCACATGATTACTCGAATGTAAAAGGTAGTGCCTTTTTTGGTTCACTCTTGCAGGTTTCATCAGTGCTTCCTTCAACTGCAGGCCTAAAAATCCACTTTACACATCCTGACAGAGAAACAAAGTTAGCGGACACAGTGCATCATTTAGCAGCTACAGGGCAAGATATTTCCCTCAGAGGTTGGAGTGAATAATAGACTTAGATTCATCAAATGGCAGGAAATAAGACTCCAAATAAATGCTACTCTTACTGCACATTTGCTAGATGAGTGTTTGCTAAGGAGTTCACCATATCAATTTAAAATGGAATGATTGTGTCTGGTACCTCTAGGTGGCTGAAAAAAAGCATTATCAATATTGTAAATTTATGTTGACCCTTATGTGTATAACAGTATGAATATGGCAAGCACAATAGGGAGGAATACAAAATGATTTCCTCCATACGCAGACTCAGTTCTTGTAGTTACAGAGCTCATATGAAAATTAGCATCATCACCTAAACAGAACACTGGTAGTGATTACATTTCTTGTGCTGCTGATGCTCTGACGTGCCAAACTTCACAGATGTACCACATGCATATTTGCCCATTGCCCATTGTCTTTAAAATGCTCTCTGTAATATTACATACACTAACACACTAAAAAGATTCAATGCATCTGTAATGTGAATCTAAATCACCATAAATGTGGTCAGCAGTGAGCCACAACCTGCTGGTGCTACGTGACAGTAATGGGGGTTGGAGACGTCTCTCAAGCACCTGCTGCCGGACTGACCGAGCTCATTGTTAAGTTACCATCTCCATTAACTGAATGGAGGTTTGAAAGAGACAGGGCTTCACTGCAGTGCAGACTGGCTTGTAGCTAGGTGACAGAGGTTTTGGCCTGATGAGATGACTCCCTCAGATGACCCCTCAGGAGCAGTTGGCTAACTCTCCTGTGTGCACCAGCTGCCACAAAGCACACCACTCATGTGGAGAAAGGCTGCTGGATGTGTTGGGACACTGCAGGCACAAAGCCCCTATCACTACAGTAAAAATCCACAACACATTATTTCATAGCCTGAGGTCTGCAGCTTGAGCCACAGTACCATCTGAAGGACAAGCTCAAACTAAATCGGTGTCCAACTGCACAGCTGACAGTGCAGTTGGACACCGATTTATTGCATCCCAATGCACTACAGCTCTAACCACATGAACTCCATCTATAGGTCTATCACTCAAGTTATTGCTCTTTATATTAAGTGACCAAATTAGGCAAATGTCAAACCAGAAAATGACAGAAAGATCCTACTACTCTTCAAAAGAGTAGTAGAGGAGGGGAAAGGAAAGGAGACGGGATCCTCGTAATACTGAAATGCAAGTATGTATATTATGTATAAAATGTAAAATGGTCAATGCTGTCCATCTTTTTTTTATTTACTCCATACTTTATTTTTTTTCTTTCCATGCTACTTGCTCCCCTTACTTTCTAAAGTAACACACCTCATGAGTCTGTCTCTGCTTAAACAAGTGTAAAACAACGGAACCACCTCAAGAGGGAATAAGACAGCGAGTGTGAGAGAAAGATGGGATGAGCGAAGTGCAGAGGGAGGGGAAGGGAAGAGAGGAGGGAAAGAGATAAGGCGAGAAGAGACAGGTGGAAAGAGAGAGTTAAGAAGCAGCAGGAAGGTAGGAGGGATGGAGGGAGATGGGACAGGCAAAAGACAGAGGACGAAGAGAGGTGGGAAGGCTTGATGCAGAGGACAGTGCGAAGGAGGAAGAGGAGCACAAATGTGTGTCAACTCGTTCATAAACTTGTTAGTGAAGTTGCTGAGCGTGAACAAGAACAGGGGGGCTGAATTAAAGAGGTGCACCCTGGGAAAACAACACACAGGATATTGAGTGGAAGGCCAAAGCTGTGTGCAGCAGCTTTGAAAAGTGCGGCCCAGAAACATTACTGAGAGGTTTTAGACCTTAGTCTTTCAGGAAATGCATCCCAATTTTGGAAAATTATCATGGTGGTCAACCACCCCTATTAGTGGTGTGAACAAAGGCACCAAAATCTGTGTTCATAGTAGACTGCTGAACATAGATTTGCTCAATGTCAACATGTTAAGTACACTGCTGAGTGATATCATGTGTCTTTTCAGTGATAAAAATTTGGCAGCTTGGAAGCTAAATTAAATCATTTAAATCGAGACTATTCAAAATATAAGACTGTGGGCTTCCCTTCAGACAAAGTTTGGAAAAAGTCTAAAGAATTTAAAAAAGTTTAAAGAATTTAAAGAATACCTTAAACTTAAAGTATAAATGATAAAACTTTACTCAAGAATGTGAAAGATTTTAGACACTAATATAAAGTGAGAAGTGAGAAGTGAGAAGCAGTCCTTTGAGATTACATGAATCTGTCCTAATGACAAAAATCGAAATTCAGAGGAGTAGTATGGTTCACTGGTGAGGTCAGAGACACACACACACCTTAGTACAGCACGGATGTGACTGAACTCAATCATAAACAAACAGCACACTGCATGTGTGTGTATGTGTACAAACACAATGTCAAGCAAATACTATGTGGCACACACACACAGAACCCAGATTTCTCATGCTCATACATACACACAAACACACACACACACAGGCACACACCATTAGCCCCGGGCTGTGTGTAATCGAACACGAGATTGCTTCTTGCTCTCTAATGACTCATTTCCATGCTGACACCCAATCATCTCTAGGAGAAATAAGAAAAGAAAGTCGACATGTGTTTTTGTCAAGTTGGCACATTTTCAGCTAATGGGCTTCTAAGCTGCTGTACCCATGTGCACCCAAACACACCCCCACATACTGTAAATGCCTCCCACACACACACTGTATATCAAGATGAGAAACAGGCATATATGGAGGCAGATTTATGGAACATACTGTATAACCCTCACATACACACACATTAGGATGTATGTATGTTTCTGCCTGTGCTATACTGTATAATACTGTATAACAACACATTACAGCTGGAGGAAAAACCAAGTGTGTGTGTGTGTGTGTATGTGTGTGTGTGTTAAAACCATATCAGCCTCCAGAACAGTAACACTAAATCTTCCCTGATGTCACCACAATTAATTCCTCTGCTTTTTTTCCCCACTTTCCCCTCTTTCCCATCAGGAAACATTTTGTAAACACATTCCAAAGTGAGCTGCCTCGTCCAGCAAAAGGTCAAATTTTGAATCTCATGTGAAGCAGTTCTTTGATCAGTGAGTGGTAAAGGTTACTCCCGACACTGACTCTCAACACATACAGGGATAATTGTGTGTGTACAGCAAATTGTAGCTCAGTATGGCCTTCAGCTGCGGCTCATCCAGTATCACTGCTGCGTACCTACGGACATGACCTGAGAGGTCAATCTAGTTTCAGTTTCTTTGCACTCCATCTCTTGCTTACTCTGTTTCTCTCACTGCTGAGTTGTCTTTGCATAGCAGCAACAAAATACAGAAAAGAAGCAAGAAAGAAAGTCAGCACAGTTACATAAAACAAGTAAGCAAGAGATTAAGAAACTACAACAATCAAAGAAAGGAGCAAAGTTTAGCCGAGCAGACAGTCCGTGGGCAGGTTAAATCAAAAGAATAGGGGTGGGTAAAGATAAAAAGAGCAGGTTATTGTTTTCAGAGCAGTATTCTTTGCATGAAATCGTTTTTTACTGCTTGACTGCTCTGCCATAGTCTGAATCAAAGGGTGTTTCACGGGGGAATAGCTATTCCTCCTTCCTCTCTGAAGGCAGCAGTCAGTCAGCTCTGAATGGGTTTTCCTCTATGCGTTTGCTGCACCCAGAACGTTTGTCTTGCAACTAAAACGCCCTTTTCATCCTCTACCCTGAGTGAACGCAAAGGCAATCCGAAGCTCTTGAACATAGATAAAATGTTACCCATCAGCCCGAGCATTTGAGTGTTGTGTTGGATTAGACTGTGGTTGGTGAAACACAAACACTATTCTTATCTCATTTCCTCCTTTTTGTTTAAGATAAAGAGACGCTGATTGTGAAGCACAGAAAAAATTCAGAGTAGTGACGATGTGGAACTGTTTTTCTAAAACACACAAATCAGCAGACAGACAGAGAAAGGTGTTCATTTTGTCAATCATGACAATTGTCCAATAGTAAACCACAACACTTTATTTGTGTGTGTGTGTGTGTGTCTAAAATCTTACACATATGTCTCTGTGTGTATTCATGAGTTGAAGTATAGCTACAGTGCATGTATGTGGAGATCCTGCAGATGTTTATGACAAATACAACTACACATGTATGATCGGAAATGAAGCGTAGGGTTTGTTAGTTTGACAGCTTCACAATCAAACGATAAAGGACACACACACGCACAGGAAGAGATTATGAACTCTTTTACACAATTTTCATAATGAAAAAACCTTCATTTTCAACTTGAACACCATGGATGATTTTATATTGCACAACTGCAGAGATCACTTGCTGTGATACTGTCAAAGGATTAAAAAAGAGCTGGTTCAGTACAGTTACAGACACTGCAGCTAGAAATAAGATAGGAGCAGGATACACCACATGACATTTGGCAACAAACAGTGGAGTGAAATCCATATATTGGTAAATACCCCGACTGTCTGCAAGGTTTCAGTCCAGCCACATGCTGCACTACTGCAGCTGACAGGAAATCCTCTGTGATGAAGCTGGCTGTTTTAGTATTTGACTGACATGAAAATATTAAAAGACACTTGGCTCTCTACTTGACATTTTCTGTGTTAAAACACTAAATTTGTCTTGAAGACAAACAGACTTGATGAATGTGGCAATGCAGTTAGACAGCACTCACAGAAGAAACACAATACGGAATATAGAAAAAGTCATTTTGAGTTCTCTTTCTTTATCAGTAACATTCACATGGAACAAAAACTCTATTTCATTTTCAGGGCCAAGTTAGTAAAGTTTGTACACCAACAGGCCAAAGAGCCATGGGGGCAATTTTTAACACATTCCTGGTGCTCATGTAACCTTTAAAGAACCCATGTGTAGGAATTAGTGACATCTAGCAGCACCTTCCTTTCCACGGTGTGTAGAAGAACCTACATCAGCGCTGTTAGCACGGGATGTTTGATTGACACGTGTTGCCCCCTGGAGACTCTGGCATTCATGAGAGAGATGTCAGCGGTGTTTTGGGGTCGGGCCACCGGCTGTATGGATTACAGAGAAAGCCCTGAGGCATACAAATAGTGAGTTTGGACACATTTTCGGGGGGCAAACATGTTAGCATTCTGGTTGTTGCCAAGTAACTGGCGATCCCCACCCCCCTTCATCCATTTTCAGCACAGATTATCCTATTCAGGGTCGCGGGGCGCTTCAGCAACTGCTGATCGCATCCCAATTAGTTTCCAAATCCTGGGCATTATTAACTTCGGGCATTTTATCATTACATGGTACACTGGCACACTTGTCCGTGGCTTGGTACAACTTCAGTGTTTTCTGAGTGCTGTTGTTAGAGCCTGCAGTTTATTTGTTTCAGTAACTGCACAGTAAAATACCATGGAGCCTCTGCTTGATTTTAATGTGTGAAAAAAAACAACATGGATCACTAATGCTTTGGCTTTGTTCTGAGCAGACCTTATTTACATTGTCAGGCAGGACAGATGTACAAAGACAATCACCATAGCAACAACATTTTACTGGATTGTGTTTTATGATGCTCTACCACACAGATTGATATATTAATCATTTATAATTAAAAAAAAAAGACATTTAGGATACCGGATGTAACATACTTTTACAATACCAGACAGGGTGGACTTTATTTCCATCACATTTGCTTTGATTCTCTTTTCCATTAATGTCTGTTCTGATGGGAAAGATTTTCAGCCTTCAAGGAAAAAAAAAAGTGATGTCATATGCCTGAATGGTGAATCAAATATGAGACATTAACCTTAAGGCTTTTGATAAGACTGTAATTGGGGTGAGCACAATAAAACCAATGGCTGTATTCTTGTAAGGCATTGCAATATAAAAATAATAACCGTAAAATTTGTGTGGCCTATGATGTGTTTTTGAGAGTTGAATCTTCAGTAACTTTTTGATGCTGTAGTTTGATTGATGTTTATTAATTGATTGTTTGAGGGCTTGGTGTGAAGGCTGACTGTACTGATGGGGTGAAAAACAGTTATATATAAATTGTAATGCTGTTTAAAAAATGGGGTAAAAAGGTCTTAATGAAATAAATACATTTCAAGAATCTTTCAGCCAAACATTTCCAGTTGACAGAATTACGACTTATGTCCATTAGGACAGTTCCCTCTCCAGATCCCAACATCATTAGAGGCACACGCCCTGATTAATGTTTTTGCATACACATTAACCTCTTTTAGTGGGTTTATGCTCTTTCTCTCTCTCTCTCTGTCTCTCTCTCTCTCACACACACGCGCACAAACACACATAATCCCTGAGGTTGTAAAACTACTATTATCTCCCACTCCAGGATGACTGTCAGGTCATAGGTCAAATGCTTCATCCAATTATCTGTGTGTATACCTCAGTGTGCATCTGTGTGTGTGTTTATGTCTTCAGGCATGTCTGCATGCTTACACTTGACAATCACATCCACATAGGCTTGCCCCTTTATATGTTACATGTGTGTTCCTGCATGTTTTGAGCGGACAAGATAATGGTGCTTTTACGGCAAGAATAGTGTTTAATCAATAGTCATCCTAATAATGACACCATACCCATTACAGCTGTGTTTAAGGCAGAGACAGAGGGAGTGCGTGTGTTTGTGTGCGCATAAAAGCATGTGAATGAAACTCATGCACTGGGTGAATGCATTTATGTTGCTTCATCCGTGTTATGACGGTGACTTCCCAAGTGAATGCATTATTTCTTCTCTGCAGATGCGGTTACCTGCATCACATTTTCATGCCTGTCATGTATTATCTGTGCTAAACAGGTGCCTTAGTATTTATTTTAAACAGCAGGTCTTTACAATCCTTGTGTTTTATTAGAAAGTATATTGTTCAAACTACTTATATGCTGAATAAATATGCTGTAAAAGCAGCAATGTCTACAGCACCAACCAAAATTAAAGACAAAAACCTGCATCAGATGGGTGAATGTGCTCCATCCAAACCCTGTGCTCAATACAACACAGAGTTGAAGACAATGGCCAAACACTAAGCATGAAAGTGTACGACAGAATCCAAAGCAAAGAGGAAATTTGGCAATCTGATACACTTGGAAAAAGAATATAAGGGGGAATTGGGAGAGTTTAACTTCATATTGGTGGTCCATTATATCATTAGTTTATCTAGTACTGTAAAAGTTTCCTCCTTAAATACAAGTGGTTTGAAGGAAAGTTTTACTTATTGGTGAGAGAGTGTCTTTAATCTTACCAAGAGCAGGCTGATGAGATACAGAAGACTCTAACACCCATCATTAATTTTCAACAACCGATTCCCAGATGCTAAATTTTATATGTCTACTAATAAGATAAGAGGGGGGATTTGTTTAGTGCAAAAGCGGTAAGTTGTCTGATTATAGTAACTTAAGTGATTAGGTTGACCTTTATTCTGATTTCAGTTCACCATGATTGTGCATTCTGTGACTCTTAAACAAATCATATAACAAACAATAAACACAGAAAGAACTTTTATATAGAATACCAAAATAGGCAATACACACACTCACACACACTCACACACACACTCACACACACACACACACACATCCATCTGTGTGTCCTTCACAGAGCAGAGACTCCTAATTTAACTGGTGTCATTAGCATTAGAGACATGCAATCAGGGAATTAGCATAAATAGTGAATAGTGTGAATATGAATAGGCTTGTCCTAAAGAAAGGACAAATGAATCTTAAGATGAATCTCAAAAATATTATTTCACCATGAATACATAACTTTGGTAAGATTCTGCTTATAAGGTTATTTTTTAAAAATAAATTTAGACTTAAATTTCACAAATGTGACAGTGAGGCCAATGTATGAAATCAAGTAAACATCTGTACATCTAATGGATCTCTTTTCATCCATGTTGCCGTTTGTTGGAGTGTGTGCATTTGTGTGTACATTTTCCTGCAGTGTGATCTTGTACCCTTGTGTAGACAGTATGTTTGCCCTTGTGGCTGCCATCCATAAGCGTCCATACACCATTAGTATGGAAGAGTGTGAATGTCTATGTGTGTTTGTGCATATGGGTACCAGACTTTATATTTCTTCTTGTGTGTGTGTGTCTTTGTCTGTGTCTGTGTCTGTGTACGTGTTTTCATGCCTGAGTGTGACATGTATAGAGGTGTAATGTAATCTGCTTTTGATTTAAAACCCCATGTTTGTTTCTTATAGTGATAAAGTAGAGCCTTGGGCTATGTGTGCATGTATATACAGTTTGTGTGTGTGCAAGTGTGTGCACACAGTAGTGATAAAATAGATCCTGGGCCAATGGAAATTACTCTCATCCATCTCCTACAGTGCACATGCATGTGCGCACTCACTCTCTCTCTCACTCTCACACACACACACACACACACGGAGGAAGACAGACACCAGACTGAGGAGACAAGGAGACACTGATATAATGGTAGTCAATGACCAGAGCACAGCACTTTGACAGATTCCTAGAGGGTTAAAAAGGCTCCAGAACAACAAGTACAGCAGCCTTCACTGATTTTAAAGCTATCAACTGAAACACTAATGAAGCTCATTGACACATTTCAAACATGAGTAACAAATTAATGTTAAACTAAAATAAACTGCAATGTCCAAGCCTGTGTTTCCTCTATTTGAAACAAAACCAAAAATGCGAAAATTAACAATATTCAATAATATAATGTCATATAATGTACACTCTTTACATTTTTTTACACTTTTTGTGAATAACATTGGACTATGGTCTATAAGTCACTCATCAGGATAGAAAAATAGTCATCTCACAGGTTTGTGGATCTAAAACTTAACAGGTTTTCAAATGTGACCATCAGAGTAAGGAGTAAGGAAAAGGTGGTGGGGATAATCACCAGCCATGACCCCGAACAAACAAGACCATCTCGGCTACCAGCTCAATATGAAAGGAAACCATGAGGTCAGTGTAGGTGTCTGCGATCCCCACCACATAGACCTTCTCTGTCAGTGTGCAGGCACTGAATACTAAATTGGACAAACTCACATCAGTTTCCAACAGGATATCAAAAGCTATAGTGGCATTTGTTTCTGAAATATTAGTCCTGAAATACCGGACACCTCCATTCAACCAGAAGAGGACATTGCATTCCTGGCCAAGGACACAAACCTGCTGGGCACGATGGACTGGGTGATGGTGAAGTCCTGCCTCTTCATGCTGGAGAAGCACAAGAAGTGAGATGGCAAGAAGCCATTTTTTTGCCATCATGCAGCTCTTTGGGACTTATAGCCAAAGAGCTATACCTACAGGTTGGAGCTCAACGGGCAGCAGTGCCACCTGCCATCACGAACAGCGACTTTCTGGTGTTTGTGAGAAATAAACTTTAACTTATTATTTGGTGAACTCTTCCTTTAAGTTGTACAACAGTCCTACTAAATTGTCCACAGAGTCAATGAAATTAGTGAAATGCTACGTTTTAGATGACCTACGGCTGTTTGTTTTCTGTTTTTCGGGCCGTTATAATTGTGTAACTAAGGAGCTGAGCAAGAGTTCATTATTCATTCACTATGTGTCTATAGAAACACTGTCCCATTCATAATTCATATTATTCAATTATTCATTTATTTATTCCCCACTTATTTATTAAACTCAACTGAGCAAATACAACAAATAAAGCTAACCTCTTAGTGATTGTTACCCTGGGAGAAGGAGAGAGTCATGTCAGCACAACAAGCACACACACACACACACACACACACACACTTGAAGTAGTTAATTAGTGAAACTCTATGGATGATATTTTTGTCTCAGGAACAAACCGTGAGCCTCAGGGGCAAAGAACATTGCAAAAGGAAAGATGAGGAGAGAAAAGGAGAAGAGAAAAGGAGAAAGCAAGGATGGATGATGACAGAGAGCCGAGAAAAAAGAGATGCAGACCAACACAAACAGAGAGGGAAGAAGAAAGAGGACGACGAAAAGAGGAAGAAAAGGGGGAAAGGAAGAAAGACAAGGACGATTACAGAGGTAGGAAGTGAAAGTAACAGCTTTATTCAATTTGCTGTGAAGTTGTGCTGGATATCTTTAGCCAATGATATATTGCTGAGTTTAACCAGGACAACATCTCCCAGTTCTGCATTTGTCATCAATATTGTTTTTAATATATGACTAAATAGCTTACAAATTAAAGGTTAGTAATGCTCCCAAAATTACATAGTCAATAACAAAGTTTTACTTTTTATGCAATTTTGTTGTGTTTCAGTTTCTTTTTTCTTTTTTTTTTCTTTTTTTTATTTCCTTGAAGACCAGCATCTTTTCAGCATCTTCCCTGGCTACAGAAAAGAAATCAAATAAAAAAAACACACCTTGTCCTACTTGTTTACTCCTCTCACTCACTTGTTCCAGGCAGTTATTCCGTGTTTTGCTGTAAAATTATCACTTAACAGGCTTTAACAGGCTCTCTGTTTGTGACACTTTTCATGACACTGTATAAAAGAAACACATAGACTCTAGACAAAAACATCCACAGATGCACACACACACACACACACACACACACACACAATTGGTCTATTGGTAATAGTTGCTGAACAAGACACAGAAAGGTCCGCAAACACTTTCATCTTCTTTTTCCCCTCCATCTCAATTGTCTCATCAGTGCCTTTCTAAGCCCCCGATCATAAGGAGCGTGTGTGTAGGCAGACTCGAAGACATGTCCAAAGTTTTGTTCCATATCAGCACACACACACACACCCACCCCTCATCAGTGATCTCGACTCCTCTGTAAGCCTGCAGTGCTGATACAGAACTGAGAAAGCATCAAACATACATGCCACTGCACAAGAAAGCTGCAGCGTCTCCATGGTGTCATAGGGATTCATTAATGAGACAGATACAACATGGGGGGATGTGTTGGAGTCTATAAATTGCAATTCCTTTCCTTAACAGTGGAAATGAAAGTACATCCAACTTACCGACGACACCAAGGAGAAATACGGTGAGAAATCCTCAAAAGAGTGGCCAATGCTAGCAAAGTGTATTAATCAAAATACAATTCCTTCTCAGGCCACATATCAACAAATACGGTCTACCCTTCTGCACATTGGTTTCATGTTTTATGAGTCTCTCCCTCAACAGGCAGCTACAGAAAAATGGGCATAGCCAGAGGGAGAGATGGAGGAGACACTCAGAGAGAAACGGAGAGACAGGGAGTGAAAGACAAAGAGAAAATAACACACACACACACACACACACGAACACAAACAGGTCTGGGGGTTGAAGTCAACAACAGCAGGTGACTGTCTGGAGGCTAGCTTCTACCAGCAGCTTCAAACAGCATGATGGAAATATGACACACACACACACACACACAGAGTCATTCCTGTAGGGAGGGTTGGGTCTATGCCTTTTGCTTGCTGCGGTCAGACAAATAACCCTTCAACCTCAGCATCACAGTGTTGCAGCTTCCATCTTCTTTCAGGAAATAAGGCTATACATCTCTCTCTCTCTCTTCATCTGCTCCCTTTCTCAACATAATGAAAGTATCCGCCAACTTGTAAAAGCTTTTACCCACAACACAGGCTTCAAAGTGCTCGCATATATCTATCAAGGTTATTCCACTTTAGATTGTGGGGCAAAAAGGTATCCAGAAATTAAAGTCAAGTGATGATTCATATTATTTCCTATGTTATTGGTTAGTTTCATAGCAAACTGTAAAGAGAGCTTGAAATACAGAGCCCTAGAAAGGCTGTCAGCAAAGGATCAACCAGTGTGTGTGTGTGTGTGTGTGTGTGTGTGTGTGTGTGTAGTGTACTGGAAGAGCATTTTTTCCGCTCAGCGAAGCTCACACACCAACTGTACAGAGCACTGAGGTAGCTGCCCTGTCATCACCAGGAATGTTTGGGAAAGCGTGTCTGTATGTGCGCCTGGTTGCTTAGTAATCCATGGTGACAGCATTTAAAACTTTGGACAGTGACGAGAGTCTGAGGATGGAGGTGAGCGAGAGAGAAAAGAAAAAGAAACTGTTGAGTCAGAGAGACAGAAAAGTGGTAAAGAGACATTCAAGATAAAAAATGATGAGAAATGAGAGAATGTCCTCTTTGTGGCATACCTCTACATAGAGCTGGTCCCTTTGCCTCACTGGTTTGCCCTGCGCGTGTGTGCGTGCGTGTGCGTGCATATCTGAGTTATTGATTCATAGATCCCCTAAAGGAATAGGATATTAATGGTGACCTCTACAGAAAAGGAGACAGGGATAGAGAAAAATAGTGTGAGGGAGATGTATGGAGAAGGAGATACAACTTGATAGATGACGAGAGGTTTAGACACACACACACACACACGCCTTATATTTATAATTTAAATTAAATCCCAGTGCGATTGGTATAGAGCACCTCTCCCACTCCATAATTTCAGAACGTCTGCATTCAAACACAAAACCATGCACGCTTTACTAAAATGATGTGGACAGTCAGGGAACAGAAACCATGCTTTAGTTATCATTACAGCCAACAGCATAACAATCATACACATCTCATGAAGGTAACACAGTGTCAGTGTTTAAGAATAGACTTAAAACCTTCCTTTTTGATAAAGCTTATAGTTAGGGTGGGCACAGGCTCGCCCTTAGTTATGCTGCTATAGGCTTAGACTGCCGGGGGGCTCCCATGATGCACTGGGCACCTCTCCCTCTTCCTCCGTCTCTTCTTCCTCTACTCTTATTTCAAAGTGTTATGACCCGGGGTCATAAGGTTATGTTCTTTTCAGTGTTGTGTCTGTATCTTCCCCAGTGTGTGTTGTCTCTCCCTGCCTGAGGGAGGTGCTATTTCTTTGTCCTTCTCCTCCTTCCCTCTTGTGTTCTGTGTAGGTGGTGGCTGGTGATTGGGCGGAGGATCAGCGGGACCAGGTTTAAAATGGGACCCGCCCATGCCGGCCGGGTGGCTCTCCCTTTCATTCACCCTACTCCCTGACCAGACTGTGGTGTGCTGTGTGCCTTCAATTCAAACTGTTGTGTGTGTGGTGCTGCGCGTGTGCAGTGAGACCACCTTTTGAGTTTTGTTATTTGTTTGATGCAGTCCGGGTTTTTTTGTAGGGGGGAGAAGCTATTTTATTTCCTTAAGTTTTCTCTTGTTTATGTTCAGGGAGGCAGGTAAGATACCTGTGTTTTATTTTCTTATTCAAGTAGGTAAGTTAGTGGATTTTTGTTTCTAGATGGTTTTGTTTGTTGTTTTGGCCGTGCTCCCCCCGACGCCTATAACCCAGTTTTCTTTTTTGTAAATAAATATTGTTGGACTGCAAATTATCCTCTGGTCATTCTTGGGAGAGCAAAGAGAGGGAGTCACACCCTTTATGTTGTGCCCCAGATTCCCCTAGGCTGGGGCGTAACAAAAGCCAAAGTCAAAGTCTGCATTTTTGTTAATTTGGCGACATGCTGAGGATTGAAAGTATGTTTCTCTAAGACATGGCAATAAACCAAAGACATGGCAAAATCACAGACAGTGCAAATTGATATGGTAGTAGTGCAAACTGGAGTCAGCTTACTGGTTAAACTGTTAAACTGTTAAACTGGTTAAACTGATTAAAGTGGTTAAAGTGGATAAAGTGGTTAAAGTGGTTAAACTGGTTAAACTGATTAAAGTGGTTAAACTGGTTAAAGTGTTAAAGGTGGTTAAAGTAGTGGTTAAAGTGGTTAAACTGGTTAAAGTGGTTAAAGTAGTTAAACTGGTTAAAGTAGTTGGTTAAAGTTTTAAAGTAAAGCATGTTAATGTGAATACTCTTATGTCCTGTAAAGTGCATGTTACTGCCGGAGCCCCGGTCCTCTTTGTTCTCTCCAGTCTTGCAGGTTCCTCACTGATTCTGGTTGTGGTCCATCTGTCTGAGGTTCACTGGCCTGGTGGGGACATGATCTGTGTCTGTGTTGTGGAGAGAAGGTCGAGTGGCCAGAGCTCCATATGAGGACATCTAGAGATGCACCTGGACTCATGGACTAATTTCCATTAGCCTGTGATACCTTCACACATGGACTAAACTCATGAACTCAGTATATTGATGATGATGTTGTTCTCTGTACATGTGGCATCTATTGCACGTCTGTCTGTCCCAGGGAGAGGGATCCCTCATCTGTGGCTCTTCCTCAGGTTTCTTCTTTTTCTTTTTCCCATAAAGGGTTTTTTGAAGTTTTTCCTGACCCGGTTCGAGGGTCTAAGGACAGAGGGTGTCACAACTGTACAGACTGTAAAGCCCTCAGAGGCAAACGATGATGTTTGTGATTTTGGGCTTTAAGTAAATAAATTTGATTTTTCATTTGTAATATCTAACACATAAGACAATGAGGGAAGTACTATTGAAAGAGGGATGGAAAATAACCGATAAGCTGGCTTTTGCATTTATATTTCATGCATTTCTTGGTTTCCAGCTATCCAATTACAAACGAGGAGGAGGGAGATTTGAGAAATATGGAGCGAGGGAGAGGATTCATATGAAAAATAAAATATGCTTATACTAAAAGCTCACACGTGGTATTGAATATTAAGTGAATAAAATTACCATGGCTGTCCAGATCATCTTAGAATAACAAGGTTTAGAAAACTGTCTACTGTATCCTGCCTCTGTTCAAATATTAAGAGTGCCTGAAAGGAAAATCTATAAATCTGAAGAGAGAAGGCAAGGGATGAAAAGTGATGAGAGGGTAAGGTAAAGAAGAAGGCAGAAGGTAAAGAAGGTAAATTAATTGTAAAAATGAGAAAAAATTACATTGAAAACTGCATCTTGCTCACCTTCCTAACCTCTTCTCTCTTATCTGTCTCCCCTTTTTCCCTACCACTCCTCCTTCCTGAATCCACCCATCTCACCCCACTCACATCTTCCTCATTCCTCCTCCTCTTCTCTACACTCTTGTTCTTCAGTCTCTCCCCACCCCCCTTTCCCTTTCTCTTCATCAGCTCATTGCCCATTCCTTCAGAGAGGTGCGGGCCCACAGTAAGTACCATGTGATGGTTCAACCATGGCATGATGAAAGGATGAGGGAGTGAGGAGGAGGTGGGGGTGGAGGGGTAAAGGCAGCAAAAAGAGTGTGGTGAGCAGAGATTGTGATGTGGAATAACAGATCAAAAACCTCTAATCTCTGAAATGTCAGCTAACTGGGAGGAGGAGGGGGGGCACCCCACCCACAGACAGTGGGGGAGTTATTTTCATATTGAAGATTACGAGAATTTTATACCACAAGTTCAGAACTGTTTTAATGAAGTCCAGCATTACATTTCAAAACACCATTTCAATGAGGAATACGGCAAAGACCATTATCTGCTTTTCTGTCAGGGAAAATAAAAACATTTTCAAAATTACCCCAAATGAGGGTTAATCTGGTTGTTTGCCTGCTGACAGTAGGATGCTGCAATTTCAGGTCAACGAGTTGGCATCGTTGTTAGTGACAGGCCAGTAGGGGAATGTATCGATTACAGGGATCTGTGGTTTAATGGTGCCTGTTTTTTTTCTGCTGCCTTCTCCTCTTCTTACTCTCTTTTCACCTCATCCTCCTCCTCTTCTTCTTTCCCTTGTCCTCTTCCTCCCTGCTCTGTTCTTCTCTCTCATCTCTGGCAGAAATAGTCTGTGTTCCCTCACCTGTGAAACTAGGGGATGTCCTTGACTTAAAAGGACAATACTACACTGTGTGTGTGTGTGTGTGTGTTCTGTACAAAGGAGCACACTGTATAAAGAGCTGTATATAACACATAACACACTTTTGTCGTAATCTGTCATGCCACTCACAGACACTCAGATCACTCACACACTGATTCAGTGACATCAGTGAGACATCTTTGCCATGTGTTAAAAGTGGATTACATGCAGCCTGAAGCTAATGACATTTACATGACTGATGATTGCACCTGAATACTCACAACAAGCGTATACACACACACACACCTCTTGCCTGCAGGGCTGACCATTAATCAACCTTTCACCTCCTTTAATCACAAAGTGAGGACTGGTGCATCAGTGCACCTTGAGAATTACTAGAAAATAAGTCAAAATAAGTCTTTTTCATTGCCATAACATTATATAGTCATTCTTTGTTGTTTCAATTTACAAAGAAATATATTAATGCACATGTTTTTTACTTCTTTACGGATGGTGACTCTGCCTCCAGTTCACACATGGCTCCACCTGTCTGTACTGTATATTATTTTCCATTTGCATGTGTACCTAAAACTGGTCACAACTTCATTTCCTCTGACAAGGACACCCTTAAGCACATTCTCCACAGACTGGAATAACAGGGTGAAAGCAGACCTGCAGGGTTAAGGGTAGACTATAAAATGGACGGCATTGGGACAAAGGGTTCAGGTCACTACAGTAGGTGCCTGCATACATGGACAATTCAAACATTTATTGGTGATTGGTGATTGGCAAACATGGGCAAGAGATGGCAGCCTTGCAGCCATGTGTATGCAGGAAGTATAAATTATAACATCAGTAACTCAGCAACAAGCGAACTGAGCCAGGCTGTGTTATTCTCACTGTAGTAGCATATTCACGCCCACACAGACAAAATCGCATTCAGTCAAAAATTAAAGCCAAACACGGAAAACTTTTAAGAAAAAAAAAAAAGAAGCCGTGTTAAAATTACCTCACAAAATACATTTTCATACCAATAAACCCAAAGTTGTTTATTAAAGCATTTCATATGGGATTCTCTCTCTCCCTCAGAGCAGACTCAGGGGGTTCGCAGTTGGAGTCAATTAAAGGAGCTCCCCATTGTAATTACACTGCGTTAGATATACTGGCCCCACTGGGATACGAGTGTTTGTGTGTCTGTCCTTCCTCCTCCTGTCATCTTCCCATCTAACCCTACCTGGGGGCGTTTCCAAGGGAGGGGCTCGTTAAATCCTAAATCCCCTTTTGGTCTCCCTAAGAGGTGAAATACAGAGACCATTACATCACTATGATCCCTTTAAGTGAGATGGAACATGAAATTAATGAACGCAGAACAGAAGAAACACATCACAAAAGTGGACTAATTTTAGTGGACAGAGCAACCAGAGGGATTATTTCTGGTAATTAATTCTATGTACCGATAATTATTTTTGCCCTGAAACATGAAGACTGACCAGGCGCCTCCTCTAAATCCAACTATCTCATCCTTTGTCTCTCCTTTCTTATCCTGGCTGCTTTGAGTCAGAAAAACTGCTGACATGACTGAACCTCCTCTGCCAGATTCAATCAATACAAAAACATTACCTCACACCAGCACACACACATTGGCAGTTGTTCAGGAAAAAAGTGCTGATTGACACACACAAGCTTTGGTACCCAAGTAGCAAGAGCAATTTGTACACTGTAGTTAGGATAACAGACTGCAACACTCCATGGGAACACTTGCCATCATCCAATAGAAGATGAACCAATGTAATGTATGTGCATGTGTGTGTGTGTGTGTATGCGTGTGTTGGATGAGTTTTTCTGTTGAGTTGTGGGTTGCTGTGAAGGCACATACACGCACAATCACAATACTGTAGAAACATACACTGTAAACAAATACATATATACCATAGAGAGGTTATTTTACACACAATACCTTTAAGACAATGTTACACAGAACTGCATGAGAATAACAATATGATGAAAAATGTACATGATAAATGTTTCAAACAATTATTTAAAACAGTTTTGCAAACAGCTTTTTTTTTTTACAAAGCTAAAACATGACAATATCAATATTGATAATAATAGTATTCTGCTCCTATTCTGAGCTAAACAGGTATCTAACTCATTATTTCATAAATTATATGATTATATTCAACTACTACAGCTCCCAAGAGTCTTTGACACATGTGAGCTGTGGAAATCTCATGAGAGCTCGTAGTTGTTGAACAGTGAAAGATAATTCATTGCTAAATAATGGTTAAAATGAGTTACATCCATTAACAAGAACAGTAGTTATTACAGTTAGTTCTGAATATCAACTAAATATTGCAGCATTATCTTCAGCTTTTCAGTAGAGAGGAGAAGAAAAGTGAGAAGAGGAGGAGGATAGTGAGCTGTGAGGATGACAAATTGTTTGACATTACAGAAAACAGCAAACGTGTGCAGATTCCACACCGAGGCTGACTGAGTGTGTGCGTATGTTTTCTCTCTGTCTCTTGTTCTCGTCACACCAGTTAATTATGTTTCCATCTTTCAGAATTATCAAAAGCTGATAGTCCGGCATTATGAAAAATACATTAATTCAGCGAATTAGATGAGATGATCGACGACATTTTTGTGTCTGTACACTAAATATAACGTTACAGACAGCAGCTGGTTATCTTGGCTTAGCATAAAGACTGGAAACAGGGGAACTGTCAGCCATAGATCCAGTCCATAAGAACGTGCGTATGGATTTTTCTGTTCTGTATTTTAGGTCACTGAAAACTGACCTTTCTGAAAACTCCTTCCAGCGTGAAGACTTTCAGAAACTCATTGTTGATGTGTAGACAAAAATAATATATAATATAAAGACATCAAAAACATGTAAAATGGAGCGTTTGACAAATGATCAAGTCATCACTTAACCTAATGAGCATGGGCCTGAAACAACAACGACAACAACAATGGTGGACTGCCAATTGATTTACATTTGGTTAGCATTGCTAGATCTAATTACTAGTTGTTTAATTACTGGAAATAAATTATCAGCTATTCTTTTAAGAAGGAAAGCAAGCTCACTACGCATGCTCAAAATATTCCTCTCGGGTATTTAGAGTAGTAACCAGTGAAGTAGACTTTATTGACACCTAAAAATACATAAATAAAAAACAAAGTATGTGTGGACTAGGCTAGGCACTCTGTCTAAATGTAAAACAAATCCACCTACCAGCAGCAGTAAAACTCACTTATCTTTGGTAACTCTGACAGTCTTCAACATTTTAAATCAGAATAACAGATTGTAGCAATAATGAACATGTCTTCATTACTGCAATGACATGAGGTTGCCAGGCAACCGATAGAAACTTCAGGAAGTCACTTCTCTCAGCACATCATCCCTCGTAAAACCAAACGTTCACATTTACACTTTGGTTTTTACATTTTACAGATAAGGACTTGATAGTGGTACCAATTTCTCTTAACTCTCTAATCAGCTCAAAAGTAGTCCTTTAAGAAAAGAGTAGATTACTCAATTGACTATGTATGTGGTTTACACAATTAATATTATTTATAATTAATAATCAAATTTTAACAGTCATAACTGTCTTTGCTAGTTCACATTTTAGAGAATCATTCAGTAACTCTGTTTGGACAGAAGTGAGAGCTTACTAGAACTCTACTTACAACAGTCTCAATTTTGTTTGTGGCAAAAGAGACAATGGACTCTGTGTGTGTGTGTGTGTGTGTGTGTGTGTGTGTGTGTGTGTGGTCTCATTTGTGTTCCTGATGATCTGCCGGTGTTTAACAAGAGGAAGTGCAGCATGAATGTCCATTAAAAAGAAAGAGAGAACAGAAACCACAACTACAAAACACGATGGAGCTCTCCTCTCTGCAGCCGCTGCGGGACAATAATTCAACGTACATAAAACACAAGCAGACCTGTTTATTTGCTGGACTCTAAAAATAATCCTCCTCATAATGAGGCGCAGCAAATGGGTTTTTGGGTTTTCCAAGTTTTGTACGCACATTTGCACTTTAAAAGATGGCAAAAACACAAGTGTAGCAAACACAAGCAGACAAGTTGAAAGCTGGCAAGGTGTGTCGCACTGTCCCTGAATAGAACTGAGGGTCTGGTGTTTGGCTGTGGTTTAAGAAGAGGAGACAGAGAGCGGGAGATGAGAGACAGATGAGAGGGAGAATGAGGGAATGAACCCCGTGGAAACTCATTTATATTCAGGATGGAAATAAAAGGATTGATGGTTAAGCATTCTTTTGCTAGGTACTTTACAGGCTTCAGTGTCTTTGTCTCACAAGACAGCCTTCACGGCAGCTTTACATAACTCGTTAATGACCCGCAGAGACAGACAGGAGAACAGGCAGCGAGGATGGGTGGGTGGATAAGTGCATGCTTGAGCCTGTGACGGCACCTGAACCTTCACACTTTTACTGCAGCTCATTGAGGCACTGAGACTGACAACCAAGGCTGACTCTGAAGTGTCACATTTCCAACCGGTTTCACGAACCAAAACACATTTATAATCAGCAACTTCAGTGTTCGGTGCTTAAGGCTGATCCTGTGCTCTGACCCACAAAAAAAACACTAACCTCCCTCAATAAAACATCACATTACTGCTATTTGGATTAATAAATTACATGATGTGATATTTCAGACAGTACTGACACTTAATACAGGATATTTAGCTAATATGAGGAGATGTTTTAAGGTATTAAGTGTATACTTTAAAGCACAGTAATTCCTCTTTATCAGGCTAATTAACAGTAAACAGAGTGTCATAAACAGTCAAGACGAATAAAAACAAAAGCATGAACGAGCTTTCCAGGATCCTGATGATGAGTTGAGGTCTCATGTTTGCTATACTGCGCAAATCAAATCAACAAATTAAAATGAGCCATAAAACTGAAACCAAAATGATCAAGATACACATTCAACATGCCAAAGTCTGCACACAGCACACGCAAGCAGGTTCCACTCGGTCAGATTTTAAGATGTTAAATTTAGCGTTTCAGCATGTATTTAAAACAAATTCATCTTGAGACAGGCGTAGTTAACATAAACAATTGAAACCAAGTGGAAATATCTTCCAGCGTCTATGCTGTATTTTTCATTTTCTGTCACGAGGGTCAGATTTCATCAGAAATTTGCTTAATTGCTGTATGACACAAGAAAAAAGCTCTGTTCATCCAGAAATGAGCAGTGGCACCTGTTATTATCATAATCAGCAAAGACATCATTATATCATGTTGGATGAAAGAGTGACAGACCCCATTTTATCACTGAACAAAAATGCAATTTATAAGATGAAAAAAGTGCAAAAAGGATCGTTACTTTCCCTGAGCTCAAAATAATCAAATGGACAAAAATGAGCAAAAAAAACCTTCCTTTGGACAGGGATTTCTGTAACAATGCATTGTATTGTGTTTGTTGGCTTGTTTGGTTTTCCAAACAGACTGAAGCAATGTTTTAGTAGTCTTTCAACAAATATATGAATCTACAGGAAAATAAATATTCAGTTTCAGCCTGATAGCTTGATATGAAGGAACACCAGTATGAGAGGTTTCTAGTTATACCATGCACTACAAAAAACAATCTGCCAGCCAACCCAAACCCATAGATTTCATAGTAGGTATATAAAAGCAGATAAAAAATGGCTGAGGTGAATAAAAACCTAAAGGCCAAAGCCAGTTTTATATAAAAAAAATGGTCAGTAAATGACAAATGCTGCCAAAATTCACCAATACACAAACAACATTAGCTGGGATCCAATAGGCAAAACAGTGTATGTTCACACAAAAGCATAAGCTGTGAAATAAAACAAATAAGTGCTGCTATCAGTGGCAGGTTGGCCATCTGGAGTACCTGCACTTTTCCCAGTGGGCCAGTCGAACTGTTATGAAAAGATTAAAAAATGTCCCCTGCTGTTTGATCTCACATTAGTCTGGCCAGCCGGCTCAAGACAGGTGTGTGTGTCTGTGTGTAGGGCCGGGATATAAATTCGTTTCATCTCATGAGTCCATCTCTCCACCCCACCATGATGTACTATATGCCTGTTGGAAATAGCAGAATTACAGTTTTAGCATGCAGTCTAAGAAATGAGATAAATAAGGCCACAGAAAGAAATTGTATATTGGAAACACTTATATGTACTATATATATATATATATATATATATATATATATATATATATATATATATATATATATACATACATATGTTCTATGTTAAATGTTTTCGCCATCTGTGTTTGGATTTCTATCTAATTAACATTCAAGGTGTCAAATGTTAATTAAATAATTAACCTCTAAAAACAACATTTTTTGTGATATCAGTATTTGCAATGGAACATGCAATATGGCTCTTAATTCACTGATAGCCTAAGCCTTTGTTAAACCCCCTGCCTTTATTTATCCTGCGTGAGAGGACTGATAAAAGGATTATGAGGACCGGAGTTGATAACCCACAGGGCTGAGTAATGATAAACCCGAGGGCTAATATGGCAGGTGAGTGACCAACGAGTGCGAGGAAAAGTGCCAGGACATGGATGATTACACCGTCTTCGCTGCTATGCTGGAAACCAAAACACAGAAGTATAGCCGGCGCAGATAAGATTCTGTGACTTAATGGGATTTCTTTATTTTAAGAGTGAACCTTTTTAGCAGTTTATGCAAACACACAGACATGTGATTCAGAAAGTCAGAAGTAACCTCCAGTATCCACTTTGCAGTCATACTAACTACTGTCATAGTAATCTGTAATAATCCTACTTTTGCTACAAGTGGAATGTTTAACTTTTTATGGCAAAGCTGAGTGCTGAGCAGTTCCAGTGCCTTGTTAAGGGTCAGGAGAAAGTTCGTGATCCCAGGTTGGAATACACAAGGAGACGTTTCACCCCGACATGAGGCCCTCTTACACAGGTCATAGTGTCATTGTGAGAGGGGAGTTAGTGCGATAAACCCGGTTTAGGAATCTCACTTTCAGGAGCCACCCTCTAGAAGACGTTCAGGAAATCAGACAAAATACAAACACTCACACTTTGGTGCGTTATCAGCCTCTGTCCTTGTTTCCACCCGTCTGAACCACCAAAGAACAGTAATTACTGTAAATGTTGGAGCGACAGAGGAGAGAGCAGAGAAGGCGCGAGGCGGGATAAAGGAGACGAGAGAGATAGTGGCTGTCGCAGCTGGAGCCAAAAGCTGTTCATTAAGCCAGCCCCACCCCCAACTCTCTCACACACACACACACACACACAATACAACAACATGCACTTGCACACTCAACCACCACACATACAGTCCATGCCTATCTGCTGCAACATATTGCTGCTCAAATCAATTTGCAGAGATTTGTATTCAGACCTATTCAAATTTCCAGTTTGCTCCTTGTTCAATCTCCTCTTTATTTCCCTTTGCTAACTGTTGCCAGTTGTCGTCTTTTTTCCTGCCATCTCTCCATCCCCTCTTCTTGTCTTACTAATTTTAACACTGTCCATATAGATGTCTCCTTGTCTTGTCTCCTGAACCCCTGTCCTTTCCCCCGATTGTTTCCATTTCTTCCAGATCTTTCCTTATGCTCTCCATTTCTTCTATGTGCATTCCTCTTCTCTTCTTTTCCCCAGTTCTCTCATTTCCCAGCCCTCTCTCCCCCTCTCTCCCTCCCTCTCCACCTCTTTGCATCTCCCCATGAGCCCACACACGCAGCCAATCTAAGTCAATTAAACAAATGGTTTTTATTCTTTCTTCCTATTATATTGTCTGTGACTGCATTCATGATGGACTTAAAGTCATTACACTAAGCTCTGTGTGTGTGTGGTGTGTGTGTGTGTGATTTTGCAAAGCCTAAGCTAATTAGGTAGTGCCTATGGCAGTGCCAGCTACAATGGCAGGCCAGGGAAATGTTAGCGAGATAAGGCTGAACATTAACACATACAGACAGGATTTTTGTAATGACTTCACACACCGCATGCAGGAATAAACATGTGCACGACGACAGGAACATGCAAACATACAAACCAATCTTTTTTTATTTTTATTGATTTTTCTGAATTTCTTTTTTTTCCCATTTTAAACCCATCGATGTAAAAAACTAAGTCCGTCATTTCTTCTCTCCTTTCCTTGACTTCTTCCTTCCTTCCTTAGGTCATTTATGAAAAAAAAGAAAAAGTTATTTATACTTCAGCATATGATATACTTTGTTCCCCGTAGCAAGTTTGGAGGGTGATAACTTTTCCATTTGTTAAGGTGCGTGAGTTTGATGATGTCTGCATCCCATATAGCTGCTCAACAGATGGCCAATAAATATAAAGGAAATCCATGAGAATAAATTACTCCTACACACAAACAAGACGTTACACTCAACAACACACATCTGTACACACAGAGAAATACACCTATACACAGATACATGCGAGTAATATTATGACAAACCCAATACACAAACACACGGAAAATTATAACAACTGAAAAATGAGAGTCGTAGAAAATTACACCCACACACACAGTCAAGAACACACACACAAAACACAAACACACGGACACTCATTTCAGCTCGTGTAATTGAAGCCAAAACAGTTTTCAGCAGGGGTGTAAATTTATTGGCTCCACACACAGGTAGTTGTGTGTGTGTGTGTGTGTGTGTGTGTGTGTGTGTGTGTGTGTGTGTGTGTGTGTGTGTGTGTAGAGCCTGTGATAAATCGGCTCTATACATGGGTAATAAACAATACGACATACTTTTCCACAGGGAGTTGCGTTGCTTCCACCATGGCCAGACAAAGTGTGTGTGTGTGTGTGTGTGTGCGCTCTTCCCAAGAGCTCCAGTTACAGCCTTATACACACAGAACCATAAATACACCTACTTGAAAACTTTAATCGAGCAGTGTATGTTCTCCCTGTTCCTATCCTTCATCTACTCTCTCCATTCTTCTTCCATTTTTCATCTCCAGCTTTTATTCTTCCTCTAATCCTCTACATCCCTGTGATTTTACCTTCTTCCCTCTTTTGTAAGACTCTCTCGGTCTGCACTCCCTCAACCATTTTTCTCTTCTCTATGCCCTCCATCTTTTGCAGAAAGTAAGAAACTACGTTCTGTTAACTCAAGCCTCCAGCTGTTTCTCCCACAACACTCTGTCTGTCTCCTGACAGAGTGGCCACCGTCTTCGTGGCACTTTTAAAACATTTCTTTGCATTTTTCTAACAATCCTTTCTTCTCTTCTCCCTTTGCATCCTTCCTCTCTCCCCGAAAGAAAAATTAATATCTTGTGGTCAGTGTGGAGGGATATAATCAGACTGTTAACTGAGAGGCAAATATTTTTGCATTCAGCCCATCTGGCATATCAGGCAAACGAGAAAACTACAACAATTCACTGGAATTGGGACGTCAAACTTCTTCACTGATAAACTTTGGGATCCAAAACAGACTCAGAAAAACAGTGTCAGAGACAAAGACAGTGTTACCTTTCCGAGATGAGACTCAAGTTATTGTGCAAAGACACTGATTTAATTTTTTTCTTTGAGTGTATGTGTATATACCTGAAACCACTGGAGAGCTTGTGGGCCACGTTCTGTGAGTGAGGCATGAAGCTCATGTGGCAGTCATGCTTTTTTTTCCTGTTTGCTGTTGATTCTCAGAAAAATCATATTGTCACATGCTCTAACTGCTCAAACTGCATGTCTAGTAATAATTAAATTATTAGAATGCAGAGTAGACCGTCAACTCATTTCTGTGTATCGAGTATGCTTATCATCAACGTATACAGGAGCTTCCTACAGTATAAAACAGTGCATCACCATCTTAAAGCATGCTGTGTGTTATGCTTTAAAGCTTATGACTTTTCTGCAGTGTTTTAGAGGTCCTATAACTCAAGAATTTTCAATTCAAATGCTGGCATTGACCTGTTACAAAACTAGGGCTGTGAGGTGTCTTTCAAAAGCTATATATAACTCTCATATCAAAAGCTACCGTTTAAGAGACTTGGCCGGGAAAGAGGAAATGTCAGTGAAGTAGGAAAGTGATAGTCAGGCTGCAGAGAGGGAATGAATGAGGCTGTGAGAGCGAGAACAAGACAGAGCGGAGCAGGTTTAGAGCAGAGAGGGCTGTGTGGGTGTGTGCACAAGTATGAAAGTGTGTTTTACATGTCAGTCATGTAAAGGGTGTGTGAGAGAAATGTTTCTCACACACAAAAATACAGAGAAAGACACATTTACACGTTTAGTATGATAGGAAGAATGCACAGACGTCCAGGCAAGCATGAGCAATGGAGCAAGTGCACCAAATGCATCCTAATCATTCAATTAGGGGAAACAAAGTTCTGCTTTTGCTGCCCCACCTTTTGCCTTTGTAAAAATAAACTTATCATCATACAGCCTCCAAGAGCAGGTGATTTTATTTCAGCAGCCTATATCAATGATCAACTTACTATTGTCAGCAACTGACAAAAACAAGTAATAAAAGTGTGACCAAAAAAAAGAAAATCACACACTTCTAGAACACGCATGCTTTGGCCTGAAGTCTGTCAAACCACACAGGAGCTTGTGTTTACAAAGGTGAAAAACATGCAATTTAATTTACTGTGATCGTGGACTGAAAACATAAGCTAATGTAGTTTTTTTTGTTTTAATGAACCTGTTTGGCCCACTGACTCCAGCCAAACTTTAAATTAGTTAAAGTAGGATTGTAACGTTGCCAAAATGTCAAACCGATTTGCGAGTCAACATTAACTTCGGCAGCTTGCCCTCCTAACATTAGCTCGCTGATCCAATTTCAACGACCTGCAGAGCCGGAGAGCCCCCGCACATGCATCGCTAAAACTGTGAGTCTTGAACTGTGGGGGGTCTCCAGCTCTGCAGGTTGATGCTTCCCTGCTGATCAGACAGGATTCAGCAATGGAGATGGGACAAACTAAGAGCCGGCTATTTTTAGTGTGAAGTGGCTATTAATATTTTGCTTTGACTTTGTTAATATAATTAACTGAGAGTGAGTAGTGTCAAACATTACAACTAAAGCTGGTAGTGCTGCTATTAAGATAGCTGGGATTGGAATTAACCCCGTAAAGCCTGAACCATGAAATAATTGCCAGAAAATTCTGATTTTTTGAAACTGTAGTGTTCATTGAACCTTCTGACAAATAAAAAAAAAAGAAATTAAATATCAATTTGCATATGATTTTTAAAACCTCATGTATCAAATATGATACACTTGGTGTTACAGGGTTAATTAGCTGTTGTAAGGCCATTTCACATATTTGTTCAAATTTTTGTACTTTGTTGCAGTTGTTAAACTTTGAAGAAAAGCAGCCCTCAGGTTTAGCATTGTTTAACAAGGTTTAATTAGCAGAATCACATGTGCTGTGCTCCAAGGCTATTTCATTTATATAAATTCTTCGTCCTTCCTTGTTTGAACTTGATGGTCTTGTAGCCTGCAACTACCATTTTAGGCTGTGCAATGTTCTTATAAAGCTATTGAAATGAAATAGCCATTCTTTTAATTACTATTTTCTGTCCTGATCCAGCCAAATAGATACTGTTCTTGATTAATTCTTGGTTTTCATACAGCAGCCCCACTCCAACTGATATAAACTATTGCAGTAAATTATTAGGAGGTGTAGAAATGCAGGAAATTTGATTTAAATTACATTTTCTTTTTCTGCCATGGGGGATGGGGAGGTGTCAGGCCCTCGGTCAATTATGTATTTTAAAACATAATCAGGGGCCCACAGAGGTATGCATGTAGGAATACACATCCTACAGTAAAAACATGCAAGTATGTAACTGGACATAAACATGCTGGCATAAAAGCACAGCACACGTACAGAGATACGCATAGAGATACACACACATAGTCCACAGAGGGAAAGTTGCTTGAGGGAGACAATAAAATGTGCTGTGGCCTGATCTCATCTGTCACTGCTTATTGCACCACCGCAGTCTGACCAAAAGACACACAAACGAGCCCAACGTAGTCTGCAGGAACACATGATGGATCCGAGCACATCCCACTGCAGTCTGTCTGCATAGCTGCACAGTGCTGCATCCATGCACACACACACACACACACACACACACTGCAATACACTTACAGCACATAACACACACAAACGTACACACTCCCTCCCTCCCTTGTTGCTTCTCTTGGGTATATTAAGAGCAGTAATGATGCTGTGGCATTACTTCATTGTGTGTGTCAGTGTGCAAGCATGTATTTGTTTGTGTAACACTATTAGTGTGCTGTGGAGGGAGTATCCATTAGCATAAAGAATGGCTTTATAGCACAAAACTCTCCCCTACTGTAAAAGGCAAGACCCCGAACACACATGCAGACACACACACACACACAGTAATGACCTATTTCGTTATTTTGTTGAGCACATTGAACATTCGAAGTACACAATAATAAACTCCTCATTTGTTATCTACTTGAGCCATTAAAGAGGGAGAGGGAGAGCGTAAGGGGAGAGGGAGGAGAAGGACAGAGGGAGGAAGAGAAAGGGCTGCATGTGTGGGGAGGAATAATGAGGGGAGACATGGAACGAGATGCAACGACAGACAGAGGGACAGAGGTACAAAGGACAGTTAAAGCAGATGAGAGAGAGGAAATATGGGAGAGGAAAAGAGAAAACAATACGAGTGTAGAGAAGCAGAGAAGACATGCGAGAGGAAAAAGACAGAGAGAAAGTGAAATGAAGGACTTCCCCATTCCCTCATGCAGGCAGAGCAAGACCCTGTCCATGCAATCACAGTGCCCCCTACTGGCAGCCTGTAAAACACCACTGTTAATATTTGCAAAACCACAGGGCACACAGGTTAAAGCTCTCTCCATTATATTTTGTGTTGTGGTTGTGACTGTTCCCTCCATGGTCATGTAGTGGTGAAGTGACTGGAGATTCAGATAAGTGGGTGTTAAATGAGTGAGGGAAAATTAGGTACATGAACCAAACCAGCTTGAATTATAAACACAAACAAATACACACAGCCACAAGCACAGTGAGCTCACAGAACCTAAGATAATATCTGAACTTTGACATAATCAGCGAGGTAAAGCAACAGACCAATACATATATATTATAAACAATAGATGTATTATGTGTTGTATACTGTAGCTTTGGTGAGATAATACATCAATGTCTGTGTGTGGGTAGGAACGATTTGACAATAATAAGTTGTATGTCATGTTGTGGTTATTTTCACTCATGGATGACTGTGCACAAGGCCACACATGAACACACACCTACACAAGCAAGTGTGTATATATTATATATACATCAAAAGACAAATATAAGAAATGCATATAGATCAACTGGTTTACTTTTACATATTTAAGTTAAATTCACTCACTCAAGTTCATTTTTCATTTTGCTCCTCCTGTACAGCTCAGATTCCAGCTGTATCTGTCCCATTGCCTTTGCCTTTGTCTTTGAGAGGTATCACCCAGTGACAAGTGATGTTAACTGAAATTTATTTTCAGCCAGTGTTTATCATAAAGTTGCTGACCTACACCTCCAATTTCTGTTTACGTTCATGCTCTCTTCAGCCTCTCTTCTCCCTCCCTTGTCTCTCTCTGCTTCCATTTCGTTTTCCTCTCTCACACTCTCCGTCCTTTTCTTCTTCTCTTTAATCCACTCAGTCCTGTTCGCTCTTTATCTCCCTCAGATTGGAGCAGAATTCCCTTCGGAAACTTGAACCGCATTTAATCAGCGGCTTTGCAGTTTTCCCAACGACACAATCCAATCCCACGCTCACACACGCAAAACACACATATCCATATCTCAGCGAAGATATTACACTCTCTCTTTCAGTTTCTCACTCCACCTTCATACTTCTTAATAAATTATGCAAAAACATGGAAATAAATCCGTACATAAAAATATGCATGGTGTGTGTTTGTGAAATGAACTTCTTCAGTACATGCACTGAAGAGATTCTGCTGTTCTGCACAAAACAACAACAACAACATGACTAAGACTCTGCAGCCACACCAGAGGCTCACCCTGTGAGACTGTAATGCTCATTACAAACCAAACTGTAACTTCAAAAGTTTGTGCTTTATCCTTCGCAGTCGAGGTGAAGTAAATGTAAAAATGATGGTAGTTGAAATTACACATGACAGTTTTAACATGCTGATGCACATAATGTTTACCAAGAACGTCATTTTCTGGATTTGTTTGATCATAAACATGTATTGGACAAAGGGAAGTTTTGAGCTAATGATGATGGTAGTGGGATCACCAAATATATTATTACTACTTTATCATGATGGGAACATGAATATCTGTGCCAAATTTCCTGGTAATCCATCAAGATATTGCATTCATGCTTAAAAAGGTTGCCATTAGTGAGGCTAATAACACATCTCAGCATATTGTATGTTATGTTTTGTATGTTAACTGAAACTAAACTCTGACATTTAGTTTATGGGTTTGTATTTCTCATTTGCAACTTTCATGTTTGTTTCACGAAAACTATTTTCTCTCACTCTCCTGGCTGCTTCCAATTAATACTCACTCATGCTCATATAATAACTGTGATGGGACAAACACAGCACCCCACATACACACACATACACTCGTTAGAACTACAACACCTTGGAGCCATGAATTCTCAAAGCGGAGTCACACACGCTAACAGATAACAGAAGTGAACCAAAGTCCAGACAAACACATCCTCGCACACACAACAATTTGCGGTTTAAATTCAAGAGAAGGCAGCTGGTGTGTTTTAAGAGAACGAGACCTGAGGTTGTTCTGGGATTACACATACACACAAACGCACAAAGGGACCTAATCACAGATGCTGGGAAGAGCTTAGACATATGTTGGGGTCCATCCAAACACAGCAGGGGATACTAAATGTGGTAAACAGTTGCTTGTGTCTGTCTGTCTGTCTTTTTGTGCACTGGTTGGCATGTTTGTGCTTGTCTATATGTATTCATGTGTGCCTGAGTGTGTTGGGTGTTTCGGGGTGTATGTGTTGTAGGTTAGGGTTAGAGTTCAGATGGATTTAGCTCACCTTTGCAATAAGGCTGAGGGGTTCTCGGCAGGAAGGCGGCAGCACTGATGACATTTCCTGTTTGACTTCCTGCTGCAGATATAGCTCTAACATGGATGCCAGCTGAGACAGACCTTGTTTCTTCTGCTCAGACATAGAACTCAGGTCTGTAAAGGAATTGTTAAAAAAAAAATTTAAAAATCACCTGTATGTCTCTGTGAGCCTCTGACAATGTGTGAAAAGAGCTTTAGCTTTGACACTGACAGACACAGAAATACACTCTTTGTGTTCCCAGCATGTCTCAAGAGAGTTTCACATATGGTGTGAGAGAAACCTTCAGACTCAGACAATGCACACTCACACGTTCTTGGAGGAGAGACAAGACTTACGTGATTCGTGCTCCTCCAAAGTGTATAGCTCGTCACTACCACTCTTTGATGGGCTGAACTAGATGGAAAAAGAAGAAGGGGGCATTAGCATGTTATTATAGTTATTTTTCTGTTATTACTATGCTTTGCAGGCCCTGCAGCACATTGTTGCTCTTGGATGAAATCCTTAAATGGTGGACCTTTCAGGCACTAAGAAAAGCAGTTTTGGTTCTTGATGGCAATAGATTTTTTTTTAAAGCATGCATTGGTTTTCAAGAGGGTGCACCAGCTGAGGTCCTTTTATACTTTTAGTGGAAGTAAACACACGAATACCCTGAAAAATTGGAAACTGAAAGGTTTTCTGACACAGCAGGAGTGTACAGCCCATAACGACTAACAAAATAAATGGTACAAATTGCCATTTTTATTGTAGGCACATTATTATTCTTTGAGTTTTTCTGGACAAACTCCAGACACATACCAAGGCAAAGATGACTCTCGCAGCCAGACGGACTGAGTCAGTGGGAATTCTGGGTAGGATGCTTTTCAGACATTTACACTCCCTCTTATGGCCAGACCATGCTTGTTTCTGCAGGATAAGGGCATGTCAATGAATTGACACACACAAAATCATTAATACACAGTTTAATACATGCTCTGTGAACACACACACACACCATACCTGGCAAATGGTATTGCAATAGCGAGCCATCTTGCACTGGGAACACCTCAACAAGGTTTCACATCTAGAGAGAGAGAACGAAAAAGATAAGTTAATTCTGCACAGATTGTCAACTGAACTACGACAAATATAGATCTGTCACTGCAGTTATTAAAGAAAAGAAAATGATTCAAAGGCTGATTCACTTTTATCAAAAAGCTTTCGAGGCCGGAGGTACAAAAATATGACAGTGTCTCTCAAGGAGTGGATGACTCAGTGAGCTGGAATGGGACCAGTATTTTATATTTCTAAAATCACTGATCAGACTTTCATTTCTGTTGCGCCATTTGAGTTTTGAATAAAACTGTTGCGCTACTCCACATACAAAAAAG
This sequence comes from Scortum barcoo, assembly GCA_023238725.1. Taxonomy (NCBI): domain Eukaryota; kingdom Metazoa; phylum Chordata; class Actinopteri; order Centrarchiformes; family Terapontidae; genus Scortum; species Scortum barcoo. The sequence continues at coordinate 23,611,774 of CM041531.1, forward strand.
TTCTGGTCATAGTTAAGCTGCCACATTTCCAAACATATGCACATATCCACTGAAATATCCTTTACGTTCCTGCCATCGTCTTGACCTTTTTTCCATGTAACAACCTTGTCTTATCCTTGTCTGTTTGCTATATTAAGTTGACTGTGTGCATCCATTATCTAGTTTTATCTACCTACCCATCTTCTGTCAGATTGTCTAAGAGCAATACATTAGGTACACTCTCCTCACTGTCACAGCCTGTTAGTGTCACAGCACTTGCATGTGCCTGAACGCCTGTGTGTGACAGCTGCGCATGCCCATGTGTGGTGTTTATGTCTGTTTTGGTGTGTACTTGTGTTTCCTGCCTCGGTGGTCTACTGTGCTTCTTAGACTGACACTGCTGTCCTTTCCAGTTTGCCTGTCAGTCTGACAACAAGCCAGCAAACAGCAGTGTCTGACTGCGTCATGCAGCCAATTACAGCCAGTAGGGAGGGCATCGCTAAGACACACACACACACACACACACGATTTGAGTCACAGAAACTCTGCCAAATTGTGTTTGTGCATAGGCCAATATCATCCATACAGATTATATACACAAAGGTATTTTATTTTTCTTGCAATACATCTTATTATAGCAGGGTTTTGCAACAGGGTAGATGGCAGATTTAAGTCAAAATCATTATAATAAAAAGAAAAAAAAAAACAAACAAAAGAATCCAATTTCCAGAGGTAAACCCAGGTTTTGTTGCACAAGTAAGAAATACGACAGAACAGAGACAGATGGGGCATGCAACAAAGAAACCAGGGGACTTTGCAATTACATGATCGGCCCCTGCAACCACTAGATAACGGGGACGCCCCGTACTGAAGATTTTTCAAGTCTATAACCTTAAATCGTCGAGATCTGCAACACAGATCATTGGACTGTGTGTGTCTGTATGGCCTGATAATCTTATTCAGCACAGTCTTTCACGGCTCTAATTTCACCTCATTAAACACGCTCACTTTTAAAGTTTATATGCACATTCATATGCACTAGTACTGGCAACCCAGAATACTTAGTGTAGTACAGTGCATTCAGTTGTGCATGTGTGTGAAGTCTCTCTCCGCATTACTTGCGTCTTTCCCACATTAGCACATAAGTGCAGGACAGTCGGAGTTAACAGAGGAGCCCAAGGCCTGTTTGGCATGAGCTCACATACAACAAGAAGTCACTCTGTGTGATTTATCATACGATGAGACAGAGGGAGAGAAAATGATATAATACTGCTAATTAAATCTGACAGTGGATGGTGTTATGAGCTTACACACACAATGAGGCAGGGGGAAACATGTTATGACGGATGTAAATATATTAGCTCAGAGCTTATCGTACTTAGTGTGTGACATTTGATTAGATTGGACGTACTTATGAACGCTGTACAGGACATTATGAGAACCTTAAAGGCAAAAGGATGGTTTTAATATGAAAACTCCAACACACACTGTGGGTCTGACAGAGGGCTGTTGCTTGTCAGTGTAAGCGACAGAAGTTAAGTGTTTCCTATGACCGTCTGACAGTGTGTGAGCAGACTGGACTGTTGTATTTGGCTCGAGCCCCAAAAGGCTTCGACAAGTTTCCAAAACACACTCCTCTTTTTCTGTTCTCTCCTCCTCACCCTCTTAGCTTCTGCAATTTATAGCTTTTCCCTTGTCCTCCTCTTTTCCTCCCTCACCTCCTCTCACCCCCCTCCCATTATGCCGCTGTGTCTTATTTGCGATGACCTTTCCAGCCTGAAACCCAACGCCTAAATTTATAGTCTCACCCTGAGACGGAGGTTCATGAAAACACAGCTATTCTTGTCATGTTGAGACCCACCAGAAACAAGGAAGCCACCCACAGTTTGAGAAACGCATGCCTTCAGTATGAGACACAAAGCAATAACAACAGATAGGGGCGGGCCAGACCCAAACACGGCCAGGTTCTGTGCAGCTTCAACAGATGAACGGAGAACATAACTCAGACACTCAGAGTTTGGTCACATCACAAGCTGCCAGCCACAGGAAGTCCATCCATCTCCCACAACCCCATTTTTGGGTCTACACATGTTCCCTGTAGCTGTGGGAAACGTCACCCATCAAGAGACAATTACATGCTGGAAGAGCTGATTGTTCATGTATATGTCATTTTGATATATAAGGTAGATAAGGTAGATTAACATCCACATGGGGTGAACCTAAAAGGCATGTGAAAATGTCTTTATAAATTATTCCCATTATACACATGGAATGTGAGAAAACTTCTATTATTTACTGCAAAAGTCTGTCTCTAAATATTTCAAAGAGCCACAGTGTTCTGAGACTCTATGATGCTTGACTTTAACTTGAATAAAAATGTCTAGAGATCCATGATGAAGTGGTGGTTGTAAATTATGTGATGGAGCAAAAAGAGCTGGAAACAACATAAAAAATGCTGTTACAGAAAATTCAGAGCAGAGTAGATCCTAAAAGATATTTAATGAGGAGGAAAATCAATTATTCTAATGGCCTCTTCTAATGACTGATGGGAGAAACAAGAACCAGAGTTAAAAAAAAACATCCTGAAGTCATATCAGTCAGAGCAAAATAAGGATCGTTGCACATTATTTTGTACGTTTACTACCTTAATGATTTTAATAACTGCTTCTAAACTAGAAGCATTTAATGTACAGATCCTTGAAAAGGACCTCACTTCTGTCTGATCTGTACATGGCACCAACAGCCACATCCATCGTATCAGAAAACCATCCTTGAAATCATTCAGACCAGAGCTGCAATGAAGTTTGATGACGACATTAAATGAACAGAATTTACAAACAACTTTCTGTATCTGCTGATACATCTCACAACACAATAGAAATTTGTCAACAGTCAGAGTTTTGCTATACCATTCATACCGGGGGATCCAACCGAGGACACTGTAGGCAATGTTGCAAAGCAGTTTTTCAGATATTTCAGGACTTTTGCATCAATGTGATGAGGTAGCTCTGTCGATTTTCCAGTCAATCCAACTCACTCGATTGGTCAAAAACAAAATTTCCCATCTGTTTATTTTACTTGTTTCTCAATGAAGCTGCTGGAAAATCTGCAATATCAAAATGCAATGGAAAAGGACACATACTGTGATAAAAATGACTGTACCAAACACAACAGCTGAATCGCTGAGAGGACAGAGAGAGAGACCGGGAGGACGTCAGGCAAACGGACAAAACCTGGAAAATAGTAGTCTGTATATGTATGTAACTGTATATGTAGTTACTAAACCACATTAATGCATGGTTGCACAAGGTATCCACTCAAACACACACACACACACACACACACACACACACACAGAAACTCTATAGATATTGCTCACATGATTCAGGTTTTCCAGCAGGACTGAAAAATTCATATCTTGTCCAAACATAATTGAATATTTCCTCTCGATAGGAGTTGTCTGACACTGAAAATAAATACTTTTTCTGTTTAATCATTGCAAGAGAGACAACAGGACAGTAGAAATGCCACACTGATTACTGGTCAAATCTATCCAGCTTGCAAAGTAATTTCCAGGTCATCTGAAATGTCTAACTGTAGCTCCATAACCACAACAACACGAACGCATTTTTATAGCAATATCTTGTAATTCAACAGTTCAGCCAACCGTCCTTCCGACTGAGTGCTTACTGTACGTCATTTGGGATTATTTGGTTCAGGAAGAAACAAACACCCACACACATTCTGCACATTTCACACATATTATTTCTTGATTCGAACACACACAGATGACTCTGCTCTGGCCTCTAGGCAGTGAGCAACAAGAGTTCAGAGCATATGTAGCTGCATAGTGTACATACAGTGTGATACAGTATGATACACAAACTGATATAATGTGGTCCAAATATAGATCAAGATCAACAGCAAGAGCGATCGAAATAAACATGAAAAGAGGGCAAGAAAGAAACAACAGAAGTCTGAAAGATGTAAACTTCTTCGTCACTTCATTAGTGTGCAACAGAACTACACTTTCTTGTTCAATGAGAGTTCTCATTTTCATACTGATTATGATTCCCGTCCACATCTGTCTCATCTTCAGCCCTGTTCTCTCATCATGCTCCTCTTCATCCCTTTCTTTCCCTCTCACTTCTCCCCCTCCTGCCTATTTTTCTGCCCTGCTTCTCCCTCTGTGTTTCTGTCAGATGTTGTGTGAAGTGATGGTCTTCTGGATGGCAGGTCCATGGTTGGACTGCAGGCACAGTAGAAAAACTCATGAATAAAATTAGATGGGTTTCATTAGGAACATGCAGAAGGCTGAATTAAAAACAGTCTCTCTCTCTCTCTGTGTGTGTGTGTGTGTGTGTGTATGTCTCTTCCTCTCAATGTCATACTCTCTTTCTTATTTTCTTTCTATTTTTCATCCCCCCCCTCCTTACATTGTCATTGGGTCATTCTCTTTCATGCCATCACCCTACACAGTAGGGGTGGGATAATAATCAGTTTATCTAAATAAAAGCTAGCAGACTACCACCAACCAACAATTTGGATTATTAATTAATAGTCTAAGTCATGTATCTAGCAAATAAAGTCTCACATACAAGAATCACTTTAAATGGAACATATTTGAATGTTTGGCTGTTTATTGGACAAAATAAGCAATATGAAGATGTCACCTTTGATTCTACAAAAATGAGATTTTCTATATTTTTTGAAAATGTATTGACCAAATGATCACATCATTCATTGATAATGAGAATAGCTGTTATTAACAGCCCTAATTAAGATCACCGTAATTATTACAATCACAGAGTATGGCAATGACATGGAGCCTCTGTTTCTCACTCCACAGGCACAGAGACAAAAAGCAGAGTAGTCGTCAGACTCAACAGAACGTCACTTACAGCAAAGAAAGAATGACACTCTTTTATTCTACAGTGAAAGCAGGTTGTTTAACTGCACAATATTTTGCTTAAATTAAACATTATCTACTTCTAAATAAGCTGAAGTCTAGTTTGTATCATTAGTAGTATTTGTACATAAAAGGTGAATGTGAAATGAAACTATATTTAAAAAGAAATATTGTGAGATAACTAAGATAGGGAAGTCACTGAAGTAACCAAACAATCAAATCATACATTTCTTCATACAGGTACGAGCCTATGATGCAGCATAATAATACACATAATGCAGCATCTATGTTTTTCCACGTTTTCCGCCTCAAGATAAAAGCAGTATATTTTTTTGGACCTTGCAAATTTGCCAGTTCTTAAGCTGAAAAATGTCAAACAGTCATCATCAGCTCCTAAAAAGTTTGTTTCTTTTTTTTTTTTCTCATAAGATAAAAGTCACGTGATGTGACAGAAATTAGCAGAGACAGGAAATCAGGAAGAAACAGAAAAAGAGAAAAACAAGAAGAATAAAGGAAACAAAAACTGTCACCAGACAGAGGAGTAAGTGACTGAAAGACGCTGGTTTTCCACATTGATATGCAGGAGTGTAGATGTGTGCACTCACATGTGTGTATGTGGTCAATTTTGTTAAGTCTATGCTATCAGACACCTAATTAGGCCTACCTCAGCATGTCTCTGTGGTGTGTGTGTGTGTGTGTGTGTGTGTGTGTGAGTATAGCATGGTAATTAATTTCCCGTGAGTATTGGCTGCAGTGTTGTAGCCATGAGAGAGATTTAGTTCTGTGTTCATGTGTGTGTGCATTTGTGTATGTTAATAATTAGTGGGGTCCTCTTTTCTGGGCTGCCCGGTCGTGCCTGAGTGAATTTTCCCATTTCCAGGCTGAGCGGCCAACACAGCATGGTACGGCTCACTCCTACATGACAGGTAATGGTGTGTGAGCGCAAGTATGTAGAGTAAATTACTGACAAATATTAACATAAATCAAATGTAACATTCCTGATCTCTTCAAAGTGGTTTATGGATACTAGAAAAACAGAGCAACACCTTCATGTTACACAGGCTTTACAGAAGCCTGTAATTAGCCTGCTCCAGACACTTCAAGCTTCTGTTGCCTGCATTGTTTGTTGAGAGTGAAGACAACATGAAACATGTCCTCCTTAAAAGTGGTTGACAAATTGGCTCTTCTTCATGCAGCAAAACCTATACACTACACTGCATATAAACATATACCACCTAAAACCCTTTCAATCTTCAGATATTTATGTACATATTACATATTTTTACATATATTTATGTTTAAAGCTGGAAGTCACCAATCTTAATTTCGTTATGTGAAAACATGATGACAATAAAGATTCTTGATTCTTGATTCTTCTTGATTCTATTCCAGCCCAAACTCTCTCTTTGCCGGTGCTTCTACTGAAGTGAATTACACAGTAAATGTGAGAGAATGTAAGAATGTAGTATTCAACAAATGAGCAACACTTCCTGAAGGGACAGAATTAGTATTCAACAAATGAGCAACACTTCAGCCTGAAGGGACACTGCCTCACTGCCATCCAGTGTTGCATCGATGCTACGATCGTACAGCCTGCACAAGAACAAACCACTCGGTACGGTGCAGGCATCCACAGCATCCACAACAAAGCTACAGCAACACATCAACACATGAGTTTGTGTGGATTGGTGACTGGCATGTAAAGCACCGCTGCCTCTGTGTGTGTGTGTGTGTGTGAGTGTCTGTGTGTTTGTGTTTGTGTGAGCTGTGCTGCTCATGTGTGTGTCAGCTGTGCTGCTTGTCAGCGCCTGTGATATCCGTGTTTGTGTTTGTGTGATGCCATTGCTGCGCGCCAGCTTTCATCCACAGAACCCTTGCTGAGCTTTTAATGGTTGTTTAGGGGATGATTCATTGACACCTGAGGGGACTCATACGGGATGAGTCTCCTTATGGTTTTATTATCATGATGATGAGAGAACATTCTCACACACACACACACACACACACACACACACAAATATGGCCTAAAGGGAACATCTATCCTTGAAAAAAAAAAGTATTTTTTGTTCTCTGTACAGTCTAAAGCCCTTTTCAGAAAGCATTGCTTTCTTCAGTAAAGCTTAGGTAAATTAGTTCACTAACCACAGTTGAAGATCTCTTTTCAGGAAAAAAAAATCTGCTAAATTCTGTGTATCAAGATATAATTCAAACACAAAACAGATGAGGTCAATACATACAATACTCAAATCAGGATAATACAAAAGCTAAAGTGGGGGGGCTAAAATGCAAAACCAGAACGAAGCAAACAGATTTTTTTTATGCATTGGTGGGACTTTTTAGTTTTAGTATGTATATTTCAAGTACAGGGGATCAATTTGTGTCAGAGCTCTTCTACGGAGTGTAAAAGCGATTTGAAAACATATACTTGAAGCCCTTGTAAAGAGAATAAACCAGGAGAAATACTAGAAGATGTGGTTTGATCTCACTTGAAAAGCAAGACAGTTGAATTTTGAATGAGCAGAATTTAAATTTGGATGAGTTACACCAGTAAGAAGAGGACTAATCGTCTGAGCGGGCTGTAATAAAGGCACAAATAACTTTCTTGGTGTCCCACGATGAAATGGTAAATCTGAACTTTGCTGTATTTCTGAGATAAAAGACGCGTGGCTGCTGGCGTCACGCGGCTCCAATGAGAGCAGAATGATTGTCAAAGAACTTCAGGGTTGGCATCAGAAGCAATAATGACATTTTCTGTCTTATCAATATTTAACTGAAGGAACAAACCTCATCCAGACTGATCGTGGACAACCTTTCCAAATGACTAAATGAAAGAAAGGAATCATATGTTTGTGATTTTATCTCAGACGTCATTTAAAAAAACTAATTCTTACGCACAGGGCTTAAATTGTGTTTCTTTTGGTTCTTGCCTTCAGGTTTGAGCGAGCATTTACAAATAACAGATGCACTGTTTAAGATTAGTGGGACAATGTGAATCTACAGGGAGCCTTTTCGTTTTATCCAAATTTGTACTGGGAAGAAACACAAAACAGACACACACTGGAGGCTCTGCACTTGCTGGAAAAATACACTTTCATTAATTATGCTGCACTGAGCATAACCACCCCTATATAAAATGAAAATGTTCATCCTCGTGAGGATCAACATTCAATTTTCGGTGAAGAGACGTGGTCCTCGCAAGTACGGTTAGAAACGATCCACACAGATGTTTTGCTTGATGAACGCCGAGTATTACACACATGGGGGAGGAGTGTTCCCAAGTTACAGCAAATCACTTGGTTTGCAAATGATACAGCTGTGTGTGTGTGTGTGTGTGTGTGTGTGTGAGTGTGTTTTCCCAACACCTGGGTATCTAGCTGCAGGAGGCAGGGAAAACTAAAGGGACACGGAGAACAGAGAGCAGGAGGAGGAGGAGAGACGGAGAAGCAGATGCATGCAAAATAATCTACATCAGGAATGAGGCAGGGAGGAGGGAGTGGAGCCAGGTGGGATGAAGAAAAATGTGTCTGAGAACAATGAGGAATGAGGAGGTGGTGGGAGAGAAGCAGGGTTAAGACAAACAGGGAGAACAAGGAGAGGAGGGAGGCAGATGGGAGGAAAAATTGTGGAAAGAGAGGAGAAATGGAGGAAGATCGGTGTCAGAGGTAACAGATGGGAGGATAAATCGAGAGGAGGGAACAAGTGTAAGGAGGAGGAGGAGGAGGAGTGCTGACTTGCCTTTTGAACTACTTCCCTCCTCTCATCTGCTCCTGCCCCTCTTTCTGTAGGCTCGTCTTACTGCATCTAAAAGTAGGCAATCTGCCTGCTTCGTGTACCACTGCATCCGCGTGGTTTTATCAATGTGTGTGTGTGTGAGTGCGTGGGCAAGTGAGAAAATGGGGCATGTGTATAAGCAAGATATAAAATGTGTTAAAAGTGTGTGTGCATCAGTAAAAGTGACAGGGTAGATGTTTGACAGTTTGTGCCCGAAGATAAAGACACATGGTGAACCAAGAACTGCTTTCAAACACAACGCTGTGTGTGTGTGTGTGAAGAAATACACAATAAATATGTGCATGAATTTAAAGGATGATGAGTGTGTGTAAAAACAGTGAAGAGCTTCCTAAAAATGTGTTCAGATAAAGCATGAAGTGAAATTTAGATACAAAAATCAATGAAAAAATAAGAGCAGGCACGAACAGACCCTTTAAATAGATGCATCCACATCAGCTGAAAATGTTTCAGATTAAACAAAGAATATGAGTTGACCTCAGCAGATTACCAATCTGCTTCATGAACAATAGAGCTGTCCCCTAAGCGTTGGTTAGTTGAGAAGCCCCAAAGTTGAATAGCATTTTGTCGGTCCAATCGGTTGTATCAATCCGTAGTTTTTTTATCTGTATAATCATATACAGAACAACAGCACATTTTCTTGCCTGAAAATGACCTTACTACAAAACCATGATGGGAAAAGAAAAAGGGCAGTGTGACGAAAAGCAGAGGAACTCGTTTCTTTCTGATGGCTCGACTCCTTGGACTGGATTCACGTAAACGTTGATCATCATCACACATCACAGATGATGAACAAAAGGCAATAAAACATGAGACAACATGAGCAGAGTGTGTGACTGTGCAGTAATGGACAAATGCTAAAGAATTCTTATAATCTTCATAATTGTTAAGTATTTACAGTTTGTACGTTGCTGGCTACAGGAAGTGTGCAGTATGTGGGTGATTTGTATCGAGATAAACACACATAATCAAGTCTGTCTGCGCCGTCCTCAGTGCATCAGCTCCTTGGCCGCTTTGATTAGATCACTGCTTATTGAACATATATTGCTCGGATGCAAACATGACATCATGTGACATAATCTCCATGCATTTAGCTCTTCACTGATCTCAGACACTGTCTATCTAGAAATAAACCAACGTCAAGCTGCATCTCACTCCTGTGTTCCTACAAGGTTCCACATTACAAGTGACATAATTTCACTGATGATTTGTGAGGTTTGCCTCATCTGCTGTTGCCTAGTTTTGGTTGCCTTTTGTACAAGTTCAGCTTCCCCCTAACAGGCTTTCACATCCAGCTCTGAAATTAGAACAAAACTCTCAAGTCAACCGCCTGTCAATACTTCCTATGTTCTTTGAAATAATGAAGACCCCTTTGGTTTATCCGGCCTTCACTGAGGAATCAAAAGTTTCTTGCTATAAATAAGACAAAAGTTTTAGATGCATTTGTTTTTGTTGTTTGCGCTGATCTGAATTGTGTGTATTTGTGTGTATGTGTGAGTTTGTGTGCGCAATGGGTGAGAAAAGTGTGGGCAAAGAGACAGTAAGCAAGATGAGTAAAATTGGTGTCAAATAGTGTGTGTGCAAAGACTTCAGTAAAAGTGACAGGGAGATAATGTTGATTGCCCAGTTTGTGCCCGAAGATATCCACCCAAACACACAAACGGACACAGAAGAGAGAAACACGGACTGACTTTCAAGAAACACACTAACGTTCTCCTTGTGTGTGTCAAACCAGTGTGAAAAATCAAAGCTGTGTGTGTGTGTGTGAAATACAAATAAATATGTGCATGAATTTAAAGGATGAGTGTGTTTGAGTGTGTTTGATGTGTTATCTGTCCAACAGAGACTGTGTGTCGTCTCTCTTCTACCTCCATCTTTCCCTGGAACTTCCTCTTCTTCCTCTCACAGTTGCGAGGTAAATCTTCTACCATCGATACGACCGGGTTTCAGTCTCTCGGCTCGTATGCACACATTTCCGGCTGAAACTGTTAATCAATGACTTTCATCTGACTTATGAGGAAAACAATGCTTGCATTTCAGATTTGCCCATGAAGGCTCAGCGTTCCTGCTTAGAGATAGAAAACCAAACCCCATCTTATCCAGTTTTCTTCATTGTGTTGCAGAAACGCGAAGGACCAATCATAACCAAGAGCTAACAGAAAATGACGAAGGCGGGCCTCGCTCATATCATTTAAAGTTTTAACACTGGACATGAATGTTCTTCTTTTTCAATCCAGCTGACGTCATATTCCAGACATAGAAGAAGACCAAACCTCAAAGGAACGATGACGTTACGATCGAAAGTTAATGGAGCAGCACAGCCCTGACTCCATGGAGAAAATAAGCATTTTAAAAGTTGGTGCTTGTCGTCTCGCAAACAGTCCTGACAAAGCATGACTTCAGACTTTTGACAAATCTGCATCATGATGTAGTCACTTTGGGATCCTTTTAATCTGTTTATTGATAAATCACAGCAGAATGTGTTTATTTGGGGATTATACCACTGTAGAAAGTGGAGTCCGCTGAGCTAAAGTCAACAAACCACCAGCACACACCACACACACCTACTCAGTGTGAGCAACGGGATGCTGGCTGCAGCTGACTCAACAGCTACAGGTGTCATTGTGCATTTTCTGGATGTTACACACAGAACATTTAATGACTTTAATATAAAACACAAGTGACATGTGAAATCATCAACTGGCGGCCATTACAACAAGACAACAAGATCAACATTATTAGATATTAGCATACATACATTTAGGACACACAGCTTTAAAGACATGAGAGATCCAGGAAAAAACAATTAGCCGCTGATTAACTTCAAGGATACACCATTAGTTGTTAAGCCATGATTTCTAATGAATTAGCCTGATATGTAGAGGCATTTCAAACACTGCTTTACTTTGATTTCTGCCACTTTGAAGGTAAGACAAATTCTTATCTGACAATCAAAAAATATTTTCCCTCTTCTGTCTCTTTGTTCCTCTATTATCTCTCCACACACCCCTTCAGTCTCTGTGAGTCTGAGAACCTCTAATAGTTGTTTGTTTGTTGACCTCTGGCGATTTGAATCCTGCTGAGGTGAGGTGTGTGTGTGTGTGTGTGTGTGTGTGTGAATGTACTCCCTCAGCGTTGATCACTCATTACTTACATACAGCCTTCAAGGCATGTAATTAACTTCAGCTTTGATGCCCCCCTACCTGCTCATTTCCTGCACACACACACACATATACACACACACACACACATACACACACAGTCATTTAGTAGCTCTGACGCGGTTATTAAAGGAATATAAGAAAACAAATGTAAACCAGATTTCATTGTAACGAAAACAGTGCTGTATAAAAGAGTAAAGAGAAAAAAATTATTAAATTGTTCAGATAAAAGAAAACAAACTAAATGTAGAAGTGGAGCAGAGAGAGGGCTAGTTTTATATCTTTCAACATGACTGTCATTAAAAATCAGTGATCCAGACAACATATGAGTCCTCTCTGCTGTCAGGAGGGTGACTCTCTCTGGGATCTTTGGCATTTCCCTACTTCAGTTTTCTTGTTATTGATCAGCTAATATATGCAGAAAGCCATAGATCTGTGATCAGCTAATATCAGTTGGGTTCTACTCAAAATATGAATTTACTTTCTTAACTACACTAAAAATTATTTAAAAACAAGTAAAGTCCAAAAAGACTGGACAGTAATTAAAAGGAATAATTTTTCTACATACAGACATTGTAGCTGATGATGGTCAAAATAATCTCATGTAATTAATCAACGTGAAAAATGTGCCCATCAGTGAGGTCACAAACTAAGTTGCCTACAATAATCCCAACTGCATTTCTCTTACAACAAGATACAGGCACACAAATAAATACACACTTGCAGATTTTGCACACATTCTTCAACACTTTGTCCAGCTGTGAGACTAATTGTGTTTTCGTGAAAACAGGAAAAACATACACTTCACATCTCTCTGAGACCGATCTCTGCCTTAGGCTGTGTGTGTGTTTGTGTGTAGGCTGTGTGTGTGTTTGTGTGTGTGTGTGTGTGTGCGTGTGTGAAAACAGGAAAATACACTTCACATGTACAATCTGTGTGTGTCTGTGTGTGTATGTGTGTGTGCGTGTGTATGTGTGTGTACAAGTCCTATGTTCAACAACTGTTTTTGTCTCTTGCAGATATTAAATCAATAAAAGATGTGCAACAGACATTTTGACTCTCAAGTTGATGAGCGTTGGCCACAAGCCAAGCATATGTAGTCATGACACTTTTTCAATAGTTCAAAATCATGATCATACTCTACAAAACTTGGCCCCTGGTTGTATCCGTCCGGAACACACACACACACACACACACACACACACACACACACACACCTCCATTTACCCCGAGCACTAAGTAAAATAATGGAGTTCAGCGGAGGCACAAATGCTCTAATTTGTTATTGATTTCTATTGTTATAACTTTATCATCCTGTGTGAGAGGGTGAATATGTTTTTGAAATATTGAATAAATGTCAAGTTAAGTGTTAAGTGTTAAGGCTTATAGCCAGCAGTCCTAAAACTGTGTGTGTGCGTATGTGGGTGTCCTACATATCCCTGACATGTGAACATTAAAATCATAAGGCAACATATGAGCCTTTTTTTTCTATTTTAGCAACATGAATCACTTTACGTGTTTTGGTAGTTGTAACAGCCAAAGCTTACAGCTAAATGTTAATGTCAGCATGTTAATATGCTCACAATGACAAAGTTAATGTTAGGCAGGTATAATGTTCACCAGCATGCAACATTTGCTAATTAGCACTGAACACAAAGTACAGCTGAGACAGACGGGAGTGTCATTAGTTTTGCTGGTATTTGGTCACACAACAAAGCAAATGGGAATTTTGGCCTAGAGAGATGAAAAGTCAAAGGATTACCAAAGTTATTACAATTCCTCCAACTTCATGGGGCATCCTCACCATATTAGTCCTATCAACTTGCTGCTGTTCCAATATGCGGGAACTCCTTTTATAAACCATATCACCACAACAAAGGCTATGATCACTATGTAAATATAGTGTATATAGACAAGATGAAAAACAATAATAACTGAGTGGAGAAACAAAATGAATTCAGATCCATGGCTCTGTTATGCCTTGGGGGACATTTTGCTGGTGTGGTTTGGGTCCACTTGTCACTTATCACCTTTATGCTGTGATGAAACATTTCTCTTCTGATGGGGGTGGTCTCACCCATGATGACAAAGCTCCCGTCCATAAGGGGTCACTGAATAGTATGATGAGGATTAACATGATGTGAATCATGTCCTATGGCATTCACCGTCACCAAATCTCAACCAAATTGAACCCCGGTGGGAGATTTTTTGGGAGACACTTGTTTAGGGCTGCACCCAACGATTATTTTTTTATCAATTAATCTAACGATTATTTTTTTCGATTTGTCAACTAATCTAACGACTAATTTATCGACATACTGTAGGTCCTAATTCAAGTATTTTCTTCACTACTAAAAGTTTCAACAATACAGTGATCCCTCCTCGATCACGGCAGTTGCTTTCCAGAGCCCCCGCGAAAGGTGAAAATCTGCGAAGTAGAAACCATATACATATATATATATATTTTAAGCCCTTATAAACCCTCCCACACTCTTATAAACATGTCCCACACAGTTATACAGTATAAACTCTTTATATTCTCTTACATATTTGGTAAGATTCATTGAAATTATGTTATGTAAACACATTGTTTATATACTACGCACAAATATACGTATCGATCATATATCATTGAGGAGTTTTATTTAATATGTAATACAGTTTTAAACACATTGTAATAATACATATTTTAACAAAAATAATTTTATATTTACTGCAATATATAGTAATAATGCACTTCGTTTTACTTACTTACTTTGTAAGTATATATGTTGTGATTATCTAATATAAAATGTGTGTACATTGCGTACAGTATACATAATGTGTTTTGTTACGTAATGTTTGTTTTGGAGGCATAACAAGGGGCTTGACTACGCACAAAAAGCACAAAGATAAGCACAAAACAGCGTAAAGTAAAGTTAACACTTTACGCAGCGTTAAACACGCGTTGACGCTGAATGAACGAGGACGAGATGCTGAGTAACGCAAAGCTGAATCTAATGTTGCTCTCTCCTTCGCTGAGCCAGCCAGCAGCGCCCAGGACACATGACGCATCAATATCGCGTCGTCGCAGAAATCCATGACCGGACCAGCGAAAAATGCGCGATATATATTTAGATATGCTTGCATATAGAATTCGCGATGCGATAGAGTGAAGCCGCAAAAGTCGAAGCACGATATAGCGAGAGGATTACTGTACTTCAAACTTCAGAGAAGAAGAGCCGTAATCAAAGGACACACTGTGTCCGCTGTTCTCCGCTTCGCCACATCTCCGCGCCGCTACTAGCGGGCCGGGTGCAAGCGGGCGGACGAGACACAAACGTCAGCGCACCGACTGTGTTGTAGCGAGGACGCCACACTGCCGTTTGTTGTGATGACATCACCATGATCGCGATCGCTTCAAACATTCATTCATTCAGTCACCAGCCGGCAAACAGCTGCGGCCACGGAGCGGATAAGACAGCACCCTAAACCACCACTGTCATCAAAACACTAAATGACAACAGGAATATCTTTTGGAAGAACGGCGTTCATCCCTCCAGTAGAGTTCAGAGACTTGGAGAATCAATGACAAGGAGCAATGACCCAAAGTACCCAAAACCTTTAGTCCAAAGAATCTGTTTCAAGAAAATGAAGAGATTCCTGCAGCCTATTGCTGTCTGCATTTCCACAGTGGTCAAAAGGCTCACAAAGATTAGGCAAATAGTCTGCTGACATATGAGAAAGCAACGGCTGTTTTTACATGTCATTTTTGCACACAACTACCTGACACTGTTCCAGCATAAATACTCAATAAGGCCTGGACTTATCGTACCATTCGTCTCAGACCGTCTTCTGCTCCATGTCAATATCGAACAAAAACAAAGTGTGAACAGAGTTTGTGGATGCAGGCTTTTAAAAATGGTGGCTGAAATAAAAATGCTCAGAATACTCGACCAATCAGAAATGTTCAGCACTGCAAGGCCCGTCCCCAAAGTTCCTGTACTTTTGAAAAGTACTACCTCCCAAGAACAAGAACTTTTTGGGGGGTAATTAACCATGCAGTTGAAAAGCACTGACTTCCTCCAATGTTTCCTAGTCACAGGGGAAAGTTCCTGTGGTGGAAACGTGGCTATTGAAGCTGTTCTGACAGCACGTGGTGGCCCAACACCTTCACAAGACTTGTCTTAATAAGGTTTGTCTTTTAATTTGTCACCCATCTGTGTATACACACACACACACACACACACAAACCCAAGTGCACGTTCATCATGATACATGCTCATCTTGCCTCACACTCCAGTTTTAAATGGCAGTCTGTGAAGAGAGCATCTGGAGTAATAAATTCAGATCACATAAAATAAACAATACTGCCCTACTGTTATTTCATGCAGAAGCAATTCCCTACATTTACATCCCTGCAGGGCTTTTGTTAGCTATTTTTTAGCCAGATAAAATGACTATGCTCACATTCCAGTAATTGCAAGAGGGGACACACACAGAGCGGCAAACATCAGAAGGCAACAGTCTTCTACTGCTGTCCACAAAAGCAGCTGAGGGCGACGCATTTTTCTCAGGGGTATTTGGACAGCTGAGGGTAAACAACTATTAACTTCATTATCAGTGGATAAAGTGGATGTTCTTGAGAGCGACATCAACTGATCACTGACTGGGGATTCTGTTTAAGCACTACAAACTGTACTTTGCTTGCAGAGACTTGCTGCTTTCCCTCTAAGACAGAGCTGTGACAGAAACCCATTGAAAGGATCAGTCTTTGTACAGCCACAGTGGACTGTATGTACATTACAGATCTGGATATTGTGCTGCATGCCAATAGAGAGAAGTGTATTTGTGTGTGCTTGTTTTTTTATTTACCCAGCACACAATGCATCCTCACATATTGTATATACAGTAACCCTGTGACAAAACATGTATTTACACATGCAGTAAATATAAACAGTATGAGCCATCGTCAGACAACATACACGAAGCTGAAGCTATTCACAAAGACATATTTGCTATTGAATCCTCTACTACCAAGATTAAGTCAGAACCGATGTGATAAATACAGCAACTATAATTATTTTCATTACTTCCATTTAAATGATCAAAATAAAATATTGAGTCTATGATAAATGACTAACCTAAATGAAACTGTTTGAAGAACAAAAAACACATTTAAATAGATGTATGTGCATGCATGTATCACATATACAGTAAAAATACACAAACACATGTACTACTGGCTTATTTTCTCTCTTTATCACAGTATATGCGTCTCTCTCTTTCTGCTTTCTTTTTGTAAATACATAATTCAGTATCTGCACCTTCAGTCCATCTAATCAAAAACACCTATCCATCCTTTTATTTCTTGTTGCTCAGATCAGTACAGATCAGGGGGTGTCTATTTTCTGAACCTTCGAAAACATCTACACCAATAAGAAAACATATTGACAGGAGAAGAATCTGGTCTTCATGATCACCAAAGGAAAGATACTTGGCATTGTAGACCCTGATAGTGTACATCATAAGCTCTTGGTCTGCATACAACTTTTATGGATTTTTTCAGTGCTTACACAAGGCGCAACACAGTGTAAGAAGTGAATCATTTCATATGGAGTACGACAACACATTAAAGAGTCAATTTTAGCTTCATGTGGAAATCAAAACTCGACATGAGCCACATCTTTATACTCCCTGAGAGGTTATCTGCATTAACTGCTCTCATTAATCATCTTCCATTTGCTGCTGAGGCTCATATGCATACTGTATAAGTAGCCCCCCTTCATTCACCTTGCAGTGCCTGCACCACAAACCAGCATATAATGTCATGCTGCAACTTGTGTCTCCTCTTACCAGTCTCATTAAACCCACATACATCTGTTTAGCTTGATGAAGTGGGTTTGGCAACAGTAGAGAAAGTGGCAGCGCTGCCATTAAGCATCCAGCTGGACAAATATCACAAGCAAATGAGATGAAACAGAGGACAAATCAGCACATCAAGGCAGATAAAAGCTACACTGTACAGAGAAAATCCTCTATCATAGTGATATATTTATTGTTATAAAGCTAATATTGTACACAGTAAACTTTCTTGACAATCAATTTAACAGTTTACAAATAAAATATTCAATCTGGGTAATTCATCGAATGAAATATCTGACAAATTACTTTATCACAGTGATATGTTATAAAAATACAAGAAAATAATCCAATATTGCCAAAATGAAGTCCTGGTTGTTGAATAGCCAAATTAATTCAACCAACAACGGCCAACAACAGCAACAACCAGATATATTAAAGAGATTGCAAGTAAGACTAAGCCATGGCCAGATTAACTGCTGTAGGGCCCCGGGGCCCACGTTCATCCACCTCTCTGTTCACTGCATAGTGTATGTGGTCAAATACTACATGGCCCCAGGTTTGCTGTGAGGTCATTTGATACATACAGACGGATTCAAAATATGCACCATGTAAGTAAAACTCTTGCAAAATGTTCTTCAAACTCAATTTTGACGGACTTCAACAGCAGGACCCACCTTGGGCCTCCAGCCTAAGCTATACCAGCTGATATTATGTTTCACTTCAACATGCATACTCCCAAATACCCAAACAAACAATTTTATGATTTGATAATTAATCATATCATCAAAATCCAACAGCCACACAGTGAACTTCAGTCTTGGCCTGGCTCTCTTCTTCACAACTACCCCGAAAACAAGCCTGCTATCCAGGTCTGTGCAAAAGAATCTGTTCACAGTGTAATCTGCAGATTATCATCATATTTACAGGGAAATTTGCCACTTATTTGTTTCACAACTGTTATATTTGACCAGATTTGCCGCTAACTACTTCAAATCTCACACTCCTCTGGGCGCCACAGAGCAGTGTCAGTCTGAAACCCTGACAGAACCATGGTGCCATCTAGTGACCAATCAGAGAACTAGCTGGATCTAACAATGCACCGCCTTAAGGTGGTTTGTATTTTAGAAGTGTAAACCCCTCAGATCCACACAAACACACACAGTTACCAACATGTATACACCGCGAACTGCACATAAAAATGCTGCGTTGCACATACAGAGCATCAGGGACAGGAGGTGTACTCAGATCTGAGATCAGACATGATCTGATGCTCTCAGACTCATGAACGAGAAACACTTCGGTCTTTGATCAGTGTCTTTGATCGGTGTCCTGTCTGAAACTCCGCAGCCTGACAGGAGCTGCCACTCGCTCTCACCGTGTGAAACAGTGGTGGCAGACGTCTCTGGCCTGTTTGTTGGTGACGCAGGACGCCAGCGGCTCGGAGGAGTACAGCAGCTGCCCGCTCCTGATCCCGGCTGTGGCCCGCAGCCCGTTACCTTTCCCCGGGCTGTCAAAGCGCTGCAGCCCCGGTGCCATGGTCGCTTTTCCCTCCACGTGAACCCGCTACTGTTTACATCCGTGATGCACGCACACGCTGCGTCATGGCGTCACGCAGACGTACACGCTACTACTAGTACTTTGCTGTCTTCCGCATTTTCTTCTTGGTATTTCTGTCCACGACTCATTCAATCAAAACACCAGTATTAAAGATCGAAAGTGTATTAACAAGATTTTAAGAAAGCCTCCCTGTTAAAGTAAATCAGCAAGAGAGAGCGTGTTACACTCAACCCAGTAAAGAAACACATCTTAATATTGTTCACAAGATTTATACTGTTAGTCTTTGTTTAATTGTGAAAGAAATTTTGTAAAGAATCACACAAATTTTGACTGCAAACTTTCTAGTCCCCAACAAAAATCACAATAAATATTTTTAATACATCTGAATGATCTCATTGCAAGTATTCATCTTAAGAACCAAACACATGAAATTCTTTGCCTTATTTTGGATGTATGCTGAGCTGCATGTTATTAAAACTACTGCAGTATAATACAACAGTCCTGCAATAAAGCCTACCTACACAAATGAAATGATCAGTCTTTTTGTTGTTATACCTATTCTGAACATTATTTTAGTATCAAGTTCCTTTGAGATTTGATTAAGCTGTGACTTCTGATTGTTGTAAATTTGCTTTGTTAATAAAGCCACCGAAGAAGAGCTTCATCTTGTGGAATATCAGCTGCACGTGCTGCTCATATCTTCTGAGTATCAAACAGTTTGAGAAACAACGGACTGCTTTTAAATGTATTCAATCCAATAAAAACTATTACATATGACATCTATTACATCTAATCAATATTATTCTATGACTACGTCCACATCTCCTCTACAACAGAACACGCTACATTGTACATCTGTTATAGGCAGCTATATTACTACAACATTACAAACTGCTTCTTTCAAAGTATTATAGATTAAGCATTTATGCTCAACCACAGAACTAGTGTAAAATGCAACAACAACAAAATAAATGTTATACTAAATAAGTCAAATAATCACAACAATTACAAAAGGCTAAACACTTTTCAAAGTCAATGTTCAATTCCTGTTTTGTTTTTTTTTTCTTCTTTTTTTCCAATGTCTGGTTGTTGTAATGTGGTCTTTGAGTCATTACGTTTCTGGTGTGGTAGTAAAAGACGATAATATGCTGCTAGAATGGAGGTTATCTTGGTTGTTTCTTGTTGGCTGTCCTGAAAAAAACAACACAGCCATCAGTGGTGTAAGACAAACTGTAAAAAGAAAGAACAGTGTCCTGCTGCTGTCATAAAACTTAATATTTCTCCTGTTTATTTAACTTGTGTAAGTCCAAGATATGCTGGAAAATCTCCATTTCTTCCAGGTCCTTTTTGGACACTTTAAGTGCCACACTGATGCAGTTTCCCAAAACACTGACAACAGTGTTGAAGTGGAAAATAAAAGCAGAAAATCCATTTACTTAACGCTTTGACACACTATCAGTAGCAGAAAAAGCAGTCGTACTCCCAGCCAAACCTCTCTCTTTTTCTCATCAGAGATTCTGTATAAATTTCTGACTGTGGGTTAAACTTACAGCAGCCATTCTGCAACAACCAAGATGGCACTTTCCTTCGAAGGTAAACCGACTGCAGTCAAAACAAAGAGGGTGGTCAATGTTCCTGTCACCGATGTTAGGTTCCTGGTTCTGGTTCTTGCTGTACCTGCCTGTCTGGTCCTCCTCATCATTCCCTCGGCCTCATTTTCCCCCCTCTCTGTCCAGTCTGTACCGCTCCAGCCCAGCTTGGCTTCCAGTCCAGTCTTCGCCACGCCAGCCTCGGTCTTGAGAAACACAACCACCTGTTATCTGCTTTCAGCCCTGAAGTTGTCTTATTAAAACCTACTCTCTGGTGTCCGGTCTGGTCTTGTGTCTGCATTTTGGGGCTCCTAGCTTAGCTCTGCCTGAAAACATAACAAAAGACACACTATGTTGCAGGATATTAGCTCTGTTTGTGTGAACACATTAAATATTGACACTTTGAATTCTCCTATTCCACATTTAATACAATGTATGCTGTCGCCCAAAGTGGAAGAGCATTTTCCCTCTTTCTCCCATCCTCTTTAGGGCGAGTGCAAAAATGAAGGAGCGTGTTGACTTCTTCAACATAGCAACCCACCAGACAAACTCGTTAAGAACAGAGCAAATTCACATATCATCAATTATCAAATGCAAATGAAAACGTAAAAAAAAATAAAACAAACGTGATGAGGGGAACATATTTACTGTTTCCACGCTAGAATTTGGATCGAATGTGTGCATTTCAAAATCCATCTTCTCAGTCTTGTACTAACAAAGAAAAGATGCTCTTATAAATCACATCATTTCATTCATGAAAAGTGGAGGAACGGGCAGTATTTAGCGTTAAATTAACAACATACCTGTTCAAAGCTAGTCTGGACAAGATTCTGCAGTACCATGTTTTATAAATCAATAAAGACAAGTCAAAAGGCTCCCGGCTTTTCAGTCAGTACTAATACTAATCCTAAAATACAAATCCAGGGTTGGAATAATACATGAAAAAATGGCATCCATTAAAAAGCTGTTATAACAATTATTTTAATTTAATGAAGTCACAGCATTCTTTACACAGTATAAAACTGTGAATGAATGATCCAACTGGAGCATTTTTAGAGTCTTTTTTGACCAGGTAAGTTTGGTCTGGTAAGATCGGAGGCATGACTGTAAATGCAAAACATAATTTTATTTTGATTTGTAATCTTCACTTTTGTATTTCCATGAGAAAACCTCAAATGAAATGATGTCCTATTAGAAATGAGGAAATACATGGTGTAGTGAAAGCCAGATGTGCTGCTGTGGGTTGTTGCTCTTTAATAAAATAATTAGTAAGCAAGTTTCCTTGTCTCTAGCTTTCATACTTACTCTGTGTCTTTTTATAACGCAAAATAAACTCAGTATTACCTTTAATGACAATAACATAATATGTAAAAAATGGAAAACAACATCATGTGAAACAGTGACTGTTGAAGATAGTTACACACAAACAAGAAAGGAACATCAAGCAATAAAAAGATCTCTGAGAATATTTCTTTAATAATCATATGAATATCATATATGTATGAAAATGCAGAAATGTGCAGAAAAAAGTGAGGCCAAATATATGACTAAATATTCTTTAATGCAATCTTATATTTCTCTTATCTACAGTCAGACATGAGAGTCAAAGACAAAGTACACTGCCGCGCGCATAGCAATTTTCCTGGAGGTGCTGACAGTCAGACCATAAACTCAAATAATAAAAAATACAGAAAACATGCAACATAATTTATGAATATGAATTTGAAACTTTTTAAAGTCCCGAGGAACACTTAAACAGGTCTTTGCTAAATTGTGAGTTAATGTGTTAATAATTATCCAGATGCTCGCTACCTGTTTGAAATGTATTTAAGTTAAAATTGAATTTAAAAAAATAATAACCACAAATTTAGGTTTAGCTAAGATGCCGTAACATGTTTTATAAAATCTCTCTCTTTATATATTATCTACATATTATTAAAAACTGTTTAATGATAGCCAAACATTTTGACCTCTTTAAATGGTCAGTTCACCTAATTCAGCATATCTTCAACCTACTTTAACCTATTTCCATTTATACTGTCAATCACTTTAAGAGGTGCTGATATATCTGAGACCAACAGTCTTTACTGGGACTAACAAAAAAATAATTGTGTGACCAATATGGATTTTGGGGTTTTCATGTACATGAATAACCTGATAGAACAGTTAACAGATCAGGAGATACACCTCTATCTTACCTGTTATTACACTTGTCACAATGAGAGGAACAGTAACCAACTGAAGCAACCGAAAGAGCATTTCTCCTGGAAAACTGATGTGAATTTTGTCAATATCTGAAAGATTGAAATTTGTCTTGACAATAAGGCCAATTGCGATCCCTGTGTGAAAATAACATAGATATTTTAGAATTACACTTATTAGAAACACTTCTCATCCTGTCATAAATGACATAGTGTAAATTCTTAAAGATCCTCTCCAGACATAAAACGTCTCTGTCTGACTTTGTGGAAAAGCCAGAGTCTGTTTTTCACTTCAAAGTGTTGAAGGTGTCTCCTACTTGACTGTAAAGTGCCTTCTCTACAGGACACTCTTAAAACTTGTATGTTGGATCACGAGTGGCCTCCACACTAATCATACTTGTACACACAACAGCCTAGTGTTGTCAACCTGTGCACATACATCATTCTGCACAATGAAGCTCAAACAGCCAGCTGACAATGGGCAACACACATTTCAGGGTGGAAGGGGACTTTAACATACTTACTTAAAAAGAAGCAGTACAATAATCAATCACAACTCATCACTTGACTCTCTCTGTTCACTAGAGGGAGCTGTTTAACCCAAACTTAAGGTGAGCAGGTTAGATTCAAAGAGAGAAAAAATATTAAATGAAACTTAACGCCACGCCTCCCCCATCAAAAGAAACAACTCTTGTTGCCCTGGCAACATGCTGCGGTGCTGTGGTTTATTATTATTAAATGATTATAAAATGTATGAAATGGCCTCAGATTTCTAACATGATTTACGCCTCTATTTTTCTAATCAAACTAACTGATTGTTCTTATCTGTTCTAATCTGTAATCTATAATCTATAATGTAATATCATTACGGTTAAAACACTGATCATGGAAGATCCCGTTTAGTGTGCTGCTTCCCAGGAGACTGGAGACCTACGAAAATGTGACTGTAACAGACATTTATATTATCAAAGACAAAGACCAGTCTGTTCTCTCACATCAGTACCAAGGTTTGTGATGCTTCAGTACAGTTTTGAGGTATTTCTACTTTATATGAGCATATTTATTTTATGCTACTCTCTACTTCTACTCCACTGCACTGGAAGCAAATAGTATGTTTTTTTTAAAACTCCATTACATTTATTTTATGTTTACTTACTAATTACTTTGCAGGTTTAAATGATTAATAAAATAGGGTATATCTTTATAGGTTAAGCTACCAGGCAGTATATAAACATAGCTAAAAGTAGCTCCACCTTCACCAGCTGCAACACTTATGTGACATTAATGCGTCGATAATTATAATCCAATGATATAATACATATTATTATGAAATTCTGCATAAGTGCTTTTATATTTGGCAGTTTGATGCTAATAATTGGCTACTTTTGATAGATTGAAGATTTCATATACAAGACTTTTACTTGTAACAGCATTTTTACACTGTGGTATTCATACATTTACTTAAATAATAGATCTGAGACCACAGATTACCATAATATCTAGCACAGTACAAGGATACATTCCTTTAACTAGTCTTAAGTAGATAACTAGAATTACTAACAGAAGACTGAACACTTGCTTTACAGTTCCCTTGATAAATCTGTCTAATCTAAATATGATTAAGCTCAGACTTATTCGGCATGTTTAAACATGCATTATGCGCCAGAAAAGGGACGATCACATCTACAGTGTCATTCACAGACAGGTTACTTGAACTCTGCTTACATGACTACATTTTTAAACTCTGCACACTGAAACTAGGAAAGTGTTCACATCAGCTACAAAATTTCAAGAACATCAGTCAGTAACGTTGCAGAAGAGACAGAACAGAGACACACAAACAACTTTTTTCAATGGCTTTAACAGGAGACAGAACAGGGAAGAGGTGTTTTTAACAACAGAAAATAAAAACCTTCTTATTACAATCTGTAAGGAACAAACTGAAAGAGTTCATCAAAGAGTTCATAAAACGCCTTTCATCGGGTATTGATTTACACACAAAAATCATGACTTTTCATTCATTCATTCCTAATCTTCTGTTAAAAATCAGTCGGGTAAAACAAATGAAAATACATCCAGAACTTACAGATGGAAGAAATGTGCGTGAAAAAGAGGATAACGACAGCAGGAGCACAAACCAGTTTTAAATCATCTTCAGGAACTGATGAGGAAACATGAATGAAAATAAACTACATATAATATAGTGATGTCTCAGAGGATGTATTCAAAAGAGTTAAGTTGTAAAATAAGAATTTAATTCTCTGTCAAAGTCTCCTTAAAAACAAAGGTGATTTAAGAGATGAAGCCCCTATCTGATGTATGATGACAATAATCAAGTGAAGAAAACAAAAACAGATGAGAACATTGCATCTTTTTTTTTTAAATCACCTACACTCGACACCCCGCATATTATAAATAACTAAAATCAACTAGAGGATTAAATAAGAGGTTTTCTGAGTGATAGTCACCTGAACCAGCCGGGCGACCTGTGCAAATAAAAACAAGAATCAATCTACAATTCCCTCCATCCTGGGAAAACCTCATATCTCAAACAAATTTTCAGGTTCTTGTGAGTGACACCATGAGAGGCAGATAATAAGGTTTTATCTGAAACTGTTATAAATGCATAGGTAAGACACTTGAATCTCTCCTCTTTGATAGAGGTTTTGTTTCTTTACATCCTGACAATTAAGACCTTTGTGAGATACGTGGTTTTTCTAGGGCTTTTTTTATGGCATCCACTAATACAGCAAACAAAAGGAAAAAATAACTAACAAGACAGCAAACATTGCAATATGATGAAATTAAATGAAATAAAAAATGAAACGCATGGATGCCTGACTGGGAAAAGAGTGAAGTAAAATGACCCCAATAAGACATTTGCTTTAAATGTTAAAAAATGAGAGTCAAAGCACTGGTGTGAAAATAAAGGTGTGGCTTCACGGAGAAAACAGCCATCAGATCTCAACCCAGAGAAAGGCCTTATTTCTCCATCAAACCAGGGCTCAGATGTGAACACATTAGACATGACATGACAAAAATGTTACCTAGATGACCCTTAAAGAAGACTAAGTTGTGGCTAAAATAAACTTTTATATACTTCGACACTCCCACACTGAGGCTGATGCCCAGAGTGCCTAAGAACACACACAGACACACACACACATAGGCAGGCAGAGCTGGACTGACACACAGCTTCAAATGATCCCATCAACATCAAGGCCTGTACTGATAAAATACATTGAAGTATTCAACATTAATTGTACAATTGTCATTTATCCTTCTTTTTTAAAAAAAAAATTATTATTCCAAGACCCGCTTAAAAGTTTTCTGTTCAAGTTATTTGTAATGTTCACTGGCAAGCACTGAACCTGAAAACCGTTTGTGGATACAGAAACATTTAGTTTCTGATCAAATCATGTAAAGTCTGTGTTTAGTCTAGAGTCAACACAACAATGCCTGTAGAAATATTGCAAGATATTAAAAAAAAATCGTACCAGTCTTATGTGCAACATGTTAGACATTCTTCTGACGGTATATACAGAGGTGCACTGTGTGGCTGTACATGTTGCATATGCTACACAAAGCTGAATCTAGCTCTTTGAAACCCATAGAAAAAGAGTTTGGACTTTTAGTCTCCAGTGGCAGCCATGTCAGCGCACTGCAAATCAGATGATGGTAGTTAGAGAGAAATGCGTGCAAGGGGGAACAGTCCATTTAGAGTGTGCAGCTAAATTCATCATCAGCTGCTCATTGCAAATGCAGGGCATACGTGTTGTTAATATTCAATGAAACTGTATGATTTTCCCCCAAGGAACATATTTGATGTGCCTGTTGTCCATTAGCAGCTCAATGTAGATGAATACCAAAATAACCCTTTTAATCTTTTTTTTTTTTATGATATATAAATGCCCAAGATGACACAAAGCAAAGTTTAACATTAAACTCCAAACATTCATTCAAAGGCTGATTAAGACATTATTAAGACATAACGATTTCATTCCAAGTAGTAGACCACAGAATGGTTTGTTCATTTTAAAATGTCACTTGCCATTTAAAAAAGTCAACAATAAAAGCAACACTAGTGGTTGCAGCAGTTTATAAAATGCCCATTAGGGCACTTGCCATTTGTGCAGTGTGTGTGTATTGGGAGAGCATCTCTGTGCCCCCAAGTTAATAAACTATACATTATATATCACTTTTTTACATGTCCGTGGGTTGTAGCTGTTGTTTGTTTGTATTCATAACTGAGGGAGATGAGTCATGGAGGTCAGTGTGAAAGTTTGTATCTGTCAGTCATGGTTGATTCATTGACCGGGATAAGGACTTTTGAATCTAAAGTATCACTGGCTGACAGTGAACATGTGTGTGGAAATAGCTCTCAGCTAGTCCAGTAGGACACTTAAGTCCCATTAAGAAACTCTACACCAAGCTTGAGAATGTATAGCCTATTTAATGTCATCGGGGCTGAGAGGGATATAGGTCAGTTCTTTCTCTTCTGTTATGCAGTCTCTAGACTCCACTTATTCTCTTTCTCTCTCTGCTTACCCTTTCAGGTGAGTGTTGTAAAGGGACATCTGACCTACGACTTTTAGTCTCAGTGAACCCTGAGATTGTATTCAAAGAGCATTAAAAATGCAGTAGAGCAGGCTTACAAAAGCCAACTGCATCTGATATAATCATTTAGCCAATTAGGCAGCGTAATAGCCACTTGCTCCAAACAGTGGCAGGGACTGTAGTGGCTGCATCATTAACCCACATAACACTGTCTCAAGAAATAGTAGGAACTGCTGGAACCTACAGTGACTGACCAGAGGCTCCACCATGTTGATAAAGTGTTTGCTGCTATGACTCGGGGGTGAACCAATGTTGGACGTGAGCAATCCCACGCTGTATTTGGCCGATGTAAAAGTCTGCGTTTCTGGAGAAGTCCTGACAGACTGAGGAGTGGGCATCACCTAGAGCACAGTAAAGGGCGGTGCCACCCACACTGATCACTACGGTAACCAGGCAAAGCAGGAAGAGAAGCAGGCAAGAGTCCCCACCGCCAACATCTACAGGGAAAGAGAGAGAGACACAGTGTGTTGGAAGAAAGTTACAGAGCAGTAGATTAATAATATAGACAAGAGAGGTTGCTAGAATTCATCAACCATTTTGGACAATGTTGGTGTAGATTCCCCAGCCTTAAATCTAACCCTGTTACAAATGAGGTACGTGCAGCAAGACAATTTACTAGATCCATGTTTATGAGCAGATATGAGTCTCTAAACTGCAAGAAGTAAAACACATAAACACACCTTGTTCATAGCTGTCATCAGGGAATTTAAAGCGGACACGTCTTTTGGCAGGAGGTTTTTCATGTCGGGTCTCTGAGCTGGCAGACACACTTCTGCTGTCCACACAGACATGCCGCTTCTTCAATATGGAGACTAGGCCGGAAGCAGGAGAAGTCTGAGAGGTGGAGAAAAAAACAAAACAAAAAACAAAAAAAGTTTGTTAGGAAGCATGGACATATTAACATAAACATACTTTCATCTTCATGTCCAGCAGGTGTCAGTACATTACACAATCAGTATTGGACTTAAAAACTCACTGAAGATGCTCTCTCCAACACATTTACAGTCACTCACAGTCATTCATACAGTAGCACTGCCTCCCTTTGAGAGAAGTTATGAACACTGACCTAGCAATGATCATCTGAGGTTCAATGCAAAATTGTTCAAAAAACAGTATGTTATGATTGTAGACTGAGATTGTAACTTTGCCCAAGTAGTAATAAATAAAGGCAGAGTAACTACAGCACCTGTATGTCTGTTTAATTTTTTCCTCAACTCAAGTCATCTGAAAGGCTGTGATTTACAGTCAAACTGCTTATAAGGTTGAGGCGAATAACAAACGTGAACATAAGCATGTGACTACCTGATCACAATAATTTCTATATTGATGATTATATCTTGTTGTTTCTGAACCTTTAAATGGGAAGTAGACTATAATGTGAGGAACTGAGTTCTCAGGATTTCTTTAAGCTGTGAGTCTAATGCTTTTAAAATCTGGTTAAATGGACAGGGAGACTTGTATAAGAATGTCTAAAAGTATGCTTATTAAATCTGTAGTGAATTAAATGCACAGACACAATATTGATTCCATCTATATCCTTCATACTTGGAAAATATAATCTCATTTTTATTAAAGTGCAGGACAGAGAAGGCAGTGTCTATGGGCATGTTGTCATTCTTACTCATTAAAAAATCCTCTACGCTTATACAATATCTCTGGCTGCTCTACATTTTATATTTGATATAAGCAGGCCACTTCTCTGGTTTCTGGTTTCTCAGTTCTTTCTTCTTTCTCCGTGTACAAGGGTCTCTCTGCTGCTTCTGCTACTTCATTTATGTCGTTGTCTGTTCTTCTCTTTCACAAAGATTTAACTATGAAAATAAGTAAGCAGCACTTAAGCTTAAAGCCAAGTAATGACACGATCAATGTTGAATAAATCTAAAATGTAAGCTTTTGCCTAAACACACTGGACACAGAATCAGGCATCCATCCAAATAGCAATAACATAATAATACAGTAATCCTGCAAGATGCTGACAAGTGCACGATATTTTCAGTTCTACTTTTCTCTCAACATAGTTCTAATTCTCTCGGTGCAGAAGACTTAAATGTCAAATTGGCTTCCACATCCGCAAAACAAGTTAATAATCTGGGTATCATGGTAATGGCTTTGTAATAGCATTAGGGCTGCTCAACAGGGCACTGTGCTATCTGTTACAAGGCACCTAGATAGGTGGATCTTTCCAAACAGACGGAGACCTTACACAATACCACATAAACACGCAAACATGATGTACACACCTCCTCTACAGTGATGAGTTTAGCCATGTCGTCCAGTGAGGCGGCCTCTCTGATGATGTCGGCCTGTTCGACTTCATACTCGTACTCCTCGTCCTCGTACTCCTCCTTCCCCTCCTCACCCTGCTCCTGCTCCTTCATATGACCCTCTTGATGAAGGTGGGACTCCTGGTGATATGCAGTGATAATGGACTGCAGTTGTAACTTACATTATCAACACATAGTCATGGACACATCAATCCCTCCTTGTTGCTCCACCCTCTATAAGACTATTCCGACTGAGGCTATTAAAAGCGATGTGCGTAAGACAAAGCCGTTAAATGTGCGGTTCTAAACACTGTGTGATGGGCAGGTTGTCTCCAGGAGAAAATAATCTGGGGTAGAGGAAGTGATTCGTTTTACAAATCAAGCAACAGCAACGACGGCTTGTTAAGATAAATAGAGGAAGTGAGTAGTTGGTATGAGCTGCAACCGCCACCATGACTTAAAAAACATAGGGCAACACAAACCGCATCAACAGGAAAAAACAACTATAATACTTGTCCTGGTACTGGTATTTATTTCAGGAAAGTAGAATTAATAAGTTTAGTTGTAAAATTATTGCCAAAACAAAGTATACAGATAACATAAATTACAGACTCTAAAATACTTACTGTATTTCTCGATATTAATTCTCTATTATTCTTCCTTGACAATTCTTTACAATATCTAAATTCAGAGTACCTTCAGTAGCCAGGAAATTCTGATAAACATACCTGGGTCTCCTCATGTAGCTTCTCCTCAGTCTGGGCTTCCTGATGCAGCTGCTGTACCTCCACCTCTGCCCCACTGACCAGAGTCTCCACTGGGAGAGCTTTCTGACAAAAAGGCGAATTTCTTTCCTCCCGCTTCTCCTCCTCTTCGTCCTCTCCGTCATCTTCCATCTCCAAAGCCTCAGCTGCCTCCTCCACGTCGCTCTGCTCTCCTTCCCTTTTTGCCTCCTTTTCCTGTGTGAGACCTAAATCTCCTCCCTGCTGCTCTGCGGGCTTGGACTGATCCATTTCTGCAGCTGTAGAGGGGTGCAGTTCTTTTCCTATGGCTGAAATTGTGTATGCAGCCCCTCCTTCCGTCTCCCCTCCATCTCTGTCGCTCCCTTCCCGCTTGTCAGTCAGCTGAGATTCATGGAAACCTTCCCCCTCCTCTAATTCCCCGTCTGGGTCTTCCCTGCCCTTTCCTGAGATCTCAGGGGAATTGAGCTCGTCGGCCAAATTAATGGAGGGTATGATTGGATGGCTGCTCTGAGAAGAAGATGAGTCTTTAGCTCTCTGCTCCATCCCTCCGTCAACCTGACGGGCTGGATTAAAAGAGAGAGAGAAGAGGATGAGAATGGTTGAGTTTACTTTCTATAACACAGTAATGAGTGATTGACAGTCACTTCCTTACTATAGGCAGATGAATGTGCTCTCTAATACATAGATAACATAAAACCTCTTAAAATACATCTTTTCAGCAATTAAACTCACAGAGTATGATGAAATGGGAGCTGCTAATCTTGAATTTAATGTACTGCAATTTATTGCAACTTATTTTCAATGTGTTATCACAAACTTTTTAAGTGTGTCAACACAAGCAATGAACTGCATCATGTAGTACACAAATACAACATGCACAAGACAACAACAGAGTAAATCAGGGTGAGTGCTGTTGCATTGAGCCAACATGTTTATTCTGTCTCTTATTGGGGACTGTTGTTGTTAGTGAGTATTGAAGAGCAGATTCCCCAACAAACAACAGGTACATGTAAAAGTTTCAGCTGCATCTAGTGGTGAGGTCGCAGACTGAAACCAACTGAATACCCCGCCCCCAAAACTAATGATCACCATGTCCTGCCTCTCTCCTCAACAGCACAGCAAGGTACACCAAAGCTACTGAGCATACTCCCCTGTGGTTCATCAATTACACCATCAAAAGACCAAACAACACATGCATGCACGCATTAAGAAATAAAACTCTCATAAACTTTGCCCTAGTGTCTGTTCAATGAGACATTTCACTAAGACTTAAATATGCTTTGAGAAAAACACTGATTGTTTTTCATGCCTTAGCATTATTACTACAAATCACATATTATTTACATTATGACAAACCAACCACTTTACAAAGAATATCATGAGGCAATTGTTGATTTAAGGTTACAAGTTTTCTCTCTCTCTCTCTTACGCACACACTCACCTGAGGTACATGAAGGCAGTGCAGCACCGTCTTCAAAAGTAGGTCTCAAGTCCAGAGATGCACACTGTATATGCACACACACACACACACACACACACACACACACACACACACACACATTAATACATACAGGTTACACTACCACAGTTACATACAATGCAAGTTACACACATTTAAAATCTCACCCACAGGCACTCTAAACTTAACACGAGTGTTCACCGTGGACATTTGCATGCAAAATAAATTATAATTATAAATATGTTCTTTGTCATACACACACACACATACACACACAAATGATGAATGTCTTACCACAGCATCTCTAGCTCCTGGTCTGTGAAGAGAAGAGAGAAAGAGAGACAGAATGAGATGGTGAGAGTTGAAGGTCTGTTCTTGGTTTTAGTAAATGAAGACGTGAAAGATGGGTGACCCTTCTCTACTCTCCCAATCTAATATTAGCTTGAACACATTTCCCTGGCTATTACAACATGTGTGAGAGTGAGACTTTGTGTGTCTGTGTGTGTGTGCGCGCATGAGTTAAGTGAAGTGAAACCCTAGGAGTGTGATGGCTCAAATGTCTGAAAGTGCAGCAGCAGCAGCAAAGGGCCATATGTTTAAACTATCACTGCAGTGCTCACCACACAGAGATATGCATACTCTCAGTCAAACAAACACACACACACACACACACACACCACCTGTCTGGGAGCATATAGAACATGCAGGTGTGAATGCTGTGTGTGTGTGTGTGTGTGTGTGTGAGAGAGAGTATATGTGTCAGGTATTGTACACTGTGAACTTCCTATTAAATATTGAAAAATGCCATGGTGGGCTTCACCTGACTAATTTGTTACACTTGCATGAGCACAGACCACAACAGACACTTGTCACACACAGCTCACTAAACTCAAACACACGCACACACAACACAAACACACACATGAAAAACTCTTTATTACTAAAGCACAATAAAAGACAAGCTATTCAAAGTCAATTTGCAGTCTACTAATCTGTGTTATGAAATAAGCATTTTTTGAAACATTTACGACACATTGTAAATATGTCACTAAACCTATTATAGGTCACCTTACCATGGTGTTTATTTAAAGAACCAGCCTGACATTTAGGTAAATAAGCTTTTATACAATCTTAGCCAGAGTAATATGAGAATCAATTTTATGTGTGCATCACTAACAGAGACTGGTTAGAAAAACAAACACTAAAAAGTCAGGGCAATAACCTTTAAGTGGAAAAATATCCATTACTATAAATCAAAAGCTGCCATAGTTACATTTACCTCTTTTGTTTTGTTCACAAAGGAGCAGAGTTACACAGAAATAGTGATTTCCTGACTGAATCTCATAGTGGAGTTGCCAGATATGTACACTATCGTAATTCAGTATAAAACAATGGACTCTTGCACGTGCTGGTGACTAGTTTGCTGATTAACAAGACACATTGCTGAATTACAGCTAGACTAACTGATCACCACTTCTTCCAATCTTAGATAAACACATCTCAGATTTAACACAGACACAGAAAAAATGCACATGCAAAGAGTGCAGACACACATGCATGAATGCAGACTGACCGACTGTGCGTCTGGCAGATGTGTCTAAGAGTGTCCAGTCGATGGGTTGCCAGGTCGGAGGACGTCCTTCTACACTGACCCTCTGAGAGAGGCACACAGAAATAAAGATAGTTAAAAGCACTGTTATAACTATGAGGAAGTCTCTAAGAGCTTAGCTCTCCTGTAGACCACATGAACATAAACGCTAACTAGGCCCATAATCCTAAATGTTTCCTGATGGAATTTGCATTATATGATTACTGAAGCAACATTAAATATATATGACTGAGACACAGAGGCTGCAGTCATACTTTTGAGCAGTTTTATGCTTGATGGCTACACGTTAGCACATACAGTGACAAGGACAAAGTTCAGAACCTGCATAGTGCTGTTACATAGTACAAGGCTTAGGTATTTCACAACAGTCTATATAAAATAAATCTTATGTATACTGCATTGTCATTGTTCAAAGTTTAGAGTTAGGGTTAGAAGTAAGTAAGTAAATAAGAAGTAATATTTTGTTAAATAGACTAAAATATATAATACATTTGTATATGCGTGTGTCTGAAGCATGTGTTACCCCATTGATCTTGTAGTGCATTCAGGTTGTCCAACACTCTCTGGTGATAGAGTCTCTCTAGTTGGATGCACCATAACGCCCGCTGGTCTGAACATCACAGGTTAAGAAAAACACATACACGATTCCCCTCGGAGTCAGCTCCTTGACTCATTTAGTTCTCTGCTCACAAACCATTACAGCTGGTAAAGAGAGGCAAGCGAGTAAGACTGAAAAAAAACATAGGAGGACAAAGAGAGAGACAGAGAGGAGAGGAGGAAAACAGAGACAGGCCAAAAGAGATTGAGGGAAAAAGTGCTCCAGGATGCAGTCTCTCATGTTTATGGATATGAGCAGCCAAAACACAATCCTTCTTTGACATGGCTCACTGCTTTATCTCCCTCTTGCCCTTGCTCTCTCTCTCTATTCCTCTCTCTAACTAACTAACCCTCTATACATGCATGACATTGCTAAGCTAGCTTTCCCTTCTCTTTGACTCTTTTTTTTTCTTCCCTTCCACTTTGTCTCTTTCCTCCGACTAAACCTCTGTCCAACTCTTTCTTGTGCTCGTTCTCCTGCCTTTCCTCTTCCCTTTCCTGCATCCCAATCCCTTACTCCTACTCTGTTATATACTTGGTCTTAATTGACTGTTAAGCTTTTGAGTGCATTATTAGTATGATAGTGTCTCTTTCTGTTAGTATGTCTGCAAAGTATTCAGGTTGGTCGTACGCACTGTATATTGACTATCAACATTTCAGACGGTTCTTTGCTTAAGGTTGAGGCTCTTCAGCCGTTTAGCCTCATTTTATCTTCACATCATCCAGTGTTGATGATCATTAATTTACTGGTCACTCATAAATTATCTGTAAATGCTGCAATCTTTCCTCATTTGATAGGTATACTGTTTCCTTTCCTGTCAGATTTGACTTTTGATCTAGGTGTATCTTACCACTGTATATGTGTCGTTTTTCTCTCTGCTTCTCTACCTCGTGAGCCTCTGGGCATTCTGCATAAGCCAGCTCAGCTACTGGTGCTTTTCCCTTCTGATAGTTTCACCCTTTGTGATTACCCCTCGTCATTTTCTTATCTTTTCTGCCTCTTTTTCTCTTTTTGTACAGTGTTTTCCTTCATCCTCTTCGCTATCCACAAATTAATTCCCCACTCATTTCTCCTCAGCCTATTCTATCTCTTGCCGTCTTTTTAATCTCAAAGTCTGTACAGTCAGTGAGGCATCAAGTAATCCACTGTAACTTACTGCGACAAAGCAATCCAAATCCACAAGCTCTGTATGCAGGGTGTGAAATAAAATGATACAGATTATTATTATAAAATATAGACAAGTAATAGTTAGAAAAAGAAACATACATGGATAAAACACATGTATGGAGAAACAAGAAAGCTGCAAAGGCATTACACCGGAGATAAAAGTATGACACTCATAATACAAATTACAATAAAAGCTGCCCCCCTCCACCTACCAACTGCAATATACACAATGACATAATGAGAAGGATACAGTCTTCCTCAAGGACAAAGGCCTCAGCAATCTGTAGAGAGAGAGAGAGAGATTATAACTTTTAATAAAGTGCATGCTTTTAAAACATTTTTTAATGCTTTTATCACATCAGTTATGTCACGCAATAAAGGAAACTGGCTCAACAGGGGTTTGACACCAGACTAAAAATACTCCTTACACAAAAAAAAAACAGTAACAAAAACACCAACACAGAACACAGAAACAGCACATGATACAGAGCTGTAACTGTACTAACTGCAGCAATAACTTCTATAATCATTAACCATGACAGAAAAAAAAGCACAGTCTGATCTCAGAAACATGATAAAATAGTTAAGCAAGCCACCTCTATTTGAAGAGATGGAGTAGAAATGAGAGTGAGAGTGAAAAGGAAGACAAACAGCTAGACAGAAAAACGAGAGACCATGGCAGACACTCTACCTCTCTTCAGCAAGTGTCGCTTTCATGCCGCTCAGCTGATCACAGAACAAGAGAAGTGTGTGTGCGAGAGAGAGAGCCAAAGAAAGAAAGAGAGAGAGAGAGAGAGAGAGAGAGAGAGAGGAGGAGGAGGAGGAGGAAAGGAGGGCACAAAAGGCTCTTGCATTTCTAATGAAGTGGGGGCGCTGATGACTGAATGACCTCCATAGGTAACTGTGTAGTATAGTTAGTTCCAAAACGAAGTTGGAAAAAGTTTAAAGTTGTTTTCTGTTTCCTGAATTTTAAGATTCAGGAATTTTCCCCCCAAAATACAACAACCACCACTGAAAATGTAAAATAAATATATGTTCTGTTATGATAATGCATTTCCCCCTACACAAACACATTAACTTTATGACCTGAACACTTTCAATCAATGTAATAAACTAGACTGATCGAAGTAAATGTGATGCATATCTAACATGTTCTCAGTGCAGTCTGAACATTTTGTCCAGTCTTACAGCCTCCACTCTGACTTTCTCAGATGGTCCTCCAACAATTCATATTTATGCTAATTCCGTTGGCGTCGTACCTCTAGTTATTTGTGAGAACTGCCTCTCTCTCTTTCTCTTTCCTGAAACCAGTTTGACTTGTGGCTACAGCTGTACATGTTAATTTCTAATCTAAAAATATTTCATTTGAAAATAGTAACACTCACATTCAATTAAAATTATTTAATATTTTATTTATTATTTAACCTGGCTGTTATTGTTGTTTCATAATATTAATTAATTAATTAGCATCTCATGTTCAACACTGTCATTGTGGTGACTGTGGACCTGCCCACAAGTGCCCTGCACGGACACAGTTGATTTGTCGATGGAACCCAGAAATAAGTAAGCAGTGCAATAGTTTACTTACCTTTACCTTCCTACTTTAATTAGACATTAAAATTAGACCTGTTGTAAACTTGCATACATGTTGTAAAGCTGTGAGAATTGAAATGAAAAGTAAATGTTCTTTTAAAAGCTCACTAACTGGAGACAGTGGAAAGACTGACGCTAATATCTCTGCTTTGCAGATATCTCCCTAAGTCAGTTTTGTTTTACCAGTAATTCAGTTCATGTTTGTTTTTACACACAAGGAGAATTGTGCCATTAACCTGATTTCTCATAAAGATGCATCTTGAATACACTTAAACACAAAAACACATGGAATATGAAATGACAATTTAAACCAGGTGCAATAGTATAGGGAATAATCTGATTTCTGTATGTAGGTTGGGTTTGGAATTAGAGATTATGGTTTGCATCATGCTTAAACTTAAAAATGTTTATTGTTTCAGTGCTGTTTGATTTAAAGTAGAATTTTTTTCCACACACTGTCAGCACCACAAATCAGTACTTAAGTTTTGTGAGGTCCCACAAAACAGCTTTTTATGAAATCATTAGCTAAAGTATTTTAACAAATTGTATGTACAAATTCTATTTGTAAAAAAGGAGACAAAAACACACAAGAAATAGCCCCTCATAGTGACACCCTAATGTTCTCACTTCTTCTCACACACACTCACACACACACCTGTTTGCCTGGAAGAAAACATATCACACGAGTGCCTGATGGAGGCATTTGTAAATCAAACTGACAGAAATATTCACACACCCTAAAACATACATGTCCCATCATGCAGGTCTGTGTGTGAAAGAGAGATGTGTGTGTTTTTCATGTAGTGTACGTGTGGCTTATGTGTGTACTTGCGTGCCTGTCTGTGTTTGTGTGTATAGACACTGAAGACACCTATGCCTCCAGGGACAAAGTGCCATCCAGATTATGGGGTTGGGTGAATAAGAGTGATTTAATAACTAGTGTGAGAGCTAGAGTTTAAAGAAACTAAAATGACATAAAGACAGCAAGTGAAAAACTTTAAGAAACCATTTAAGAGAACACTGTGTGTGCAGATGAGTGACTGGGATACACAGCTTTCAGTGTCTGATGTGAACAAAGATGGGCAGGTTACCTGGTGAAGGTACTGTGGAAAGTTAGTGTCATCTCCTCTTTGTGCCAACTGCTCGAGAGACTCAAGCAGAGCAGGGCTTTGAGTATGCCCCGTGGCGCAGGTGGAGACTGAGGAACAAGTGGGCACTGGAGCGGAGGTAACGTGTTCCCAATTTGAGGTTATTGGTCCTGTCGCGGGAGGGGATTCTGCACTGGTATTCGTAGACCCTGTGATGAAGGTAAGGGGTCCTGTTGTTGTGCTGACAGGAGTGGAATCACTGGAAGTGTTGAGCCTTGTGGTGCAAGCAGTCACTGCACATGTCTCTGCACTTGAGGCGTTAGGTCCCGCCTTTAAACTGGCAAAGCCTCCAGCACATGTGAGCCCATTGTTGAAGATGGGTTCTGTGGACGAGGTAAGGTGTTCTGCAGTAAAGTTGGTATTTTTTGCTTCTGTGATACATGTAAACCCTGCTGAGCTGGTAGGCCTGGTGTCTGAGGTCACAGTTGGTGCAGTGGTATCTATAAGCCCTGTGGTGAGGGTGGGTCCCAGTGTATTGGACGCTGCGGAGGAAGCAACTGCTTCAGTTTTAGAGTTATGCGAGTCCACTTTGACATCACTCTGGGTCAGTTCCACTTGACCGATGGGATATGCAGTTTCTGGACTGACCGCTGGCACGAGAGGGGATGTAGGCTCTGGACTGGTCCCGGGGCTGAAAGGATATGGTGTCTCCAGCAGGCTGCCTACAGAGGCAAAGAAAGACAGCAGCAAAAACAAGAGATGAGAGAAAGACAGAAAATTAATGTTTCTGAAACAAGATGACTCACAAACAGCTTTGAAACACTCCTGAGAACACAGGTATAAAACAGGCTGTATGAAGCACTGTCCCAATACAATGACAATTAGATGTGACGCTGAAATTCCGAGGATTAAGTCCCTAATCACTAAATTTTGAGCAGATGAAAGGAATCAACGAACATGGCTCATTATTAGTAATATATAACTTGTTAAAGTGCAGTTATATGAATCAATGAGACACCCTGATCCATAGGAAAACAGATAGCTTGCATTAGATTTTGAACACAGCTATAAAGTAATACCTGTCTTAAAGGGGACTAAATCTCTAGAAACCAGAGAGCAACTGAGCAAACAAAAGGTTCACACCTATCCTTACAGGTACTACCTTGTTAAAACACCCACAGTGCATGTTTATTAAGACTCTTTGTAAGTGACTGGGTGGGATGTTGACAGCCTGTGTGTTATTAAATTAAATCTGTTTTGTTTCATTACCCAAAAAAGCAAATGCATTGTTCAACAAAGAAAGAAACAAACACACTGACTGACATGGACGGACACACAAATCATTTAACATTTGTTGATCAATTAAACTATTATGGATAAATATTATCACTCCCTTCTCATTTCTTCAGTGCATGAGAGCACACACACATGGGTAAACAAACTAACAGAGCAGCCCAGAGCACAAAGGTTGAATGTTCACCAACACTGGGACTTTTAATTGTGTGTGTGCGTGTGTGTGTGTGTGTGTGTGTGTGTGTTGTAGTTGTAGTTGTATTAGCATGTGAGCTTTAATCTGGTTATGTTTGGCAAGCCAGACATAATCTGTAATAGTGTTTGTCAAACAGACTGTGTGTGTGTGTTTCTCTACTTCAAGAGTTTGCTGATCGACTATCAGTACTTTTTTGGCTGGACTATCACTGGGACCACTAGAGAAAATTGTAGATGAACATTTAATGTTTATCTGTGTGACAAGCTGGCCACAATTTGACAATGTGACCATACACAGTCCGTCCATGCAAGAGGTGTCGACCTAGGCTTTTTTTTTTCCTACTGGTCCTTTTATCTTTCTCTTCATTGATCCCTCCTCATATTTCTTTTCTCTCTCTGTCTCCCTCTCAGTCTACATGTAGCCTCCTTACGCTTTATTTGTCCTGTTTCTCACCAACAATTCTCTCTGTTACACATGTGATTAGAATGACATCACCCCCAGTCAGCCCGGCCTCAATCCATAATGCTGACCACTTAAAACGCCACAAAAGGCATTTTAACTGTGAGTAAGCCAGATCCTGACCAGAGTGTTGGCCTTCATCACGACCCTGTCGCTTCTTGAGCTATCACCGTTAAGCAGTGAAAGCTGATACTCAGTGTCTCATAGCAAGAGTATATCTTAAATTAAAGCCTCTAGATTGATATTCAGTCAATGTTTGTGGTAAATATTTTATACTGCCCATGAATCAGTTTACTGTTTTTGTTTTAACAACTTAATATGATAATAACATGCTCAGCTATCTGTTAATTTGTTGTGTGTGCGTGTGTGTCAAAGTGTCCATCTGTGTATACAATAGGTTTTTCCTCTTTCGTCTGTGTGTTCCTTACCGGTTTCTGAATAGGATGAATCAGTCATGGGAGTGTCTGGGGACTGGCAGCGAATCAGACAGCTGGATCCCTCCGATTCTTCCTCCTCTTCTATTTCCTTCATCACCTCATCAATGTCTTCTTCCTCTTCCTCCTCTCTGACGCTTCCTGCATGTCCCTCCTTTTCCCGCTCCTCCTCCAAGTCCTTCCTACTGTTGCTGGGAGAGGCTTTTTGGATGAGCCCGCGCCCTCCTCCGTCTTCATTTTGTGAAGGAGCAATACTTTGAGTCTGCCCGAGCACGTTGGTCTCGTTGAGATTCAGAGTTTGGACAGTGAGGACTTCAGGGTTGGGAAGGTTATCACATAGATCAACCCCGCCAAGCTGAACATGTGACATTACTCTGCCCTCCCTCTCAAACTGACCTGGAGATGAAATAAAAGACTTGAACTTACAAAAATGTCACTTAAGTACGAAACCCAAAGGAAGCTGAATTTCTAAGTGTGTCAATGTAATTCAGTTGACTTTGACTCCATATTTGCAGGTCAGCCGAAACTTGAGACAAAGCAACCAGCATTCTCAACAGCTTTTAGTTCAAGCTACTTTCACTGCAAATCATGTCCAATTAGTATTTATATTGTGAGATTTTTCAGTTATTGTATTTAAATATGTTGGTCTTTGACTTTGTGTTACACTTAAGTGAAACTTAAACACTCACCACCATGATCCATTAGGTACTGCCCTAACAATGTTTGACCTTTCAGCCTGAAGGTCAGTCAGACAAGCCCACGTTTAAGCCTGCAGAGATAAGGAGACAGAAACCAGGCTGGTATGAATGACAGAAGGTATGAGAAACACACAGATAAAGTCAGACTCCCCTCAGAAATGACAACAAGAGTGAGAAAAGAAGAGATACGAAACAAGTTTAGCATCATTCCCGAGTTGTCAGACAACTCCTCAGGCTTTAGGAGATTATCAAAAACGGTCCTACTAACACTTTGTACTCTAGTGCAGTACTAAAGTACACAAAAAATCATCAAAACATATAAATTTGATAAAGCATGATACAGAAAAACAACAAAACTCTGAAACCACTGACTTGCTAAATACTGTGCAATGTTCGTTCATAATGGCAATTTAAATGTTTTCTGCAAGTTGACTGTGGTGTTGTTTATTTATTATGAAAGTATTTATGACATGATGGAGAGCCGTGACAGTGACAATTTACAATATGAACCCAAAGTAGAAAAGAAAAAAAGCAAAATACCCAAGGGGCATGAGTGGCAAAGTGATGCATGGCAATATATATACACTGAGATTCAGTAGATGAAATATCGTCCACCTCCTTATATTAGTCAGACCGAATACTATACACCACAACAGAGTGTAATTTGTAACAACATCAATTCAAATTACAGCTTCAAAACTGCAGAAGAGTGCTGCAAAGAGTTAACTCAACACTTGACATTATAAGCATCTCAGCGACAGGCTTTATTGCCAGGCGGCTGCACTGGATTGCAGTACACAGTGTAAGTGTACAAACTGGTAAATCAGTGCACAGTGCAAATCAGTATTGTGCAATGGCCTGCTTTTTATTTTACTGCCTCACTTGAGCTCACAGTTGACTCAACAACAAATTGAACAAAAGACAGACAGTTTGAAAAAAATCTAAAGTTTCTGCTGTTTCTTATAACCAATCTCTGGACGATACTTAGACTATCAAACGTAATGCGGTATCGTAATGTATGGGGCTGCAAATAGCTATTATTTTCATTATCAGTTCATTTGTCTATAATTTTCTCAATTAATGGGCACAGTGGACTAAAGAAGTAAGAAGTCTGTGAAACAACAATTACTGAGGGCACGTACTGTAAAACTGATAACTGCATCAAAACTTTTTGTTTTGACTTTTTGTAGCACCACATATACTACAGACTTTCAACACACATACAATCATACCAAACTCCTGTATGTACGGTGTCAACCACAAACAAATAATTCTTCTTAAAACACTGCACAGATTTTGCACTATATACCCAGCTACAACATGTGTGACTGTATCTGACTAAATTGTTTTACTAAATTTGGTTATATTTTGACTCCAAAGCCTTCACAAACATGCACACACACCCAAGCTAATGAAAGCCTATCTCAGAGGAATAAGGATGTAATGGTTTCCTGCAGCACTAAGCTAATTGTTCTTCTCTGTAACCCTGTAGTGCCCTGTGTAAGACTAACAAAAAAAACACTTAGACGGACAAAGGACAGCCAGGACAAACACAACAAGCA
The DNA here is from genome assembly GCA_023238725.1 of Scortum barcoo. Lineage (NCBI taxonomy): Eukaryota > Metazoa > Chordata > Actinopteri > Centrarchiformes > Terapontidae > Scortum > Scortum barcoo. The sequence goes on from CM041531.1 coordinate 23,654,583, forward strand.
CAACTTTGGGTCAGTATGTCCACATTCTTCTTAAAAGTCTTATGGATAATGGTACACTTTGGGAGAGTCCATGAAGAAGTCGGCACTGAGGACTGTTTTCTCTAAGGAGACACTTATGGGATTACATAACCATCTTGCCAGTAGTTTAAACAAGCTCCATAAGATTTGACAAGCTTTCTGTAATTTCTAAGCTTGGGATCAACAAAGTATATCTATCTACCTAAGAGACGACACATTCTGGATACATGCTATGTCCCAGTGGATATATATATACATTAACATGGCTTTGAGATACAAATAGAAAGGAGTATGGGATGACAGACAGAGTCTAATTAGTCCACGCTCTAAACGTCCCTCTGGAAGATAAAACAGTCCCAGGCCACGACAAACAACAGTGGCATTAAGGCTTATGCAACAACGACCTCCAGATTACACACACAGAGGTGTTATTGCACCTGTCATACGTCTTTCTTAAGCTTTATGGAGGTTATTTTGTTTTATATACCTACACCGTCCTCTCCCACAGAGCCATCTGTCCATACAGCCATCCATCCTCTCCTCTTTTTGAGTCTGCCCTCCTCCACAGGGGAGCATAAATAATGAAAGACTGAAGGAGGGGAAACACACAAAGGTGGACGAAATATAGACCTTGTGAGAGGCCCAAAAACAACAATGACAAATGAACAGACAATGACTTCTCAGGTTATGTTTACATATACACAAAAAGAAACCTCCCCATAAAATTGGAGGAAAAACATTTGCAGTAATTGTACCCTTGTCAGTCAAAGAGGTGTTGGCAGGTTAGTCATCAATTTAGGGCGGAAACATTTAGTAAAGGTAGTTTTAAAAAGAAGACTGACTCGACTCACTGTCCATGTCTACATATATGAACTTATATGTGTGTATATATATTTAATGTTAGCTAATATTAGATGAGTGTATGACCCTGAGCAACACAGACAGGTGACAGACACCAAACATGTAACTCACTGACAGCACAGTCTCCTTGTTTCTGTCACGGCTGACTCCATAAATAAAAATATAAACATAAATATAATCATACATCTTTGTTTACGTTAACGTTTACCGGACAGTGGCCAACTGTCGCAGCTCGGTGTGATAAGAAAAGCGTAAAAACGGCTAACAACACACCGTTACCACACAGGTTAGCTATCTGTCGATACAAACACACTAATTACTATTTAACGACACATTTCTTTTAGGACTTGTGTTGTTTCATCAGTAGAAACCGTCCGTACAGAGCTAAAGATGAACATTAATGACAAACAAACAGCACCTGGCGACGTGTTGGTTCATGTGTGCTATCCGTCGCTAGCTAACGTGAGCTAGTTTCACATCTGGCCACCACAGCGCGGAGGAAAACCTTCAAAACACAGCTGCGCCTCACAGGCTGTTTTACACAAATATGCTAGCTTTCAAACCAGCACACGTGTACAATTTCTGCGACACAAACCAGCCACACAGTACTTACGGCTGAAAAGGCTGAAGCAGACTGGAGCATCAGACACTTGTCCGGTGTTGTTGCTGCGGGCTGGAGGTGTTTGAGTCCGGCTGTCAGCGCTCCGAGCTCCGCCTCACCAGGCCTGTGTCTGCTGCTGCAGGGGGGACAAGAGCGACACCTCCTGTACCCATACAGGGCACACTTTATATTTATCATTATATACGGTCCATACGTCTATATATACTGTATATATGTTTTTACATACAGTTTACACATGAATGTTTCCACACAATATAGACTGTACATACATCTTAATATACAGTCAGTGTTGTGTCGCTGTTTCTTAACAATAATGCAAATAATTTAATCCAGTTCCTTCTTCTCTAAACCAATTTTCACTGTGTGGTGTGGGTAAGCCTAGCTGTTTATAGTGCTTTAGGGATAGGTATTGTAGGTATTGGGATACTAGATACCAGGGGAAGACAGGTGGGAGGGAGGGTCACGGTTACATACTGTACATGTATCTTTGCACACAGTCTATGGTCAGTACCTGTTAGGGGGTATTTCTTAACAGTGCTGTAAATAATTTCATCTAGTGCCTTTTTCTCTAATCTGACAAATTTATGCTGTATGGTGAAGGCTGTTTACAGTGCTTTTAGGATCATTATTGTTATTGTTATATGCAGAGTTAGTGCAGACACAAAACCTCAGAAAGGCTTCAGTTTTTCAGATATGTCCACAAGAGATACTAACTAAGCATAACCATGTTTCTTCATCATTTTTATGCATCCTCATCATGACTGGATGGTCTTCACAAAAATATTTTATACACAAGATACAGTAGAATGTGATGAAACTGAACAATACAGTGGTATACACTTATGGTGATCACGGTTACAGTGATCAGCAACCTACATGAATTAAAAAGCTTGACTCTTTCCTATTATCCTATACAAATGCTGTTTAAATACAGTAAACAAGTACTGTGCTTACAGTGTTCATTTTGTGTCTTTTCATAGATGACAATTTATGGGGGGAAAAAAACTGTAGTAATTCTACTTTCACTTTACTCAATTACCTTGATAATATTCCTCGCAGTAATCAGTCTGCTTGCAGCTGGATACCTCAGGCTGGTGCAGCATACAAGTTGAAATTTGGACTGGAAAACGAAATAATTTTGTCTCAATAAAAAACTTCCTAAATGAGTCAACAACACACTGTATGAAAACTTGGAGTTCCTGAGACGATCTTGTATGGTTGACTCCTACAACAAAAAACAGTTACAGACTGTCTTCTGTCTTTTCTGAAAGTGAATGTGCACAGGGACAGCACCTGAAGCTGCCCTTGGCTTGCTATTATTACTCCAGCCTGTGTGGTCTGATACCTTACTTTATATGCACATAATAAATACACGAATAGTAATATCATCTCCTTGCAATAACTATATAATTAGTTATCTGTCTGTAAATGTGTATTTACAGTGGTCCTGCTGCAAATACTTGATACACCCCTGCCAGAAGAATATGGTCTTCTCAAAGGAAACTTTGAACCGTAAAACCCATAGGTACACAACAAGATCTAATAAATGGTCTTTATTATAAAATAATTTATTTCAAGATGTGTGTTTTTCAGCTGATGTATTATTGCTTTGCATGTATGACATGAAAACAGACAACTCAAGCTCTCATGACATCTGCACACTGTTCCAAAAATAGAAGCATTGTAAAAAGCAAATGACCAACCTAATAAATTGCCAGTATTTTCACTGTATGAAACCAGAGAAGCAAAGTAACAGACTTGGTTAGGTCAAAACACACAGATTCCTCAAAATAAGAGCATATTTGGTGCCAGAACTTACTGAAACAGGGCTGAAATCAATTTGTCCCCCACGCTATATGTCAAAATTCTGATTTAATCATTTGATAATCATATTAAATACACCTTTTATACATTCCATAAAACATTCAGACAAGCATATGCACACACAATGAATATACAAAAATATACAAGACTTGACGCTGTACAGTGGAAAACTTCTCCTATCTTCCTGCACTGTTACTTCCCTAAAGGCATTGGTTTGAAAAAATATGCAATGCGGGATACATGCAGGGTTGTTTACTGTGAAACTGATGTCACAGCATACTATGGGTGTATCAATCATGTAGAGTACACGCACATCTCTGAATTCTGATAATACAATTTGAATGACCTTGTGAATCCATTAAGCCTTTTTCAGTCCTTGGCTGTCAACTGCATGCAGGGATTTTCTTGCACATGATTTAACCAATAAAGACCATTATTCTGAAACAATGTTTTTATGTTTTCATTGTAGAAACCATTTTTTCCATTGGCAATCAAACAAATCTTAAGTTAAGGCTAAGTTAAATCCCAAAAGCAACAAGTCGGCTACTGAGTTTTTGACTTAAAATTCAACTCACGGGAAATCCAGGTCAGAACAACACAGAGGGCCCATGAAAGTCATTCTTTCTATAATCAAGTATAGTAAGTCACATCATTTCATTCACTCCCTCCAGAAAAGTATTGTGTCAGGCAATAAATACATTAATTAACTTATTCTGCGTGAACATTTTACTTATTACTATACTCTGTATGCTACACTCTGCAGGTACCCTCTGTGTGTCCCGCTCTGATTACATCACACATTATGTCATTTGTCTCAATATTAAATTATTAAATTATACAGAGATGTTTTGTTTACTTTTGTATTTCATTTCTATAAAACTATACACATGACCTGTATGTCTATATTTTAGCTCCAACCCTCCCGCTGTGTGTTCTCCAGAATCTCCTCATAAAGCCAGCTCTGTTTGAATTCTTGGCTCTTGTCCATCAGCTGGAACAGTTGAAGATACTCCTCTGGATACACATGGCCTGTCAGTATGTCCTCCTGCATGCCCATCTCCGATAACAGCTTACTCCCACTATCTGGAGACCAGAGACTAGAAAAAACACAAATGAGGGAAAATGTGCAGAGGAAAGTCAGGTCAGAAGATGTGTTGGCTGTAGTAGCCTATAATACAGACATGTGCAATGTCAATAGCTGTGTCTGTGTGTGTCTGTGTGTATTGCTTACTTGAGCCTGTCAATGAGCTTGCAGTTCCTCTTTGCCAGACACTGTTTGACCATCATCAGCAGAGTTGAAGCATTAGCGGGAGTGAGGCCTGCAGAGAACAGATCAGCCCGTGGACGCAGGCGCACCAGGCACAGGTGGTCATTGGGAAGCTACAGGGAGAAAGAGGTGGAGGTGAGATGTTATATCAAATACACGATACCAATCAATCGCATTATTATCAAGTCTGCCGTCTCCCTTACCTTGCCCTTTGGGCTATGCACACTCTGTTTTGAAGACAACACAAATGACTCCCAGGGCTCCTGCACAGACAGAGAGGAGGAGGATGACGATTTAGAAGACTCTTTACATAACATTTACATGAATGTTTTATTGATACCATCCCAAAGCATTAGCTTCAAGGAGGTGTCATAAAACAAACACTGTAAGCTGTTTTTACTTAAACGTCTCTGATTTCACTGTAAACGAATGTTCAAATGTCAGCTTTACTTGTTTTAATACACGTACATAATCACCAAAATGTTCTCTGCCATGCTCCCTTATACAGTACCTTGTGCAGCAGTTCGATTTCACAGGCCATCTGCCAGAGGACGCTGAAGGCTCTGTAGTGCATCATTTTACCTGGACTTGACACCAGTTTCTGATGGAGAAATAATCAGATTATCGATTCTTTAAAGTTCCCAGACACAAGTCCTCCTAAGCATCGATAATTGTGTTGTCAGCAAAATCACAGATCTGAGCTTGTTTAAAGCTTCCACCACTGAAAACGGAAGGTATGAGTGTGGGTGTGACCTACATCATCCTCAGACTAACACACACAGGACTATATATTGTCGATTAACCAGTACTTATTTCTACAGATACATTTATATTTTTTTCTTTACCAGGTATTCCCTCTCGCTTATGAAGAGGTTGAGCTCCACTCTTCCATATCTGTAGATAGACAGCCGTTCAAACAAAGCATAAACCATCTTCAGCAGCTGTCCACGCTCATTACGCTGAGGCAGAATACCCACCACCTTCACGGGGACATCTAGAGACACACACACACACACACACACACAAATACATTAATGAAACACACACTTTAGAGGGCTGGACTACTATACAATGCACAGTGTTCATTCAGTAAAATGTCTTGTTTCATAAAGCTACTTACCAAGTCTTTACACTGATGTATTATGTTTTTTTAAAACCATTATTGATTTAAAATAGTTTTATCTAAATGTTTGAACCCTGTGAGGGGCTGAAAAAGTTCCACCTACCAAATCTTTGAGGTCTACATGTTCATGGTAAGGATTTATTTGCAACCAGAAGGGCTTAAGTAAAAGAACAAAAGCCCCTTTGTGTGTAAACGTGTGTGTGAGAGAGCATTTGTCAACAAGTAGTGTCTTAGGTTTTCTGTACTTGTGTTTGTGTGGATGCTTTTTTTCTCACCATCGGTCCAGTTGGCTTCTGATATTCCCAGGTCAGTAAACAGTTTGTCAGTGAACATGACAGGGGGTTTAAGGTTTCCATTGCCAATGGGGTCTAGTTTAAAGAAGTCACAATGAACCACCTCCAGCTGACCATCAAGCTGACCTTCCAACTCCTACAACATGAAAACACTGTTTATTAGCCCAGCTGCTACATAAGGGAAGACAGATTAATATCAGATGAATTTAGTTAGAACTGAGAGCTTATTAATCGCCATGTAAATATGCTAAAAGTTCTAAGGTGATTAAAGATGTTTGTGTTACCCGTAGATCATCAAGGAAGTACTTATCCCCCTCAAGAGACACGACTCTCTGAGCTCCAGCATTTAGCAGTGTCCTAGTCAGCACCCCAGGACCTGAGAACAACACACACAAACACAGCCCATCAGTTTATTGTCTGCTTAGTTTATCAGTCTTTTTGCCAAATTAGCTGAAAGTTACACACACAAAAAAAAACAAAACACACATTAAATCCACCTCTGAGTTTTACTTTGACTTAAACATTGTATAAATACATACCTGGGTTGCAGTCGAAGACAACACTTTTACAGTCCTCGGGTCTGAGATGCTGTGCCACTAGTTTAGCCAGGTCTGGGTCCACAATGAAGTGTCTAAATTTTTTACAGGCCTGAGCACGGCGCACATTTTCCTCTACTTCTCCCAGGTCTAGAAAATCATACCGGCACAAAGGACGACATTGGCTCTGGAAAGAGACAAGCGCACATACAGAGTGATCACACAATATGTGAAAAAGCTTACAGGATACTGAGAACCTCAGTTGTTTTCTGTCCGTGTTTTTCTCTATTCATTTTTTCAGAACAAGCTCAAGATTTCTAGAAAGGCGTAGCAAAGACTGTGACCTCAAAATTATACAGCATGTTACAAATAAAACCATATAAAATCAAACGTTAAATGGTCCCTAAGGCAGAGATGGGACATTGCAGCCACAGATAGTGACAGAATTAGAGAAAGTGGGACAACTTGTGAACTAACAACAGTTGTTTGGGGGCAAAACTTTTGGGCCTGGTGCAGCAGGGAGGATGGGGGTGGGGGGGGGTCATGAATGACTTTAAAATAGGTGAATAGTTAGTAGTAGTAGTAGTCATGAGTCATATGTCAAACACATTATGTAAAATTTCAAAATTCATTAAAAGTGGACATTTCCCATAAATCTGTAAATCCACAGCAGACAGGGTATGCATTTCTTCTATAACTGCACATATGCTGAGCCTGAAAACTAGCGAACCAGAATTGAGCAAAGCTAGGGATAACTGCCTACCTGCATAGCCACGGCTGACAGATTTCTGTGTGTGAGCGCTGCGGAGGGGGATGTCCTCTCTCCATGGAGCTGTTGGGAGCTCGGGCCATGTGTGGGCCGACCAGGACCTGAAGAAAGAGAGTCCAGGCTGTAGGCCCTTCTGTGAAGCACAGGAGCCCCAAGAGCACAGAGGCCAGAGGGACGGAGAGGGGCCAAAACTGCCCTGCGCAAAGAGGATCTACTTCTGATGGTCTGGCAGCAAGCAGAGCGCAACATCAGCTCCACCACTCGACAAATCTGGGTGGACATGATGGACCAGTAACTATAGAGGAGGAGGTGGCGGACCTCTTCAAGAGGCCAGTATCTGAAGAGGAAGGAAAAGGGAAAAAAAGATTTTAAGTTTAATAATGACATAATGATGACACTAACTTTTTCTTCTATAATATTCTATTCTAAAATGTTTATTTTACCAAAAAAAGAACCATGCACAGTTGAATCATAAATGTCATCATTTGATGCACAGTACCAGATTACAGCTATAAGATCATTCACCTATGTGATTCCTTGGCAGGTCAAAAAATAAGGAAAAACGACAATAACAAACATACAGAGTAGAGACATACAACTAATACTTTGTAATAACAGGGTTTAACAGTGCTAAGACTCTGAAGCTAATATGATGTTTAATGATGGTTAACAGAGAGTGGATAACATTATATTTGACCCGCTCAAGTGTTGCTTAAATGTTCAATGTGATCTAATTTACGAAAATGTCTTTAACACGCGCGTGTCAATGTGAGTACAGTCTGCTCATCTCGCACGTGGGCAGAAAAACTTCTCCTTATCTGAAGAGGTTATGACCCTGAAAGGTTCACGAACTTTATTATCAGCATAGATCAAAGAGAGACACACCATAATTTTATAGACAAAATGTAAATGAAGAAGCTGATCAGTTTGGTAATACTGATATCGCAGATGTTAGCCTACTTGCTAGCCGCATGCTAACATATCTTCCAATTAAAACACATTTAATGCCGTCTTATCAGAATAAATAAACACATACCTTAATGCAGACGGTCCAATATGACCAGATCTAACGACACATGTGTTTTAAGACGGCTGTAGTCGGAGTGTTGGACCGTAAAGCTCCGTGACATTGAGTGTTCCCGTGCATTTCGACCCCTCACAACTTGTTTTCGCAACACTTGACTCGTGCTGCTCCAGGCGCGTCCGGCTGTCGTCACTCAACCGCGACAGCTGCGAGAACCAATCAAATATTTGAGGAAGTTATCACGCTAACACCTTAATGCTAAACAAATCAATTAAAATAAGCATATGCTGCGTATTAGTAGATACATATTTTTATAATTGTTAAAAAAATACAAATTCAACTCATACTTGCATGTTATTGTTAATGTGGCCAAAAATGAAGCTGTTTTGGCCGCATTAGCATGAAGTTGCTACGGAAGTGGGCGCAGTGAAAGCAGCTCTGCAGTCCTGCCCCGCTGTTAGTGGTGTGTCTGAGCTGAAGGTGCGTGTGTGAGCTGCTCGGTCCCTCTCTGCTGTCATTATGGTCTTCGTACAGACGTCTTCCAGCAGGCCGTACCACCTGCTGGTCTTCGGGGCCTCGGGCTTCACGGGCCAGTTCGTGGTGGAGGAGGTGGCCCGGGTGGCGGCCGAAGGTCCGGCGGGGAACCTGCGGTGGGCGGTGGCGGGCAGGAGCAAACAGAAGCTGGAGAAAGTCCTGGAGCAGGCAGCCGGAGTCCTCGGTGTGTATCTGAGCATGCACTCACCAGCTTTATATTGAGTCCCTCAGTTTGTTGATGCTTTGAACCATGCAGTCACAGTGTAGGTGGTGAGCTTTAAATCAGAGTTTCAATTAGAACTTTGCAAAGAGAGGTTGCTTCACTTTAAATGACTCAGCTGCACATTGATCTGGATGTGGTGGTTAGTCTGACATGACTTTGACCCCACACTCCAACTGAACTGCAAAGTACAGGCGATGTTACAACACAGAGTTAACCTTTCATAGTTTTAACTGTTATTATTATTAAAATTATTATTATTGTGAAGGGCCGTATGTAAAAACAAAGTCACGCAAACTAATCTATGTGCCTGCAGATATGTTTTATGTCTACATTTGCTTACTTAGTCTGGGCTTGGAAAAAATTCAAGTATTTATAGAGTTTGGACTGTAGCAGGTGACTCTGCCTTGCTGAAACTGTATCTGATCTAAGTGATTAACTAATCAACCTTTTATTCAATATACTTTCTGCAGATCAGCTTGGTTACAACAGTAAAAGTCTTATTTTATTACCTCAAAGACAAGAAATTAGACCTGCAACTACTGTATCCAGCAAACCTTTTTACTTTTTGATTGATTAAAGACCAAAAGTGTCATTCATCTGAAAAAAAGAAAATTAGCAGTTCATGTACTGTTGATTGACTAGTGAATGGCTGACTAATATTTTCAGCTCTAACAAAAATGGAAGCATTATTTCACCAGAATGCAGTTAATATGTCGAATATATAAAGAATATATTTAGTATGCTGGTGATTCTCCAGGTTGACGATTTGTATCCATGCAACAATCTAAACATGGAAGAGTTCATCACTAGATCAAGACCAGGGAGCTATTCTGCTGTCATGATAGTAATGTGACTTTCCAGAGGATTAGATAGTTATTCTGTCGTCCCCTCCTCTTTAGCTTCACAACAGCTGATGGAACAAACCTCTTCGCTGTGCCACCCATGACACACACACACACACTCACACACACACACACTCACACACACACACACAGACAGCTTGGCAAGTTAGCTCATCCACTCACTCAGTGCATACTAAAAAATGCAATTTGGCTGCAATTTAAACAGAAATTTGCCTTTTTACCCACAAACCCCAAACTGTTACAGTTACATATCAAACACAGACATTATTTTCATATATTATCTTACCACTGTACTCATTTTCACACAGATATATATTACTCAAATATTCACACCTAGGGAATCATGAATTTTCTATGTATGTGAACTATGAAGACTGATGTTGTATAGCAAACATTTGGATCAAAATATACTATAGCACCTCTCTTGTTTGTGTGTTTGTGTGTGTGCAGGTAAGCCCGAGCTGAGGTCAGAGGTGGACATCATCGTGGCAGATGTAGGAGAGCCAGACTCCCTGGAGGCCATGTGCAAACAGGCGGTGATTGTTCTCAACTGTGTGGGGCCTGTAAGTAGACGGTTCCACAGCAATGTGTGCGCCTCTGTTTATTTTTCTTTAACACATACAACTTGATCTGACTCATGGAACAAACTAGTTTTTCCTCACATCCTCTCACAACATTGGCATGTTGGCATTCCCTTTGGAATCAGTATCAGTGTAGCTCAAATTATTCCCATCTCTCTCTCTCTCTCTCTCTCTCTCTCTCTCTCTCTGTCTCTGTCTCTTTCTCTCTCTCTCTCTCTTAAACACACACACACACACAGTGCAGCCTTCATTTGCACAATGAAGGCTTCTAACTTGACCGCACACAATAAGTCGTATTGTGTTAAAGTCAGAATGGAAAAGGGTTTTCACCACTTCTTTGTGTCCTGTGCATCATTCAGGTTCTTGTTTCAGTCCAAGTCCTTCCCCTCTTGTAACCATTACTGTTGCACACAGCAGCACTTTGCCAGCTTGGTTAAAAACTGAGGCACACAGTCAAAGCCAAAAGAAGATGGACCATCTTGTCCTTTTTAAGTTTCTATATTTTGATCCTAACAATACAAAGGTGCTCATCGTTTCCTAAAAAATCTGGTATTATTGGGTAGAAACAGACCCCCGTAGTCCTCTGTAAACCACACGTCTTGCATAATACAAAGATTGCAAATGAGGAAAAATGCACTTTGCTCTGAAGTGGGATTTCCCCAAAGAGCTGGAATGTGCAGCTGCACTGTGCACTTTTGCAACCTGTGGGAAAACGCCAAGGGATCATGTCTCTCACTGGGGTGCCTTAGGAGAGAAAGGAGGAAAAGTGGAAGCTGTGTATTCATCCCTTTGTGTGTGTGTGTCTCTCTGTGTGTATAGTACAGGTTCTACGGTGAGCCAGTAGTCAAAGCCTGTGTGGAGAATGGAGCCCATCATATTGACATCAGTGGAGAGCCTCAGGTATGAATATCCATAGTGCTGCACTCCTTTACTCTAGTGTGATTATAGTGAGGTGCTCCATCCATGTTATTCCTTACAGTGGTTGATTTTTTTTTTTTTATCCTTTCCTTTTCTTTTGGTATGACCTACTTTCAAAATGTAATAATACAAGTAAAATAAAGTTATTTCTTCCTTACTTATTACCCTGTTTGCCTTTCTCAAAGACGTTAAACCTCTAAACTCAAACATGCTGTATATATTTCTAAACATAAAAAATATTTGTGAAACACATTTAAGTTACTGACCTCTCTCCAGTACGTATTTCTCACCTAAGCATGTTTTCAGTCAACACTGCATAGATGTTGTCCTGCATTTCTTTGTTGCTTGTATTCAGATTAAATGGGAGATGTGCTGAGTTTCATACTGTAGCTAAAAACACCCAGAACTAGTCTAAAAAGTAATATTGACTTTTTTAGCTAGATGTAATTTTGGGAAAAAATCTCAGTTTCAAAAACCTGTTGAATTAATACAGTATAGAATAATCAAATAAGAAAAAAGCATTTGTGTGTGTTTCTGTCTGGCTGTATGTATGCAGTTTCTGGAGGGCATGCAGTTGAACTACAACAGCCAGGCAGCTGACAAAGGTGTGTACATCATTGGAAGCTGTGGATTCGACTCCATACCTGCAGACATGGGAGTCATCTACACCAGGGACCAGTTCAAGGGTATGCTCCTCATGACATGCACGCACACCGACTTTATAGTTTGAACGTTTCCTGAATATGACTCAAAATTATTATCGTTATTTTTAATAGATTCAACTTTGCTCTTATTTCTATTATGAATATGTTGCTTGCTGTAGCACTGCTGTAACCATTACAGCTGAAAACTAGTAAAGGTGAAGTGTGACAACACTAAATTGACCTGTGACCGACAGCTGGAATAACCGACAGAAAGCAAACTGAGCTCAGGTTCAATGACACATGCCATGCATGGTGTTTTTTAGGTCTATAGGCAGAAAAGATGACATTTAGGTACCACAACAACAAGAGACCCAACAGGTGTGTGTGAGCTGTCCAATAAAAGCATCAAGACTGGACCCCATTAAATGGTCTATGTGTCATATTCACCAAACTTTTGTTTTTGTGTTCTATTTATTCATGTAATGATAAAACTAACCAGGCAGGTGCTGCAGCTACCACATTATTATTCACCAATGAGTTAGCTACTTTAACTAGCTGCCTCCCTGGAGAGTGAAATAATCAATGCACAAAACATGCTGCATGTTCAAAAGCAGTGTGAGGATTTACATTTATTTTAATGTTAACTTTGGCTGGCTTACCTGGCTCATATCCAGGTAAATGTATGCTTTTGATTGTTGACTGTTTGACTGTTGAAATGATAAATTTGAGCACATGCTTCATTTAAATTATATCAAGTAGGCTCAATACACTGAAATAAATAATTATTAATGTAATTAACTTACCTTTTAATGCACAGCAGTCTCTGAAATCTGTCCCATTCTCTCCTCTTGTCTAGTGATGGAGCGATTGTTTTGCATCATTAACACGTCCTGTAAGGGTGGCTATGCTGTCATATCTTTGACTCCCATGTCCGCCCACCTGGCATGTCTCTAAATAAAAATCCTTTAACCCTATTTATTCATATTTTGACTATTATCAGTTTTAAATTTATCAATAAAGGTTAACACAAGTTAACTCCTTAGGGCATATACTGTCCTACTATTATTTATTTTATTTATTTTTATTTTTACCTAATGGTTTTTTTCTATGAAATTACAATTATTACACAGTAGCTTCTGTTATCTTAGCTTAATTTAGCAGCTTATTAGTGTAGGTACCATTAACATAGCATCAGCATTGCGTTAGCGTTGCGTTAGCATTAGCATCTCTGATATGCACATACAGAACTTCTTAAAAGTTTTGTTTGACCTGTGAGCATTATGAATTATATCACTGTATTTACAATAAACCTCAGTTTAGTTATTATTTACTTTATACTAATTGGTCTATATTATAAATTAGCCTTGTGTTGCCTTGCTAATCAAAGGATAAGCTAACCTCCATGCAAGAGGGCCGCTTGCACATGCTCATTTGAGCCAAGTGTGTGTTCTCAGATTGAGAAGTGTGTGTTCCTGCTGTACCAGTACCATGGGCCGATACTGAGTTACTCATGCTAAGCACACCTAAGCACAAACAGTTGGTTTTGGTGTATTGTGGGGGTAACCCTGAAAACTTCACAGGGCATTGTTTTGACCCTCTTTTCACTAAATCTAATGTCTGTTTTGTGGGGTCCAGGTTTTGGGTCCCCACAAAAATTTTGGACCCCATGCTGTGACTGTGCTGTCAGGTCGCGGGCCCCTCAATATAATAAAGACAAACACACACACACACACACACACACATTGAAGCATTATAATTTAACCCCCTCTGACACTGACATACAATGATCCATTCTCTCTCTAAAACATAGCGTGTGCATTTGTTCATTCGCAGGTACACTGACTGCAGTGGAGAGCTTCCTTACCGTCAGCGCAGGATCTGAAGTGAGTAAATATTTTACCCACAAGTCTGTGCAGTGGACCCGCTTGTTGTTGATCCTTGATCACCCGCTGTCCTCCTCATCTTTCCCTTTTCTGTATACTCCTTTCTTATATTTAGCGTTCATTTATTCATCTTTCACAGCAACACAGGCCTGCATTACTCTTCATGCTACACAAAAAGATGTTTTAAAAATGTTTGCAGTATCACATATCTCAAATGGTTCTTTTTTTTCTTTTCTTCTTGTTCGTGATCTCCTCCATCTTCCTATCTGTCTTTTTTTCCCTCAATATTTTCTCCCTTTGTGTGTGTGTGTCTCTCTCTCTTTGTCTTCCTCTATCAGGGCGGATGTATCCACGATGGCACATGGCAGTCAGCCATCTACGGTTTTGCCGACAGCCAGAAGCTCCAGAGTCTCAGGAGGAAGTTTAATCACAAACCTCTACCAGTCGTTGGCTCCAAGCTGAGACGCAGGTAGGGAGGGTAGTATAGCCTTTTAGCTCATTTCAAAATTAATCATATTTATTTTCATTTATGCTGTACAGAGTTTAGAGCATTCAGAGGGAAATGTAAGTGTATTCACATATTTCAGAACACCTTCTGGAGACCTTATCCTATCCTGATCTCCAGATATCCTGAATAAACCTAAAAGGCAAATTTAGTAGCAAAGACACTTTAAATTTGGAAAATATCCTCCTGATTTGGCTAACGCAGACTGATGAAGTTTCGTATTAACTTCAGATAAACATAGAGACGTATTTTTGCACTGAAACACGGACCGTAGAGTTTGTCCCCCAAAAACCATACTGCATCAGCAATACCATACGTTTTTATGAGCAGTGATATCACTAAGAAGTAGCATAATTTTACCAAGGCCTGGTCACTGAGAGGGCCAATCCAGATATCAGTATTTGACATTATAAAAAATGTTAAAAGTGTTATGATATAGATATGAGGTCATAGTAATGGTCAATGATATTGGTGTTCTGGCAAACTGATTCCTCTGACCACATTTGCTCAACTGTCCCACAATCCTGCTGTACACACAGGAGCTTGTATTTGATTTTTTCCCCACATGTTTTCATGTCATTGAATATATTGTGTTTTCTCATCATGTGTTTCTTTGTGTGTGCCTTTTTGTAGGGGAACATTGTTCTACAGTAATGATATCCAGCAGTATACAGTGCCCTTCATGGGCTCTGATCCCTCCGTTGTGAAGAGAAGTCAGCGCTTCCTGGTGGAGGAACATCAGGCCACGCCGGTCTGTCTGTCATTTATTTTTGTTTTCACAACCAGTTTTTTCCTTTATTCACATTTTCTCTTAGTTTCCCTCTGATGATTCACTCATAATTGAATAAACATTTTTTATTATTGTTGTTCTTGTAGCATTGTATCATTGAAAAATGATTCAATTTCAGTTTAAGTATCACAAATGTGATCAGTTATTTCAGTGGGTTTTTTGGCAAAGCTGGTTTCGAACCTGGCTTTGTTGATCAGCATTTTCCACTCTAGTGAGCATGGATTTACATGGTAAAGTTGGGATTAAAGAGAAAATATGAAAAACCTCCTGCTCACTGTTGTCTTGTTCCACTTCTTGGAAGTGTCAAAATATGATTTTTAAGGTTAAACAGGCAGTAATGTGAACCCAGCGCATACCACTGCCTCTGCTATATTTGAAGAGTATTAAATAATCTGTTGTTCATTTCAGGTGCAGTATGGGGCGTATGCAGGAATTGGAGGTATCGGGAGCATCATCAAGCTGATGTTTGCTGGCATGATGTTTTGGTTCTTGGTGAAGTTCAGTTTTGGACGCAACCTACTCATCAAGGTAAACAAACATGGTGTGCATGAAAACAATGGACATTACATAATACAATTACATTTCACAACTGACTGTTGCTAGGAAATGTTTTGGCGCTGATATTTGTCTATTGTTTCACTTCTCAGTACCCAGAGTTCTTCTCCTTTGGATTATTCTCCAAGGCTGGACCAACCAGAAAGCAGGTAAAGTGCTGACAGAACAGAAAATACATCGTTTATACACAGTCAGTTTTCCCCTCTGGTTATTTTCATGCATATGTGAACAAAGGCATTTAGTTCAGATACTAAAGTATTTTAAGACAGACACTGTCTGATTTGTGTGTGCATCTGTCTGTCTTAGATGGAGGCTTCATCCTTCCAATTTGCCTTCTATGGGGAGGGCTACACAGAGGGGCAGGACCCCTCCCAGGGGAAACCTAACAGCAAGATCCGCACACTGGTTCAGGGACCAGGTAACTGGAAATGAAAGCTCCTAGTGTGATTAAAAAGTTTTGTCCATGATGTATCAAAAAGTGAAAACACAGATATGTGGGGTTCCCTCATAAAACAGTTTGGCTTGTTGTTATTTACACTTAACGTGGCTTTAGAAAGGAAGCCACTTTTTTAGCAGAATTATAAACATACATACATACATATAAACATTTTATTTGAACCCTCGATGAATGTAGGGACCAAATGTGAGAAATGCTGTAGAGTGAGATGAACATCAGCCTTGTTGTATTTATATTCTGTCCAGCCTGAGTAATGAGACAAATTAGCCCAGTCTGGCCTGTTGGACACTTTCCTTTATGTGGTTGTTTAAATGTGCCTCTGTTATAATTCAGAGTGTGGATATGTGGCTACGCCCATTGCCATGGTACAGGCCGCTCTAACAGTCCTCAACGAGTCCGCATAGCCATGCCCAAGAAGTGAGTTTTAACACACACACACACACACACACAACCAATATGGGACATGCCTTTAGATCCAGTCCACATGTTTAGTTTCCAGATTTTTTTGTTTGTTGAGTTTTCTGAGAATGAAGTTTTTCAATCTATCTAGCCAGCGTGAAATCATTAAATTCTCATTTGTATCCTTGTTTTCCAGGGGAGGAGTATATACTCCAGCAGCTGCCTTTGCAAAAACCACGCTGATTGACCGCCTCAACAAACACGGCATCCAGTTCTCAGTCATCTAAAGTCTGCCTCCCCTCTCTGATGCATTACTCCAGGTTTTTCTCAGCACTTACTAACATGCATAATAACAAATGGGATATGTCAGATTAAGTTCTTACCCAGCATCTGATTCTACTTTTTGCATTTAAGATGCCCTTGGCTTGAATGTATTATTAACCCTTTGCTCAGAAGACAAAAAGCACAACTGCTGCAGAGTTTTCCCAGCCAAGGACAGTAAAAGAACCGTTGTGTGATAATGGGTTCAACGTGACCCTCCACTAACATGATTGTTGCTAATGAAGGAAGAGTTTTTGATAAGCAGTCTCTCTCTCTACCCCTCGTCACTATCAGATGAAACACTTCTTTTATCACACCAAAGATTTACTGGGGACATTTTGTGCAGACGGAAATCAAATTATAATTCAACAGTGTCTCCATTGAGTAAACAAACCCTCTAATGATACTGTCTCCACCTCAACTGGATAAAAATAGACTCTGCTTAGTTGCCTCTCCTTCATCATGCAGCTTTTGTCGCGCTACGAAGGAGTTACAATCATACGTTCTGCTGGTGACCTGTGTTATTGAATAGCAACAGTATAGCAGGCTGATAGCTTCATAGTGCTAAATGTAATGATCCTGCATTCCTGTGGCAGTCTTGTCTCTCCTCTGGACTGGAATAGTTTAATCCGCAGAGTGATGTTGTTAATCTCAGCCCAGGCTTGTCTTTCATGTTTGAGAGTTATGTGCACATGACAAGCTGTGTTTTTGGGTTTTCTTTTGGTGTGCTTTGCTTTGTACCGCTCTCATAAATAAAGCCATTTCTGCAAATAGCAATAAGTCTCATGTCTTTCTCACACAGCTGTACTGAAAGAAGCCAGAAATTAATACAATGTTTTTCCTGTCAAGAGGAGGATGTTTTTGAAGTTTTGAAAAGTTAACCACTTATTTTACATCCCTCTGAAATTTTAGATAGATTGTCATACAGGATCACAGGGTTAGTTTATGATCTACTCATGAACTTATAATCACTTCATGCACTGGGAGACCACCCCTTTCACCATGTGTTATTACAAGAAAATGTAAGAGCTTTGGCTTCATTTTCACAGGAGGTGCCCTGTTTTATGTTTTAGATCTAAAAATATATATGCAATGATTTGTTTTACATTTAATTCAGCAATGCCTTCGTGTGCTCTGATAGCCTGGGGGACAAGATGTTGGCTGTTAAATGCAACATCCCTGGTTCGAGTCCTAGCTTTGTTCCATGTTGTTCCCCAGTTCTCCCTTTTCATTTCCAGCCATTGCTCCACTGGGAACTCTAACGAAAGGCATGTTAGTGTTACAAAAAAGATTGTTGCAATAACTGTCATACACATTACCTTCAAATATATAGTAGGTATGTATAAAAAGTTGTTCCTTTATTTCGAAAATGAAAATATTAATAGTATTAATAATAGATTAGTTATAAAAATGACAAATGAGTGATGGATGGAAATGCAAAATGCAAATTCTGTTTACACATCCTTCAACTAAAAGAGTCATGAGTCAAATCAAACCATTTGCATGCCATACATTTGTCTTGACAGAGACCAGGGGGTCAAGTCGCATGCTGCACTGGTTAAATGACAGGTGAGCAGCACCACCATTGAGCCAGATTTTGAAAAAACAGATTGTCAAGACACTTCACTTCGAGAGTCACAAGGTGAAGATCTTCAAGCTGCTTGCAAGGTCTGAGACCATTTTGGATATCCGAGGTTTTAAGCCAACTTGAAGAACTACTGACCCCTGCTCAACCGAACTGTTCTCTTTTTGACAACAATTTAACTAAATGTGAGGTTGAGCCTTTTGATAATATCGTGGCTCATCTTGCTTTTATGTCCACCTTCCTGCTTCTTAACTTTGTGGTGGGCCTCCCAGCAAATGCATGGGAGATCTGGCTCATTTGTCGTGGAGGCTTTAGAAATCCATCTCCTAAACCTGGCTGTTTGTGAGTTTCTTTACAGTTTGGGAAATCTGTACTGTCTGTACAGCTCTGAAGATGCCTGTGTGGGCTTTAGTATCCAGTCGGTGGTGCCTTTTGCTCTGCTGTGGGTCAGCTAGCCCATTTTCCAGACCTCTATCTGTGTGGAGTATTACACTGCAGTGGTCCACCCTTTGATCTTCATCAGGTAAGAGTTTAAACTGAATTTCTACAGCTTTAAGGTCAGTCCAGTGACAATAAGTCATGTTTACTGAGTAATTCAACTTGTTTCCATTCTCAGATGCAAGCCCCTGAAGTACAAGTTGGCACACAGTGTGCTGGCCTGGTGTTTCTTCTTTTTGATTGCTGTGCTTCTGTGGACATTACCACCAAAAATCATTGAATATGCTTGGTTTGTTTGCCCACATTGTGCATCCTTTTGTACTGCTACTTCTCAGTTCTGTACTCTCTGAAGCGGCCTGGTCCAGGAGAGAAGGAATAGGTGACAAGATGAAGAGAAAAGACTTTCAAAGGGCAATTATCTGCCAGTAATGACAGCTCAAAATGCAAATAGTTCAGATATTGTTATAAAACCTGCAGGTCTGGGAATTCTGTGTAAGCATGTCCAACCCTAGCACAAGGCTGATGTAGATGTAGGCAGATGTACAGTGAAACCATAATTCTTCTCACAGGGCTAAAAGAAATCCTGCTCAACTTCTACCCTGATTTTGTATTTATTATTGGAAAAAATTGTGTACACACAGAGTGTACAGAGACACGCAGCTGTTAACACAATACAAACATAGGCACAGGTGTCCCCCGTGATCATTGGACTTTTAGACCCTTTTGTGTAAACTGTACACGATTATAAATATAATATTAACTTGAGGTAGTCAGTCAAAACAGAATCATTTCTTCTGCTGAGATTGTGGATTTCAGGCCAGAGTGAAGGTCTGATGATGTTTTGATGGGATCTGTTATATTGACACAAATGTATGTAATCATCTTATGCAGATAATTATGCAGATACCGTGAGATTATACATATATATAGGCAAGTCAGTTGTGACCATCAACATAGAATGTAAATAAAACTAAAAAAAAAAAAAAAAATCCAATATGTATTGATAAAAATACAGTTATCTCCTGTACAAAACACACAAGTAAACTGTTCACAACTGAAATAGCAGAAAATTGAATACTTTCTTGGCAGTTTCCTGGATTAAACAAGTAACTTGATGTCAAAAACTTTGTGCCACCTCACATGCACCATGTGCATATATGTATAATATGTATTCATTGTTTGCATTCTGTATTTAGCAATCTTTTCTATGAGGCAGAGCCCACTGTGCTCCTGTCCCACTCAACAATGTCTTTGACAATGCTTTTTTCAAATGACAGTATATGATTGATCTGCCCTCCGTTCTCCAACGTGTGCTGTTCATACAGTGTCCTGGTTCAGTAGCTGGTGAGAGTAGATGACTTCTTCATAGTGGTATTTTTCTGCTATAGCCATGATGGAGTCATTGCACCTGATTCTGCTCAAAATCTGCAGCACCTCAACCACAGCAGACCTACAGCGGACAGAGTCACAAGTCTGAATTACAGAATTGCAGTTATGTTGTTGTTGTTATAAATGTATGAAGAAAAGTCATGATATCTGCATGGATGTATAAAGATAACCTCTGAATAAACTAAACATTAAAGTCACATTTTGCCACTTGTGTCACACGGAAAGGTAAACAAACAGACAGCATAAAAAGCAGTAAAAACAAATACAGAAGCATATGCTGTTTGTATTACCTGGTGTTTGGATGTTCAGGAGGCTGCTGTTTGCAGATGGTATGAACTTTCTGAACTAGGTGGTTTCTGAAATTCTGTAGCTGAGGCAAACAGGCGCTCTCTCCTTTGAACCAAGACAACGGCAGACTATCTACTATCTGAGGAGACAGAAGAAATGTGAAGTTATATCTGAAAAGCACAAACAACCAAAGTAATATCAAGACAAGCGCACAAACACTGAAAATACACATCTCCACATTAAAATGAAAAATCTTAACACCTTTTGACAGGCATGGACAGTACTGCTGTGAAGTGTCTGACTGCTCAAGGTGATCATCAGGTATCGGTTCAGCAGTTTGTCCAACATCAGTTCCTTCAGTACAGACTCGGGAAGCAACATGTCCCATTTCCCCATGTTTCCTAGTAGCTAATGTAAACATAAATCAACTGTGATTAACAAACAGCATCTTGGAAAAATGTAACTCACCACTTAGAAAGACTGAGACACTATAAAGAGACACAGGTGTTAGAAAGAAAAAAAAAAGAGCTGTTAGAGAGCAGTACATTTATGGCCATCCAGAACTGGCTGTCCCTGAAGCGACACTGAGGAGATGACCGGTCTTCAAGGAACCTGGATGGAAAAACAAACAGAAAGAATCGACTGAAAAGACAGTAGAACAATATAAAGTAATGAGACACTATTTTGATTGATCTGATCTTTAAAAAAATATAACAAAGTTAAAAGTCATTAATTGACTATTTTATCCAAGGTTTGAGCAGACACATTTGAGTCTATACTGTACACACAGCATCTACTGCATGTCTGTCTGTCCTGAGAGAGGAATCTTTACTTTGTTGCTCTTCCTGAGGTTTCTTCTACTTTTTGCTCTGTTAACATTTTTGTTTTCCACTATATTTGACTTCAAGGATGGAAGGTGTCATATGCTGTTCAAATTCTAAAGCCTGTTGAGGCAAACTTTGATTTGATATTGGGCTGTAAAAATAAAATTGACCTGACTGTGTGCTGGGCGAAGAAAAGAAAACAGTTCTTTGTCCTTAACACCAAAGACCATGTACAAAATGATACGGTCTAATGAATAGAAAAGTCATGTGTTACACTGTCCCCAACACACTGAGATGAAGACATATCTGCTTTCTACTTTTCCAAATAATTACTTGATATTTAAACTGAAAGAGGCCAAAAACAAAAACTGACTCTTTGGGATACAGAGGGATGAAGACATCTTCATCGACACAACTCCTCAGTCGGCTGATCACAGCCTCCAAGAACGCCTGCATCAGACATAAAAAGACATTATTTTTAATATATTTATATATAGTGTATTAATGTTTTTCACATCATGTCTCATTTGTTAGATATGAGGTATTCTAAAAGTTTTATGTGTAATGTGTCAGCTGGTTTTACCTTGACTGGTTTACTCTGCTGTCCTTCAAACATGGAATAGTCCTCCTTCAGTCTGTTACAAACATCAGATAGACAGACGGACTGACGGCGGGACACAGGATCCCACACCAGCTCCACGTGGGCTGATTCAAGACAGAGTAAAAAAAGACAGAGGATGTGATTCTTCTGTAGTTTTTCACATCTGTGGACTGAAACACTCCTTCTCTTGCATTCTGAGGTGTTTAACTATTAAATATGGCTCATTTCAAAAGTGGTGGATAGGTGCAAGTGTGTGAATAACAGTTTGAAAAGTCACAGAGCATGCATGAGTGTGTGTGTTACCTGTTATCTTGGGTAGGACAGTCTTTTCTATGATATTCGATAGTGTCTGTCTGTCTGTGTGCTCTAGCTCCTCGTGGCCATGACCATGACAAAAGGTCTCGACTGCTGTGAACCATGGGAGGTGTTCAAAGTCCCCGCTATCATCCTGAGACACACAAATTACACATGATGTCACATGTTGTGTTAAGTCATCGTTGTGCACAAATGAGCTAGTCTCTGCGTTTGTGTCCACACATACCTTCAGTGGGTTCCACGCCAGCAGCTGTAGTCTTATGATGGGGTTCAACAACTTGGGCAGACATAGAGAGATGTAGGCACTGTGGTAAGAGTCGGGGTAAGATCCTCTCCATTCCTCAAAGCGGGACAGAATCTTCTTCACGCTGCAGAACTCATCCTGGACGTCAGAAAACACTGCCTGGGACCTTAACAGGATGTCAGCTTGAGAAGAGAGGGGAAGCAAAGAGGGTCAGACAAAGGCAACAAAGGAATCACAAAATTTAGAGAGATCATTTTTTTCTGCAATACTTAAAATAAAAAGTGAAATAGCCAGAGTTGTTGAGTGTTAAAATAAAACTCTGGTCTACAGGTTAAAGCTTTTGGTATTAAGTATTTTTGTATTTAGTAGATATTTAATTCCACCTCACCTGTATTCTTCTGCAGCTGCTCTTCGTCTTCTGCTGAAAGCTGCATGTCTTCAGGTATATCCAAATCTTCCTTAGCTTTAACACCAGCGTCTGCCTCGCTGCAACATTTCAGAGAAATATTATATAAATATCTGTTGCAATAACAGAAATATATAAATTCATGTGCACAGGGAAAAATGACCTAATGTAGGCAGGGAGCAGGCCTCATTAAAATGAGTTTGCTGGTATTTTCATGAATTGTAAAAAGGAGTATATAGTCATGTCTGTAACTGGTACTTAATCAAAGATAGTTTGGGCTGAAGGTATACAAGGGCAGGTGTGTTTTATTTAAATCCTCTGCTGTTCCTCTGCCTACTTTCCTTCTGCTCTCTAAATTACCTCTGACTTATGCGGTCATGTAATGCCAAGGGCTGAAGGTAAGTGAATGAGGGGAAGTGGAACAACTAATGAAATGCAGCCTGTGTGTGTTTAATCACGGGCTGGGTCGTGGAACTTCTATTAAGGCAAGGCAGGGTCAAGGCAGGTCCGGCTTTGACGTGCAAATAAAAGCAGGCAACTGGTCAGTTCTGGTACTGAGCTTTGTGTGTGCGGGTTTGCAAAACTAGAGCCATACAAGACTCTGGAGTACACATACCTTTTTACATAATACTTTTGTACTTGGTTTGATTAAATTAATTTTTGTAGGCATTTCTAATTGACAATTACAGCAATCTAGTTGTTTATGTATAGAATGAATTTAATATAATATGAAAGCAGCAATAAACTTTTAAAAAATTATGACACTCACCGTTTAGTTTCTGTTCCGTTGGCCGAGCTTCCACTCTGCTCATCTGTGCCATCTAAAAAAAGAGGGGAAAAAAATCCAGTTAATGTAAATGTTCCTCCTGTGGACCATTTTCAGACCTGTATTACAGGTACAGTTTGTTCACAAATGCACATACAGACACGTTACATGACAGATGTTACTCACAGCTGAGCTGCTGCAGGCGTTCAGCCTGCGTCTTGATCCTCTGTCGTCTCTGTGCAAACAACGCCTCCATCTGGTCAGACAGCTGAGAGTGCAACTCCAGCTCCAGTGAGTTGATCTCAACAACCTGACAAAATGTAAACCAATCATCTTCATGTATCTGCAGTTCCCAGTCATTTTTATATTTTGGCCCAAGAGTAAAGACAAAACTGCTCCATACAAGCTTTTTCTGTTAGACAAAACTGTCTTATTATTATTTTTAAAGATGATCAAGATCGAGATCAAGTGAGATCAGACAAGGTTTCATTTCACATCATATGTGGTATAAAAACATACCATAATCACACCAGTTAAAATGATTAGACAACCATTCCTACAAATGTATCTGCCAAAACCTGAAGCCTCCAAAGTTTTAGGAACTAAAACTGGACCCTGGAACCTCTCACAGACATTCTGCTATTTGAGGCTGTATATTATCGCCACCGTGGAAACTATCATAAAAATTAGGGATGTCCCGATCAAAGCTTTTTTTTTTTTTTCCCCAAGTAGTATTGGCTATATTGAGCAATTGAGCCTGAACCGAGTAATTGTTTTCCATCAGCTGTCACACATGGTATGTGTTCGCACAGCTTTCATGCACAGCAACACAATGAATGCCGCCGTCCATCTCTCCTCCACTCCACAGCTCCAATGTGTTTATAGAGTAGGGGCAGAAACACCACACAACATAAACGACAGCAAAACAGTATGAGACTGTTTATGTTATTTATCTACTTTATGCGCACTTTTTTTATTAATTAATCAAATGTAAAGATGTACAGAGCACAAAACTAAAGACAAGGGCTGCACCAAAGCAACAAACAATGGAGAAGTCTTTTAAAAGGAGAAAATTCCCTGAAATCCTTTGAGTGATTTTCTTCTATATGTTAGTTTACAGTGGACATTAACTGAGCAGATTTACTCATTACTCACCTTCTCTTGTAGACATTCCACCAGGTTGTGGACATAGAGAGTCATGGCCCTGTAAAACTTCAGCTGGCTCTCGGAGGAACTTTCCTCCAGAGTCTCCACAGAGGTTTTAGCACTCTCAACATCGCCCTCCATCCTCCTCAGTTCTGCCTGCCGCGCTCTGTACACCTCTTTCAAGGACTCTATTCTAGAGAGGACAAAATTCAGGAAAAAGGTGTGAAGTGAAGAATATACAGATGTCATTGATGTTTGATTACACATGTACTGCTTAGACGGAGCTGCCATCCATGGAGAACCTCTACACCCAGCGGTGTAGGAGCAGAAGGCCAACAAGATCATAAAAGACCCCAGTCACCCCAATCACCCAGCCACAGACTGTTCTGCCTGCTGCCGTCTGGCCGACGGTTCCGCAGCATTCAAGCCCGAACCACCAGGCTCAGGGACAGCTTCATACCGCAGGCCATAAGACTTCTTAAACTCTAAAAACTCATAAAATAATAACACCTTCAATAAAAACTTCAAATCACTTACATTGCACTGTTCTCTTCAAGCTGCAAATTTTCTTAGTTGTAATATTTATATCTAAATTGTTTAATTTAAATTCTTGTACTATTATATATATATATGATGTTATTTATATATATATATATATATATATATTAATCTATTTTCCCTTGTTTGAGTGTTTTATTATATTCTTAAGCATGGTTGTAGGGAGCAAGAAACCTAAGAATTTCATTGGCAATTATTTCATGTTGTTATTGTTGTGCAATGACAAATACATTCTTGAAGTCTTGAAGTCTAGCAATATGGAATAACAAAACAAAGACACTGGAAATTGTATTAGGAAAGGTTATTACAATACGAAGGAATATGAGAGATGAATGTTTTTTCTATTATGATATTGATGATGTGGTGTGACATTAAGGCACATAAAGCTAGAGGAAACATACTTTCCAGTGATCCTCCTTTTAACCATTGAGACAGTGACCGGTGAAAGAGCTTTTGGGATTTTGACACCCGCTGATCTCTTCTTTGGTCTTCGTCTGCTGCTACTGCTGCTGCTGTAGCTGCTGGATTCACTGCCAGATGGGCTCTGAGGAGAAGAGAAAAGGAAGATTAAAGGATGTCAAAGCTGCCATTTGAGAATGTCTATTTTTATACTTAATGGGACAAGAGATCAATACAGACATAATGCTGCCTCAATCTCTTCCTACCTGTTCTCCTGGTCGTCTCTTCACTCCCTTCTCTATTTGTGTTTCCTCCCACAGTTCCTGCTCATCTCCGTCACTTCCTGAGAGACTGCCCTCACTTCCCCCTATATTACACACAAATATACAATATAGCACACTTCAAATTCCTGCAGTTTGGTGCAAAATCTCTTCACCTCATTGTCCATTTCCCCTTCCCTCCCTCACCAAGTTTCTCAGCAATCCTCTCCCTGATGCTCTTCAACCGTGGGGCAAATTCGATTCTCCTCTCATGATCATCTGGCTCATCATCATCATCGTCAACCTGGTCTTCATCGCCGTCCCTGCTGTAGTGATCTGGGGTGCTGCTAGTGGAGCTCTGGCCATCTTTATCAAGGGAAATGAACTCTTTCTGGGCGCGAGCGGCGCGACGCTGCTTCCTGGCTGCCTGGATCTCTTTAGCATTAGGAATAACTACTGTAAAGACAAACACACACACAGAGAAGCAAATGAGTAGCAAAAGAAGGTTGGCCTTTTAACACTCCTGGAAATGGTGACAAAAGATACACACTATATGTTTTTCTAATGTTAATTACAGAATATTTAAGCATATTAAAGATATGAAAAATATAATTGCTGTTATCTGGCATTTAGGGATAAAAAGTATGAAATTACTCTTCATTAATTAACAGTGTAGTAATGTAAAACACATTACAGCTACTGTGCATGTGTAAAGCTTTCAGACTTTATCAAGTTTTCCACATTTTGTTATGTTTTAGACTAATCTTAAAATGGATCTATTTTTTTCCTCATCAATCCACACACAATACTTAACAATGACAAAGCAAAAACCGCCCAGCCACAGTCTGGACCTGGTTTTCATCCAGACAAACGCCATCAGCAGTGAGACCTTATAGAAAGGCGTGTGCCCTTCCCAATTATGTCCAGTGAATTTAAGTAAATACGGGTGGACTCCAATCAAATCTTAGAAGCATCTCAAAGACGGCTGATTGAAGTAGGATGCACCAGAGATCAGTTGCAAGTGTCATAACAAAGGGTCTGAATACTTATGTGAACTAAAACACCCAAAAGCCCACATTTACTGAGTCAAGACACATACCTGGTTTAGTAGCGGAGCGGCTGGAGCCTGAGGTTGAGCTGACTGATGGAGACCTGACACCACCTTCATCACTGTCACTGTCATCATTATCATCATCATCGCGGTCATCTTCATCGTCATCATCATCATTATGGTGCAGAGCATGTGGTGAAGCCTGACTGTCACGATATTGCTGTGGAGTACCAGATGGTGGTACACCTCCACCAGCCGAGGCTGAGGGAGAGAAAGGAAAGATGGGCCAATGTGAAAAATGTTACAGTACGATGATGAAAATATCACATTATTTTCTAGATAATTACTGAATCCAGATGAAAAACCTAACCATAACTATACTGTATTAGTAGGTTTTTGAAACCAAACTACTTCTTCACTAGATCAAACCTCTGCTGACATCCTTTACACCTGTTTCCATTAATCTATAATCAAAACTTTTAAAACTGTACTAGAGCCATTTGTGTGTCATCAGATTATATAATCTGACAGATTATTAGTTACCCTGATATTTAATTGGCCTTTACTCAAGATTCAAGAACTATTTGTCATGAGCACAATTACATGGAGCACTCATTACCAAAGAAGGCTCCTTGTAACAATGCTCAGAAAATATTTTAAAGGAAAACCACACAAGATAAAAGAAATAGAATATAGTATATAAAATAAAATGTAACACTAAAAAAATATAATATGAATTAGAATTAATATAGATTGAAATATAATACTGTTGAGGGAAACAGAATAGAAATGTAATACAGTTGAGCAGATGGGTGCAAGTATAATGTGCAGAAATTGTATCCATATGTTAATTTATTTCATTTCTATAAATGGGGTAGACAAATTATTCAAAAGCTGTTTAAAATAAAATAATAGTGTGTGTATGCTGTGACATCCATCATAGTGTTGTCTAATGGTTGTGAGTGTTTCCAGTGTGAGGCAGTCAGGTACCTACCTGTGCTGTGGGTGGTCTTGGCAGGTGAAGCCTCCTTCCTCCTAATTTGAAATAGCACAGCTCTATCAGAGGACTTCTTCAACTTAAATGCCGGTTCATCAGCTGAGACAGGAGAAAAAGAAAACAGAGATCCATGAGTAAAAACTTTCTACTGAGCCCCTCATTGACATGCAGTGAAGATGGTCCACATGCAGAGGTGAAGAAGATCATGTAACCAGCGATAAATCCTTAAACCAACTATTCAGATCATATATATTGTGTCAGTACTGTTATATATCTATATAGGTAAACTAATGTCATATTTCCTTTGACTCTTTAGTTGCAACTGTCATTGAGTTAACTACTAACAGGGTCCATGTTTGAAAATACTGACTTCCAAGAGCCTCATTTAAACCTAGTTACCTTCTTTGTCGTCAGAGAAACTAAGGACGGAGTTTTTTTCCTTCTTAGCCCCATCTGTGTTGCCCTCTTCTCTTCCTTCTGTCACCTCCACCGTCTCCGCGCCTTCTCCGTCGCTGCTGCCCGGCTTTGGAGACGTCGCTTCCCGCTTGGAGCTGCAGGAGATACCGCGGCTCTGGGCCGGTTTGGACGGTTTATTTACCGCAGCTGGAGCCCCCTCGTTGTCCGCTCCATGTCCGCGGCTCTTATGCTCGTCCTCCTCCTCACTGGAGCTCTCTTTTCGCTGTCGAAAGTTTCTACGAGGCTTTT
The DNA here is from genome assembly GCA_023238725.1 of Scortum barcoo. Taxonomy (NCBI): domain Eukaryota; kingdom Metazoa; phylum Chordata; class Actinopteri; order Centrarchiformes; family Terapontidae; genus Scortum; species Scortum barcoo. The sequence continues at coordinate 23,683,565 of CM041531.1, forward strand.
TATTAAACATTTCTGCCCTTCCAGCATGAACGTAACTGCAAGGTTGTAAACTGGAGGTAAACCGTCAAAGTCGTAACATGTAACGTAAAGCAGCCGCAAAGCACTGTGGGATATGTAGTGAGAACGTGACTGACCAAACTACGTAGGAAAATAGACAACTTTCTTTTACTTTTAAATATTTATGTATTTTATTACTTTTTATCTTGAATTAAAACATTTTCATATGTTAGTGGGCTGTTCTGTTTATCGGCTAAGCAAATCCTATCGCGGGCCACCTGTTCTATTTAGCGGGCCTCATATTCAGGAGACATTAATAATTTATGTTGGCTCAGGTGTTAAAAAGGGGAATATCTGTAGTACTTAAAGTAAAGTTAGGATCAGTTGAGGGGGATAAAAAGATTGTATTTCTTTTGTTTGTGCCTCTCCATTAACAGTCTCCCATCACTTGTGCCCGTCTGTTCAGCTCCTCATCCCGCCCCGCTCTCTCTCTCCTCCCACCCGGCGGACGCTCGCTCGTTAACAGCCGCCTCTCTCCACTCTCCGTCAGCCATGTTGTTGGTGTGACACACCGAGCTGTCAGCAACAGGTCCTCTGACGAAGCAGCCAAACTTTAAACATTTCTCCCACTAATAGTGCTCTCCCTCGGATGTGAGACCTCCGCGGCGGGTCGGGGAAAGCCTCCAGTGGCGGTGGATGAAAACTTCAGCCTCCTCTCAAGCTCAGAAGTTGGTGTTTTGTTTGTTTTTTTGAGGGGGGGTGGTGAGAGAAAGAGAGAGGGAGGGAGGCAAGCGAAACTGCTTATCTAAGCATGAGTGTAAGTTTGATATTGTTGTGTTAATGTGTCCGTGGGTGGCTTTTAGGTGTCACAGAAGACTTTAGACCGTGTATAATGTCGCTTTTTGGTGCTTGTTGAGATTTTTGACTCGGGAGCATGAAAGTAAAATGTCACATTTGAAGCGGGGTGATGCTCCTCCGCTGCCACAGGCTGGGATGGGAGTTTGGTTAGCTTGGATGAGTTAGGGTTTTATTAGGTGTCATTTATATCGAGACACGGGGTGTTTGCTGACCCAAATGCATTGGTTTGTGAAGGCAGATTTGCAGGAAAGTCTCCTTAAATTCCTCTATGTTGAAACTAGTTTTGCAGGTTGCAGGCTGTCCTGATGACAAGTGATCAGGGAATGTTACTCAATCACTTCATCTCACACTGAGCTTCAGGTTAGTTTGTGATTAAACACAGTATGTGGTCTTCATGTCCCTATTTTAAAATTATAGCCTATTTTAGGGGTTTTCTCATTTCTCTTCATCTTTTGTCTAAAGTACCACGATCAGAGTCACCAGCCTCCAACATCTTCAAAAGTTACAAACAACCCAGAAGTGCTCAGCACAAATCAAAAGCATTTATTTTCTGCCAGTATTTGATAGCTATGAATTTATAGGCTAGTTGCAGCTGGTGTTGGTTAATATTTATTATTTTGTTGCAATACCACCTGAAGAGTTTACTCACAATAAGATATCACTTTATTCATCCTGAGGGAAATAGTCAAAAAAATAGTTGTGAGGGTTAGTGCTGAAAATGCACATTTTCTTAGCCCCGGTCCTTATTTTCTTTTCTCTATCAGGTCTGTGTGTCTGTATTTACTGAGGGAGATGATTACTTCATTTTTTTAAAGATCAATATCTTAAATCCTGTTCTGCTTTCTTGTGCACAACAATCTGATGCTTGAAGATGCTCGTCATGCGCAGCAGCTCGAAATGAATGCATCCAACCATAACATTTGCATCTGTGGCCATCAGTATGCTTAATAATGATTATGCACATTTAATGGTTAGGCAGCCATCACCTGTAGAGCTGCAATAATGAGCCAATTTATCGATTAGTTGATCGCTGTTAAGTTAATCCATCCCCAACTATTTTGATAGTCAATCGTTTTGAGTATTTTTTTCAGAAGAAGTGTCCAAATTCTCTGATTTCAGTTTTTCAGATATCTGAAGATTTTCTGGTTTCTTTAGTCCTCTTTGACAGTAAATTGAACATCTTTTTGGTTGTGGAAAGAAGACACTGGAAGTTGTAACTTTGGGTTTTTTACGAAACAGTAATCAACTTTTGTTTTTTTTTTTTCCATTTTCTGACATTTTATGGATGAAACACCTAGTGCCTGTAGTGTTGCACCTCTACCGTGAAGCTGAGGGCCACAGAGGCGTCTGAGTTTTGCTGTAAGTGTTGGAGGATCCATATTAGAGTATTTCCTCGAAAAAAAAAAGATTTGCGTGAGAGATACAGAAAGAATGGATGTTTCAATACAGAGTGCAGGGTGATGATTCAGTTTAAAGGCTCCTGATGTGAGATACATTTCAGAGAGTCAGGATAGGGAGTGTCCACTGTTCAGTTCAGAGAAGGCGATGACACCAGTACTAAATATTACAGTGGTCGCAATCGAGTCAGTATTTTTATGTTTCCATATGTTGTTAAAGGATTGTGGTTGTGTATCATTGTTCTGTCGCACACAGTGACACATCCACAGTTATGTACACAGTGTAGTACAGAGACTGAACTCTTGGCAAGCTGCTTTTTCATGCAGTTTCACTGTCACTGCTGGTAATGTAATAGACACTGTAAGAACTTTCTTTAGCTATTAGTAATTTTGTTGTCCTCCACCTCCACTGATCAGTCTGGTTTTGACCTCCATGTTTGCGAGGCTGAAGCATCCTCGAAACAATTCATGGCTGCCAGCTACAGGAGTGCCGTTGTGTGTAGCTGAGCCTCACCTCGTGCAGTGACAGGTCGGGGTTGGCGTTTACATTATTATCACAGTGTCAACTTTATCGGTATATCAATCAGACTGAATTGCCAATTCTCGACCGTGTGACTTTCAGATTCAGAGTCAGATTTATTAGTCATATGTAGGTCAAGCTCAGCAGTAAGTACCCTAAGATAATAAATAAATAAATAAATAAAAACATATCAGGACAGATTGATCAAATATAAAGATAAAGTGAAATACAATGAAATATCACACTATATACGCATATGAAAAATGACAGTAAAGTGGTTTGCGTATGTGGAAGTGTTGCACATGTGCATCAGTAGCAGCAGTCATGTTTGATGGTGCATTTATCACTTGATTTAACAGTCCAGTATTGGGTTTAACCAGCTGTTTTGACTCTAGTTAAGAAGTATAAAATGACCATTTATCTTTCCCCATATCTTTCTGATATATGGACAAATCAGGGCGGGTCAAAGCAGATTAAAGGAGGGAGAGGCATGCCGTGCCTCTTAAAAAAACAAAACCCAGCACTGAAAACACTTCTAATCAAACCCAGTCAGTAATGCTCCAGAAAGGCCCTTAGCAGTACACTCTTAATGTGTGAATGCCACTGGTGGATGTGGTGTTTATGGCAGAGTGGGTGGATGCTGAAATATCCCTTTAACGATACCAGCTGAAGAGTTGTTCTATAATGGGACAGAGTTGAAAATGCATAAAAAATAAGAAGAAGAAGAAAGGAAAGTAAGAGGTAAAGGATAGCCAGAGACGCATGTGTACATTTTGCAGTACACTGTAAAACACACACACACTGCACACACACACACACACACACAGTCTGAGAGTCGTAGATAGAGTTGATCTCATTGGTCTGAGGTCAGCGAGTGAGGCGGCAGAAAAATCAATCGTTTTGTAGAACAACAGACAGTGCTTGTTTCAGAGTAGAGCAGCGAAGGGGACAGATCAGGGTCACACAAGTGGTATAGATCTGGGACAGGCCTAACTATAAAATGAGACAGACAGACAGGACTGTCCAAAAGAACTTCTTTCAGTCACCATGACAGAGGGTCTACACAGCTGCAAGGTGCTATATAAGAAGTGCACACTAAATGGACAGAAAGAAAGTGAGACGTGGTTCGTACTTGGTTCAAAGCTGCCACCGTACTAAATCAGCTAAGGACAGGGACAGCCGGGCTATTTATCCAACACTACTCTGTGTTGTATATACTGACAGAGAGACAGAAATGACCTGGCCTTTCACCAGGGGCCAAAGCAGAACAACCAAAGCAGGTGAGATCTGGCCGACATAGTCAAACCATAAATGAAAAGAAAGACCACACTCTAAGGAAGTGTGGTGATTCTTTTACCACCACACTCCAGTCAGGCATTAATTCAGAATTAAGTGGGTCACGCTGACCTTGAAAAATAGTTCAATGTGATAATTTTTTTTAGTCCAAAGAATATGAATGCAAGCTGAGGAAGTTTGCAAATTTCCATCAGTTTTTACTAAAGACTGCATTGAAACTGCACAGCCTTTAATAGAGGACTTTTTGATTTGACGTGGCAGGAAAACCACAGGTGTGATGAATGAAATAATAATGGCTGCACTCCCTTTAGCTTCACTGGTTTCAGATCCATGCCACTGTGAATGCCGGCTCACTGATAAAGCTTGGTAATGCACTTGAAATGAACAGAGTCGTTAACCGTATTAATTACACTTGTGCTTTTCCTGTTGCGGCATGAAATGGCCAGTGTGGGATTTGTCTTTTTGCACTCCACACCTGTAAATAGGACCACAGTCTGGCCAGCTGTGATTGTTCCTGCCATTAAAGCCTGTCTGATGTGTACAGTAAAATTATGCTCCTGAGATTTGCAGTGACTCAGTCTCAGTTTACTAACTTGTGCTAAGACTTGTGTGAAAATGTCTCTGTTGCTGTCTGAGTAGTAGACTGCAGACTCCCCTTCAGCTGGTCTTTTCGCCCATTCTGTGCAACTTGATGCTTTTTCACCACATACTAATGTGAGCTGTGTCTGCGCACATTATCTGGATAATGACGTCCGATCTACAAAAGTTTGCATTTACGTCTCATATTAAAAAATAGTTTCTAAATTCTGTATGTGTTGTGATTGGACTCAAAATCAGCCTGCTAATCTGCAAATTAGCTTGGTAGACTTACTCTGACTGGTTCAATATCAAATCACGTTTTTTGTAAGGGAAGACTTGCTTGTTTTCTTCTCTTGTAGCTTTTTGCTGGGTTTGCTCAAATGTGCAGGAAGTTTTGTGACCTCTCAACTTGCTAGGTGGATTTCTTTCTTTAAGAATGTGGTCATGCTGCACAGATCACATTTACATCTGGCTCAGATGAGATCGCAGTGTGATCACAAAGCATTCTGTTTGCATTTACACCATGCAGGAAGATTTGATTAGCAAGATAGCAATTTCAGATACAGATGGCATGTTAATGCCAGGTGTATTTGGGGCACGAGGCTAAAGTTTTAATGGCCTTTTTATGCAAACCCAAAGAGCTTTCTAATGTCCTTGTTATTACATGTTGAACCAGGTAAGTGAAGAAGTGATAGAAAAACACAATGGCTCCCAATAGCGACCAATAAATATATTATATATTCGGATCTAACACCACAGAACAAAAAGATAATATACTGTACACAGACATAAAGAAAGAGACATAACAAAATGTCAAGGTGTCATTTTAGTTTTAATATTTTCAGTGTTGGTGGACGTTATTGTAACCGTCTGTGTAACTGATCACAGCTGTTAGTGAGTGAATACCCACCACCTCTGCATGAAGGTGGAAGAGCTGTTTCATAAACTACAGGTTGGGACCCAACATGAGTCATACATGTATTTATGCATTCAGCCATGACAACAGTAATGGGACCGACTGTACCTGTGTGGGGTTAAGCATTGATTTACACACTCTCAACACTGGTCTAGACCTTGAAAAGTAGGAAAACACACAAATTTTCTTATTTTTGTTCACAGGCACAGGGTGGGTTCTTCCCTTACAGTTGCCGGGTTATAATCATTACAAAGATCTAGTGTCCAGACTATACAGTGTGTTTTTCAAAGGTTTTTCTGAGGTTATGGAAATTCCCCAGGCCATTTGTAGCTCATGCAAACCTTTTTGTAAAAAGTTCAAACTTAATGTCTGTAAGTGATATACTTATGCCTCCCTCTCTATGGTGACATCTGTAATGCTACCAAGACAGCCTATAGTCTGTCTAATACCTCGTCTTTAGTTTGTAGGTGCAGTCATCAGAAAGGATTTGCATGAGGTTTGCAAAGCTGAGTCTACCACTGAAGTCAGTAGGTTGCGCCAGCCAAGTCAGTTGTTCAGTTGGTCAGTCGGTCACGTCCAGAAAAGTCAGATTCCTACAGTGTTGCATTACCAGAGGTTACACTTACGCATGACTAGAGCCTGACAAACACTGGGTGGCCAATACTGTTGGCCGATGTCAGATTATCGCCCATAAATTGTATTGGCATGTTGGTCAATATGCAAAAAAAGTGCATGAACCAGTGTCAGGACTAGATGAAATGGTTTGTTTAGCAAACTACAATGTGTACAATAATGTTCAATATGCAAAAAAGCGCTTGAAACAGTGTCGCCACTACATGCTGCAATTTGTCAAGCAGACTCCACTATTTACACTACTGCAGTACACCACCAACAACACCGTTTGTTAAGATTAAGTTGATATATTTTAACTATTAAAGCTGAAAATCACTTTTGCTACAACTCTTTGATGACCAAATGCGATGGATCCTTGCAGAAAATATATATTTATGTACAATTCATACAAAAACAAACTGGCCGGGCTCAATAATTCACATTGGTGGTGTAGTGCAGAGAACAAAATAATGTAAGTTGATGGCTGTGGCATTTTTTCCAAATCATAAAATAATCACAATCTTAAATGAAAAGTAACATTAATTGCAGTTTTGTTGTACCTGTATTTGGACTGCTACAAACAGGACTTCCTACTGAATACATTCTTAATGGGGACCTCTCCATATTGACACACTGGTATTTAATTAAGAGTGCATGTGAAGAACAAGGCTTTGATGAAAGAAAATAAAAAAACAATGTGTGAGGATGATAAAAGGGGCTGAAGTAGAGGAGGACTTGACCCAGGAGGAGTGAAGGTAAAGGAGAGGGGGAGAGCGACAGATGGCGGGCAGTAGATTAGCCCTCCCTCGCTTTTCTCTGTCCCTGTGAGAACACAGAGCTCATTTCAGGAGACAAGTCAGCGATCAATAATTTTGTTTCCCTAAACACTCGTCAATCTGTAATTCCTGCACTGCCCCTGTTCCAACCCTAACCCCGACTTTGAGTTAATTTTTTCTGGGACATCAAAGCTGCGCCTCTGCCAAAATCCACGATCACTTCCTGTCGACTGACGTCAGACGAGGAAATGCTTGTGTCCGTGGGTTACCGGGCAGAAAGATTGGAATTTCTGCTCTCTCTTTTCCTCCTCCAACTACATCATGTGAGTCTGACTCGCTGATGGGAGAGATAGTCACGGAGGAAGCAGGTGCTCAGAACGGCGTAATAAAGTCAATACAAAATCAGTGGAACGAACAGGACAGTGATTTACAGTGTCCCAGGCTTAGATGCATGAAGGATGTAAAAATAATTCAGCTGTGTATTTGATGTTGGATTGCATATATTCATATATATATATCAGTTGCTAGTACACAAGGCCTTATGTTTATCTGTCCTGCCCTGCAACCTCCTGAAGCAAAAGTTCAAACCCCCCACAGCGAAAAACTGTTTTATATCAAAACAAGGCGGTTTTGTGGCGACTGTATTTCAACAGGCGGAACAGTGCTGCAGTCACAGATGAGACCTAAAAATATGCTGGCAAACCCAGCATGATATGAGTTACTGGTCTTTTGTCAACAAGCAGCCCATATATGGTACATTTAGTCTGTTGGCACATAGTCCTGTACATTCACCGTGTAGTGACCTACCACAGACTTCCTTCCAACCATTTGAAGAAGCACAGTTTCAGAAAATATTTTGCAGAGAGGGCAAACATAAAGGATAATACACAAATCTGTCTTTTAGTGAGATGATCAAATCTATCAAAGAAAATGGAGAAGCACAGACACCTCCAGCCTTAAAACTTAAAACTTATGAAGCCCAACCGTGCAGAGGAGGTGGGCTCTCCTGCTGTACAAAACAGGTTTATGCAACAGCTGCTCCGTTTCCACACCAGCTTTGTGTGTACATGACTCGACAAGAATGGTGACAGGAAGGCAGGCTGGAAATCAGCAACGCTCTAGGGTTGTCGCCCAGTCTGTCCACCACTTTGTTCCAGACTGAAATATCGTAAAAACTGCCATAAGGATTGCAATAAGATTTTTTTTTTTTTTACAAACATTCAAGGTCTCCAGAAGATGAAGTTTGGTGGTCTACTTAGTCCCTTAGTGTGTTAAGTGTATGAGGCAAACCGTAATAGATGACATTTTGTGGCTTGTCACAATTAATCACTTGCCAGTAGCGTAAAGTTTAACATCACAAAACTCTCAGAAAGTAAAACGGCCAGTTTCAGAGGTTTTCAACAGCAGATGATCAGAGCGTCTCTTCTGTTCCCGGTGACCCTCTGATGTTGTTTGCAGTGAGCTTAGGGGGAACATGAATGCAGCATCTGTAGAGAAGACCATCTAGTATGTGTTGCACTGATCTATGGCCACTACAGAGTGAATATGAATAGTATTGGAACATGTCCCAGTAGTTTAAAAGCTTTGGGACGTGGCCAGTGCGCTCCTGACTGATGAGAACAGGAGGAGCCCTGTTTGACTCTGCTGACTGACCAGAATCTCTCTCTCTCTCTCTCTCTCTCTCTCTCTCTCTCTCTCTCTCTCTCTCTCTCTCTCTCTCTCTCTCTCTCTCTCTCTCTCTCTCTCTCTCTCTCTCTCTCTCTCTCTCTCTCTCGTTCTCTCGTTCTCTCAGCCTTTTTTCTGTCCCTCCTCTCAGTGACAGCCCTGTCCTGTCTTAGCTGCAGTATTGCCTGCTGACTGGATTGTGACTGTGTGTTTTGCAGATGGCTGCGAGCAGTAGCTGAGGACGCTGCCGGCAGTTCCCCCCTCTGCATCTGCCACCTGCAAATATGAATGGTAAGACCACTGCAGTTTGTGCTGGGGTGGGGTGTGAAGGAGGGTGGAGGACCAGAAGTGTGTATGGGCATGAGGGATGCTGTGTGGTTTTTGGCCCTGCAGATATTCTCGGGCCAACATAGTTCTTCACAGTTCTCAGTAATTCCCAGTTTGATGCATGTGTGCGAGTGTGTGTGGCTGAATGAACACACTGTTTTTGTAATTTGTCCCTTGTTTTTTCTTATGTGCAGCTTACTTTTTGATACAAATGCAGTGCTCTGTGGTCATTTTAAAGTAATTTCTTTCCGTAATTTGACACTAGCTTTGTTTGTAGTGTCAGTCACTGGATTATAGTTTCAGAAACTGTGCTTGGTTTTGTTATGATGAAGTCAACTATCCATTCAACGCATCTGCTGTTGGACTGTGGAGTAAACACTGATGTGTAGTCAGCCTTGGTTGGGTAAACACTAGTGAAAGTGTTGTTCTCCCCTCCTGTCTGAACAAAGTGACACAGCATCACTAGCAACACTTCATTATCACTTTGTCAATATGAGTACACTCCCGACTCCAAACTGCCACTGAGGCTGGCCTCGGGACTCATCTCATCTGTATGTGTACATGTGTGTTTGTGTCTTTCTTCCTGTTAGTTTGCAAGTAATAAAATGGTTCCAAACTTTTTTGGGAAGCATGCAAAGTGTATGACTGTTTGCTTTGCTCAGATTTTGATTTTAAATTTAATTTACATTTGTGTGATTTATGTAAAGTAAAACAGCCATGAGCTTGTTCAAGCAGCAGGTTTGCTGAGTTTAATCAATAATCCCCTTCTCTGATACATTTACTGATATAAAACAAGCCTTATTTATTTAACCAAGTGTCATGAATCTGTTCTTAAAGCAGGCTGCTGCTCATTGAGCTGATATTAATCTCATGATAATGGTCGTGTCCTGTGTCAGATTCGTCACACTGTCTTTTCTATTTTTCTGTCTCTAGGTGGTGTAAGTGTGTGGGCGATCTCTCCAGAGGAGAGGTTCAAACATGATCAGAAGTTTGATACCCTCTCCCCATCAACGGGCTATGTCTCAGGTACACACGCTAACACACACATTATCACACTCACTGTTGGTGTTGGTGCATCATCATCATCATTTCAGCCACTCTCTATACAAACCACATTTATGTCTCCACAATAACAAACATGTAAATTAATTTGTTCTTCTCTTTCTATCTCTTTCTGTAGGGGAGCAGGCAAGGAAGTTTTTCCTCCAATCTGGGCTGCCAGCCTCAGTGTTGGCTGAAATATGGTGAGAAAGACACACACACACACACACTCACATTTTTGAGCGATGGTTTCTCTGGAAGTATTTGGTGAAATCTCTACTCAAATGTCTCATTAGTCTTTTATGACTCTGTTTTTCCTGTCTCTCAGGGCTCTAGCTGATATGAATAAAGATGGGAAGATGGACAAGCTGGAGTTTTCCATCGCTATGAAGCTCATAAAGCTAAAACTCCAGGGTACACCTCTTCCCTCAGCACTGCCAATTATCATGAAGCAGCCTCCAGTGCCTGCTCCCACCCTCAGTAAGCCCACCTCAGCCATGACCAACCCAGCTTATGGTACGTTACGAAACTTGGTCTTTTGCTTCAACAGTCACAAACACAAAAACGTTACAAACAGAATGTATAATATGTATACTTAAAGATGTAAATGCAAAAAGCCTTATTTTCAACAACTGTTAACAAGCTAATCTAATCTAAAGTGTGCGCTTACGTGCGTTTTGACTGCTGTCTAACTAGTTTACCTGTGCTGTGTCTGTGTGTGTTCGTGTGTGTGTCGTAGGTATGGGTACTGTGCCTAACATGTCCATGATGCCTGGGACGAACCTTTCCATGTTGACACCCATCTCCATGGCAACCCCTGGACTCTCACCTTTGGCACCAATGACGGGCCTCACCCCTTTGGTTCCTACAGCAACAGGCCTGAGCCCTCTAGTGGCCTCCACCCCGAACAGACCCCTCATGGCCACTGTGGGAAACACCACCCTGCCAAATGGCACCCTGGGAATGTACCAGCCAATCCCAGCTGGACCATTAGCCACCGGTACAGATGACATTTTTATTTCTAACTCTTATTTATCTACCTTACATTCCCCCCTCCTCTGCACTATTGTGTATCTGTCACCTTTAAGAAACAAAACTCAAGTTTCTTAATTTCTGTTTCTGAGGGGAAAAGGAGGAAAAAGGAATGAATCATGGTCTGGTTTTGCAGAGTGAGGTCTCTGTCTCATCTCCATACAAACAGCCCTGTCCTTGACAAGGTTACAGCAGTGGCTGAATAACAGTATATCACTGACCCACTATATGGCTCCCCTGCCCTTTCTAAAAACTGTAAAGAAAGACAGCATCAGGATTTCATGGTTGTGGTTAGTGGCTACAATAAAATGTTTTGATAATATTGCAGATAATTATGGGAGAGTATGTAATGGATACGTGTGTGTGCACTTTGTCTTGTCAGGAGTACCTTTTGCTGCATCCCCCTACTCTTCTCCATTGGGACTCTCCTCTGGTGATCCTGCTGGAATGAACAAGGCCTCATCACTGCTGGACCTCACATCGAGCAGGTAACACCCACAGAAAAACACACATATTTTTAGAAGCACTAAACGATTTCCCCCTTGCCTCATTTATCTTGTCAATCTCTTTGAAATGTAAAAACGGATTGGTCTTCCTGACGATTAGTGCATTTTACTTTTATGTTGCCGACGTTTGTCTTTCAGCTCTGCTTCCTCATCCCCCTCTGTGATGTCTCCCATGGTTACTGGGCCCAGCGACTGGGCTGTGCCACATGCCTCCAGACTCAAATACAGACAGCAGTTCAACGGCTTGGACAAGCAGATGACTGGATACCTCACTGGTATGATATGTATATATATATATATGTGTGTGTGTGTGTGTGTATGTGTATGTACAAAACCAAACTATGTCTGGAATGCAGGAGTGGATTTTCATGAACAACAGCCACTGATGATTTCATAACAGTTACCTCCCTCTTTCTTTCTTTCTGTGTGTGTCAAGCCTCAGCTAAGGAAGTGGAGGCTGTGGGTGTGTTCAGGGGCAGTTTCAACACACACACACACACACACACACACACACACACACACACACACACACACACACAGAGACAATCTTAGCCAAGTATGCGTTTGCCTTTTCACTCTGTTACTGCAAGCCTTGCTGGACCTGTTCTCTTGAAATAGCCATGATGCAGTCAAGCAACAATTGTACATGCGCGCACACACTGACTCACTTCAGCCAGACTTGCTGATGATTTCCACACAATGTGACATTAAATAAACTTCATGAATAGCTTTTTTCTCTTTCTCTTTTTTTTTTTTTTTTTAACTCTTGGTCCAGTCCCTCAATAGATAATAGCACACAGCTCTGTATAACTTACACAAGGTAGACAAGAGCTGTCTATTAAATAAACCAGTTTCACCTGTACCAAAACATATCAGGAAAACCTGGAATAAGTCTTGGAAACTAGCGGTGGTGATGCACAAGATTGTTCTTGTTGTTCAGCCACCACATTTTAGTTTAATGAAACAAATCAGCACATATTGTACCAGTTGTGACACACTCCTGACCTCTTCCTCTCAACACCCACGCGTATCTGCTATACAGATGTTCTAACATTTGTCACTCTTGTTACCAGGTCAGCAGGTGAGAGGTGCCATGGCAACCACAATGCTGACTCAGACACAGCTAGCTTCCATCTGGTGAGAATATCTGTGTGTGTTGGGTCTGAACATGTCCTATGATAGTCTCATGGTTGTATTTATATGTTAAAGTCAGGTTTGGCAGCCAGAAATTCATTTTTATTCCACTACCTGGTGTGACAACTGGCCACTGTTTAAGGAAATATTTCTTTCCAAATCAACATTGCTCTTTGTCAATACAAGGAAATAAAGTTTGTCTAAACTTTAAAGGTATAATGAGTAGAATTGTCCTGAAAAACAATCTATAATCCCTCTCAATCATCACTTATGAGAGAGCCTGCTCTCATATGGTTCCTATAACTGGACATGTCAGTGTAGATCAGAAGATTAGTTGCTAAGTTCAGTAACCTGACATAACTGTGATGAACGGCTGATAAAGTTGTAACTGTAGCGAAGACCTCGGTCCTCCGAAATTGTAATATGTTTCTGAGCATCAGCTAGCTTCCTATCCTGTATGTAACTTTACTGCATTCAAAGCTAACACCATCAGTATAAAATCACATAAGAACGTCAGTCCTCTAATTTTTAACCCTCCTACAGGAATTTAGCTGATGTGGATAAGGACGGCAAGCTAAAAGCTGAGGAGTTTATTCTGGCAATGCATCTCGTGGATATGGCAAAGATTGGACAACCACTGCCGCTGACACTGCCAACTGAGCTGATACCTCCCTCACAGAGGTATGTGGATGCAAACAACTCAATTTAAAATCATCGCAAATATCCTATACAGTAGATGTAAGTGTTTTTAAACATTAAAGTCCATTACACCTGGACTGCAGGAATGTAGATGTTTAATATTTGAATGAACGACAGAATTTTTTGTGTATCTAAGCAAGTTATTGTATATCTGTATTCCAGGACTGCAGTGAATGGATCCAGCTCTGCTTCTTATGCTGCTCTGAGCGATTTGGACTTGGACACAGAGCCTCCACAGAAAGCCAAACTAAACTGTCAGTACTCGCATTACCATCCCTAATTACAGAGTGTTACCTTGTTTAGCCACGACATTATGTTAGGTCTTATATTCTATACAATATGAGGTTGAAACAGTGCTAAGTTACCAGAGGTTACTCAGCTCATTGGCTATGGACCACGGCTGTGCAGCTGACATGGCTGATGTTTATTTTTGCATGCACACTAATAATATAATAGTACGAACATAAACATATTGTTGTGAAATACACTTACAGATGCCTAAACTACAGCTAGTCAAGGGCAGCCAAGTGACTCTAAGTAGTGTAGGGTGGTGCACTTTGGTGTTGGGTTTGTACACTCTATCGTCTTACAGACAGTCACAAGTTGTTTGTATCAAGTGTTTTTAAATGTCAGGTTCACAGCTAAATGCTCTTTTAAAATCCCTCAATCTCCTTAAGATCAAGTATAAGCTCATAATTGTGTCTATCAGTATTTCTCAAGGGCAGTTTTTAAATTTAGTCATGTTTCTGTCCATTGTCGTCCTTTTCAAGCACATAAGCTCAAATAAGTAACTAGTAATTAGTCAAATAAGTCACCAGCATTTTCGACATAGGTATATTTGAAAAATATTTGAAAAAGGTATATTTGATACTTTAAAACTAGATTTCATTGTGAGTATATTTTAAACATTTACTTTTTAAGCCTACTTCAAATAAGTTGTTTATTCATTCAAAGTATATACTTACTTCGACTGCGCACTCCCGCTCAACATGAAATGTACACAGACACTAACAGAACTTCTTGTTTGTCTGTCTTCAGATACGTTCGAGGATAAATTCAAAGCCAACCTGGAGCGAGGGAACGCAGAGCTGGAGAAAAGACGACAGGCTCTACAGGAGGCGGAGAGGAGGGAGCAGGAGCGGCGTGCCCAGAAAGAGAGAGAAGAGCGAGAGAGGAAAGAGAGGGAGGCTCGGGAGGCCGAGGAGAGGAGGAGGAAAGAGGAGGAGAAGAGGCTGGAGCGACAGAGGGAGCTGGAGAGGCAGAGAGAAGAGGAGCGACAGAGAGAGATAGAGAGAAAAGAGGTGAGGGAGCACATTACGGCTCTCTGAATGACTGCAGATAACTGCGTGTGCATGATAGTGAATGCAGAAAGTCGTTTCTTTACACTTTTGCATTCGTTTGTTCCAGGCTGCTCAGCGGGAACTTGAGCGTCAGAGGAAAGAGGAGTGGGACAGGAGGCGGCGAGGGGAGCTCCAGATAAAGAAGGAACAGGAGCAGGATGATATTATCAGATTGAAAGCAAAGAAAAAGAAGTCTGGAGATGGAGCTGGGAGGCTGTGGTGAGTGTTGGAGAGACGGCATTATAGAGGTTTATTTAGGGCTCAGCGGGCTTCAGTAACAGAGGAAAGAGATAATGACGAGGGGACGTACGTAAAGCAGGAGCAGGAGCAGGATACAGATATTATTTTCTTCTGATTGTCCAGCTTCCTCTCAACCATCAAAGAAAAAGAGTCTGGCAGATTAAAGAGCTGGAGTTTGTTTCCTGTGGTGAGTGTTGGAGAGACCCTCTCTCTCATTATAGAGGTTCTATCCTTATCTCTCAGTAACATATGACACGTACGTAACAAGACACCGTACAGCATTTTCTTCTGTTTGATCCAGACCGGCTGCGTGCTTCCTCTCAACCATCACTCTCAGAACAAGAAGAGGCTCCATTAAAGAGAGTTTGTTTCCATCACCCTCTCTCTCTGTCTCTCCTTGTCTCTCTGTTTCTCTGACCAATACAAAGGATCGAGACACGCCAGCAGGACATCAACAACCTGCAGAAACAGCTAGAGGTGTGTCAGATCTCAGACCGGCTACGCGTGACTTGCTCAGAACAAGAAGAGGCTCCAGAAGACGGAGCTAAGGGATCTGACCAATCAAAGGATCGAGACACGCCAGCAGGAAATTTTCCAAAATATTTTCCTCAACAACCTGCAGAAACAGCTAGATTTCTTGTTGTTTCTGATCTGTATTTCGCTAATTCGCTTGCTTATTTCAGGAGTTCCAGAGGAAGTTGTCCCATTGAAATTTTCCAAAATATTTTCCTCAGAGCAGTGACGCATTTCTTGTTGTTTCTGATGCATTTCCTCTCGGTCAGGAGTTCCAGAGGAAGTTGTCCCAGCTGACTCCGGAGCAGAGGCGACTGACATGAGAAACTCAAAAACATGGCTCTAAATAACCTGCCTGGTTAGTACAGATTGATGAATTGACAAAGATATAACACAGAATATAGAATTATTTCATATAATCACACAAACCAATGGAAAAATATGAGATACATGAAAAGCATGTAAACATCCTTATTGCTAATTAATTGCCGTGCAGAGTGTGCTAAAGAATATTGTAAACATATGAATGAGAATTTTAAAGGTTTTCACTTTTAAACCGACATGCTGCTGGTTTGTTAAACTGTATTTCATGCGTTTGTAGTGGCAACCATGTCCACCCTGAAGGTGAGTGTCACAGAGAAGAAAAGGTCATGTATGAAACTGCAAGAGCAGCTGGAATCTCTGGAGAAAGACACCGCTGCCAAGCTGGCTGAGATGGACCAGTATAACAAAGACATGCAGGTACGAATTCAGTGCAAGTGTAACATTAACAGAGTAGCTTAACTTGGTGTCAGTTAAAACAAAAGTTCTCACTGAACATTTGCGCTGAGCCTGTTTTTCTTATCCAGGAATAACATGGAGCATGTGAGTTACTCCTTCACATCAGTATTAGCTTTAGTGGCATGCAGAAGGGCAGTGTCAGCAGTTGTGGGGGAAAGTGGATCATTTGTCATTTACTTCGTCCAGCCCGATTGTTCCAGCTGGTTTGGAGATTCACAAATAAACCTTTTTGCTGCCTCATACCTCTTATTAGCACGTGTTCTCCCACCTTTTAACTTGTTTGCTAAACCATCATCACCTCCTATCAGTTAGACTTATTCTTTGATAAGTATCAGTTACAACATCCAAGAAAAAGTCATTAATTAAAAGTATGATGTGGGATATACCATGGACTCCTGATCGTGACTGTCCATGTTTGTACAGTATGTAAACAGAGGTGTGTTTCTAAAATTACATGAAATGAATAAGGTGAAGCTTCAACACAGAGCTGGTTGTAGTTTGTTTCCTTACAAACTAAACTTATTACATTTTTACATCATGTTTGCCTTATTTTATAGCCCTTGTATTTGTGACAGATCTATCTTTTTAATGTTTTTTTTTTTTTTATTTCAAAGAGCAGAAACAAAAAAGCATTTTAAGTTGCACAGATATTATATTTATGGCTCCAGCTTCGACCTTGATGCCTCTTTCTCTCCTCCTCCAATCATTCCCTACCATCATATCCTTCTTTTTTGCCTTCTGCTTCTAATTGAATCCCTTTGTTACCTATTAATTTCCTCTCTTTTACACTTCTCTCTTTTCTTCCTTCTTTCTTGTTTTCTGTCCTTTCCTTCTGCTTTCGTCTCTCTTACCCATCCCACATCCTTTGTCCCTAACTTTACAGTGTGTGGGTGCTGAGGACTCTATGCTTCAGGCTGTCCTCTGTCTGCTGGCCTGTCTCCGTAACCTCTTCTACCTACTAAAGGTTTTCGCTTTAGGTCTTTTTGTTGTTCTCGTCTTATTATCTTTCCTACTGGTCATTGTTCTGCCATTCTGTCATCTTGTTTTTTTGTGCTGTTTTAGCCTCTCAGGTTTTTATTTTATCCTTAAAGAACTCATTCTTCATCCTGCCTCCATGTTTGTGCATGCTGTGTGTGTGCGTTGGGTCCTTTATCAGCCTGTTATGTCCTTCTAGTCATCTCATTCTTTAATTCAGTCGCACATCTTGTGTGTTGTTGTTTTGTTTTTTTTTTTGTATGTGTGCATCAGGAACTGAGAGAAAGCCAGAGAAAACAGCAGGCCGCACTAGACAAACTTCGGAGCATCAAAGAGGAAAAACGGCGTGAGCTCATTCGAAAGAAGGGGCAGGAAGAAGAGAGGAGGAGGAAGGAAGAGCAGAGGAAACAACAGGAGGAGGAGAGGAGGCGGAGGGAAGAGGAGGAAGCTCAGAGGTATTTTGCTTTCAAATATGATTTCTCAACATGCTCTAAACCATCAAAACTAAAACGCTGAAAAACTGAACAAATTAAACTTTTTCATCATGATGTACAAACTTTTAAACTGTTGTTTGTTTCCCACTCACAGGCGTATCAAGATGGAAAAAGAGCGCCAGTGGCAGGAGAAGCTGAGGAGGGATGAAGAGGAGCGTCAAAGGAGGCTTCAGGAGGAGAGAGAGGCCAAAAAGAGGGAGGAGGAGGAGAAAGAGAGACAAGCTCTTATCCAGGCTGCTAAGGAAGAGGCAGAACGAGAGCTCAGAGCTAAGGAGGAGGCAGAGCGCAAGAGAAGAGAAGTGGAGGAGAGGAAGAAAAGAGAGGAGGAGGAGCGGCAGAAGCAAGCAGAGAGACGGAGGCAAGAGGAGGAGAGGAGGAAGCTGGAAGAGGAGAGGAGGCAGCTAGAGGAAGAGAGGAAGAAACTAGAGGAAGAGAGGAGGCGAGAGGAAAAGAGACGGAAAGAAGAGGAGGAACAACGCAGGAGGGAGGAAGAGAGGAAAAGATTAGAGGAGGAGCGGAGAGAGGAGGAACGCAGAAGAGAGAGGGAGGAGGAGGACAGGAGGAGAGTGAGGGCGGCCGAGGCTGCCATCCGAGATGGGGTGGAGAGGAGAAGGCAAGAAGAGGAGGAGAGGAGAAAGAGGGATGAAGAAAGGTGGAAGCTTCAGCAGCAACAGGAGGAAGAGAGGAAGAGACGTGAGGAGGAAAGAAAGAGGGCGGAAGAGGAGAGGAAGAGAAAAGAGGAGGAAGAGGCAAGGAGGAAAGCTGAGGAGGAGAGAAAGAGGAAGGAAGAGGCACCTCGTCAGCAGCAGCCAAGTTCAGGAGGGAAGCTGGATATTCAGGCTCTGCTGAGAGGACTGGAAGAGAGGAAGGGTAAAACCCAACACACAAGTTTTCCTGCTTTTCTGCCTCTCTATAGTCTCTTCATGTCTTCAGTGTGCGCAAACTACTTTTGAATCTCATTTCACATTATGATCCCTGATGTGTTATAGGCAGGCAGCCAAGGGCCAAACAACACAGGAAGTCAGCGGCTCTCACGGCCTTCAAAGCACTCTACCCATTCACCGCCCGAAACAACGAAGAGCTCAGCTTCGATGCAGATGATGTCATCGAGGTAAGATTGAAAATCGTGTCTCATAAGGACTTGGCAAAAGATACGGCTGAACTCTAGATTAGCAGAGTGCTTATTCTTTATTGAATGTCTCTTTTGTCCTCTTTTGGTCACTCTTTTACTTTCCTGTTTCCTCCTGTCAGGTTGATGAGACGACGGAGCGAGAGGAGGGTTGGCTATATGGCAGCAAACAGGGGAAGATGGGCTGGTTCCCAGAGAGCTATGTTGAGAGAGTGGCCCTGTCAGACACAGCTAATAATACTGCTGCTGCTCCTATGTTGCCACTCCAGTCGCAGCTTTCCAGTGCCCTCGAGGCTGCCAAGGCAACAGGGGCAAAGTCTGCCTTCACACCAACACACTCTCCAAACATGGCACCCTCTGAGGCACAAGGACAGGTGGGTCCTTGTCTGATTACGAGCGTATGATCGTTGTCTGGATATACACACCAACATTTAGGTACTCACTGCACCATCTTCCTCTCTGCACTTTTGTCAGCAGGTGCTGGGTAACCTGTTGGCCCAGGCCCTGTGCTCGTGGACAGCAAAGACAGACAACCATCTGAACTTCAATAAGGACGACGTTATTCAGGTGTTGGAGCAGCAGGAGAACTGGTGGCTGGGAGAACTGAATGGTGAAAAGGGCTGGTTCCCCAAGACGTACGTGACACTGCTGGGAGACGAAGAGACTTCAGAGTAAGTCATGCCCCCAAATTTGCTTTCCATCATTGATAATATGTTAAGTTATCAGTTTAGCAGGCATACTAGTACTAACTTGTAACTGAAACATGCACAGCTTTGTTTTTCCACTTCCATTAATTCTATCCTGCTATTGTACATTTTTCCACTGATGAGGTCTGCAGTTTGCGTCAAAAATGACGCTTCTTCTCGGAGTCATAACTGAGTCAAATCTGTAAACAGACATGATACCGGCACTGATTCAGTGTGACATAAATTCTTCAGTATCATATCTTCAATGGTCACAAATAAACTTCCATAAATCGGCTTAGAAATCATAGAAAAGAAGCTCCGTATAATATCTCCAGAACTTGACTGAGAACCAGCAAATTTTCTTCAGTATTAGAATAATGCAGTGATGGTTGTTTTTGCTGGGTTTGATGGGCACACTACAAAAAGGACCAGCTAATGGCTAATTCGGCATACTTTTAATGATCTAATTTGCCAAAGTGTAAAGAAATAGCTAAAAGCTAACCCACTGACTCCATGGCAACATACTTCCTGTTGCCAAGAAGGAGGGCCACAGTTGTTTGGACTTTGTTTGAGGGGACGCACAAAGACCTAAAGCATCAATCAACATATTTTGTAGCCGTTTTGTTGCTTTTCATCTCTGATCAATCAATGAAAACATGCGTGTCAGTGAGTCTGCAGGTACGGTAACTATTCCAGTATGTAAGGTATTTAGGCTGCTGACATGCCTTCTTCCTTCCTCTGTGACACACACACACACTTAAAAACCACACTCCTCAGCATAGAGTTATAAAGATACTGTATCATCCCAGCTGGACATTGTACCAGACTGTTGCGATGAAAATGAGCCAGAAGGTGAAGCTCCTTGATTTACTGGTCAGTTGAAGTGCACTTTCACGACACTTCACCTCTCATTATGAGCTTTGGTGAACAACCAGGAAAAAAAAATAAGATTACAATTTGAGGAGCCCAGAGTAAGGACCCCTGCTTCTATGTATTTAAAGGGGCCCGTTTAAGTGGTCCAGACCTTTTGAATAGTGCGACTCCTGGTATTCCAAGATTCCACGTATTCAGCTCAGAAACTCCAGGGCAGATCCAGACAATGCAGCAGGGATTGATATCCCCCATCAGGCTTCCCCAGGCTGGAGGATGTGTCTGTGGAAAAAGCCTTCAGTACTTTGTTTGTGGAGTTTTCTGCTTGCCGCTGTGATCTAGATAAGCACTGGATGACGAATAAATGGATGGATGCAAAGTATAAATGAGTATGATAATGTGTTTTTTCTGTATTTACAGCATGAAGAGTTCCCCTCCTGATGCTTTAGAGTCAAGTGACAGCCTGCAGTTTGAAGGTGCAGTAAAATTAGATTAGATTCAACTTTATTGAAACATGTATAAATACAGAAGGTAACGAAATGCAGTTTAGCATCTAATCAGAAGTGCATTTACTGAAGCAGCAAGTGCAGTATAAGTAGCACTTGTCCGAACTATGAACAGTATCCCTCTACATAAGGTATGTATACAGAAACTATATGATATGATATGAACAATATATATAACAATATATATATAACTAATATACAGAAGGCTATATTAATATACAAAAGTGAAAGGATGGATATGAATATGAACAAGTATGTACAAGAACAGAGATGGATGTGAACACTATATACAGGTATGTATACACAATTATGTGGTGACAACAGGACCAATGACAGTGGGCAATGTAGGGGTGTGGAGGAGTTTGGGGTGTGGGAGGGTGTGGGGGATCAGAGGGGGCAGAGTTCAATAGAGAAACAGCTGTAGGGAAAAAGCTGTTCCTAAACCTGCTGGTTTTAGTTAGGCTCCTGTAACGCTTCCTGGGGGCAGTAGTTGAAAAAGAGTATGTCCAGGATGAGAGGATCGTTTAAGTGCTACGTCCAGTCCTCTATGGCAGGAAGTGGAGTCCTTTTGAATAGTGCGACTCCTGGTATTCCAAGATTCCACGTATTCAGCTCAAGAAGAACAGGCAGAAGGTGTTTGCACATGAAAGGTTCCTGAGAGGGCAAATCCAGACAATGCATGTGTCTCCCTTTTCACCTTCCAGTCCACAATGGCTCCTTAGTTTTGTTGGTGTTGAGGTTATCCCCCATCAGGCTTCCCCAGGACTCATCATTATCACTGGAGTTGGTCCAATCACCGTGATGTCATGCAAACTTTGTGATGGATGTGTCTAGGCCTGTGGAAAAAGCCTTCATAGAGGAGCGGGTCAGAGAGCCCTGTGGTGTGAGGCTCAGAGCCCTGTGGTGTGCCATGGTGGAGTGTGAGTACTTTGTTTGTGGAGGTCTGTTGGTTTTCGGAGGGGGGTGCTTGCCGCTGTGATCTAGATAAGCTTGTGTAAGTGTTCTTCAACAAACAGTTCTCCAGGTGTGAGAGTACACTCCTGGATGACGATCCTCTGTGCTCCTATAGGCAAATTGGTGTGGGTCCAGTGTGGGGGGCAGGCGTGTCTTGAGGTGTGCCAGGACCAGCCGCCCAAAGCACTTCCATCAAAGTATCAAGGAGTGCTACGGGGCGGTAGTCAGCAAATCGGAGAGGAGTTTCAGCGCTGGCACAATGGAGGTGGTCTGTGAAGCATGAAGCATCGCTGGTACTGCTGTCTGGGCAATGTGTTGAAGATTTTAAAGGCCCCTGTATTTACAGCATGAAGAGTTCCCCTCTGCTTGGGGTTGCTCATTTGGCTCAGTGCATTTTGTCTGGGGGAGATGCAGGAGGGTTGCGCGCGCTTTAGAGTCAAGTGAGTCCTTGAGGTCTGGTGATCAGAGGGTTTGGGTTTGATAGTCATGTCCTTGTTGTCCTTGTCAAAAGTGGGCGTAGAAGTCATTCAGTCGTTGAGGAAGACACATTCATGACTGTCTGTGTAAAATATCAACCTGACATGGTTTAGTTTAATATTTGATGCTCATACATTACATAAACCATGCATTAATATGTTGATTTTCAGGTGGCAGTTTTCTCTGTTAATTTATGTTTACGTATTCTTTTCCTTTCCAGAATACGTGGCGTTGTACACCTACGAGTCTCCGGAGCCTGGTGATCTGACGTTCAGAGAGGGAGATGTGATCTTGGTGACCAAGAAAGAGGGAGAGTGGTGGAACGGCTCTACAGGCGACCACACAGGCCTCTTCCCCGGCAACTACGTCAAACCTAAAGAGACAGATGTAAGAACATTCAAGCCCTACTGTACAGCCCATTATTGTACAGCAGCATATCACTGTTTGTGTTGGACTGCATTATGAGTATTTTCTTCTTGTGCTGTTTTATTTGTGTAGTGCTTTGAAAGTTTGAAATAATGACATAATTGCATTTTTTCAGACATCAAGTATATCTGGAAAGAAGAAGCCAGGTAAGCTTAACATCTTGTCTTGTGTTTATTTATCTCTTTACCTCTGATTCTCACATAAAAAAACAATTCTCGCAATTCAGAAAAGTCAAAGTTCTCTTTTTGGCCTTGCACAGAGATTGCCCAGGTGATGAGGGCTCACTCCTCTGCCATCCCCGAGCAGCTGAATCTGGAAAACGGGCAGCTCATCCTCATCCTCAGCAAAAACGCCTCTGGCTGGTGGCTCGGAGAACTGCAGGTCAGTGTTCAGCTCACCATGCGCTGCACTGGAGGAGAACTGCAGAATGTTAAAGGATTTGGATATCATTGTGAAATCATTAATCATTAATCATTGCGCTGTTTGACTCTAGGCTCGCGGTAAGAAGCGTCAGAAGGGCTGGTTCCCTGCTTCTCACGTCAAAATATTGGGATCCAGCAGCGGCAAGTCCACACCAGCACCCCAAGCAGGTAAGACACACATGCTCACACACACTCATACACACATTCACATACAAACACATAAGTCTGCAAGATGAAGGCCAGAGGTGACAAGGTAAAATAATGGTGTAAACAAAAGTACCTCACACACTCTCACACCTCTCCTCTTCTCAGTCTGTCAGGTAATAGCCATATATGACTACACAGCCGCCAACGGGGACGAGATGAGCTTCTCCAAAGGTCAGCTGATCAACGTTTTAGACAAGAATGACCCCGATTGGTGGAAAGGAGAGATCAACGGGACCACCGGTCTGTTCCCCACCAATTACGTGACGATGACCACAGCAGACTGTGACCCCAGCCAGCAGTGTAAGTAAATCCCTCAAACTTCACACATCAGGGGTATTCATGACAGAAAATATGCATGTTTTAAAGCATGGAGAGGCTTCCACGTTGCTTTAAGCCTCTGTAACTAACCAGGACTTATCCTCTGTTCATCTGTGCCACAGCCATCGACCGTCATTAATATTTCCTCATCCACCCATCTCTTCATCTGTATATCCTTTCTTCTCACTGACTGTTTCACCTTTTTCCCTGTTTTTCCCACTTCCTCCCTTCCCGATCTGTATTTCTCCCTCCCTGCTGTCTCCACTCCTCGGCCTCTGTCTCTTTCTCTCCTTCTAGGGTGGTAGAAAGTCCTCTTCCTCCTCCACCTCCTCTTCCTCTCCTACTCCTGACTTCAGAGAGACTCACTATTGCACACATCTCTGAAGGGGAGGAGTGTCTGGACTCACTCTCCACTAACGTCTCCCACTGAGCTAATGCTACTGTGTGTGTGTGTATGTGTGAGCGATGCAACTGAGCATGAACAGGTGTATGCGTGATAGAGAAAACTTTGGCAACAGGCAGTTTGTCGCCTGTGAATGAATCAGGACCCTGATTCAACTTTCTTCCGACTCTCAATGCTGATTCTGTGAATTTGTTAAAGCCTCGGTGCCTTTTGTGATTTCCTCGGTCCATCATCATGTGATTGATAAGAAAAATGCATCTGAAGCAGAGGCATAGTGGGTCTCTCTGTGGCTCATCCACTCTTCTTTCCTTTTGTTTCTCTTCACAAGACACTTTTATTTTCCCTTTTATTCATGCTGCATTACTCTCTTTTTCGCTTCCTTTTATTTCTTTACTCTCTTTTTTTCTTACTCTGATTTTGAGAGTTCAGCTCACACAGAGCCCACTATTTGTCTCTGTCTCTCCTCAGAGATGTGTATGTATTGAGGCATGATGTGCAAGTTTTACTGTCATTTTCAAGACTTGGTCTTTATGCTAACAATCAGTATCCTACTAAACTAAAGCTTGTGCATATTTTGAGTAATAATCAGTGGCAATTTGACTTTTTTCAATTCAAGACAGGATCTGCCTGAGAATACATATAAATAATATATAATATCTCAGGTAGAAAAAAGAACAGATGCCACATCTCCAAACGGGCATTAAAGTTCTTGCCCTTTGCTTTCACCTATTGTGAATCCTGTTAATTATAACCATTTTGCAGTGTGTCTTTTTGATTTAATGGCTTTGAAACCTGACCTTGATGGTACAAGTGGAACCGTAAAGTTTGTCCTCTATGTTTAAAAGCTATAATGGGGTCAGCTGTTAACCACTGACAGAAGGAAGTCCTTTTGAAGTGAGATGAAGCGACTCCTCTCCATATGGCAAGCTGTTTCTAAGCCACTGAGCGACATAAACTTTGCCTCCAGCGGTGATGTTACCACCCGCTGCTGCACCTTTTATCAACTGAATGCTATTTTGCTGCTGTGCTGAATGTTTTTGCTTGTGCAGAAAGTAAATGCATGTCTGCTTGTGTTTAAAAAAACAAACAAACATATTAATCATCACTGTCAGGGTGATGGATACATTTTCATTCAGGTTAACAAGTGAAAAAAACACTAATCTATGCAAGTTTCGCATGAGGTACTGTCCCTCCAGTCGGATGAATACATCAAGGAGTGATGCAAAAGATGCTACAACTAAGTTTGGATGTCCATCAAATTCACTGTAATGAGGAACCAGCTCTGCTAAAGAATGGGCCACTTCTCTCTTCCATTTAATTCAGAGGTGGCCAGGCTCGGTTTACGACAAACCTCACTCATATCTGTGAAAGGCTGCATTAAAGTTTAGTGAACCACACCGACAGAAAGCTGCATCAATAGTTCATAGCTGTAGCTGCTGTAGGCACAACTGATTTTATCTCTATACATATATGAGAGAGAGACAGAGAGAACATTTTAGGGAACAACATGGTGTAACTATTTTTGAAGATGTGTCTTAATATATTTTCTGAAGCTGAAGTAAAGAATAAAAATGTTTTGAGATGACAATGAAGTGTTTTATTCTATATAGAATTTTAATGTGAATTTTAATGTTCACCTCTACAGGGTGTGTGTGTCTGTGTGTGAGAGAGAGAGAAGTATTCAGTGTTTATATTATCAACACAGTACACATGATTAAGATGCACTGATACGCAGTATGTGAACAACATTTTCAACCCTGTTAGTAACCTGCACTCTGTGCTAATATCAGGTATCCCATCAGGACTCTCAAGAAAATCTTCCCTATTTGGGCTTATTTCAGTGGAAAAAAGGGACCTCTAGAAAAAAAAATGAAGCTTTTTCCATTCTGAACATGTGTCAAAGGCTGATAAAGAAAGAAAGAATCCCCTTCCTGTTTTTGGTAAAAACAGATTTGGTCTAGGAGAAGTTTTAGTCTGATACCAGCAACGAGAAGATAACGATACAGAAGGAGAAGGAGACAAACTAGACGGGAGAGACGAACCACAAGCGGGCATATTCACTGCAAACCTGAGACACGAAAAACAACACAACAACAGAATTAGAGTTACAGCGATGACTTCGCAGAGCAGATTTCACTTTCTAAACCTCTGGGATGAGACTGACAATCAGGGTGAGGGAAGAGAAGTGTCAGTGAGAGAACAGTCAGCTAGTATGGGACCCTCACAGTGGGTTAATGGTCACCCTGTATCAGGTAAGTAAGTGTGTGTGTGTGTGTGTGTGTATGTGTGTGTGCACGCTGATCTATGCTATAGTCTTTCATGTTTCCTTTTACATGCCTCTTCTTCTTCTCTTTCTTCCTCCGTCCTCCTCTGAAAGCTTCAGTAATGAGCACATACACTTGAGAAATAGTCAACAGCTGCACCGTGTTTCGTTTGTCCAGCAGGAGGCAGTAAATGCAGTGCTAAAGTGTTGCTGTGGTTCAAGTAGTTTGGTTTTGTTACCGCGGCCGCACTAGTTAAATGTTTTCTTTTTCTTGTACAACTCATGTAAACCTTCCTCGTGTGTGCTCCGTCTCTCCTGCAGGGTGTGCAAACCTGAACAGCCTTGACTCGCTGAGCCCTCAGGAGAAGAAGAGACAGGGTTACATCCATGAGCTGATAGAGACTGAGGCGAGATACGTGGAAGACCTGAAGATAGTGCTGGATGTAATGGACACACATCATGCTGAATAACTCGCATAAATACATACAGTACAGAGTCAATCAACCAAACACAGTCGCGTGCTGTGGCGAAACATTATTTTTATGAGAAATAGGTGTGTCAGCTGACCACATACCCGACAGTGTGTGCGTGTTAACACTTTTGTCTGTCTTTTCCCCTGTTTGTAGGTTTTTCAAAAGCCCATGTCAGAGTCAGGCCGGGTGAAGGATACAGAGATGGCCATGATCTTTGTTAACTGGAAAGAACTGCTGACCTGCAACTCTAAGTTTCTAAAGTAAATATCACACCAGCAGAGTGCCGACTCTGAACACAGTTATTTTAATGCAGCCTTTGTGGATTCTGTCCATGCAGAACTGCGGAGCCGCTCATGTTTTACATATGTGTGTTTATGTGTGTCCAGGGCACTCCAAGATTGTAAGAAGAAGGGGGGCGACAACATGCCGGTGCAGATGATCGGAGACACCCTGGCCGTGGAGCTTTCCCACATGCAGCCCTACATCCGCTTCTGCTCCTGCCAGATCAAGGGAGCATCCCTGCTCCAGACTCGTATTGACAACGAGCCAGACTTCAAGAACTTCCTCAAGGTAGAAAGGAGACAAGAGTGAGGGAGGAGTGAGAAAATGCCTCTAAAATAAAATCTCACATTGTACTACAAGCCACGTTTGGATATATAGTATATGTGAAGCAGGGTCTAGACAACATTGCAGGAACAATTTACTCTCTTTCATACCTGCTTTACTTTACGTCTTTCTGTGTCTTCTTCTTTACATTTCTCCAAGTCCATTTCAATTTGCCTAAAAACATTTTCTTTTGCTCCCATCAGAAAATTGCCACAGACTACAGGTGTAAAGGCATGCCGCTGTCCAGCTTCCTACTGAAACCCATGCAGAGGATCACACGCTACCCGCTGCACATCAAAAACGTAGGCCATCATGTTCATGAGCGTGTCTCTGTTTGAACTCCTCATTAAGTGGTTGAAATGTTGAACTGACTGTGTGTAATTGGGGAAAAAGTGTTTTGCCTTTGTGGGTATAATTACCATGTCTGTGTATTTACCTGTTCTGTGTGTGTGTGTGTGTGTGATAGATCCTGGAGTGCACCGCAGAGGGCCACGCTGACCGAGGTCCTCTGAAAGAGGCTCTGGATAGGGCAGAAGAACTTTGTCAGCAGGTTATTTTTTCACTGATTCCCTCATTTCTGACCTGATTTGTCACTTTAATTCAGTTACAGAGACTGGAGATTTTTTAAAAATTGTATTCTGTGTAGAAAAGATCTTTTGATTTGAATGACATTCCTCAACAGGTAAATGAGGGCGTGAGAGAAAAGGAGAACTCTGACAGACTGGATTGGATTCAGAGCCACGTACAGTGTGACGGCACTGCAGAGGTATTGAGATTACAGATAAATTGAAACGAGTTCATTATTAATGGATTTAATTAATTTAATTAGTTGATTACATTATAAGTATGTGTCAAAAGATAATTTTCTATAATATGACAGATCTTCTAAAGTTGTTCTCTTTCAACAGAACCTGGTCTTTAACTCTCTCACAAACTGTTTGGGCCCCAGGAAACTGCTCCACAGCGGCAAGGTGAGTAAAGCTGCAGTGACTCTGATGGGCCCTCGTATTCTAAAAAAATTACCAACAGTTTTTTCCCCCAGAATGAATATTTTAAAATGTAAGCAGGCAGACTGGGGAGTACAGGGGGATGAAATGTTAAACATCAGTGGGTCAGATCCCTGGAAGTCATGGTTACATGCTACAAGCCTCAAACCACAGAGTGAAACTTCCACAGTAGAGATCAGTGAGCTGGTTCAGCTGAGCAGAAACCCGACAGAAGGATCTCGGGCACTGATGATACAGAACCATGAAAAATACTGTTATGTAAACTTAGACGTTTGTTTTTGGCTCGAGGATTAAAACCTTCTGATGCTGAACAGTTGACTACAGTTTCACCTTTTTGTCACTGCACACCAAATTTAGTAATTACATTTTTGTAAATATTGAGTAATTATTGTTGAAATCATCATAAATAATATGATCCGTATATATCACGTTTCTTTTCAGATGTACAAGGCAAAGAGCAACAAGGAACTCTGGGCTTTCCTCTTCAGCGACTTCCTGCTTTTGACTCATTCAGCCAAACAGTTCACGTCCTCTGGGCCTGATAAACTGTTCAGCAGCAAGAACAACGTGCAGCTCAAGATGTACAAGCCGGTAAGATACACGCTGACACGCACACAGGTTTAAGTTTTAATGTCTTCTTTTGAGGCAGCATGACACTTTGTATTTTCTTTATGAAAATGTTCCCTGTTATTAATTCATTTTAATGTTATTTAATCTCGTTTCCTTTTCCAGCCTGTGCTGCTGAATGAAGTACTGGTGAAGCTGCCGGATCCTTCCAGCGACGAACCAGTCTTCCACATCTCACACATTGATAGAGTCTACGTACTCAAGACTGACAACATCAATGAACGGTAGCTGCTTACGCACATACACAGATTTGGTGTGTTTGATGGCCTGTATGATCACTGTGTGTGTTTCTGTGTTTTCAGGACAGCGTGGGTTCAGAAGATCAAGGCCGCATCTGAAGAATTTATTGACAC
Organism: Scortum barcoo; assembly: GCA_023238725.1. Lineage (NCBI taxonomy): Eukaryota > Metazoa > Chordata > Actinopteri > Centrarchiformes > Terapontidae > Scortum > Scortum barcoo. The sequence continues at coordinate 23,712,989 of CM041531.1, forward strand.
GGAAAAGAAAAAAAGGGACAAGGCCTATCATGGTTTGTCTATACACTCTCACAGCCGCACAGCCGTACTGATGGCAGCCAACATGATGATCTCTGGATTAATCTGTGTGTGTATGTGTGTGTGTGTTCACAGCGCGATCTGTCAAGGCCAGTGGAATCGGCAGACTCCTTGTCACCATCTTGGAGGCCACTGAACTCAAGGCGGGCAAACCCAATGGTGAGCATGGATACACTCGTGTTACGTGATGTCCTCACAGTTCAGTGGACTAAGAAACACACTGTGAACTTGAAATGTTGTCGTCCGATCCAGCTTTTAATCGCTGCTGTGTGGACACGTAATGAAGCCGAGATAAAGCCACATTTAATTATGGACCTCTGTCATCCCTTTTTTTCATCACTTCTCCCTCTGTGACCTCTTTTCTGCTGCTCTTCCATTGTCTCCCGTCCCTCCCCTCTTTTCCATGTTCTTCATCTCTTCTCGTCTCTCTCTCTTCTACTTGCTCTCACGTCTTATTTCCTCTCCCTCACCTGCTCACCTGTCTTCATGCCGTTCTCCAGGTAAAGGTAACCCGTACTGTGAAGTGACCATGGGAGCTCAGATCTTCACGTCCAGAACACTCAACGACACCCTGAACCCCAAGTGGAACTTCAACTGTCAGTTTCACATCAGAGACCTTTATCAAGACGTCCTCTGCATCACTGTCTTTGAAAGAGACCAGTTTTCACCCGATGGTCAGTTTCTTCCTGGGTCTTTTGTCCTTTTCATGTCCACAACTCCCACTGATTTCTCTACAAAGCTGCAAAATGAAATGAGAAAAATCAAACTGACAAGTGAAGTAAAATGACCAACTCAGTTTCCACTTTGTAGCATTTAATTTATTAAATTAACTTGTAAACACGTAACACACATTTCACCACGTAACACCAATCTAACTGTCACATGGAGGCTGCGGTCTTACAGAAAAGCTTTTGTTCCTGTTTTTTTCTGAGCTTTTTTCCAGCCAAATTACAATTTTCTTTTATATTTCCTCTCTTCTCTCAGTCTTTCTGGGCCGGACAGAGGTTCCCGTGGCAACCATAAAGAAAGAGTTGGAAAACAAGGGACCAGTAACACGTCGTCTTCTGCTGCACGAGGTTCCTACGGGGGAAGTGTGGGTCCGCCTCGACCTGCAGCTCTACGCCAGCAAGTAGTCATAAAGGATGAAGTGAAATAATGATTTAAATGATCTGCTGCAGAGGCAGCCACATATTTTCCTCCTGCAGAGTAACCAAATAAGAAAAGCTGCTGCCCCCCAACACATCTAAAATGGACAAAGATACCCATATCAAACAAGACACCCCTGAACTGTGTTTCATACATCATGCCTTAATATTTTATTATCAATCAGCACTAATAATACCTCTGAACCCACCAATAAGTCAGATGCCCCCCTTTTTGTTAGACAGAGGGCAGCATGACTGGTGTTTTCACCTGCACAATATTTACCGTACTGAAGGAGTCAAAAGGAAGGACCACAGCGCGGCTTCTTAAACACGGATACCCAGTGTGTCTGATGTGCTAATTTACAACCTTCTGAGGAAGGGAAAACTGGACAGTGACAGTTTAGATGTAAATAATCATAAATAATGGTAAAGCAATAAAAATATAAATATAAAGGTTCTTGCGTACTGTCCAGATGCTCACAGCTTTGTTTCTTACAGTTACAACAGTTTTTAAGTATTCATCAATTGAGACACATTTTGCCAAGTCTGGTCAACCGAGGTCAAGGTTCAAGTTGAGCTAACTCACAACATGTGTACATGTTGAAGATGCATGTTTTTCAGAGGAAGATACGACTGATGGAGACTCTGCTTCATGTCCGTGTGATCTGTAATATGTCAGTGACATTAAGTGCATCAGAAATAGTAAATCACGGACAGCAACACCGACTCTACCGAGAGGACGTGGAGAAGATGTCAGTAGCTCTGGTCTGGAGTCAGTTTACTACTTTAGATAGAAAATCTCAGGATATGTTGTTCTGGGTCGAGTGTTTTTGTTTTGTTGTGTGTGTGTGTGCATGTCTTTGGAGTGTTGGAGCGTAAGCATACTTAACGTTTAGTTAAGATGTAGTAACATACATATATCTTCAGCCGAGGGCTCTTGATGCTGCAACTAACTCAACTTAACTCAAAACTTATGGCCTTACTGCAAGTCATCTTTTTATTTTTTTAAATATGTCAGTTCTTTGGGATGATGTTGGTGTTGAGAGGGGTCTTAGGATAGATACATTAGCTTTTTTTTTTTCTTTCGTGTGCAAAATCAGCAAAGGCCAAGTAGTTTGAGTGCAAAATAATGTAGGTGATAAATGACACAGGTATGAAAAGCTGTAATGATGAACGTTTCCTTGAACTCATTCTCCAGCTGAGTCAGCTGCCTTCCTCTTCGATATGGAGGGTCTTGAGGATGTCAATATTTTGAGGCAACACACATTGGCAGCTTGTCAGCATAAACAGTATTTACTTAATTGCATTTTCTTTTCTTTACACTTTTACCCTGCCAGACAGATTTTTAAGTGTCACTCTATCCAGTACTCGCCTCACTGACAGCAATATTGTCCACTTCTGTTGCCTCAAAAAGTTGCCCTTCATGAACATCTGCCATGAAAAGGATAAAGTGTGTAAAAGCTTTTTATTTATGTTGTTAGTTGACTTTTTGGTGTCTTCAGCCTTGTTTTGACTCTTTTGTCATTTTTGCATCCAGTTTCTTTTCTAACTCTGAGCAGATATTAACGGAAACGGTGTTGTATTTATTTCTTAATTTATGCGTGTGTGACTATCCAAAGGTTTGGAGCGGCTTTGCTTGCTGTGTCATCTGTTGGTATCCACTGGGTTTGTTTGAACATGTGTGACGTTGAATATTCAAGATGTGTTCACTGGACATGTTGATACTGTTTTGAAAGGCAATATAACATCTTGGATGATTGTCTGCGGTTGAGTTTTACTGTAAGTAGACTAGATCACTAGTCGTTCTGTTAGGCCTGCTGTTTTGTGCTGTTATATTAATTTGTCTTATTCAATCAACAAACCTCTGTTTTTAAGTCCTGTATTAACTTTGGTGTTTTGTTTTTTCAGTGGAAAATGTGCAAATAGACTGGACTACCTTCCTCGCCTGTATAGGAGTGTTAAAGTTTGTCTTTTGTTTTTACTTTTATTTTTCCGCAGCCATCTGCATAAACTGCTGCTGTGCTAACTGAGTGTACAGCCTCTCTAAACTGATCAGCCTGGAGTCTGTAACCTGCTGTTTGTACTCACTTTGGCCTCCATGTGGCACTCTCTGAATCAGGGTTTCTTAAGTCAAATTAAAGACATTAAAAGTGAACAAACTGTCAAATTATTGGCTGGCAAAAAAAAGAAGAAACTTTCAGCACACAACCTCCTACAGCAGTACACAACACTACCTTTATGTCATTTCTCAGTACACTTCATCAGTCTTTGGACATGAATACAACACCATCCCACTGTTATCACTTTCAACAGAAAACAGACTATACCTGCACCCTGCACAGTAATCATTATACAATCATTTTTAAAGTTGCCCAAAAGAGGAGAAATTACATGTTTGAAGGGTAACATTCAGTGATTGGAGGATAAAGGTTTATTTCACTACTTGTTTTGTCAGGTGCATCAAATATTTGTCAGTTTTATTGTATTGTCTTGTAAAATGTAAACAATATTTTGTTCAAAACATCTTAAAAACATCAAATTTCAAGGACATTTGAGGAAATAGCATCTTGAAACAAGAAGCACAATATATAATGATTTTATTTCATTTTTCACTGGTTTGTGTTGGTGTCCAGCCACAGAGTCAGTGAAGTTCAGTGTGGGGTTGTCAGTGCGCACCAATAGAGCTCATTAAGTCCTTCTTCACCCTCCACTGGCTCTGGGTCTGCAGGAGCAACAGTCATTATGTAACCACGCCGAGCGGCTCTACGAGGGGCTGATAACACAGCACACACACACACACACACACACACAGCTGCGTAACTGAGTCGACAAAGTCAGCTGAGCTCAACCTTCTGTAGCCACGGAGGTAGTAATGGATTTAATGTAATGGGACAGTGGTGGTATAAATGGCGGTAACTAAGAGTAACTAATTTCTTTACACCTGATTAAAAACAAATGTGTCACAGATATAGAAGAACCACTGAACACTGAACACCCAACATTTCTCTTGATCATGAGGGGAAAAAAAATACAATTGCAAAAAAATTAAATATAAAAAACAAATTCTAAAATTTAAAAATAAGTTGTATCACCAGGCAGAAGTTGGTGAAAGTGTTACCTGACTGATGGCAAGAATAAACTACAAAAAAGTAGACCATCTCATCTAGATCATCTGTAAATCCATTGCTAAGAAGATGCATGTGACATGGATATACAGCCAGCACCACTGTCATACTGCCAGCGAAAAGGGAGAACTTGCCTATTGAAATAAGAGCGTGTTTGTGTGTTGCATTAATTTCATTTGGTCTTGTTAGTTGAGAGTTACAGCTGAACATAGCTGAAAGGAGATGAAAATAGACTGAGGCTTTAAGAAAAAAAAAAAAAAAAGAGTCTCCTGCTGCAACGTCTGCGTGTCTGCATGTCATCAGTGTGAAGGTCTGAAATTAGTGTGTGTGTGTGTGTGTGTGTGTGTGTATGTATGTGCAGCTCTGTCCCTCAGGAGACGATATACAGGCTTGGAGAGCACGACACAAACAAGTTCTCTCAACCAAATATTCTGAAATATTTCAATCCATTTACAGGAGAGAAAGAATATGGCTGTTTCAGATCATAAAACGACCACTTTGTCCTGCCGTATCCAACTTAAGCTCATATTTTGGTCATGATTGGGGTATATACAGTAAATCGTTTCAGGTGTACAAAGTGTAATTCAGGTTATTGGCATTTTGCGATACTATAAAATACTTCACATCCAAAATCAGCCAAACGGTACACCTGCAGCACAAAGTAATCATTGCTTATCAGCTTATTAACTGTGTCATCTTCTCAGTGATCTTAAAGCTGCTACGATCAATATGTTTGTATAAATTGTGGATCACATGTCATTAGTATTTTAAAGGGGCCATTTGTAGTGAACCCCAAAGAGAATTATCACCACTTCACCTTAGCGCTCCTCTTTTTTTTTTTTGTTCTCTTTTTGTCAACTCACTATTTTGGGGTTTTCTTTTTTGTCACGCAGTTTAACTATGTTCACAAATCTCATCATCCAGGCAGCTGGTGAACTTTTAGCTGTCAAAGATATTTTCCTCACCTGGTCCCTCACCTTACTGCTCAAAGATTTGAGTTAGATTTTGTGTCTCTCTTTTAATATTTTATTCTTTTTATTTATTTATTTATTTTTTTTTTATATCTTTCATGTAAAATTAAATTGTGACTCATAGATCATCATCCTATAGGACTGTTCTTCATATATAAAAGGTATAGTAAGTGTAGCGGCAGACACAAGACAGAAATAACACAAGACAACAAGGCGGGACAAACAGGTCGGGAGCTCGTGAGTGAGGGAAAGTATAAAAGAGAAGTGCAGCAAAGCAGAAGAGTAGTTTAGAGGCCGAAGGAGGAAAAACTGAGACAGAAGGGAATAAACACATATGGAGACACAGAAAGAGTATAGAGAGAGAAGAGTGACGTGTGCAAGGAGGATGAGTCTGAGAGGCCCTCAGTTCCACTTGACTCAGTCAGGGGAATGATTTGATTATCACCACATGAACAGCTGTCTTATGTAACACACACACACACACATACACAAAGAACTCAAAAATAATGAGCGGTCTGTTTGGGCCAAAAACCTACACTGAGCAAAGGTGGCCTGTAGCAACAGAGAGACAACGAGTAAAAGAGAGTCCATATCAAAGAAAGGGGTCAGCCAGGTCTCCTACTATTGTCAAATAAAAAAATCCAAATGCTCTTGGATGTCCTCATTTAGCGATGGGAACAATAAATATTTCAGATATAAGGAATAAAATAGTTCTCATTACCACTGAATTATGATTTGAGTATGTATGTGTGTGTATCCTTGAGGTGTTAAAAACTCCTTCCTCATAAAGCCTTGTCACAGCCAACATCTTAAATCCTGCATCATTTACATCCATGTTTACTAGTCTGCAGTCTTCTTTCTCACTGCCTTTGTTGGTACCTTGCCTCTCTCCTTTACATATTTCCTCCACTGTCAGTCAGTGGGAAAAAGTGTGAAGCCTGCAGGTCGGCTGTGTGTGACATTGCGCCTGCATGTGTGCCCTCGAGCACACACAAGATATAAACAAAACGCTATTTAAGTAAAAGTATGGTAGAATTCAGCAGAATGTACTTATAGTATCACAAGTAAAAGTACACATTATGCAGGTGAATGGCATTATAGTGTAAACATTTTAATTTGTGTGTGGGGGGGTTAACTTTAATGACTTAATGACAATTTGTTTAATCTTCTATTTACACATTATATATACTTGTAATATGTTTTATATGTAAAATCTTAATCTGGTCAGTAACTAGTAACTAGATGTGAACTAAATATGTAAAATAATAGGTACAATACTGACATCTGACATGTAGAAGAATACAGAGTATTTTGAGTCAGTCCCACACACCTTGCTAATATAAATTTGTATTACTACACAGCAGAAAATAGTCGCTAACAAATTTGCTCTTTACTGGTTGAGTAACCTTTTTCTTAAACAGTCCAGTGTGCAGCCATTTTAGCCTGAGCCTTTTTGAATAATTGAATTATACATTTATGGGTTGTTTTTATACCTGTGGATATGGGCAGCGAAACTATTTGTGAACACAACACTGACCTTTTTAAATTGATGTAGCAAACAAAATTCCTATTTACACATCCAGCAGTTACGGAGCAACATTATCATTCAGTTGGAGTTGATGGATGATGGATGTTAATTCCAACATTCACTCTCTTTTAGCTCTGTTTATAATCTCTATCGACCCCTAAGGGAACTATTTAGCTCTTTAGCTGACAAAAGATCCATGTTCACCAGCTAGTTAGAAACTTTGTCTGTTTGACGTTTCTAGCTGCTGCAGTAAACGATGCTATGAGAGCAGTGACAGTAAAGTTGTGGGCAGCACAGCTAAACACTGAACCAAAACTCACTTTAGAGCTCCGTAAAGTCGAGGGGAGCTGCAGATTTGGGTGATAATTCTCTGTGGGTTCATCCCAACCAGAGTTACCTTTTACTTTGTCACATTGTTTTCACATTGTCATTTGATAAACTGTTGTTATTGAAAAAAATATTATTTAAAGTTTAGTGCCTTTGGATATTCAAGTCAGAAAGTACTGAGATTTATCAACAGATTATTGCTTTATTTCTTTTCATGGGATGTGGTGACAGTAGTAAAGGTGCAATATATGTCAACATATTTTTTTTTACTGCACTTCAGGAAATACACTCACATACATTTCACCACTTAATTTTGATTGGTTTGAGCAAAGATGATACATGAAGCTGAGAATGCTGGGAAATGTGTAGCTCAGTTTGAATATTTCTAACTGGAACGCACAGCCTGCCCACAATGAAGGTTCACCCCTCGGTCATTAATAATCAAACACTAGTGGAGAAAAGACAGTACTGTTATGCAGGCCCAGTGTTGCCACCCAGCATGTGAAACCCACAACTCCTGTCCCTTGCTATTTCAGAGATGACTGACAACAATTGCGCGGTTTGGATGTGTGTTTGTTTTTATTTATCAGTGAAAATGATGATGAGTTTTTTTTCTCCCAAATACCTTCAAAACTAATGACATTCCCATCGCCCTGCTGTACTTATTAGTTAGCAATTGCACGTCTCCCAAGGTCACAAACATATTTCAAAACTAGTTACAACTGTGCTGTCAAACACAATCTAATACAACAAAATACATCCTGTGATGTTCAGTGATGTTTTAGTTTGCTTTAGTTTAGTGATGACATTGTATTTTTTTATTGTTATTGATATTGAGAAATGTCTTCTTACTTATGTATGTAAACGGTGGTGGACATTATATCAAAAAGACCTCCAATAATGAACATGAAGAGAGCAGGGAGGTGAGGTCGTTCTCATGATGGCATGAGGAGAGGACTGAAGAAGACTGAAGACTATCTGTAGATGACCTGGGACTATGTTTTTTTATTTCTCCTGTAGTGTGATACAGTAACCCTTTCAAGGTATAGAAGCCAGATTGTAAAGATGTCTGCTTTCTACCTTTGTCTCCTGCTCAGGGTATAAAAAACACCTTAACAACCATGAAGGAATTACTGTAATTTCTTGTAATGCTCCCTCTCTGGTAATTATGCAATCTGTTGAGAGATGTGAGCTAAAATGTGCTGAGATTTCAGATTGACTGAAGCACACCCGCTATCACAGCTCTTCAATATTAAATATTGTACAAACAGTTCATTACCCCCTCAATAACCTCTTCAGAGGCTTGTCTTCAGTTGTTGAATCACTGACCTGTACAAGAGTTTGAATGGATATAAAATGGGAAAGAAGGACCACTGTGCCTGCATATCCAGGTGAGGGGGCACCATGTAGTGCGATACCTCTGACTACATGGTGAAGAAAAACAACAGCAGTCATGAAATGAGGCATGTAATTGTTTTTAGCCAAGTGAGTCAAGATACTGTCAGCCTGCCAGTCCACCATTTTGGTCCCGACTCAGATATCTCAACAACTGCTGGATGGATTGGCACAAACATCTGCACAGACGTTCATGGTTCCCAGACAATGTGTCCTATTGACTTTGGTGATCCCCTGACTTTTTCCTCCAGTGACACCATGAGGTTGACATTTTTAGGTTTTGGGTGAAATTTCTTGGTAACTATTGGGTGGATTGCCATGAAATTTAGTTCAGACATTCATGTTCCCTTCAGGATAATGTGTGATAACTACATTTGTATAAAACTTTGGTTTATGACAAAAAAAAAGCCAAACTCCAGTTAGGCTAAAAGCGATGATTCATATTTTATCTAAAAGCAAAGTTTTAGCAGGCAGTTTTAAGGACACCTTTGCATGGTCTTTTTTTTGTCTACCTGTTGAGAGCTGTTGCCCTGGATAACTCCGTCAGCCCCCGACCAAAAGGAGGAGGGTTTTCCTGTTGCGTAACATCAGCACAAAAATAACCTGCCAGGATGACAGGTTGGCTGATAAAACTTTCATAAACGTTATCTGATATAAAGTTATTTTTAGAAAATTGTTGATTTAGCTCTTAAGCATCATTCCCATTCCTCTGTAAAATTCAGCCAGGCACACACACACACACACACCTATAAGGTCTATCACAAACAACAACAGAAGCAGTGTAAACCTCCACCTGTGTGTGTGAACGTGAGAAGGTAAATTCCCAAACACAGTGGAATGAAACACCCATTTTTATAACAATACTCCATCTATCTCTGTTTTTCTCTAATTTATTGCATTCATTGTCACCTCTGTCTGTTCATGCAAAATGGCTGCATGTTTTTTAATTTTTATCTCATGTCTGTTTCATTGGTTTCTGTGCTTTTGATTTCATTTCTTTGTTTTTATTGTTTGTTATAAGTAAGGCACTTTATTGCATTGTTTTTTTCTGTACTGACAAATCATTATTACTATATATTGATCACATGTTGAACACCATTTCATATGTGATAACCACACGGTGTAAGGACATTTGATTTTCAGATATTTCACATTTATAAAACATCACAGTGTCACATATAATATCATATGTGAAGCATTGTTAACATGTGGTTATTGTTTTCACTACACATGAAAGACATTTTCACGCTTGAATTCTGAGTTTGTTTTTCAGTCTCTCCCTCTCTCCTTTCTTATCTCTTTCTCTCTCCTCCTGCTGTTGACTGCTCTGCATGAAAGAAAGGGAGAGAAAACAGGGATGCAGAGGCAGCAAACCAGCATTTACAACAATTATGTGCATGTGTGTGACTGTGTGTGCGTGCTCGTGAGTGAAACAGAGACACAGAGGGAGAGAGAGAGAGAGAGAGAGACGTTTGCAGACGTTTAGCACACAGAGAAGAGAGGGATTTGGCCAACCTGTCGGGGGCTTTCATGTCACGTTACTGCCCTGAGGACCTGACCTCTGTCTCTCTGTCTGGAAAATAACCTGGAAAAAAGAAAAGGGAATATCGGGAAGCTCCACTCTGTAAAACAGTCGGAGCAACGTCCCTCCTGCTGCTTCTGCATGAAAGAAAGAAGAAGGACTGAAAGGAAGAACGAGAGAAAAATTTAACTTGTAACTACTTAAGAAAGTGATGAGGAGAGGACGGCGTGTTTACGTGGGCCTATCTGACACCTGGGGGAGGACAGAAGATTTATACATATAATTACACAGTTTTTTTTTTCTTAGAGGGAAAAGCAAAGAGCAAAGAGGAGATAATAGGAGAGGAGGAGGGGAGAGGGAAGGGGAGGAGAGAGTCGAGAGCAGAGTGTGGAAGAGTGGAGAGCGAGGAGAGGAGAGGAGAGGACCAGAGCAGAGAGGAGGAGGAAGGAGAGGGGAGGAAGAGGAGGAGAAGAGAGGAGACAGAGGAGAAGAGAGTAGTAAACACAGTCCAGATGGGACCTTGGCATTAATGAAATGTAAGTATCAACAGTGTGTTTGCATGTGGTGAGAAAAGCACATGATGCTGCTGCTGCTGCTGTCTCTGTCGATGATGTTGTAGTTTGTATCTTTTCCTCCACACATCACTCTTCCTCCCTCTCGCCTCTCTTTACTTTCTCTTGCTCCAGTTCCCTCTGCCTCTAACTTGATTCTCTCTCGCTCACTCGCGCTCAGCCTGTTTTTCTCCCTCTTCCTCTCTGCTCTCTCTGCAGGTCATGTTAAATAGTAACGGTGCAGCAGTGGAGGGAAAGGCCAGTGTCACATTGCATTAGCATAAGACACACACACAGAGGGAGAAATACACTTAAAGTGTGATGAGCGCATGTGGACAGAGTGCGTGTGTGTGTGTGAAGACAGCCTGTGCATCTCCTCTGTGTGTGTGTGTGTGTACATGTACATTGTGAACAGGCAGAGGAACCATATAGTCCTCTTTACCACATGGAGACAAACAAACATAAGAATTTGGCTGCAGAGACTCAGGGAGGAAAAGTGAGAGGAGGATCAGTCATATCATCATAACTCACTTAGCAGAGCCAAAAAACCATACAGGATGAGGCTGAAAACTTAACTGCCTGATTTATTCAGTGCTTTGTGTAGTTATATAATAATAATAGTGTGACATTTTGGAAAACACAATTTATTTACTTTCTTGCCGAAGATTTCACGACAGCAGTGACACCACTCTCGTGTCTGTGTGGTAGAGATTAAAGCTACAGTCAGCAGCTGGTTAGCGCTTAGCTTAGCATCAAGACTGGAAACAGAGGGAAACAGCTAGCCCGGGTCTGTGCGATGCTAACGATCATAAAGTTGAATCAGCAGCTGTCTGAAACAGTTTAAACACAAACTGAACAACCGTCATGACGGGGAAATTTAGTCTGCACGAGTTTTAGGTAGATGTACCTAATAAACTAGCAGCTGAATGTATTTTGTTTTTTTTATCTGCGTAAAAACCAAAGTGTACAAATGACAACATGCTGTTTTTTTCAGGGAGTCGTGGGCCTGACTATTTCTTGGCCATGACCAGTTGCAACGTTACCAGGAAGTTCAGGAAGTTACTGCTCCCAACCAAGAGTTTGGAATAGTTTGGCACACTGCCTCAATAAACCAGAAAATTGTCATTATTCCACTTCAGTTCTTGTACATATTTAACAAACAAGACATGACATGTTAACAAGTGTGAGCTATGAAGCTGTTGGTGCAGGGAGATTTTATAACGCTTGGACAGAGCCAGGCTAGCTGTTTCCCCTGTTCTCCAGTCTTTATGCTAAGCTAAGCTAACTGGCCGTGTGGGCTAAGGGTTACAAACAGGACAGCAGTAGCCATCTAATCATCTGTTTCTCCGATAGTCAAACTACTCCTGTAAAGATTTCGTTTACAAATATGTTTAGATAGATAGATAGATAGATAGATAGATAGATGAGATAGATAGATAGATAGATAGATAGATAGATAGATAGATGGGTCCTCTCACGTGTAGTCATGTCATCAGTGTAAACAGCTCCTGTTGTCTAGACTGGACAGAGTGTGACCGGCTGTAATGAGCTGGCTGCAGGCCAAGGCTCTCACACTAATGTCATTATATAACTGCGATCTTTAGCTGCCTGATAGTAAATCATGGCAGGATTTTTCACTACATTTACCTGTTGTGACAGTGATGGAAATCTGTCTGTGTTTTTCTTTTTTCACGTGTTCTCTGCTCGTACTTGTCCGTGAACATCGCATAGGGGCAGTCACCTCATGAAGCAAAAGGCTCGACAAAGGGTGATTCATGAAATGCTAAATGAAAACCGTGCTATTAATATACTAAACTATGAATTATTTGTGATGGCATGCTTTTTGCTGTAACAAACAGCAGCCCAAATTGTCAAATCCAAAAGACAGAAAGTAAGTGGGAGAAGAGGGAAGGGCAGTCATGTCCTGCAGCATTCACACACAACATCACAAAATGACCCTGACACTCAGTAGATTTAGAATTGCTCGGAGGTTGTGTTGTGTTGTGTTGTGTTGTGTATTGTGTTGTGCTGCGGTGTCATGTGATCTGTTGTTGTGTTGTTTCCTCTCGCGACGGCCGTGTTGATGCGTTGCTTTATGACTGTTTTGTTAGTTTTGTAACATAATTGCAGCCCCGGGGCGTGTTTTTATGCTAATGAGCGTTACTTTCACAGGCCACATGTGTTCAGGATTGTGACAGGTGACGTGCAGATTTGTTCTTCAGTGTGATCTTAGATTTCACTAACAGGTCGAGAGTGCTGCGTCTTCTGTTTCAGAGTCTTTAGAGCAGAAAAGCCTCTCAAAAATTAGGCCAGTTTGATCTTCTCTGAGAGCATCATGCATTTTTTATCTGTTAAACTTCTGCCCTGTCTTTACAGCTTTCACTGCATGATAGTACGACATGCAGGTTTTGGCTCTTTTAGACTTCTGCAGAGAGACTGAAAGGCGTAAAGGCTGTTGCAGATGTTTCCATGGCATGATACATTCACTGATGTTTGTTGTCTTCATGAAGTAATTAAGCCAGTTTGCCATCATTAATGAAAGGTTTAATGGGGGGAAAAGCTCATAAACTCATAAGCTCATAAAAAGTCTATGAGAACACATTCACATGTAATGAGATGTGTTTAAAGCTGTCAGCTGGGGAGATCATAACACGTTCATGAAATTAAAAAACAAAAGGGGAAAATCAATATGCGTGTCCCTTTAACCCTGCCATCCTCTGTGTTTGTACTTCACTAACAGGATAAACACTCACATCTTCACAGCTTCATTTTATTTGGAAGAAGAAATTCAAAACTTTTGGCCGCATCAGTGAGGAATGTCAGTAATACAAGTCTCGCTGAGGGGCTTCGCAATATTTTCTGTGTAATTATAGAGTCACGCTTCAAGCGCAGCTCACAGATTTAAAATGGCACATGTGCAGATATTGCTGAGCTCAAGTGTTACAGTTTTACAGATGAAGAGAATAAAAAGTAATTTAGGACACAGATTTTAATTTATCTTTGAAAATGCTTGAAAGGGATTGTAAATGTTTGCAGGATTCATGTGTCTGTGGACCCGATAAGTGATGATAATATAAACACTGTTGCTCTGCCAGCTCTTATCTTTTAACACTATTACACAAGACTGCAACTACAGCCAGTGATAGATGCTCATTTGCATTGCCCACTGTTAGAGGAAGGCGCTTTTATTTGCTGGACTTGCTGCTGATGGACAGGTTTATTTCTGGAGCGGTATAACTCAGTCAGTCAAACCACATTATGCATCCAAGCTGTCATATACGTGTCACAATAAACACACAAAGTGGTTCAAATTATTACAGTTATTGTCATACATTTGACTCATATTTTCTCACTTGTCAGGTGAGGTTCTGCACGTTAAATGCCTGCTGTTGCTCAACATAAAGTGTTTAACATTGAAAGCAAAGTGCATCAAATCAGTCTGTGATTTATGTCAAAGCCTCTGACACTTTGTCAAAGTTTGCATACATGTGGCTGTGGCCTGCATAAGAGAAATGTTATAATTTTTCTAACTCATTAATCATCTTGCGACCCCACAGATTTAGTGCATGGACGGTTCCTCAACCACTAATTCAGGTGCTTTTATTATCATCCTTCATGAGATAACAGCAGAGCATCAAGCCAAACTCCTCCAAACGCGACGTATTTAAAATCTCTTGTAAGTTGGAGAATAAAGAAACGCTCAGGTAAGCGTTCGATAGGATAAAAACACGGTCCAACCTTTTTCATTAAAGTTTCTAAAGACTGAGGAGCCCTTAATCTCAGCATGTCAGAGTTACAAAGAAGTTAAGAAAGAGATGCAGACACAGTGGAGTCTCCTCTTGTTCCTTGCTCATCTTTTTTCCCTCCCAATCCTCCTGGACGCTCTCCAGGGCTTCATTTCTCTTAGGCTCACTCTTTCCCCTCTGTTGCCTCTCCTGATCTCTCTGTAACATCAGACTGTGGAGGTAAAGATACTGTACATTTAGTATCAAAGCCATCAATAAGTCACACACACACACACAAACTATAATCCTAAGCATGATTGGGGGAGTGTCAGTTTGGGTGTGGGGCTACATGTCCAGACACAATGCAGTATGAAGCTATTTATCTCTGTCTCTACTCTACATTTAACCTGGGTGTTGCAGATTGGTGTAGGCATGTGGTATGTGGCGCTTTTTGATGGTGTTTGAGGTGTCAACTTGTCCCAGAAACAAGCACCTAACACATTCAGGCCCACAGCAAGCACTGGACAAGGTGGTTAGAAATATACAGTATACAGCCTTGGTGAAGACTTTACAAGTGGATCTTTCTAAGCAGAATAATAAGGGATGCAAACACGTTCTTGATACTTCAAAACATCTAATGAGCCCTTTTGAGATTGTAGCCCTTTTCATACACATCCACCCGGATCAAAAAGTCCCACAGGTTTTACTCTGTTCATCCAGTGTGGATGTGAAAGCTTGCACTTAATGCTGGAAGTCAACACTTTCACCTCAGACTGGAGGCAACCAAAACAGAGACAAATCATAGTCAATGCTTTAAGTGTAATTTTTGAGTCCACAAGAGATCTTTACAGTCACTAAGCATTAAGACCTTTGAAAGTGGGCAAAAGCAACAAGGCACAACTTTAAAACCCTTAAACAGCAGTGCTGTTTTTATCAAACTTTTCATTGAGATATTTATGTTTCTCAGTCCACTGCAGGTCCATGACACGAGTCTGTGACAACAACATCACATCTGTATTGTGCATGTGTGTGTGTGTGTTTGTGTCCACCAGCAAGGTCAGCTGCATCTTGATCTGAATGTTTCTATTTAAAACCTGTAGAGTCAGTTTGCTAGTTGTTTAATCCAGACTGGACAGACGAGTGACCAACATCTTTACATTTTGCTTGACCCACACTCATTTCTATCAAAAACAGGAGAAAATTGGTTATATTCGGTAGGACAACTTTTACTAACTTTTAATTTTTAGTCAGGACCTTCTTATAAATCCTTCATATTGTACAATACAAATAATGATACTCCTACCACAGTAGGTTTTCAGTCTGAATACTATATTTACCTCTCACAGGGCACACAGTGACTAGATTTATGGCTGTAAAGTTTTGAAAATCTTATATAAATTATTATATGTGTGTATTTCTCATGAATTCACTGTGTGTGTGTGTGTGTGTGTGTGTGTGTGTGTGTGTGTGTGTGTTTGCATGCACAGCTCAGAGGACGTATCTAGGCATGCTAGATGTGCTCCAATGAGTGGTGCTTAGCTGCCAAAGAAAAAGTCTTGCAAAATGCTCTTCTCTTGTGTCAGGAATCTATCTTTATCTTAATTCTTGCTCTTTCTGGGGTTTTTGAGAAAGGTACATTACAGCTCATTTTGCAATCTTCTCCTCCGTTTTCATTTCCCCTCTATTCCAAGACGCCCTACTCAAGTCGATCTTTTTAATGTGGCGCAACCTTCTTGTGCATTGACTGCTATGTGTGTTTGAGTGTATCATAGAGGAGTTCAATAACTCTGTGTGTTCATGTGGTTTATTACTTTGCGTATGTGTGCGATCATGAACTTAAATATTAGGATGCAACTAGAGGCAGAGAAACCACAACAATTGTCAGAGATATGCTTCATGGCTGCCTCCTCTGAACCCTGCAGGCGAACAGCTCAAGCGTGTTTATAACGAGGTGGAAAGTGAGAAGTGATGTATAGATAAAGGGGTAAGGCGTCAAGGTTTACAAAGTACTCTATAATTAACACACCTTGTCTTCATACAAGACATGTTTCATCTATAAATAAACAGAAGTGATTGGTTCTACAGTTGCTACAAGAGCATATTTACTTCAGTATTTTCTGACATAGTGTCTGGATCATTTTAATGAGCTGGATAAGAGTGACTGAGTCCTAAATCACAAAAACAGCATAGTGTAACAGGATTACTATCATTTTTTTTTACAAAAAGATACATTTTTATATCATAGAAGGTGATTACTTGTTTGTTTTCACCTAAGAATCTAAAGATGAACAGCAACACAGTCAAAGGTACAACCCTGACTTTACACAAAGATGCTAATTATAATGACCATAAGTCACTGTTGACAAAAATCATTGGTGCTTTCATGCTATCACTCTGTTGATTTTTAAGTTTTGGGTTATTTTAGGCATCTACACATTATCAATTTAATTTTATGGATGATTAGCAGGTAAACAGCCTCTTGCCTCTTCCTCATTTTCTCTCTCACCCCTTTCCTATTCTTTCTGCTCCTTCTCTTCCACCCTCCTTTTTCTTTGTTTCTGGCCCTCCATCAGTTCTCCCTCTCCTCCACTCCTCAAAACCTACTTATTTAGGGGAGTGATGAAGTATGAGCTCCACTGACCACTGCAGGGGGATACAATAAGCTTTACTCACTGTGAAATCATGAGTGCTCCTGCGACAGGAAGCCCAAACATGGAGGTGAAGGTGGTCTCCCAGGAGATGGCATTGCTTAGCAACATAATGGCAGCTTACACCTTCATCGCAGGTAAGTCCTGCCACGATGTGTATGTTCACACAGTGTTCATCATGAGACTGTTGTTGGGCTGAAAGATCAGTGAAGTAAAGAAGAAAATTAGATGATCATATTTGAAATATTGAAATTTGAATTACTAAATTAAAAAAAAAAAATTTAAATATTTAACTGTTTCATATTTTGAACATTTGAAAACCTTTCGTGACTTTGTTCTTTATCCTCACTTCCACAGACCAACCCGAGAGGACAGCCCTGGTGTTTCTGGGCGGTGTCTGCGTCGGCCTTTTTGTCACACTCTGTGCCATCGTTTTCCAGATACACTGTCGGGCAGACTGCCACTACGGCAACAGTAACCACCCTCACCATCGCCATAGGAACAGGCATCATCACCGTCGCCATCACAGCTGTCCCCACCATCAGGCCATTGAGAACAACCCAGACAGCACTGCTGTTGTGACCTCTGGAGGGGCCGGGCCTGCTGGGGACAGCGAATCAGAGGACTGGGATGACACATCTGACCTGTCGGCACGACGACGCAGGCGCTTTGAGAGAGCTCTGCTGAATGCCACCATGTTCACATCAGCTGAGGGTATCACACACACATAGACATGTATAGATGTATGCTAAACATATGAAGACCAATGACTCACATCAAGACCATTATCTACAGGAGGAGATAAAATCCAAACATTAAGATTAGCAAAGTGTTGTTTCCCCCAAAAAGCCCCGTGTTAATCTGGATAATCCAACTGCCAACAGGTTTCCACTGAGAACAAGGAAAAAATGTTTTTCTCTTTTTGTTGTGTTTTTATTGATTTGATTCTTTAAGATGTTGCACAAACTTACATCAATGAACACAGTAAATACACTCAATGGGTGACAAATACAGTGATGGAAAGTATTTACTCAACTACAATTTAGAGGTGCTTGTAATTTACTTGAGTACTTCCATTTTATGCTATTTGTAATTCTACCTCTACTTGCTTTTTACTTCACTACATTCATTTGACAGATGTAGTTACTCCTAGTCTAACACATTATGGTCATGTGAAGCTATAAAGGATGTATTTAGCTAAACTGTTTATTAACTAGCCACTAGTATAATGCAGCCTATTTATATCCTCTTTAACACCACCTCAACCACCTAACGTTAAAATACTGCCCACACAGTAATAATAATAAAACACTCTGACAGCGACCATCCAGCTGCTTAATGAGGTTTACATGCGGTGGAGTATTTTTAGAGTGAGGCGTTGTTGTTTTTTACATAAATAAAATATTAACTGACCTTTTGTTCAAAGTGGACTAAAAAACACAAGCCAAGCTGAACAACACAGCTGAACAGTTAAAATGACGACATGAACCAAATAAAACATTCTAGTTTTTTAGTGGTAGTCAAAAGAAATAGACTTCCTGGGAGGGGCACTTTTGGCAAAATTGGTGTCAAAATCAGAGGGATCACTATGCGTAATTTTCATTTCCATGTTTTGCCTAATAATGTGTCAACACACACTCAGACTGTTAATCTCTCTGAGCACTACTGTCAGACACACACACCCTCAAATTTCAAAATAGAAAGTCTTCTGAATAGTGATGTGAAATTTGATGGTTATGCGAATGGACAGTGTATGGGTGTGCTTTAACCCTCTTTTGTGCTTGTGTGTGTGTGTGTGTGTGTGTGTGTGTATTGTCAGAGCTGGACCGGGCCCAGCGGCTAGAAGAGCGGGAAAGGATTCTGCGAGAGATCTGGATGAACGGACAACCAGACATCAGCACAGTCACTCAGAGCCTCAACAGATATTACTGACACAGATCCAAATAGGCAGACGGACGAAAAGATAGACGGGCAAACAGACGAGTAAACAGATAAACAAATGAGTTAACACTGGGTGAAATGAACATGAAACGTGGCTGTCTGCACTGCACCAAAGAGACTCTTCCAGATCAAAGTGTTACTGACAGTCCCGCCTAGAGCCGTCCCCTCCGCTGTGGAAACAACAAGGAAAACATATGAGCTGTGAGGGCTCAGTGCTCCGATGGAGAGTGACACTGAGGTGTTTGGGAGGAAGAACATCCTTGTTGCTGGAAGTAAAGACACAACAGACCTACAGAGACACACTGCTGGAATAAACTTACATTTGGTGAAAACTCTACAACCGATTTTATAACTTTCCACATTCTTTACAGGTGCTTTGGAGAAATATGGAGGTATGGACAGGAGGCTTTGTGAGTGTTTGGGTCCAAACATTGGTGATTCTGTGCTTTTTGATTAAAAAGGTGATACAGTTATATTAAATTAAATTAAATAAATGCAACAATGCAACAGAAATTGCACAGGGGAATGACACAGGGAGAGACATTCACTCTATGCCAAGATGGATTTACACACACTGGTGCTTTTACTACTGTTATTCTGTGAATGCACACCTGCAGGAAGGACACAAACTGGCTGTGGTGGGAGATTAAATATTTAAAGTAAAACCTGACGGGCGTGTTGGTTGTTGCACATTAGGACGGCAGGTCATCGTGTCAGACAGGATCATGCTGCCTTTCTTTATTTGGCTCACGTGTTTAAGAGCTGCAAAAAATAAAAATGAGTACATTTTCATTCTGTGAATTTATGAAAGCTGTTTTCTGTACATATTATTGAATAAAGTCCCTCCTTAAAATGACACATAGTGGCTGGTGTTTTTTCAACAGTTTTCAGTGTTTATTGGTTTAGGTGTACATCGACTGTGCAGAGACTCTGTGGAGAGAGTATGTCCAGACAATCCTGTTAATGGACATAATTTTAAGAATTTTAATAATTATCAAAAACATAATAACATTTTCAAATGTGTCACTTTGGGCTCTGAGAACTTGTGATTAGATTTCTCACTATCTTCAAAACAAATTTACACAGACTAAACAATCAGTCGATCAATGGAGAAAATAAACAGGAGATTAATAAAAATAAAAATTAATATTATTACTTGCAGTCCTGTGTAGAATATTTGAAAATGAGCTCCACGTCAACCAACTACTGAGTAACAATAATCTAATTGGTCAACTGGCATCCTTTGATTAGAGGGCGTTGACAGAATTTTTTATATAAATTTCATAAGACAGATAAGTCCGAATGCGCAACTTTATGTCAACATTGGCCTTAGAAGGTTCAGGGCTGGTTTAAAATAACAGATATTGTGTTGAGCCAATTTAAGATCCGAATTCTCATAAATCAGATAAGAAATGTCAATAATAACAGGGGCACTGATGTGTTTCACAGAAAAGTACATTCATATTATTATTACGTGTTTAAATGTGCAGCAAGGATCTGGATGATTCCTCCATCACTGCCTAAACCCCGGGAAATGTCTGCAGTGTAGATAACTGGTGTCACAGAGAGGACCAGCAACATGTGTGCAGTACACGGAGCACTGAGGCCACAGAGGTCATGGGCAGTAACACAAAGCATGAACACAAACATATACATGTACAATACATTATATGGTTGCAGGTTGGGCCAGGTTTAATTCACATACCAGTGAGTGAAAGTTATATATAAAAAGTGTTTGAACTAAGCCAGCCTGGTCTCAAAAACCTGTGAAAATAAAGGACTGGAGTCAGACTCCCCCTGGTGTCCTTATCGAGCCCCTGCTCCTCAAACACATTATGTACATACAGCTCAAAAAGCCAAGTACATGAGCAAAGACAGGCACTAAGCAGTGAGGAAAAAGAAAAATTAAGATAACTTTCTATCAGATAATTACATAGTATGTATGTAGTCATATTATTTGTAGAGACATTTTTAGAGATATATGGTATCATATATTACAAAGACTCACTCATTAGTTAAAACGCTAAGTTAATCATCACATTCATGACCCCATTCACTTTGTAATCAATAAGAATAAGTCAAAGATCAGCACTGCTGCTTTCATCTTTTCCCTATGAACTCCAATATTCCCATGATAAATAAGTATTATATTAGTAATAAGTTTGGACATTTGGATCTTCAGGGTTTTTCTCAATTCACAAAATGTTCCTCTCTCTAATGTTCAAAAGGCAGATCATCATACAGAAATTGAAATCAATGTATGAAGGCCTGTGGGCAAATCGAGTAACATTCATATAAAAACTGATGAAATGACGAACCTTTTCAAACATACTTCAGTTCAGTCCAAAACAAGTTCAAAGTTCATAGTGGTGAGCATCTTTGTGACGAATGCAAAACATTTTCTGTGCGTTGGATTTAGTGAGTGAAGTCACAATATGGATCCACACTGTTCCTGTTAAACTTGTCTTACATGTGGGTCTGCTTGGATCAAAGTATAAAGACCTTTAACATCCATAAACGATGACACACTGACACAGAGGAGGAGACAGAGAGGAGGGGGTGATGTGAAGAGAAATCAACATTTCAGAAAACTTGAAACCGGCCCGGCCTGTCCCCCTCTGCTCCCTCCTGTACCGGCGCTATCTCTTTAACGGGACGGGCGGTGACGCCGGGACGCGGAGGCTGCAGCAGCTGGAGCCCGGGACCAGAACCGCCAGAACCGGCCCCGCACACCGAGCCTCATCTCTGCAGACCGGAGGGTCCAGCTCCTCAGTCCGCCATGAGAGACTACTCTGCCCCCCCGAGCAATGGAGGCGCCTGCATGCCGTGCTGCCAAGTTTGCGTCTTCGCCTTTACCGCATTTCTCATCGTTGCGGAGAGGACGGCACGTGAGTCCTGCCTGGGACACACACACACACACACACACACACACGGATACACTCTGCAGGAACATCATAAAGCGCAGTGTTGTGTCATTACATTATTATAGATTATTATGTGATGGTATGTGCTCGTGCGCATTCCTGCCGTGTTATTTGACTTTATTGTCCTGCGCGTGCGTGTGCGCGCGTGCCTTTCAGTGTTACGGATGTGAGGTGTGTGAGGGCTGCGGCCGGAGGACACACACTGCCATGTCCTAGGTGGTTTTAGGTGTCACGTTGTATTTAAATACGCGCAGTAAGCCCAAAGATAAAGTTGGTTTGTTTTCACCTCAGCTGTGTCTCTGTTGTCATGAATTATAGAGTCAGCAGAGTCTGCAGTCAGCACCAGGGCGCCTCTTTCCTATTTTTATACGCTGCATGTTATGAAATCCTGTATGCAGCAAAACTGCAGACTCATCCCAGAGTTTTTTTTTATTTATATTTTTAACTGCAGCACCATGTCAGTGTCTGAGAGATCCTCAACGCGTAAAATGAAAAAACACACAGAGGAGCCATGTTATATTTCAGCATTTCAGCGCCCTTTTTTTTTTTGGAGGTGCAGGAATGGACGAGGGGATGGGCGGACCCCAGGATGGGGCCTAGTCTGCCCCGACAGCCCGCCCGTTTACAGCAGCCAAAGGGCTTCAGATTTCACGGATGGAGGGATGGAGGGAGGGAGGCAGAGCTGCAGAGCTCAGCCAGAGAGAGGAGTCTGTCTGGAGGAGAAGAGGAAAGGAGGCAGCTTGTTGTCAGTAAAGCCGAGATGGGATGCAGAACAGAGGTCATGTAAAAAAAAAGTCTGGGCTCTCCTAAGACCCAAGAAAAAGACCCCAAAATACTTTATGTTGTTGGTTAGCCACGGATCAACTGTTATTTCTCAGATGTAAATACAATGTAAGCAGCAACATCAACATGCCGCCAGTCTGTTATTTACACTCCTGGATCTAAGTGCAAAGACTAAAAAGTTACAATAATATGACATTTATCATCTGATCTCAGAAATGCTGCATTATGGTGATGTTGTGCAGTGTGTGATCGATGAAGCTGATCTGGTTTTATGGTCTTGCAACTTTGTGTGTGTGTGTGAAAATGAAGAATGTGATTTACTTGTTCATTTGTGTGTTTTTACAATCGATACATTATTACATCCTGTTAACAAATTTAAGAACCACACAGTGTTTCTGATCCTTTATGATTCATTTTAAACTTTGATGTGAGCACAACCATGATTCTCCATGTTGACAATCCAGTCTAGTCAGCAGATTTAGGCTTTTCTTTGTGTTTGTGGACTGAGTGTTCTTGTGTGCATTATACTCTCTTTCCTTAGTGATCTACTGCTTTGTGTACTATCTGTGGGTGGGTCACAACTACTGCTATGCCCATCTCGCTGGCTTCACTGCACTGTTCCTGCTTCCAGGTGAGATGACAACAAGATATCAATCTATATTTACAACAGAAATGTGTAAATGGGGGTCCTCAATTACAGAGAAAGATAGAATAACAAAAGAGAATTGTTATTGTTAGTCTCGCTGAGGCAAAGATAGATAGATAGATAGATAGATAGATAGATAGATAGATAGATAGATAGATAGATAGATAGATAGATAGATAGATAGATATTTTATTTATATCTGTTTCACTTCATGTTTTCCAGGTTGGGGTCCTCAGTGGCTCAGTTATCTGTGGTACTTGTCAGATGGACGCATCCGCAGGAAGTCGCTCACCTGGACACACATACTGCACCTGGGTATCTTCAAAAGGTGGGTCAACTTTATATTTATGCATCTTTATATACATGCTGACTTGATGAGATGATGCTGACTATGACGATAATGATTGACGTTTCCTTTCCCTCTCTGTCAACCTGTCTCCCACTTTGTCTCATCTTCACCCATCTCCGGCCCTGACAGGCTGTGGGAGTGCATGAGTCTGCCAGATGAGGATGTGTACGGCGAGATCATGCAGCAGGCTGATGTATCTGCCTTACGTCTGTTTGAGGCCTTGGTGGTCACCCTTCCTGAGACGCTGTTGCAGACCTATGTGCTCATCTGCACCGACATAGGAATCAAGTCTCCAGGTACAGAGAGCGTGAGGGTGATGAGGTCTGAAAAAGCGTGTTTAATCTGTCTCTGTTGGTGACTCCAGGAGAGATCTGGACAACACAATGATAACAAAAAAGCTGCTAAAAATATATATTTTTCTTTTCAAAATGACAATATATGACCGTAAAACAGAATCATCACCAAATCTGCAGCATCCCTCAGCTTTACAGAGCTTCACAGAGAGTTTCAGCTCGTTCTTTAGGCTTTACTGTTTTGGTTCATGGCTTGTTTGTTTTTGGTTGCAGCAGACATGGAAAAAGCTCTAAAAGCCTGCTGTGCACTACCTGCTCACCAAACCGCAGACAGACACAGTTAACATCTAGCCGGTGAACATAGTATTTAGCAGCCAAAGAGTCAAATATTTCCTTCAGGAGTTGGTAGAGACCAGAAACAGAGCAAAAAAAGTGAATATTAGACTTACTTTCATCAACTTTGTCATGTTGTCAGTTTTATGTTCACAGCTTGTTCCCGCTGCCCCAAATCTTACATAGAAACCAGTGCAGACCTGAGTGCAGAAATCAACGTAAGTCAGGGTTCATGTGTGCCAGGTGGTCAGAAACATGACTCCAAATAAATAATGATGTTTCTCCATAACTGCTGGACGTGGGAGTTTGAATATTAGCGTAAAAGGTGTTGATATGTGCTTGTAATGTGTTTATAACTTGATTCTGCTTTCCCCCAAGGGTCCAAAATGTCAGTTATTCCAGGTTTACGTATTTTTGGTTTAGGTGAGATTCTTTGGAGCCTTACAAGAAACCTCTGGTGGTCCCCACACTCCAAATTAGGATCTAATATTTGTTTCTGTGCCTAAAGCAACATGGAGTTACTCATATTCATCTGCTCCTGTATATGTTATTAAGAAAGAGCTCCCATATTCCCATCATGATTAAAGTTACAGGGACTGGAATTGTACTGGTAATCCATTTCATCACTTCCTGGATAACATTTACACTATTATGGATTTTATTTTATTATGTACATTAGTGTGTGATTGGACAAGGTAATGTCAGAGCTAAGGGAGAGCCTGCTTTTCTAATCTGTGTCTGTGTGACTCATTGCAAAAACAACTGAATACTTCGCATCAGCTATGTAAATATCATTGACCGTGTCCCTGATATTCTAGCAGGTGTGTTCAGACTGTTCAAATGAAAGAATATAGTGTCACTCAAACAAGTGAGGATCAAATAACTGGTTAATGTAAATGATGGCGCTTGCTAGTGAGAAAGCAGCACTGCAGCATAAGCATTATTTCAGTGAAGTAAGTCTAATGAACCCACTGTAGACTGTAAGTTATGAGCTGATGAACACAGTGCACAGATATTTCCCTCAGGAGATGGTAGATACCATAACAGAGATGAAACAAATTGAATATTGGACTTACAAATCAATGGTAATGTTTGGTAATGTCTGTTTCCATTAAACTGATGTCTTCATAATCCCCCGCCTCTTTCTCTCTTCTCCAGCCTCAGTGTGTTTTGCGGTGTGTTTGCTGTCTCTGGCCTGGGCCTTGGTCCTCTATGCCAGAGCTTGTTCACTCATCAGACCAGGACACTTACAAATGACGCCTGCTGCCATCCTCTGTCGACTGCTATGGAGGGTGGGCATATTTAAACCTCCAAATATGTACAACATACTCCCTCAGTATAAGTAGAACAATATGTAACAGTGGTATAGGTGTGTATAGGTGGCTTGTGTTTGTGTAACGGGTGTATTTTCTCTGTCTGCAGGTCAGTATGTTGGGGTCTCGATTTGCTGTTCTCATGCTCTTCACACGGATCTTCAAACAGTGGATCCTGGGAGTCATTGGTATGTCTGGATGCTGAAGCTTCATGTCAAAGCTCGTGTTATACATGTATTGTAGGCGGCATATTTAATTGGTTGTGTATGTTTGTGTGTGTTTGTGTCTGTCAGGCGTGCACTGGCTGGGAGCGACTTTCTGGATGGTGTCTCAGCAGACCGACATCATATGCTCAACCACTCGGTGGAGAATCTTCAACCTCGTTCTGGGAGCCATTCACATCTTCCTTTTCCTCAACGTGAAGTACGGTCAATCCAGATGCCGCATGGCTGGGTTCTACCTGGTATGTGTGTGTTTTCATGGTCAGATCATACACGTGTGCCAGACAAAAAGAGAAATACTGACACATAATGTTTGAGGCCTTGACAAGAGAACACCAGTATTGAACTGGCTAAAACAATGAGATATAAGGTAAAAGATATACAGTCTAACATTTGAATTTAATGGAACCTTCTGCACATAACTCTGAGTGCAGAAACTTTAATTTTGAAAAACTATAAGTCACATCACAGACAGGAGTTAAGTATGAGCCAGTACTGAAAACAAATAATCAGTAATCATCTCCCTTCTCTTTCCATTCATTCTTCTTCAGGCCATGTTCATAGAAAATGCTTTCCTTCTCCTGGCCTCCTCGTGGTTGTTTACCATGGTGTCCTGGGATACTGTGGGGATCCCAGCCGCAGTGTTCTGTAGCTTCCTCATCGGTGAGACAGATTTTATAGCAAGACTAAGAGCCTACAGCCATAATAACCCTGACCTTAGCGACTCTGTGATTCCATACTGTTTCTCCTCTGTTCACCTGTTCCTCTCTCTCCAGGAGTTATAGCGTTGGTGCTGTACTATCGTTTCCTCCACCCCAAGTCCTTTGAGATTTTCCAGAGCATTCGCCACAGGGGGATAGGTGGAGCCTGCATGGAGCGTGGATCTACACTGTCATTGGAGGAGAAAGTCTCCCCCACTTTCCATCGCCACGCAACACTGTCTGGTCTGTTAAAACATCTATCTATCTATCTGTCTATCTATAGCTATCTAGCTATCTAGCTATCTAGCTATCTATCTATCTATCTATGGTTGTTAATCTAATCAGGAGGTGGGACCCTCATGGATCTCCCAGTCCAATGGGAAGGCTGGAAACATCACCACTGGCTGCTGATTCGCTTGGCCCTGAAGACGGGGGACAAATCTAGGATCTGGTCGTCCTATGGCGAGGGGGGGCTGGCCGGGCTGATGGGTCTGTCTGAAGAAGTTCACTCGCCAGATGACTTTCATGTCCCTCGGGTTTGTCACACTCCTACTTTTGTTTGCTTACAATAACTGTTAGTTGTCGAAATGAGACTCCATATATAAAAGTATACGTTTTAGTAGAGAGTTTGAACGTCTGCATCTTAAACGTGTGCCGTAAAAAGGGTTTCTTATTCTTATTTGTGCTGTGATTTGTCAGATTCAGCCTGTTCAGCCACAGATTCCTCAGATCTCACACCCAGCTCCACAACCAGCTCCTCAACCAGCTCCGCCACAGGTGACTGAGGCTCCACAGGCAAGACCTTTATTTAGTCTACTCATTTAACCAATCATTTAAACTAAGAATACAGTAAATTTGTTATTAAAGCTATTATATGTAGAATTTGAAAATGGACATGAAGCAGGTGAAAGCAATACATGTTCAATTCTACACAGTAGCTTTAAAATTCTAAAATGAATGTAGTGATGTGAGACTCGGCCTGTCTGCAGTCTGAGGTGCGTCTGTCTGTCTTATCCACAGGTGAAAGAGGTGGTCCAGCCACCAAAGCCAACTCCCAGCAGTGTCATCGCCAGACCAGTGAGAAAAGCTCCTCCAACAACAATCCACGATCTGAGAAGGATTCCAGAGATCATCCCGGTCCAGGAGGTCATCCCTGAAGAGACTGCGGATGAAGAGTCCAGCGCTCCAGTGTCAGAGGAAAAAGGTTGGATGTCTGTTAAATACTCAACCTTGATAATGCACACACTTAAAAACATACACTCAGTGACCACAGAAATATAAAAGTGCTGTACTGGATTACTTTTAAGAAAAGGTTCCTTCAGTCATTCTGCAAATGATTGTCATAGTGAAAATGATCATGTTCGAACGACTTGGCGTACACGATGCCATGAATCGATCCACTTGATTTGTTACAATGTTAATCTGATAAGCTGACTGCTGTTTTGCAGACCAGTAAGCAATATATTTATTATGACCTGACACACTCAACATCTCCCACAGTGAACATTTTGATGAGGTACGGTGTGCTTCATCCATTGTGCAGTTCAGACTTGATTTATCTATGATCACACTGTCTGTAAGATCCCAATTTAAATCCAAAGTATTTTTTTGGTCACTTGGGGGCAGCAGAAACAAGCAAAGCACACAACACTGACACTGATTTATAAAGCTGATGAAAGTAAGTCCGATATTTACTGTCATTTACTGCCGTTTTTGGTCTTCACCAACTCCTAAGGGGAATACATGGCTCCACTCTGGATTGTAACTGAAAACATCTACCTGCTCACGGGTGAAAACAACTTTATGAGATCAGCAAGAATGAACCAGAACAGTAAAGTTATGGGACTAAAAAAATAGAACCAAAGAACTGTAACTACTTAGAACTGTACTTAGTCTTATTCAATAAAAGGAGACTGAGCATTCAAACAAATTTATTTTATTATTGTATTATTATTTGTTCTGACTTTATAATATGAATAATTTGTGTTTATGGGTGCACCTGAGGAATGTTGTTGTAGTGGATTTTCTTATTCTTATTCAGCCTCAGTAACTCTAAATAAATAAGCACTAATAGGTCAGAAGGAACCAAACACAAATGCAGAGGAACTAAACTTTTCACTTTATTTTATACAAAGTAGTTATAATGGTATTCTTTTGCAGAAAGTACGAATACAAGTCTGTAATATGAATGGTTTGGATTGAGAACAACAATAACATTTTTATCAAGATCAGTTTTAAAACCTTTCATGTCACATTCCTCCTGATGGGTTGGGATGTTCCTAACTGTTCAGTAATCACGTGCACACACATACACACACACACACACACACCTAAGTTATCACTCTCTATTGGATATAAATTAAATGTCATTATGTTTTTTGCCCACTTGAAGGTGCTATTACGCAAGAAAACCTTTTTACTGTCACACTCACCTGAACTGAACTCTGTTCAGTGATAAAGAAAGAAAGACTTTTATTGCCTGTCCCTTGCAATAAAAGTCCTAATAAGTAAACACATCATAAACAGATCTAGGTCATGAAACTGATTATGTATGTAACACAGTTCCCTTCAGCAATGTAAGTATAAAGTAATTATGTCATTTTCAAAGGTGATGAGGAGTTTCAGAGTGCTGCTTACGGCTCACCAACACCTTCATCTCCGCAACAAGGAAGCCTCCGCCACATCGACAGCAATGCCGCGACCCTGACCGAAGCCTCGTCCTCCGTGGGTTCTCTGGACATCAAGACCCCCGGGTGGTCACCTGAGCGACGTTCCCCGCTCCTGATTGGTTCCCCAGAGAAAAAGCCTGCGCTCCCTGGAGAGTCCAGCACCACGCTATACTTCAGCGCGGATGCACATTCTCCCTCCAGCGGGAGCTACCTCGGCTGGGGCTCCGAGTTGTCGCCCATCTCCAGCTACAGAAGTCCCTACCGCATCAGGGAGGCTCGTTTTATTACATCGACCCCACGACTGGAGCCTCGACCTGAAAGTCCAGGCCTGGCCCCTGTTGTTGTCATCCCTGCCACTCCAGGCACCACTCCGGGTGGAAGCCCTGGTGCTTCGACCCCTGCTGCCTCCACACCTGGTGCTCAGACACCTGCAGCTTCAACACCTACAGCTTCAACACCTGCTGCATCAACACCCGCTGCTTCCACTCCTGGTGCTTCAACCCCAGGTGCTTCTACTCCTGGCGCTTCGACTCCTGGTGCTGCAATCGTTCCCCTAACTCCAGTCATATCCCACGCTCGCAAACAGATGGTGCAGTTTGTGGACAGTAGAGAGAGGGCGGTGTAAGGAGGGTCAGGGTAAAAGGGAAGGGAACGACTGGGTGGGCAGAGGTAAGAGTCTTTTTCAGTTCATCAATTCAGTTCAGTTCAGTTCAAGGATACACATGAATTCAATAACTATGGGAAGTCTTGGTGGGGAGTTAGGGGGCCTTTTTAGCTCAGTTCATTTGAAGTTATGGAAGGATACAGAACACAAATGATTATTTAAGTTTTTCCCCTGACACACTTCAGGGGTTAGATTTGCAGAAAATGGGGATGCATTGGTAGGGTTAGTTCCCCAGTTCTTTATAGTGGAATTTCTGACCTTGCTGTACATTCAAATGAACACATTCAACATTGTTTGGGTGGGAAATCAGTGATGGAGCAGGTCCTTGTTGCTGCACTAGTAACTCATGATGGGTTGGAGCCCCTGTAGGGAGGAGGGTGTGATAGTATGAGCCTCCTCACTACTGTGAAGCCCTGTCCGCAGGTGAAAGGGAACCATCTGGTAAAATTCATGTGGATGAGGCCACCAGAAGAGTAAGCAATGACAAACACAGCTGTAGAAGGGAATCTGCCCCTCCAAATTTGGGGATGGGGGTTACTCTGGGTTACTCACCAAAAGAAAACACATATACAAATTCACAGGTGCTAATGAATGTGGGGTGTCACTTTCAGTCACTTACATAAACCCTTAATCTTGGTCATTTTTTAAGCAGTTTAGTCAGCCGAAGTTTAGGAGCAAAGCAATTATGAAAATAATAATAATTATTATGATGACATTTGCAATCATAGAGCAAAAACAGTCATGAGAATCAAGGCAAAAAAATGTAGTTGGGTTTCAATAAAGCAGGTAATTAAACTAGTTTACAAAAACCAAACATGAGCAGAATCTCTTGTAACGCCGTTCACCAATGAGTCTTTTTAACATTGGTGATATTTGTTTAATGCAATGAAACCAGTGATCTGTTAGGAAATAGGTAAATAATGCACACTTATGCAAATCTAAACATACCTTCACGGTCATTGTTATTATTGTGCTTGCAAATGCTTTTTTTTTTTTTTTTTTTTTTTTTGCAAAACCTTTAAGATGTTGAACATCCCGTCCAGTTCTCATTCATCCAGTTACTCACTTTGTGTACAGTTCAGTACATGGTTGGTGTTTACACACATTAATGACATATACAAGAGGAAATAGAAAACTGTACTATTTACTATCAGAAATATGTTAATTGATGTGTCCATCTTGGATTTCAACTGTCAGATAAACAAATTACAAAAAGCAAAGGTTTGAGAGAAGAACATTTTATATATTATAAGCTATGCTTTCCTTTGCTAATTGTAACTGCAATAATTTCAGTTAGTCAGCACTTTACACATACAGCTCAAGTTTATTGGTGGCCGTAGCATGATCTGCACCATCATCATAACATCACAATTTATTAAAGGGAAAATGAGAAGTATAGAATATTAAAGGATAAAAGGACTCATCAGCTGATATTCCTGTTATTACAGTACTTGTTTCATTTGATTTATCTACTTTTTTTTTATATTTAGTATATTTTAGGGATCTGATATTTGGTATCAAAACAAATCTTAAATGTGTTTGTGATAACTTTGTTTATAACATACAGAAATAGTTTAAATCTCTAAATGAATTCATATATATTCAAAGATACATATTTATATTTTATTGACATTTAAAAAATATTTTCAAAGTTTGGCCCTTTCAAAGAGATTACAAACAAGGGACAAAATGAAACAGGTACTTTTACTGACAAAGATACAGTGCAGCAACATGATTTCTGTAGAAAGTAATTAATGAGTCTAACAAAGAGAAAAGAGGAGGTAACTTTTATAAACTCCTCTGACAATCACGTTTACTTTGTTTTTTTAATTGATTAAAGAAGGGAAGTGTATGAATGAAAATAAGATGTGATGTTGAAAAATGAGACACGATAACATACGATAATCCGATAATCGTACTGTTAATGTGAGCTGCTATGACAACAAACCTGTGTATGCTGGGATGGAAGTTAAGCTAGTGATCCCAAAGTACTTTAAATTGTTTTATTTTTAATTTGGCCATGTTAAACCCCATGTCATGAGAGGATAATATTTTCTTTTTTTCTTCCTGTATAGGAAAATATAGTGTCAGTTTTGTGTCGAATAAGAAACAACTTCCTCCTCAGATGCAGACAGTCCCTGGCAGTAAATGTTAAGCTTGAAATTGGTTTTATCAAAAATATTTGCTCCACAGTTACGGTCCTCTAGTGTTTTCATGTTGCACATTACACGTCACTGAAGTAAATGGAAATGTCACTCAAGAAAAATGCTATAGCTATAACTCTAAATACTTGTCACACATTCAGTATGTATTTTCATCCAGCCTAACCGTTAGTTGAACCTCCTACCTCAGTAAAACTGAATTTATGATCTTATTGTTTTGTCACAGAGAGAAAATGTCCAAATTTTTCTTCAGCAGTACAAAACATTTTTTGATAATGTGGCTACCAGAGGAAAAGGACGATGGGTTCGAGGTGGAGTTATGGGGTAGAGATCCTGGAAATAATAATGTCCTGCTCTGAGTTTCAGGTTTTGTCAATGCCAGTATTATGTTATGAATATTATTTATTTCAATATGTGAAATCTGAATGTAATCATAGAATATGACATATATGATAATATCAGTCTTCCATGTATATTTGTCTTCTACTTTTCTGTTTTCTGTATTATTTTATTATTTTACTTCTTTGTGTCGTAACAAAATTTAACAACTATAAAATAAGGTCTAAATCTGTAATGAGCAGCTGTGATCGTCTCTGAGAATATAAATTGGATTTTATGGAACAAGATACAGAGATAAACACGGTCTTCATCAAACTGTGTGAAACTGTTATCCATACTGTATACCGCAGCCTGCTGATAGAGTAAGAGTCACTGCATGTTACTCGTTCATACAGACATCCAGAGAATTGTATCTATTCCTTTAGAGAAAGAAAGTACTTACTGTAACTACACACACACACACACACACACACACACACACACACACACACATTACAGTAGTTAGCACACATGCTAAAGTGTATGTGTACGCAGCAGCAATAAGCCAGCTAAAGAAATGTAAATGCACTGATAAAAAAATTTCCACGCACACGCTTTAGTGTAACGATGCCTTGGCTTGATCGTTCTGAATCAGCGCTTTGCCTTGTAGAGAGACAGCGTCAGCCGCCATGCTTGTCTCGTGTGTGTGTGTTGCTTTATACTAGAACAATATGCTTTGCTCTGTGTGCTGATGTGTATGATAATCTCTGCTTGCCTTTCTAATTTGACACATTTTGTATCTTTTAAATGTTCTTTTATATTTGGTCACATTTACTGTTCTGAAACTGAAACGTGTGGACGGACACGGCGTATGTGTGTGTCAAGGTTTCGTGCTGAAATTGTTTAGAGACGACATTGTTTTCATCGACAGACTGGAGTTAGTTTGCTGATAGAGTGCAACGTCATGTAGTCACTGGACGGCCTCTGTTTATCAACACGCATCACCTTATCTCTGCAAGGACTTCCACAGAGCAGCTGTGGTTGGTGGTAGTGAGTCATTAACTGTGCTATTGATGTGACAAAATAAAGTCATTAATCATGATTAAAGCTCAGAGCAATGTCTGTTATTGATCATCCCTGATTCATTCACCGTTGGTGATGTTTTAATATATTTGTCAGGCTCAGACAGATTTTGACATCATGTAAAGCAGAAATCACCTTAAGGATCTTGTTAATTTAGTTGGTATTGTTCTCTCAGTCATTTAATTCAATATTCCTTTATATTTATCCCTGTGGAGAAAATAGTTTGCAGCAGCTCTTCACCCAGGTTAAGTACATAAAGGACATATGTGAGAAAAAAGACAATATCACTGTTTGTCACAAAGATAAAGACAATCAATGGCTACAACCTTTAAAACTATCTGCAACTGGTAACATACACATTAATAAATAAGTAGAAATATGCAACAAAAAAAGCAAAATAATGAAATTGTACAAAAGTATAAAAAGATTTGAGAACATGAGAAGACAGACAGCAAAGATGTAAGAGGGCAAATTCCTACAAACCAATCATCACACAATGAAGGTCAAACTTCTACTACTTTATTAAGTTAGTTTAAAATGAGGATCTGCTCTTGCGCAACTCACTTGGTAAGACAATGATTAAGGGTGGTGTGCTGTGCTTACAGTATTTTTCCCTTCTCATGAATTTAAAGTCAGATGACTGACTAATAAAAGGAAGAGAAAGCAGCTGCACACAATCAAGCATGATCCGCAGCATGATAACACGAAAACCAAAAAACCTAGTCATCACCATCAGTTACAAATCACAAGTTACTTCTCAAAAGAATAAAATCAGTGACAGATCATTAAAAATGCTTCAATACCAGCAGACACACATAGTTGACCATGCATTATTAAAAAGGTCCTCAGCGACTCATCTTTCTAGATACACCAGACTAAAAAAGTGGCCTTTAGGTCACTAAAGGAGTGACCTAAAGTATTTGAGAGACATTATAGTCTGGAAACAGATATACCACACTTTGGATTAACGATAGCAAATTATTCATCACTAGGATGTGACAATACCTTTTCTAGCAAATATAAAGGCATCAGTGGTCTTTACAATGGTAGAAAAGCGATAGAAGTGTAGTGTTATCAAATTCCCAGATTTTGGGTCACTGTTTTAATGGATTATCATCACTGAACAGGCCCACTACTGCCTTCAAACACAGAAGGGCAGGGGGTTGAAAGCCCTCCTGATCTGATACAAGTACCAATATCAAATCTTTCAAATCAAACATTTCTTTTAATTATATGTTTGTTTGTTTTTTTATAAAACAGATTCAAGTCAAGACAAATAATTTTTGATAGCCCAGTATCACAAATTACAGTTTGTCTAAAGTTGCTTGACGATCTGCAGCATGACACCCTCTGAACACTCAATATGGATGAGGAACCCCACCCAAAAAAAAAATAGATGGAAAGACATGCAAAAGATGTCGAGTGTACAGAGTACATCAACAGTAAAATCACAGGGTTACAATTTCATGATAAAGATACAGATTGTACACAAAAGTGAAGATGATGCATCCAGGAGGACGTCGAGCCACTTCAGGGAGCGTCTGACACAGAGGACGTGAGCCACTCCACCTCCTCTCCGTCATGGTGTCACCTGGGGGGGCTTTTTATTTTATGTGTGTTCATGAGGGTTTGTTCATTTGATCAAACCACAACAGTAACAATAAAAAGTAGAAACATCTCATTAATAAATGTCACATGTTGCATGTGAGAGTCGAGTAAAGTGAGTTTCAGCACCACCTGCAGGTCAGAGTGAGGCGGTGCAGCTCCACTTTGTCCACCTACTACAAGTCATTTGGTGCATTTTTTAATTTTTATTATTCATATATATATATATACCGGTTGGATCTAGATTCACTTCACTGTTTAACTGTGAGGAAATACTTCACTAGGGGGTCATCGTTTAACTGTGAGGAAATATCACTAGGGGGTCATCTTTCACACCCACAGACCTTCGCTGTGACTTTCGCTGTGTCGGATCACATGAGCTGCTTTCATGTGACTTCCTCCTCCTCACGTGGTCTCCGGCATAAATAACAGACCCGATCCACAACCACACTTCAGTCACCACAGCTGGACGGCAACACACACAGGGGGGCACCTGGAGCTGAAGACTGACACAAGATACCCACAGACACACTCCAGGTAAATGCTTTATTTATGTGTCTTTGTGTTAAAGAGTGAAGCTGCAGTCTGTTATTTGGCTCCACGTAGTTTACGTAAACTAACAAGCAGGAAGCACGTCACATAATGTGTTTACTTCACATTTTGGGCTTACTTGACACAAAGTAGGGAGTATGTTTATTAAAAAGAGAGAGAGAGGGAAACCTGAAACCTGAAAGTTAAAAACGGACATGACACTGGAGTCGGGTAATGAAACCACATGGAAAGTGAAAGTGTTTGTTTGTGGGAGCAGCCAAGTCATCCTCTGCCTCAAGAAGACAAAAGAGGAGACCTTTTTTCATTTTTACCAAGTTATCAACAAGTCCTGTGAGAAATCAGAGGATCAGGGGAGCTGTTGATCATGTACTTCACTGAGACACACATCCAGTATCCCATATATGATGTAAAATAAAGGGAACAAACGTGGATAAAGTTTACACATTTGAAACCACATCCAAAACCAACCTGCCGCCGCTCCCTTTTTTTTTTTTTTTTTTTCTCCAGCTATTGAGTAAATCAGGCTTCTTCCCCTCACTGTGACAGTGAATGAGGAAATGACTGTCTTCCAGTAACAGAACAATCCTGTTACATGTTGAACACACCACCTGTATGGTGGTTAATTAAACATTTATCAGACTATGTGATGCCTTGGTGATATGAGAGAGAGAGAATACACATTGTAAATACTGCACTTGTGCTACAGTGTCCTGACATTTCAGGTCTTTGTGCTGCACACACGACTTACCTACAATACAGAGACTGATACAAAGATTGATTTCTTTAGTTTTTACATCTAAAACTTTCTCTTTAGAGGTACGTATCTCTACTAATCAAACATGCACAGCTTTTAACAGTGTTGTAGGACTTGTCATGTGAACATCATTGGTTCTGCTTACAGAGTCAGTGAGGAAGCTGAATGTGTTTTCTCTGCGCTTTATTGTGAGTCATCTATCTTTCCTTTAAACCTCCCACATAGGAAGAAAAAACATTTTAACAACCCCTTGTCTCTCAGATGATCTTTACATGTGTGTTGGTTAGCACTGGAAATAACCTGTCATCATGCTGTTTTTTTTTTTTTTTTTTAATTTCGGAGAACTTGACATGTCTGAGATGTAAAAGCGGTACCAAAAGAGGACTGACAGGGCTCCACCATGACTCAGCAAGTTCATGTGGCCTTTGTGGGTCTTGCTATGACATCTGTGTGTTTTTTTTTTAAAGCGGTCAGCCAAGCCACTTGATTGTTCACTTCCCCAAATCAAATCAATCTTACAAGCAGCAACACACTGATTTTAATGTAGTGTTTGATAATGTTAAAAACAGTGACTCCATACTTAAAGTCTCTCCTTCACACGAGGCTTTTGTTCTTCACTTGTTCAGGCTTTGAGATTATTGGGGTTTTTTTGTTTTTTTTTTTGAGGTCTGCTTCATGTTACTTCATCCCATCATGTTTTTATAGGAGCTCAGCATCTGCACTGGTACTGATTTTATTCTGCATTATGATCTCTAGCAGCATTTCACCTTTGATAATGTGATTTCTTTTGGAGTATGCTTTTATATTCAGTTCAGGGTAGCACGAGGAAACTTGAGTACGTGTTAATCTTGGTTTTTTTTTTTTTTTTTTTGTTTTTTTTCCTTAAGGGGGAACTGAAACCTCGTCTAAAGTCTTTTTACAAAAGCAACTGGGCTGTTTATTGCAAGTCTGAAGTTACTTTCTTGCGCAAGCCTGTAGATTAAAATCCAAAGGGTTAGCTGGGCCTCTTCATGCATCCTGTTTAACCACTGGAAAAGTCTCTAATCAGCATGACTGAGGATAAGTGTTTTACTCTGCTCTGTGTGTGGACACTGTGCATGTGTTCCACTTACAGATGCAACCAGAGTGACATCTAGCCAGCTGTGAACGTAGTCTGGTTAGTTTCAGGAGTGTGTGTAAGTGGGCAAATAACCTTTTTCCTTCAGTCTGTGTTTTCAGTATGTTTTCCCACCTGCACTATTGTTTGCACAGTGATAGGATTAAATATTGCATATTTGTTCTTGCAGCTTTCTTTGTGAGGCCTTTTTAGCCCTTCAGCCTAACTGAAGTGGAGGGAAGTGAAAGAAACCCAGTCATTGTTTGTTGAATTTAGGGATATTTAATGATGTCATGGCTGAGTGATTTAATCAGGATTCATGCAATGACACTACCAACAAGTATAATTTTGTAATGTGAATAACAAACTTGTGTCCTTTTCATTCTTTATTTTTCAGTCAAAATGTGGCGTGCAGCCTTCCTGTTACTGGCTGCCAGCTTGTCAGTGAGCCTGGCCAGACCCCACCTCCACGCGATGTCCAGTGAGATGATCAACTACATCAATAAGTTCAATACTACCTGGAAGGTGAAGTGTTGTTGTTTCTTATTGTGGACTTTTGTGTTGACAAGTACAAGCAGCTCTATGAGACTAAATCTCCCTCCTTTCCTGTAGGCTGGTCACAACTTCCATGATGTCGACTACAGTTACATCCAGAGACTCTGCGGTACGATGCTGAAGGGACCGAAACTGCCAGTCATGTGAGTTTCACTCATACTTTGTATATTAGCATATCAGAGAGTACTTAATATCTTGTACATTCCCAGATTAAACATGTGCCGTGTATATTAGTACTTACGTAGAAGAGGAGGCTGTGGTTTCAGTCTTATGAGGCAAAACTTTTTTTTTATCTGCTAATTACAAAATGCAAAAGTACATCAAGTCTGCTTACACTGTAGTTGTAAGCTGTCGTAGCACACAGTAATATTTGAACTCTAACACTTTTTTCATCCACAGGGTTCAGTATAGTGGAGACCTGAAGCTGCCTGAACAATTTGACGCCAGAGAGCAGTGGCCCAACTGTCCAACTCTGAAGGAGATCAGAGACCAGGGCTCCTGTGGATCCTGCTGGGTGAGACAATAACTCAACGCTTGCAAGATGTGACCGTATGTAATTGGGGGTTGAGGATTAATATTTTATGTTGAAGGATCGCACAGACACACATGCTAAGATTTTGCAGTCGCCTGTTATAGTATACAGCCCCAAACCACAAATATGCTTCGAAGTGCTTTGAACAGCGAGCGACACTCTCTGTCCTTAGACCTTCAGTTCAGATAAGAGAGTCTCCACCCACATTGTATTGGTTTGTGTGTGACATGTTTTGTCTCCTCTGCCTGCAGGCGTTTGGCGCTGCAGAGGCCATCTCTGACCGTGTGTGTATACACACCAATGGTAAGGTCAATGTGGAGATCTCCTCAGAAGATCTGCTGACGTGCTGCGAGCAGTGTGGCATGGGGTGAGAGGCAGCAATGTTTGAAATGTCACCATTTTTTGTCGTAAGTGTCTTCAAAGATTATGATCTTTTTGTTTTTTTTTGTTTTTTTTTGTCTTACTTTTTAGATGTAATGGTGGTTACCCTTCAGCTGCCTGGGACTTCTGGACCAACGAGGGACTGGTCACTGGAGGCCTTTACGACTCCCATGTTGGTGAGTTTTGTGTGTGAGAGTCCTGCAGTTGTACATATGTGTGTTTTCTCTACAGTTCTGACACTGTCTGTGTCTACAGGATGTCGGCCCTACACCATCGCCCCCTGCGAGCACCATGTGAATGGCAGCAGACCCCCCTGCACCGGGGAGGGCGGAGACACACCCCAGTGCATTAACAAGTGTGAACCTGGTTACACACCCAGCTACAAAGAGGACAAGCACTACGGTAAGAAAGTTTGTACTTCTAATACATGCATGCATTCATACATACATTCATTCATACATTTTTTTTTTTAAGTTAATTTATTATGAATTCAGATTACTCAGCCAGTTCATTAAAACACACACACACCCAGTGCAGGATCGGTCCTGACTCCAAGTGTGTTTCAGGTAAAACGTCTTACAGCGTGCTGTCAGAGGAGGAGCAGATTCAGTCCGAGATATTCAAGAACGGCCCAGTAGAGGGAGCTTTTATCGTCTATGAAGACTTTCTGCTGTACAAGTCTGGTAAGAACACATGCACCATTAACAGACACACAGTATGCACTACTCAGATATGCACAACCTACTGAGCGCAGGGTAAATGCCTCTTCTCTCACACAATTGAACTCAAACTCTTGTTTACCCTCCCCTCTGTTCTTTTCCCCCGTCGCAGGTGTGTATCAGCATGTGTCTGGGTCTTCTGTGGGCGGCCACGCCATCAAGATCCTGGGCTGGGGGGTGGAGGATGGTGTTCCCTACTGGCTCTGTGCCAACTCCTGGAACACTGACTGGGGCGATAATGGTGAGCAGACACACGTTTTACTATAATCTAACCTTAATACAACAATGGCTGCTCTTAATTAAAAAGCATAGCTGTCCTATCTATATGCACAAAGGGAATACAGCATCAGAAACACTTTAGGATAATGCAGCCTCAAATGTGCACACTATTAAATCAATATTTGTCTGACAGTATCACAGAAACTTAAAACCTTCCTAAAGACAGGTAGTACAGGTAATAAACCTACATATTAAACTGTAAATTTGGCATCCATCACACTTCCCTAAATGAATCTGCTGACTTTGTGCCATTTGCAACTTTAAAATAGAGCATGCAGGTTGCCACAAATTTTCTAATTGGAAATATATTTCAAAATTACTCATTTTACTTTTGTTACAATCTTTGCATTGTATATTGCTACTTTTGATAGGAATATCATAAAACTCATTGAACTGTATATACCGAGCAGCCGTGCTGAATATGAGGCACATACTTTATGCCCAAAGCTATTCTTATTTTGAATTTGTTAAAACTGAACTTATTTATGTGTAAACTGTCCTCTGGTCTGTTTCCTGTCTTTAGGATTCTTTAAATTCCTGCGTGGATCAAATCACTGTGGTATTGAGTCAGAGGTTGTGGCAGGGATTCCCAAGTAAAATCTAAGGTAAGACAACAAAACAACTCTTAATGACAATATCAAGTGGTGGCCTCGATCAAACTTCCCTTATGTCATAAACCAGGCTGGAATTTATGGATTTGTGCACAAGCGTCATAGCTGTAAATTATCAGCGCAGTAGCTCCCATTTCATATCTTTGAAATCCGCAACAAAACCTTTAGATTGTGGAGGTGGCTTGGCATCTGTACCTCTCAGACTGTTTGTTTTTCTCTTGCAGGTTTTGAGCTGCAGTGTCATTACATAATCACTAGAGGGCGACACATTCCTCACCTGCTCTGGATCTCCAACCACATTAACTGCTTTTAGTCCTTTTTTTATTGTTACAGACCACCTTGCGCACACAGCATGCAAAAAAAACGTCAAGAGCAGTCTTCACTTCATATAGGTAGATTCTCAGGTGGAGTTTGACTGACATAACCATGTGCCTGAGCACGAATCACTACTGTTGAATTTAAGGTATTTTTTGTGAATGAACAGCTGTGAGCTTAAGTTTCTTAAAGCAATCAAAATGTTGCACAGGAGGAAATTTTTTTTTTTTTTTTAAGACTCATATGTGCATTTCATTTTATCAGATGATTTGAACAGTCAGTGTCGTTTTTAATTTGTCCCCCTGCTGTCACATGTTTTCTGCATTGGTGGGAAATTTGGGCCATTTTAGAGTAATGCTACATGTGATGGAAAAAATCTGGGAAAACTCTGCCCAATGTGGCAGAGGAGGTCAGTTTATTTTGATTTTTAGAAGATCACTGCTTTAATATTCATATTTTAATCCAGAATTATTTCTCTGT
Source organism: Scortum barcoo (assembly GCA_023238725.1). Taxonomy (NCBI): domain Eukaryota; kingdom Metazoa; phylum Chordata; class Actinopteri; order Centrarchiformes; family Terapontidae; genus Scortum; species Scortum barcoo. The sequence continues at coordinate 23,754,262 of CM041531.1, forward strand.
GCCACAAATACCACTCCATAATGCTAGGAAGCACTCATTGTAATTGGTTCCTGTTAGTGTTTTTAAAGTTAGAATATCAGATGAGAAAATGATGTTTTTTTTTTTTTTTTTTGTTTTGTTTTTAAGATGGTTTTAATATGGTTGGAAGACTGTTTTCATTGTTTGCCTGTATCGATCAAAATGTCAGAATGCCATAATAATGTTCTAAATAAAATATAACGATTTGGTCCCCAATATGGTGTTTTTACTCTTGTATTTTAAATCAAATCGTACCATTTTATGTGATTTCATATGAAAGGATGCATTCATCAACAAAATGTGTCAACATGTGATAAATGGAAAAAGATGTGGGTCAAAACTGTTCTGATAGCAGGAGACAAACATTGTTGAAAGTTTCTGTTGCACCTAAAATGGTTGTCCAGACAAGGCAATAAAACCCAGTAAATGGGTGGTGTTATGTGGGGGACATTTATATATGAATATATATTACAAAGCAGTCATCATTTCTCAGTTATGCGAACGAGAATAGCTAGAAATACAGTTTCTACTTTCGGGACAAACTTTCCTGATGGTGGGGAAACAAAGCTAAGCTGCAAAAACAGCCTTTCTAGTTCAAATGTTTGTAAGGATCGGGATAAATGCTCGGGAGCTTTGTCACTTCCGCCTTGTTGTCAGCAAAAACAAACACTCCCCCTTCGTAGTAGAACAAAAGGTTGCTGGTTTTGTTCACCGGCGCCGGCCTATAAGCAAAACTGGAGAGCGGTGCTTCAGTCCAAATTAAACACTCGAAAGAGGCTTCTTTTACAAAATTATAAAGAAAGTGGTGCTTTGGAAAGAGAGAAACAGTAAGAGTGTTGCACATTTAAATCAGTGACTAAAATCTTCATCCTGCTCGGTATTTGCCCGGTTACACTAATAGTTCATTTTACCAGTTTTACACATTGTCTCAACAGTTTTATTATATTTATGTCCTATTTTATGTTTGTATTTATTTTAGTTTTATACATTATGCTCTGTTTGTATATCTTTTTTATTATTTTTATTTGTGTGTGCTCTGTTTAATCAGTGCTGCAAATAATAAATAAAAATCCTGACTCAGGGGTAAGCCACACCCGGGACACTCCGATACGTAAAACAAACGCCACAACCCCCCAGGCGGAAGGAGCCCGTTCATCAGAGCCAGTGTGAGTCTCCGAGCAGCCAGCCATGGAGGGGGGAGGCCGGGTGTCGTGGATGAAATACGGGCCTGTCGTGTCCCTGGTGGCGGTCCTGCTGGCCGTGTGGCTCCGGTCGCCCCCGAGCACGGTGCTGGACGGCCGGCTGGACACCGTGCTGTCGTCGCTGCTGCGGGCCGAGCGGAAGGTCGGCATGAGCGGCGTGGCCCGACCGAAGGTGGCCGTCGGTGAGTGGACACACACACACACACACAGAGAGATGATACCGAGGTTATTATTATTATTACTGAGTGTCTGTTTAATATTCAGTTAGGTGGGGAATAATAATATGCTTAGTAATGTGGACATGGTTAACGTTAAAAAATAAATAAAAACCTTGTATACTACGGAATAATACGGAAATTGGCTCATGCAGATGTTGTAACATAAAAAAGGAAGTTTACTGTGCTGTTGTTATAATAGAAAATACAGGGTTAACTATGTTTTTGGATATTTGCGATGACGAGGTCGAGCTTGGTATAAACTAATCAACGAGTGCACTCAGTTTCAGGAGGTGTGTCAGCAAATAAGTCAGAGCATGCAGAGCTGAGATAACAGAGACCTGCTCCAGACCTCAGTCCAGATCAGTACTCCGTCCTGAGCAGCTGAGATCCACCTCCAGGACAACACAGTGATCCTGGCTGTGATCCCTGTGGAGCTCCTCGGTCCAGGCAGACAGTTGTGACAATATTTGTGCCTTGAATTACTGAAGTATTGATGGCAGCCTTGGCAGGACGTGTACTTTTGGAAAGTAGTGCACAGGTTTAACACTAAGAGCAAAATAGTTGAAAGTTAACAAATTGGTGCACCGACACCTAAAACCCATCAAAAGCTGTGAAGAGCAGCACTAAGGTGAAAAAAATTCCTCACCTTCCTCAGACAGGTTCCTGCAAACAACATAACTGATGCGACAGACGGGTGTCTTGATCTAATCCTAAAATCTTGTCCTTTTGAACCAGGAGACTCACTCAACACTCAACAGGGGCCCTATCTGTCCAACCTTTACCCCCATCAACAACAGGCTCAGCCACACAGCCAGACCAGTTAGACTGTGATTATTCATTGTTAGATACAACAACATCACGTCAGTCACAGAATATCGCAGGTAGTTTAGTCTAATCTGTACTGCCTTCAGATGTTTCAGGTAAACTGGAGTTGTGATAAATACTGGCAAAACACGGTGATAAATACTGGCATGTTGGTTTTCAACCAAAAACACAAAAATACAAACTACTGGTGCTCATGATGTTATAACAACTAAATTGTGGCATATTGTCAGAAAAAGCAACTTGAATTTAAGCGACTGTCAGACTGAGTTAAATATTCAAAACTAATTCAAATTCCAGATCTGCAGCACGTTTGGCTCGTCTAACAGGTTCCCCACACATGTTAGCTATCCAGGTCTGTTGCCTTTGTTCACATTTGACAGAAAATGTTGGTGATGAAAGCGAGGTGCATGCTGATGGTGTTTGATCCAGCAGCTGCATTGACGCGTCAGATCGTTTGAGCGTCCGCGGCGGCAGATGAATGTCGCAGCAGCTTCACGCCTTGGATTTTTCCCTGCTCAGTTTACTGATGCTGAACACCGGCATCGCCTTTCTCTTCTCTTCATGCGTACAGTTTGACAGAAGTGTATAAAAGAAAATACCTGACACACAATCCTCTCACCGCCCCCTTTTCCCTGCAGGCCATCTCCTTATCTTCTCGCTGGCCACAGATTTTAAATCAAATACCTGCGTCTGGACATGTTTTGTCTGGACGTGTGTCCCTTTGTCTCTGCCCTTCTCCTTCATCTGTAGGTTTTGGAGGTTGTGTTGACCTGATAGTGGACGCAGTGTCGTTGCTGAATAAGATCGGCATCCCTCCCACAAACCAGCCCCTTCATCACAACTACATAGAAAACGAAGTGCAGCTGGCTGAGAGCTTTGCCTACTTCTTTGGACCAGGAGCTGCTGCGGAGTAAGTCTTTTGAATAGTTGCCGCTCACTGAATTAATATTTAAAGTCACAGTTAGGTGGTGGAAATACAAATATTTGAATACTTAACTTTTCTATGCTCTGACCGTTCAGCTGAGTGTTCCTGTTTATTTACAAGGTGTGTCTAATTGTGTTGTGTGTGACTGGATAAGCCATGACATAGATCAGCAGTTTTGCCAAGAGCAATTTTTAAAGCACTTCATCTTTACAGACCTCGGGCCACTGTGCTCCTGACTCATCCTTTCTCCCTCACATGCTCGCTCACAAACAAACTCACCGTACATCCGGAGGGGTATATTCGTAAGATGCATGCAAATAAACACAACCACGTGCTGTCTTCTTTCCTCTGGCCATTTGTCTTTCACACAAAGTAGACATATCTGTAATTTTCTGTCTTTGTCGTGATTTAGTTTTTATCAGTTGGTCGCTCGACAGCCGTCCCAAGGTATTAAGGTATCTCTGCTGCTGAACTCGTCTCCCCTCTCTTCTCACTCATCGGTGGCTGCTCCTGTTCTGGCTGTGGCGCCTGTGAGCTCTTGTTCATTGTCTGGAAATAACACCCAAAGGCAACAGACCTTCATGGTGGACTTAAAGGCCAAGGGAATGTGTGAGACGGAGAGGGGGCGAATGACAAAGAGGAATTTTGTTTAAAAGTCTCAATTAGACACAGGAACCAGGTCTTTTCAGCCCAGCATTTAGAGTTGTTTCTCTTGCCTCTGTCTTGCCTGGTTTCTTGTGCAGTTCTGGGTTGTAAATGAATGTAAATGCAGATCATGCCTGAATATATGATGATAGTTATATATGCCCCCCACATATTTTAAAATTAGCTGTATTTTTGCAGCTTCAGAGAGAAAGAGAGAGAGACACTGTGTTAGACACCAATGAGCATGAAGAGACGAGCTAGAAATAACCTTAATCTACAGGAAGTACAACCAGGCTAATCTCATAAAATAGCACCTATGCTGTTTTCTAGGCCACGTGTTTACTAGGAGCCTTTGTGCACGCAACACCGGCTTTGATTTTATTTTTTTTTTCTGTGTGATATCTGCACTCAGAATGACAAAACCGTGAAGTCATAAATATTTCAGAAAGGGGTCATTGTTGAAATGGTTTTTCAGGTGTCTCATAGCAACAAGGAGTCTCCTTTTCCTCTGACACCTCCCACCTGTATCTCTTTCTCTCTCTTTTCAATGTTTGTTCTTTCCTTTTCTCTGAAGCTTTTGTATACTTGATGTGTATATATGGTTCCAACAGCCTCAGGCACGTCACACTCTTCAGCTTTCCGTGGAGCTCCTTCATGGCATAAATGAACAAGTCTGTCGTGTTACTATCAGACAAACAAACTTTTTTTTCAAAGAAGCTAACTTTACTTTTCATTCAAAATGTACACACAGTTTCACAGTGTTTCAGTCAAACACATCTGTGAATAAATCAGATGAACCAGTCATCTGTGAGGCAGGGCAGATTTATTTATACAGCACAGCACATTTATACAGCACATTTCATACACAAAGGCAATTCAGAATGCTTCACACATTTCCTAAAAGAGGACGCGATGTTTCTATTTTCAAGCTCTTGTTGTTCAGTTTTAGCATTGTTTCACTTTTTTCTCCGTCTTTGTCTTGCAGGCGATTTATGTTAAATGACACCCTGTTCAGCGAGCTGGTTGAAGCGTCCCGTGACTTGCCTGGAAACAGATGGGCTGTAGGCGGCAATGCACCGGTAATGGCTGGTCGCATGGCAACTGAGGGATGTGACGTGTTGCTAGGGGGAAGCTTCAGCCCAGATTTTACAGATGTCCTGTCCCAGCACATTACAGGTACGCACAATCACACGCCGGCACAACCTCATTACCTTCCAGGATCTGTCCTGTCATTTTTTTCATCACAGAATATTTTTCCACCTTCATTGAAATTCTTATTGTCTTTCCAGTGGCAGGAAACATAGTAGAAGAGCCCGACATTCATCTCATCCTGGAGTATCCATCTGGGGCTAGCTGGGGGCGCTACACCTCACGTAGAGCCAACAGGTGTGTGTGTTAGTTGATGTGTTAGTTGATTTGGTTGAGTGTGTGTGAGTGATTAAGCAAGAGACACATTTTTCAGGAGGCTGGGTTTAAGGCTGCAGTATTTCAACCTGACTGCATTTACCTGCCTGCGTTCTATAGATATATCATCCACAGTGATGACCATAACCCTTACCTGGCCTCCATGGAGGAGTTTGCAAAGAAACTGGACAACTTCAAACCCGATCTGCTGGTGGTGGGTGGGCTCCAAATGATGGACAACTTCCCCTTCCAGTCAGGTAAGAGGAAACTGTGGACATCCTTTTCTTTATTGCTGATTTGGACCATCCAGGAACCGCTGCTTTGTGTCATGCAGCTGAAATGGTAGAGAGGATGTTAAAGGATGTGAGCTAAGCTTTGATACAATTATACAAATTATTGGTTATTTGGTAGTGGTAATTTGACTTCACATTTAAAGAAGTAGTTCATTCCAGAGTTACACTTCAAGGTCAGTGCCTTGTAAATGGTTCCATGCAGCTCAGAGAAAAGAGTGCTTAAGTGACAGTAGCATTAATAGTATGCAAAAATTATTCTCTGTGTTCAAAAGTATTTAGGTGCTACGGTAACCGTGGTGACACTTTTAATTAGCAGCAGCTGTTGTGCCGACATTTTAAATATTTGTCATGGCTGTTGATGATGACAGACCCTGAAAAAGAGAGAGAAATGAAAAAAGGCAGATTGAGATCAAGTCTAATTCCCTACTTGTACACCACATCAGCTGTGTTTTATATGGTCTGACAGTCTTTTCTGTCTCCTTGTCAATCCCCAATTCTTCCTGCATATCTCTGTTTCTCACCTTACCTCCTATGCTCTGTTTTTCAAATCTCTGCCCCTTCACTTGTGTTCTAATCACTGTACTTCATCTCCTCTGTCCTGGTTATTTCCTTCACTCCTCACTTTCTGGCTCCAGGTGAGCGGGAAGCTCTCCTCTCCCGCCTGGCCGACCTCCTGTCCTCCTCGTCGCCACAGATTGGTGTCCACTTTGAGATGGCCAGTTTTGTCGAAGAGAGTATTATGGTAGACCTACTTAACCACGTCATCCCACATGTATGTACGACTTAACAATTAAATCAGTCATTACATCACATTAATTTACAGGTGTCACACAGGATGTCAGGAGACTAGAACAATCATCCAAACAATGGGGGTGAAAAAAATGAATGTTTCAAAGAGACATTGAGTGAGGTGGTTTAGTTAAAAAGAGCAAGATTCTTGATAACAAAATCAGGTGGTTTTAAGATAAAATGTATTGAATGTAATTGGAAACAAAACAGTCTGTGACTCATGTTGATATATCAGAGTATTACAGTATTAAGACTGTAAACTGTATGTTTGGATATTCCCCCTCTTTCTCATATGTAGTAAACAAAAGTGATAAAACAAGACTGCATTGTAATTGCACACGTAGAACTGCATCATGTTCTGTCCAATAACTACTTGAAATGAATAATTATCTAGTAGTAAACGTCATCATTCTGGAACATAGTTAATAGTTAAGTTATTAATAAGTGAAGTCTTGTCTGTGTAGCTAAAATGCTGCTGTAGAACTCCATTGTTGTCCAAAAGGCTTATAGAAACACACAAATCATACTGTTGCATTGGTTACAACCAACACATAGTGTAGTTTATTCCTCGCAGTTGTGCACAATAACACCATCAGCCAGCACAGAAGTGCACTTATGAGTACTTTCAAAAATAAAAACTGTAGCTCAGCTTTTCTCACAACACTTGCCATAATGAAAGAATATGTCACACAGTGCAACAGTGTGGCCTCTGTTTGTTCAGTTAAAGGCAGGTCCTGTGTTTAATCACTAATCCTGATTCTGCTCACCCAGGCGGACTCTTTAGGGATGAATGAACAGGAGCTTCCCAACCTGCTCAGTCTGCTTAAAGGCTCCAACATCACGGTGTTGTCAGACCCAAACCCTCGCGTGGCCACTGTTCTTGACCAGATGAGGGAGGTCTACCGAATTTTGAATCAACGCTACAAGGACGGCGGTGCTGTGGGTAAACCGCTGACTCGGCTCCATGTCCACACGCTGGCCTTTCAGGCCATGATCGTGACACACGGCTCCCAGTGGAAGAACACCATGTCAGCCACCGCCAAGGCCTCTCTCACAGCTAACCGCCACGTCTGCGGCTCCAATGACATCGACCCCAGCAAGGCGAGGCTCATCATGGACGACTCCTTCTCCGTTAGCCGGCAGGAGGGCAGCCAGCGAATCCCTCTGCAGGAGACCAGGCCCGTCAGCTGCTGGGACGAGGACGACTACGAGATCTGTGTGGCTCCAGTGCTGGTGTGTACTGAGGTTTACCAAACTGCAGGCGGAGGGGACAACATCTCAGCTGCTGGCCTGGTGCTGCAGATCTAGAGGAGGAATCTGTGTGTAGTGCTAACTGCATGTTGGCAAACAATGTGACTCTGGAAACTTGATCTTGGTGTGATGCAAAGTAGCCATTGTGGTACACAGGTATCACCCTCGCAGCTCACGGCCCAGGTGGACTATAAGGAAACTGATTGTTTGGATTGATTGGTAGGAGTCAGATGATTGGCTACAGTGGTTATTAATCAGGTTTGACCATCAGATGTGAAATATGTTGAGTGTTAAGTGAAGTCTATCCTAACTTTCTGCAGTTAGTTCTCAGTTAGGTGTGTGTCTGTGTGTGCAGATTATCCTTCTTGCTAACATGGTGTACATATAGAAATGTATCAACGCTGTCTCTGCCGGAGTGCAACGCCCTTTTGCATTCAATTTATTTGATTAGTAGAACCAAAACTTTGAAGGAGTCACAGCTCTGTCCCACTTTGATTCAAAACCCTAAACATGTATACAAAGTCATCGTAGCCCATCATCTGACTCCTGTCCTCCTACTTCTCTAAGGCCTTACACGACATGGTCCTTGGTCAGGATGAGACAGAGAGGGATGAGGTCTGGATAAAGTCATGGAGACACCAGGTTGTTGTTATAGAGCCACACTAGGTAGCCTGTGGCATGGCGTTTTTCAATTGTATATCACAACCTGACTGCTTCATAAAATGATAAGTTTTGTTTGGTAGTTGATGAAGCTTTTTTTCTGCTGTAGGATTTTTTTAACTGGTGGCTCCACTATGCAACAAACATCACTGAAAATAGATGAATCTTCTGAGTCTTAGCAGCCTGTTTATCAGGTGTTGTCAGTTTCAGAAGAGCTAACCTATGGCTGAATAGTTACCCACCTGTCAGTTTTTAAAGGTCTCATCTGAAGCCTTCTCCACAACAAGGCTCTGTCCTGCATCGTCCCTCTCTCATCTCATTCTCAAAGGCAAAGAAAGATGATACAGTAGAAAGTTAGTGAGGTTACCACCTCCCGTTCTTCCTAATATATGTGAAAAATGTGCATAGTGGTTTGGATGTGTTTGATTTGTTTTAAGATAGCATTCCTCTGTGTGTCAGTTGCAGTGGAAAAATGCAAAAACAATGTTATGAGACCACTGTTGGTAGCTGGATATGATGTCAAAAATTTCCTCTCTACCTCCATATTCTTTTTATTTCTCCTCTTTTTTTCTTCCAATGTTCCCTTCACTCTCTTCTCTTTCTTGTTCTAAAATCAAACTTTTCTATAACCTGACACCTTTCTTCTGTGCCCTGTTCTTTTGTTTATTTATGGATTTTTAAGGACCAAATAACCCGTGCGGACTGCCGCTGATAACATTGCTGCAAAGGAGAAGTTAGTGGCAGCCAGTTCTCACATTCTCTCGTTATGGCTGCCTACAGAAGGACACAATGTCATCTCTAGTTTTAGATTATTTTTAAGAAAAGAGAGAACTCACTCACCACGAATCCCCTTAATGTGTGTTGTGGACCATACAGAATCTGTCATATTTTAGCCTTCATCTCACTTGTTATGGCATCGGAAGACAGATATCTTTCACTTTTCACACCCACACTAATGTCAAACTTTATGCCACAACCACTGTTTTCTTTAAATGGGAGTGAAAATGAGGCCCTGCCTCTAAGTGGCCCTCAAATACCTTTTCTGTCTTTTCAGGATTGATAACACTTTCAAACTTTATTTGATCTCAAATGGGAATGATGAAAACCATTTTATGTCACTAAGTACAAATCAAACATTCCACCACAGATCCAGCTTCAGTTATTTTCTGCATTCACATCAAAGTTTGTTTGATAACTGCACCTCAAGATGCAAATGGAGTACTTTTTCTTTCATCATTACGCAACTTAATTTCATTTGTTTCTTAAAATTACTTTTCTTTCATTGAGAAAATACTTTAATTAATGTTACAATGCAACAAGTACAATGTTTAGAGAAAAAGAAGAACCTAAAGGTAAAGAAATCCCTTTAAATCTTTTTTCTCTGTCAGGGCTGTACTGATTTGATGCTGTTTGATTATGCTGAAGGCAAATGAGCCTTATTCTGTTTTGACTTTTTATGTTTAGTGAAAAGGGAATGTTTAATACAGACTTTTTCTATTACTATAGGCTTATGTTTTGTTTTCTCATGTCTTGTCTTTTTAACTCGTGATTGGAAAACCAAAACGTAGCGGATCATCATTTTTTTTACTGTGAAATGAAACTGTTCAAAAGCAGAACTGCAGCGTGTGTTCATGCTCGGATAAAGAACTGCTTGTGTCCACTATCATATCATTTACTTCTATCTAAGCTGAGTCATGTCATCCTTGTTCCAAAGATAAGATAAAATGCTACGCTAATGGCTTGGTTTATTTTCTCATCTTTGTGGTTATTTATTGACACTCTTGGGTCGAGTGTTATGGGATTGTCACATCATGGTTTCTTTGTCACAACAACATCATAATTTCACCATGATGAAGATTGTTTCTGTCATCTCTGTCCGCTCCCGACATTGAGCACTTCCCATTTTTAATTTTATTTTATGTCACTTCATGTCTTCTTGTTTCTGGTCTTTATCATGTTACTGATTCCTTCTTTTGGTCCATTTGGCTGCACCCAAAGTCTAATCCTCTAGAAAACCTTTAGATTTGTTATTACTGGCAGGATTGTGTCCTACAGCTTGAGGAGGGTTTGAACACATGTACAGTCGTACTTTATTTTATAACTGCTGCATGTTGCTTTTACAGTATTTGCAGTGTTGAGTTTCACAAATCCAGACTAAACTGTTCTTAGAGGTTTGGATAAGAAATATGCCCTCTGAGAAGTCTAGCTTCACATGCACAACAATAGTCTGCAGATTTTTTATGTCCACAAATTCCAAAAACACAACAAAACTAAATTGAAGGTATTAAGAGTTAGGTCGAGCAATTAGTAAGTAATTAAGTGACATCAAAAAAGGATCTTAAATGTAACATCAGCCACATGAGGCTGTTTTCTCCTTTCATATTTAGAGTACAAAGGATTAATGTAGAATGAGACTGTACAACTCTTCCGCATACTGTCAGTCCACCTCTGCAGAGCCTGTAAGGAGCCTGTGCTATTTTAAGACTCATCACTGATGGCCAAACAGGGCATAACATCACTTTGTCTCAGCCTCTATTTTGAGTCCACATAATGGGAATGGGACAGCAGCAATCTCGCTTTCTTAAATACATGTTTGCTCACTTGAAGTCCAGAATGAAAGAAATAGATCCTGCTCCAAAGAAATCTGGATTTCTTTCCATTTTGCAGCTGGACACAGTAAATCACAGTTGTGTATGTGTGTGGGGGTCCTGATTTATGACTGCATCACTCCAATTGATTTATCCAGTACATCTACTTTCCCATCCAGTGTAATCCTGGAGAACGTCTTAGAACATTTCTGCCATGTCAGACTCAGAATTAAGGAGAGAGGTTGGGTATCGTGTAAAAGCGGGTGTGGAACCTGAAGCTACTGCATGTCATACCAAAATAATGGATGATAATTTGGATCAAATAGTAACTGATCTGAACAGAAAGATAATACTGAAAAAAACATTTATTTCTATCTACTATGAGCCCACCTTAAAAAACATGTAAACATGAACACAAACATAAAATACATGCAGACTTGTGTGTTTGTAATATTTATATTTATTTGTAATATATAACAGTTATGCTGCCACACACACACTCACTCACTGTGATACTGTCTACATGTCAGGGTCAATGGTCAGCTGGCTGATCAAGTCTTTGTAATAGATGACGTTCGTCTCGTGATCAGTGAACGCTGTCAGCATCTCATCCATCTCCTCCTGAGTGAAGGGGTCACCTGTTTTAAAGACAGCCATGGTTACATAACAGCTCTTACATTATAGGGGCTGTGTTGTGGAAATGAACAACACATGTTCAACACAAGCAAATCTTTTTTACTTCACAAAATGTAAACCAAAAGCTTCTGCTTTACCTTCCTGTGTCATGTATTTCGTCAGCTCCTCAGGCTCCAGGTATCCTTTCTTTTCTTTATCCAGAACCTGGAAACACAGTGAAGAATATCGTGATGTTCTCAGAGGCTCAGAGCTGTACTTCATTTAGATACTGTGCAGTCACTGGTCCTGACAAGGTGCCAAAGATCCTGTTTATTTTTCCTAAACCACGATACTGGACAGTATGAGTAAACAGCAGCTGGTCTCACCTCAAAGGCCTGAAGCAGAACGTCCTCAGGGATGGGAGGGAACCTGAAACACACACACACTATTGGTATTTGTGTCATGATGGAATTAACATAACTTCTGTTAGTTATTCCGAGGCCTAATTTACACGAGACTGAAATGTACTGTGCTCATTCTATTAAAAGGATATTTCACTGGTTTTAAATAAAGTGAAATAATGTTAGTGGTGAATAAAACATAAGGATAGAAATGTGTACTACAGATAAAACACTTTTTATTAAGTTTATAAGGATGTGTCATAGATTATTTAAAGAAGTCTGACATTTGGTATTTTCCATGTGGTGAAAAAAACATCACCTGAAAGATTAATGACCAAAAAGACCTTTACTCCACACATCTATTCTGTCAAATATCACAGTAATCATTGTATTCACCAAATACAAAAGCCCTCTGAAAACTTGTACCAGTGACAGGTCAATAATTTGCTAGCTCGCTAACATTTTACAAAAAGACATACTGTATAATAATTCATTTGCTTTAACAGCAGCGCCTACTTGTGACACACCTCATGACATGGCCATCTTCCCACTGTCAAAATTCAGCACATTACTTTATTCAGTCACACACACAAAGCAACATGACTGGTGAGAGGAACTGTCTTACTTGTGCTCCAGCAGCACTTTGGTCATGGCTGGGAGGAACTTGTCCAAATGGACATATCCTGTGTGCGCCTCCTCCACCTGGTTCAACAGGACAAAGATGTTGGGTTTTGGTTAGTGAACAAGCTGCTTATAATGTCACCCCAACTGATGTTAAAATTTAATTGATTATCGATGATATTTCACTAGCAGGTAAAGTACATAAGTGAATAAAATATGAAATGTTAGAATCATTTTTAAATAATTGCACAAGCAATTTGTTCTAATTATAAGTGTTCTGACCTTGGCTATAAAGTCATGTATGTCTGCCTGTGTGGGGAAGCAGCCAAGGGAATTGATGATGGTGCCAATCTCCCTGGAAAACAAACAACATGTTAGACTGCACTGTTTAACTGCATGTAAAAACTGTGTACAATGGTGCAGATCTTTTCTGAGAGATGTATTAAGGCATGTTATGTTCGCCAGTACCCACTGCCAAAGTCAAACCACTCCTACATATCGTCTCACCATCACTGCCTTTTCACCTCATTTAAGGGGTAAACGAAAGTGTAGCCATGCTGAAATGTAATTGGTGTGAATGCTGGAAGCATTCAAAATATATGTTCTTCTACATATTTTATATATTTATATCAAAGGACATTTAGAGTTCATTTATGCTTATATTCAGCTTTTTTCTGCCTTTTATACTTTTTTCAACTTTTTTTACAATGCAGATAAACTTCAAATCCTTCAACCAACTTCAACCACTTTGAAGTTAAACTCCTGCATACTTTCACCTACAGACTTCATTGAAACTTTATTCTGTTCACAGGACCTTCAACTATTAAGCTATGATTCAGCTTTTGGGAATCTTTCATGGTTTCAATATCACAGTTTTAGTTTTATGTTTTTTTCAGCCCTTTTCAGAGTTTTTAATGAGTGTGTATGTGGTGAAATGTTCGGAGCAAAGGTGGGTGACATCTTCACTAGACTGAAGAGAAGCTGGAAAATCTTTTTCTTCAACCTGGTCTTGTGTCCACATTTTTCACTCTTTAACACAATGTCTCCATCAGTCAGTAGGTAAACTTGTTTTTTTTAATAATATACCTCAAAGCACAGAGAAAGTCCTCCTCCTTCCTCAGTGATGTCATGTTATTTCACATCTCAGTTTTGGGCAAAAACAGAAATGTGTCCTTTATTTGAAATTGTGATTTAATGGGTGTTTTATAACTTTGTCCACAGAAATTTCACATCTGTTACGGATTGGCTTCAGTGCAGGTGGACCCAAATGCAGGACACGAGGCAGATAAAGTTTTAAGGGTTTTAACACAGAAAGTTTTACAATGTTAATCCAGGAACTCACACAAGGTTGGCTACGATCTAGCAACGAGACAGGGGACACGCAGACAATATATACACACAAGGTAATGGGTAACAGGTGGAAACAATCAGGGCGGGGTAGACAATCACAACGGTGGGAAGCACACAATGGGAGGAAAGTTAAGGGACCTGAAACGAGAGGAGAGTTAGGGATTTCAAAATAAAAGACAAGCCAGAACAGGAAACAGAAACATGACAAACATGAAAACTTAACAGACAAGACGAGACATCTACATCTACATGTTCATGAAAGCCTTCTGGCCAAGGCTGGTCAAAGTCTCACTAGCAAGCTAAGAATGTGACATTCGCTAACTTTTACTTGGAGCTGTAGATAGTTTTCTGGACTAGTCAGGTCAGTCAGATATGGTCATCTTATCTCATAAGATGAGATGTGCAATGAAAATATCAAGGAAACAGAGATGAATGAGTAACAATTCTTTGACAAGGTCAAATTATGTCAGAAATCCACAAAGTATGTTCATGTTTGTGACAATGAATGAAATGAACAGTGCAAGACACCATAATGAGAGACAGAGAGAGAGGATGTGTTACACCTGTCGCAGTCATCATCAAAGTGGAGCCACGCTAAACCTCGCTGTAGCTAACAACTTGAAGCTTACTGACATTACATCTGAACTGTGTGATCTCAGCTTACTGGAGAGACACCTCATAGCCAGGTGATATGCGATATGTGGCGAACCTTTGCCTCACCTGGATCAGCTCAAAACAACCAACTGACCAGATACTGTAACACCATGTGAACTGTCAATCAACAGTGAAGGTGGGAACACACAGCTGATTGAGATTAGGTCATTAGTACAGTTTGACTGTCACTTACAACAGGACATCCCAGCACACACACACACACACAGTAGTGATATCCTCACAATTTTTCAAGTACTTTCCAGAGTCTCCTCTTCTCATTCATAATTTCAGACTGTTGCACAGTTACATTTTTCCCACTTTTCCAGCTTTTCATACTTTACCAATTTCTTTTAAAAAATGAAAGACTTTTAAATATTCCATATCCTTCATAAATTTTAGGTATGTCCACTTTATTAACCAGTTATTTAGTTTAGCCTTTCAACACACCTTCAGATATTCCACATCTTTCATACATTTCTTCATAGAAATTCAAAAAGCTTAATATATCCCACATCCTTCATACATTTTAAGCATTATTTAGATTTATTAGCTGGTTATCCAGTTTAGCGTCAGCCTTTCAGCAGCCAGCATTCACACCACAGTTTCTTTAGAAATTGTCTTCTCTAGTATATCACATAATCTGTGCCCAACATCACAGGTGACGTTGTCATATGTGTCAACTTAATGGCATTATATTATTATCATATATGTAATATATTTCAGATATGGACATTCAGTATATGTTTATTCAATATATGTACATATATATTTGAGTATGGGTTTGCAGGACCTGATGGATGTTTTTTCATAAACTACACATTTACTCTATTCACCCAATATAATTACTCACTAAACACATACCTGATGGTGTGAGATTACGTAAGTCTATGAGAAAGATGCTGTGCAGTATTCATTAACCAAATGTATTTAGACTTGATCTAGTGTAAAAGTGGAAGTTCATTCACATTTTAAACCTGCATTCAAAGATGTGTTGATCAGTAATGTTTTAGATCAAGTGTTTACCGGACGTCCACTGTGTTGTTGGACTCGTAGTCAAACGCTTCAAAAGCTGCTTTGATCTTCTTCTGGACATCAGACACGACGGGCTCTGATACAGACAGACAGACAGACAGAGTTAGAGAGAGAGAGTGTTAATGAAGCAATGAGTCCTTCAAACACATGTTTAAAGAAGTTAACTTTCATCTGTTTTCATCGTGTTCGTAGTTAACTAAAGCTGTGTAACCAACCTGCGCTCTGCCTGTTCTCCGCCATGTTTGCCGGTTGTTGCTCTGTTGCCTAGCAACCGACTAAGCTTGTGGTAACGGTCAGTAACGGACAAACAAAGACACATCCATTAAAACATCATTAAAACAAAGATATTATCTACTATCACCTCTGAGGCTACAAGTAAGTAGGAAAGCAATATACAACATAATCATATTCTGCCAACGCAATACCTTTTGTCATCCACTATATTGTATTTTTTATATTTCTATGGCAAACTTCTTTTATATACACAAGTTAAATCTACACCTTCCAGTCTGTTGATGACTTTTCGATGACCAGCATTTCTCTTGCATTATATATTATTACATTATATATTTTATGAAGACAAACGCATACTGTCCCAATACAGAGAATTTATTCATGCAAGCCAATAAATTCTGTTTTCTCAGATTTACTCATTTTATCACAGTATAATAATATTGTACGTGTTTGTTTGTATTGTATTTGAGCCTTTTAAACTGAATTCTGACAAATCAAACAAATCGTAGAAACATGAGACAGAATGAAAAGGAGAGAGACAAAGAAATGTTTGCTTTATTTTATATTTCCTTAAGCTGTATAAATGCATAAGTGTTTAAAAGGCTAAATAAAACATACAACAAATAAACCCTTTCATACTGTAAACACATTTCAAGTGTGCAGATAAAGGCTAAATTTAACATTACATTACAACTAATCAGTCAGTGGGCCCTCCCTGATTATGCAGACAGACTGGTGGCACTGTTATGTCATTTCATGGTTCTCAACTCATTCAGGCACATTAAAATCCTCATCAGGACATAATGCTCCCTGGATTGCGCTGAAGTAATACTACCAAATGAGATGTATTTTTCTCAATAACCCAATTTCATTCATTAAATGATTGAAAAGGCTGAAGAAGTTCTCAAGGAAGACCAAATTTAATTTCATTGCATGTCAGCCAGTGTGTGGCATGAGTTCACAGTCCAGGTGCACTCCTGGACTGGATCAGACACAATAAGGCCAATCAGTACATGAAACAACCGTCTCTCCACAGAAAAATAAAAATACATTAAAAATATGCAACATTTTTCAGGTATGGCAGGAAAGGATAAATAAATAAAATTCAAGCAATTAAAATACTAAAAATCAAGAACATTTTCCAAAATGATTTAAAATGAGATGACTGAATGTTCACTTGGTGGGAGAAGAAAAAATACTCAAAAATACTAATCTCTGTTAATAATGGCTTTATTTAAACTAATATGGACAATGTTGCATTTTAAATTCAGGACTTTTGTCCTTTGATAGCTCTAGAAATATTTGCATTCATTATAACCAGTAAGTAGTGGTTGTAGAAAAGGTTTTCAGATATGGTGATAGGAATACTTTCAACAAATTCATCTTTTCATTTCTGAACCAATTAAATGTTTAACAGTCTGTGGAAACAGATGGTGGAATCTCAGAACTCAAATCAAGAGGAAGACCATTTGTGGGAAGGAAGAAAAAGAATAAGTCCTCTCAGTTGAGAGCAGTCTGTCATCCGTCTGCTGGTTTGACTCGAGAGCACAGGATGAACCAGCACGTGTGTCATGTTCACATCTCTGGCTGGCCCTGATGAACAGGGGCTTCATGGTCCTGCATGTGCTCCTCTGCTGGGTCCTCTTGCTTTAAGAGTTCCTCCTCCTCTGCCTTTTCTTCCTGTTGAGGCTGCTCTTCATCTCGAGGCTGTAACTCTTCATGAGCCTCCTCTCTCTGCTCTGCTGCTCCTGCCCTCTCCTCATCAGCACTGGGGTCTGACAGCTTCTCCTGCACTGACTCCACCTGCTCCTGCTGAGGTGCGTTATTGTTGCTGGAGTCCTGTGGTGGAAAAAGCGAGGTGATGTTACTGCAGCCAACCAAAATAAGGCTGAAGATTGAACAAGGTACAACTCAGGAAACCCAAATGAAATACTTACTTCAAATATAAAAACACCAGTCTACATTTTAATAGATGGTACAACACCTAAACTAATCCTATCATCACATATCCTGTTAAAATGAAATTGTGATTTTTGGTATTATAACATTTTTATTATCATGCTTATTATCACATTGCATTAGCCTGTTTAAAGAGTGATAATAATACAGTATACTTATAATACAGGAGACTTGGACCAAGCTGAACTTGAACTTTCTTGTGTGCATCTCTGCAAATATTTGAAACATTTATTGTTTTATTGTTTTATACATTTGAAAAAGCTAGTAAGTGAACCTTGAGTTAGGACTGCTTTCTCTGTGTTTATCAAGTGTGATTGTATTTTTTGACGGTTGCTACATGTTGCACCAGTACGCAAACAAAAATTTCCCAACAGTAATACCATCGCAGACTTCTCAGATCTCATCGCCATACAATCTGCCTGACTATGCTACATATATATATATATATATATATATATATATTCTGTATGTTGTGGCTTAAGTGGCTTAAAGTCACTCATTACATTACATATTAAAGAGCTGTGAGTGTGTAAATTTACAGTACCTGTAGAGGTAATGGAGGAGACAGCAGCTCTGATGGAGCCAGCAGGCCATCCTGGTTTAGATCCTGAGTCTGAAGTAAAAAATCTACCATAGACACCACCTGAACTCAGAAAAGACACACGGTAAGATAAACAGGCCAAAAAGTATGAAAGTGTTGGGTGACACATATGTAATGTCAGTTTAAACACACACACACACACACACACACACACACACACACTACAGCACACTATTAGCCATTGAATTCACCTCCTCACCAGCTCATTGGTTCGTGCTCCAGGTGTATGATGGGAGTTGTAGTCTGAAAGCAGCTTCATCATCTCCAACCCATCCAGGAAGCCACTGCGATCGAAGTCATAAAGACGGAACAGGAAGAATATCTCTGACACAGAGCAGGAGAAGAGTCATATGTTTATACCAAAGACATTTGATATACTTGATATATTATAACTGCAGAGGATGTGCAGTATGAAACTCTCCTTCTTTACACATATAAACACAACTGCAGTAATTTAAAAAAATTGAAAAAATCTGATGGTTTGGGACACTGACAGAATCACAAAAAACGTACTCTCTGTTTTTTACACACCTTAAAAAAGATTCAGCATGCCAGTGAAGTCCAAAATCACTTTATCAGAGTCTGAGGCATTGTTCAGTATAAAAGTAAACAGTTGTGTGTATAATTAGAATATGTACAGTATATTTGTTGATGATCAAAGGGAGTGTGTCAGAACTTAAATGATGTCTACCTTGCTCCCAGGTGTTGATTTCTGGTCCTCCTTGGTCCTCCTTTAGAGTGGACTGAATGTAACTTTGCAGTAACCTGTGGTGCACACCACACAGAGCACATGTCAACCAATCAGTGAAACATTTAGGGAGACGAATGAACACTGAGGGGTCAGACACCCTGCTGGCCCTGAGTTATATTTTAGCCATTTTTTGTCATTAGATCAGGCTGGCTGCAAAAGCTAAAATGAGAAAGACAAAATTATGATCAAAATATCAAATTTAGTAAAATCTTATTTCTTGATTATCAAGCAGGCCAATTCTCCCTGCAGGTGTGGTGGTAATACTGTATGATCTTCAGCCACAAGAGGGCAGGGTTAGGATCTAAAATGAGTCTTAACATCTGACTCAACATAACAGGGGGAGGTGCCACCTCATCAAGAAGCATTGTGTTCAAAGGAAGGTTACTCATATATTTGCTGATTTTCTCAGTTTGCTTAACTCCTTTGCAAAGCTGAAACCAATCACGATTCAAGTGATTGTTTGGAAAGAAGACACCATTTGGGGCAACAGTGATACTTAATGTGAGCCTGTGAGCCGCACTGCTGTTCTGTATAAATGATGTATGAAGTAGAAGTGCTGTTGCTGACCAAAGTTTATATCAGGAGCTTTCAGAGGGTCCTTACAGTCTGACCTACTTGATCTTAATGCATTCAAGGCTATAATTTGCCTAATTTTTTAATGTTTTAATCCTTCTGTATGACTTACAATAAAGTAGTGCTCACATTTAGGGCAATATACAACATTTATAAATGATATAAATGCCCTTTGTTCACATGCAGACTGCACTGTGGATCAATGTGCTGTGTTTCTGTAGTGAGGTGCAGAGCCTTTAAACTGCTTTTCAACACTATGCTAACAGACATGTTTCTGGTCATACACTCATTTTATTTAATCTTCCACTATGTGTAAGTAGTGTACACATCCATTAATCTTATCAGCGAGTGGAAAGGTGCTGCAGCCACACTGTGGCCAACAACACTCATATAGTATGTAAAGTACTACTGTACAGTAACAGATTTGAGCTGAGAAACCAATAGTGCAATAAGCATAAGGATAATCTATATGTTCTCTACCTCAATAAAGGAAAAAGAGTTCCTAATTGAATCATAACGCCATGTTAGTGCTCATGTAATCTTATCAGTATATGGTGTATACCACATCATTAGCCCAACACAGCAGCCAAAGTCCACAGACTGAGCATGACCAGACAACAGCTGCTTAATCTACTAACACAAACTATGGACTAATGTGAATACTCTTATGTCCTGTAAAGTGCATGTTACTGCCGGAGCCCCGGTCCTCCCTTTGTTCTCTCCAGTCTTGCAGGTTCCTCACTGATTCTGGTTGTGGTCCATCTGTCTGAGGTTCACTGGCCTGGTGGGGACATGATCTGTGTCTGTGTTGTGGAGAGAAGGTCGAGTGGCCTCAGAGCTCCATATGAGGACATCTAGAGATGCACCTGGACTCATGGACTCATTTCCATTAGCCTGTGATACCTTCACACATGGACTAAACCCATGAACTCAGTATATTGATGATGATGTTCTCTGTACATGTGGCATCTATTGCACGTCTGTCCGTCCCAGGGAGAGGGATCCCTCATCTGTGGATCTTCCTCAGGTTTCTTCAGGTTTTTCTTTTTCCCATAAAGGGTTTTTTGAAGTTTTTCCTGACCTGGTTCGAGGGTCTAAGGACAGAGGGTGTCACAACTGTACATACAGATTGTAAAGCCCTCCGAGGCAAACAATGTTTGTGATTTTGGGCTTTAAATAAATACATTTGATTTTTTTATTTTGACTAAGGTTTGCAGGTTTAATACATTTGAATGTAGTTTGTATGTTGTGTTTCTGGTTTTAGTGCAAACTACTAGGTTACACTCTCTTGTTTGACAAAACAAGGCGCAGCAGTCAATATTTTTATTCTATGTAACACATATTTTATCATCCCCTGAGAAAAAGAGGACATTTAGGCATACTGTGTGGAAAAACAGACAGAATAGACTTTCAACTTCAGGACTGCATCAATGCTTCTATTTTCAAGAGAGAAATTAAGAGATAATTTATGCGTTATAATGAGCTGGATGAGTAACAGCCGCACATCGTTCATGTGACACTCACCTGCGGTCCTCCTCTCCAGAGCCAAAGGGATTGGCTATCGCTCCTGAAGGTGGGTGGACATCGACTGATTCTTCCCTGATAGATAAACAAACAATGATGGTAATGCATTTTTTCATTATTCCAAATCAAATGCAGAGATATATAAATATGTGGGATCTGAAACCTAATTGCTTTTCATTTCTTTTCCTTACATACTTTCTTATGAGCTATACTTCACCTGTCATTTTCAAATATTGAGTGTTATCTCAGCCTGATGGTGTTAGGACTGCCCAAACCATTGCAGTTTTTAAATTCAGACTGAAAACCTTGTTGTTCTTAGGTGCCTTTAACTAATGTTTTTAAAACCAGAGGCCTTATTATCATCATTTTTATTATCAACATTTTTCTCCTTGTGTTGTTTTAACTTTAAATTGAATTACTCTAATTTTGTATTGTGTTGTTGTAACTTCTCTGTACTGCAGCTTGAACCTACCTTCTGTGTATAAAATAATAAAATCACCTTGCTTTATGACAACGAAATATTTCCTTAAGAGACTAAAAATGTTTCTGCTTTGTATTTGTGGGGAAAAAAGGAAGTGGAGAGTGAAACCTGAGAGTAGGGAGGTGGGGTTACCTTTGTGTCCCAGGTAGACCTGGTGCAGCCAGGCACGAGTGTATGAGCAGGAACAGGGACAGGACACATGGGACCAGCCTACCCAGGTGAGACTCCATGAACACACCTACAAGCACACAGACACACTGTAACCTCACATCTGTGCAGATCTCAGAGACAGCCACACCATGGACTTATCTGCCAGAATTTATTTACAGAATGGAAATAAAAAAATAAAGTAAAATATAGTAAAATAAACAAATACTCATTCTTTGGATTTCAGAGGGATTACTTCAAGATGTTGTACAAAGTGAAATTTCCACATAGCCACTACTTAGATGTCTAAATGCATCTACACACTCAGAGCCAAGTAGTCATTTTTGTTATTTGCTATCAAATGATCAAACCATATGGAACAATTTGAGCTAAAACCAACCACTGTAGAAATACAGCAGTGTCAGACACAAGTCACTCAGACAGTTCACCTCATGGTCCATCCTGACTAAATCTATTAAGACCTCTCCATCTTTCTATAACTACGCAGAGTCCATCCGCTCACTGACCCCAGCGGTCAGTGAACGCGTCCCCAACACATCTGGATTATCATACTGCTGTGTGTGTGTGTGTGTGTGTGTGTGGGTGTACAGTGGGCAGAAACTAGCTATGTTACAGCAGTTTCCTCGATGCAAACAGCCCCACACCCGCAACTCACTGCAGCATTATTGCAGCCTGCACACACACACACACACACACACACACTGACAGGACGCCACAGACCTCCTATAAAACAACACTGAGTTAAAGGATCGCCGGTTGAAGCTAAAACAGCAGACGCACGCATTCAGATGCAGATGAAATGTTGACGAGGACACGAACATCTGGATACACAGCGGCTGTGACGCTGCACATCCGCGCGCAGAGGTGTGAGGATCCTACCTGTCTGCATGGCCGACGTGACGACAGGAAGCGGCTTCGGCTCGGTTTGCGCTCACGGGCTCATATCTGGAGGAGCACGCACCTCTGGCCCCGCACCGCCCCGCCCCGCTCGCGCCTCCCGATCTGCACTGCGCAACGGCGGCGGCCCTCGCGCACCCTCCCACCGGCTGCCACGGAGACCGCGCGGTGTTTTGGTGGATGACAGGGTCCACGTGGAAGAGGAGAGCCGCCGTCGTGTCAGGGAGATTGCGCAGGGCGGCCTCCCTCCGTGTCTCCACGTCTCCGGGGCTTCCGCCACGCCACGTCCGCACCGAGCGTCAGGTTCCGGTGCTGAGCGGACAGCGGGCCGGTGTGAGCCTGTCTGAGGCTGGAGGAGGCGTTTTTATGGGGCACACACGGTGTATGTGTACACAGGGCAGGAGGGGGCTGCTGAACAGCTGGAGGCAAATTTTGTGGTATTTCGTCATCTGATAGGTTAGACAGAGTCATCAGCATCATATCAGGAGATAGAAGAGGGTGAAGTCCAACAATCATACTGCTGAACACCTCACACACACAGACACACGCCTCATATGTTCTACAGTATGTTTACAACACGTCTGTTACTGTTCACACTATCTCTTAATGTTGTATGTATGTCAGAGGGATACTCTGCTGCTCCTACTGATGTTTCTTCCGTTTTTCCCTGTTAAAGTTTTTTTTTTTTTTTTTTAGATTGTTTTCCTCACCTGAATTAAGGGCATGTGCTGATTTTTGTCCCCTGAACCAGATATGTTATTTATGATATTGGAAATGTTAAATAAAATCTTCTTGACTGTACACAAATATACAGTACAAATACAGCTAGGGTCCTTACATCATTTGATTGCTTCTAAGTTCAAGTATATGTTTTTATATATATATACATATACAGTTTATTTTCTGCATTCAGGTTTTGTTTTTTTGTGTGTGGGTGTGTTTTTCTGATTTATTGTTGCTTTTTTACCCTCATGCTGAGAGAAATCATTTGCAGATATGTTCTTAGCATGAAACCGGTGTTTTGTATTTCAAGTTATTTAAAACTATTAAGACTAATTTTTTTATGCCACTTTAGATAACAACACATACAGTATGTAAAATCAAGGCAGCGGCCTACACAGTAATCTACCATAAAGCTGAGCTGAGAAGGGCTAAAGAACAAATACACTGAAAATGGTAACGTTGACATGACTGTGTTCATAATATATCCTCTATCAACCCTATTAATGATTCTTGACGATTAAAAACTAATTTATTTAAAAAGGAAACATAATAGCACACATTAAGAGGTTTGTGTGCACTGCTGGTATTTGACCACAAGATGTCCCAGTAACTCTTTATTTAGTTTGATTCTTTTAAGATATCATATAGGAAACCTACATCTGTAGAGCATTAATATAAGGCTAATAATGTTATAACTCTATTACAGCTGTATCTGTATCTTAAAATATCATGTTGTTACTGAATTATGACTCAAATTTTAAATGTTAGTAAAGAGGCTTTTACTTTGTATCTTCTTAGTGTCCGGGTATGTGTTAGTAGTATGAACTCCCTGTATAAGTCAAAGTCAAAGTCTGCTTTGTTGTAAGTATATATATATATATATACTTTAAAAAAACACAGGTTTCAATAAAGTCATCACATTGAGAATGAGATATTTTTATGTATCATTGTTATTTCATGATAATATCTTTGTGACATACTGCCAAGTTTCAACAGTCTCGTGGTTCTTTGATTAATTAATCATTTAATATCAGAACATGACGATAATGGCTCAACTGAACAAACAATTCGTAGTATTTTTTACTGACATTGTACAATAGTTATATGTGGACTCTCTCAAGTACCGTTGCAAATGTCTCAGCAATCAAGACCATCAATACCATCAATACTCATGTACACACACACACAAACACACACACAGGCACATATACAGGTCAAAGCAAGTTCCCCAGTAGTGTGTCTTATTGTGCAGTGTTCATTGGTCTCAAGGGCAAAGTTTTTCTTGAACACGCCCGGGCTGCTGTCACCAAACACACATAATCCACTGTCACCTTCCTCAAATTGAACTACATCTGAGATGCACAGATTTGCATCTTCAAAAGAAAACATCTGTACTATGACTGTTGTTTTTCTGCCAAAGAGAATAATAATAATAATAATACATTTTATTTAAAGCACCTTTCAGGGCACCCACCTTTCAGGGCACCCAAGGATGCTGTACAATAAAGAAAAGATAAAGTTAAACAGCACTAAAAGTTCAAGAATAAAAACAACAAAAATAAAAAAGGTAAACAACACAATTAAAAAACCATCACATAAAAGATAGTGTGGTGAGGGAGTGATGCAAAGCATGGTTACAGTGAGTATGCTATTTTAAAAAGATGGGTTTTGAGTTTAGACATGAAGGTGAGGAGAGAGTCAGTATTGCGGAGATCAGGAGGAAGTGTGTTCCAGAGCTGGGGAGCAGAGCAACTGAAAGCTCTACTCCCCATGGTGCTGAGGCGGGCAGGAGGGACAGTAAGATGGATTGAAGAGGAGGATCAAAGACATCGGGATGGGGTAACTACATGGAGAAGGTCCGAGAGGTAAGGGGGGCGAGGTTATGAATGGATTTATATGTATAGAGGAGAATCTTATATTCTATTCTGTATTTAATTGGGAGCCAGTGGAAGTTCTTGCAGAATGGGTGTAATGTGATGATAGGATGGAGTTCGGGTGATAATGCGGGCAGCAGTGGAGTTCTGGACCATTTGGAGTTTATGGAGGGATTTTTGTGCATCTCACAAAGTTCAGCAGAGTTCAGTGTGTCATCTGCAAAAATTGCTGTGCCTCCAAACAGCCACTAGGAGGCAGATAAACCACCTACCAGTGACACTGAGCTGTTGAGCTTGTTGAATTTGTGAGTTTCATACCATTGAAGACAGAAGGAAGGTAAGATAGACAACCTGAACTAGTTACATACATCAGTTTAAGTACGAAATGGGTGGATAGAGTCTTGTTAAATCCCTCAAGGCCACATTTTCTGGTTCAAAGCTGTCACCAATTCAAACTCTCACACACACAATGTGCTTTGGATCATCAATGAACTCACCTCAAAGACGTCTCTTCTACACAGATTATATTTTTCATTCTCTGGACTTTGTCTTAAGGGAAAATGGAGGAAGTTACAGTTCAACATCCCTCAAAAACTGAAGAAAAAAAATATTATTTAGATTATTTACAGTGACAGTGAAAATGATTGCATTCCCCAAAATAAAACACATCTTATAAGTAAAATGAAATAAAATGCATCTTACAGAATTCAAACTTTTGAAACCCTGAATATAATCCTTGTCTTCCATCAGAGTGTACAGCAGCTTTATATGTCGTGGAACTTAATAAATTATTAGTGCAATATTGTTCTATCTAAGGAATGCTATAAAGTATAAAATGGATGGAAATACAGAAAAAAATCACTTGATTGGTGAACACTCTGTGACCCACGCACAATGGTCTTTACAAAGATAAACTACATCTGTTACTGTAAAATGATTGGAAATTCAGCTAAACTGCAGCACAACACACATACTTCCCTCTCTGACTCTAATGTGCATATTCACTTCTTCAATTTCACACATTCAGCCTTCTCTGTCTTCTCTTTTTATCCCATCTTTTTCCCATCTACCTTTCTCCCTTATGTCCCACCCTCTGAAGTAATGCCAGACCTGACCCTCATTTTGCTAAAAATAGAAAAACTCCACTGAGATGCCAACACAGCAGCATGGTGACACACACACACACACACATGCAGCACTTTGCCAGGACAGCCTCACTGCAGATCTTCAGGATTTGATTGAACAAGTAAAAAGCAATGGTGAGAAGGAGGGGAGTGAAAATATTTGGGGTTAAAAAAATAATAAGAAACAAGTATGAGAGAAAAGATTAAAAGCGAAATTGAGACTGTGGCAGGCCGGACCAAAGAAATCATTTGAAATAAGAATTGACTTGTTCAGAACACGATGCAGTGTGTGTGTATGTGTGTTTGTACAGATGTGTTTGAGTTCTAGTTTTACTCAGCTGAATGATTGAACTATTACCCATGGAACTGCACACACACACACACACACACACTCTTTCCTACACCGTCCAGTCTAGTGCGTCAGAAGCTCAGTTCAAACAACATGACGGCACCATTGAGTTTTTCTCTGATCTCCTCATTTGGGGATATTTGTTGATTGCAATGGAAAAAATCATCTTTTCAGTCTGTGGGGTTGAAGGACAGCATGTGTAATAACTAACCTGCTCCTCTGTCACTTCACATTACTTTAAACCTCAGCCTGTTAAGTGTTTCAGTTTTGGGTTATAATCATGTGGTCATAAATTTGGTGCCTGTAGTAGAGCAAGCATTCTTTGGGATAACAATTAGAAGTTGTAGGAGTGCTATTTAGAATGATCAGTTTTTAAAGTGATAAAAAGTCTTTTGCCTCAACTTGTTGAGAGGTCCAAGTCATTTTGTTTGTGATCGTGTCTATTTAGGAGTCCCTCATTTCAAAAGTAATGGCACACACTTGCGGCATGATTGTATGCACATAGAGATGAAACATTAAGCCTCTGAAGCGTGTTTGTGTGCATTTTAGACACGTAGGAGGCTCATGAAATCCGCTGAAAATGAGTGGGACTGCAGTTGTTGCAAAAGGAAAGAAACAAACTTCAGACACAAACAGAAACATGCTCGTGCGTATGCACTCACGCTCATGAAGGAGGTCAAGCAGGGAAGTGTTCGGCCTGCCACTGGAAACTCTGAGGCCCAGTCCTACGAATGGGAAAGACGAGTCACACCTTTAGAACCACACACGTGAACAAGTCTCAGAACAAAAAATACACGCAATCTTCTCCATGCATGACTCAGTGAGCGGCTTAGCCCTGTGGTGGCTCATTATTTCACAGCTGGTTGGTACACAAACATCCTACTGACACTCACTTACAGGAAGGGAGATTACACTGTAATTGTTAACATCACTGTGTGTGCGTGTGCATGTGTGTGTATAAAAGTAATGCATTTCATTTAGAAAGTGCTTTTCATTCTTATGCACAGCAGGCGAACAGAAAGAGAGATAATTGGACCATCGGGCAGCGGTGTTGTTCTTACAGATCACACCACGCAGAATGTGCTGTTATTGGTAACATGAGGACTCTGTGTGTGTGTGTGTGCTCTGGTTTAACAGAAACATCGGAGCAACTGGCATAATTAGGCTGACGGTGATGTGGGATGATGCAGCTTCCACTCTGAGTTGCTGGTTTGCTGTCCAATACAATAAGTCCATGGTCCCTTTGAGTTGCCCTTGAAGCATTAAGTGCTTAAGACCCAAAACTGCAAATGCACAAGTGGATTTTTGTCTTTGCATTTTCAGCTGTTAATAAAAGCAGGGGACACTTTACACAGTCCCTGCAGAATACGACCAACAAGGATTTAAAAATGTGTTGCTGGGAATGAGCCTGAGAAGCAGGATGCAGCCTAGTAGAGCTTCAGCAGACATCATTTCAGAGCCCAGGACCATTGAGTGAGCCTGAGCAAAGCCCCATCAAGTCTGCTGAAAAAGTGTGGTTGTGACTGAAAATTGGTTTGTAATTGACTTGATGCCTGGTAGGATCCGTCATGCAGATTTGGATTTAACAGCACAGAGGAGGAAACGATTTAAAGCTTTACTTGGTTTCTAAGTCTCTGGATCTCAAATGAAGGAATTCTTCCAAACGCTATTTCCTCATTTGGTGTTTGATTAAGTTGGTTGGTTACACAAACATCCCACTCAAGCTGATTTATTTAGGGTGTCTTTAAGACTGAAGCTGCCGTCACCAATAATGAACCCCTCTGTCAGATTTTCCTCTTGTAATTTTGATTGAAAATCAAGGTAAAGTGGGACGGCCCTGCTTTAATTACAGGTCACAGAGCATGTGAAGATGTTAAGTATTTAACAGTATCATCCATCTTTATGAAAACATTTGCTTTTATTATGTTTCTCCACTCATTTACTCCGTTTTTTTTCCTTTAAAGGCTGTCCACAGCCATGCAGACGTTTTCCATTACTGTCCAGCTGCACATGCTGACATGTCATAGTAGGAAATGAACAGGTGTAAATAATAAAATCAATGATGAGTGAATTCCATTTTGCTGCTTCAGTTTCAGGCCCCTGGTTGTGTGCATGCTGGCTCACTGCCACACTATCATGGCTTACAGGGACACTTCAGCAGAACAGAGCTATTGTTAATGTCAGTATTAACACAGATGAGCTTCCTGTCTTGTCTGGAAAAAGACCTGATATCTGCACTCTCTAATGCACTAAGAATAAAGATAAAGATAGAAACTCTCCCACCTGAACTAGACTCACAGAAAAGTGAAACAAACGTCAATGAAGTGTGTGTTTAAACTCCCACACAGTCCTGAGTGCAGATCTAAGGAGGCAAAATGAAGTCTTTGTCACCTGTGTGGGTGTCACTAGTCTATATATTGCACCACATATATACACACTATCTCTCTCCTCCAAACAAATCTGTTGTTGGCTCTGAACTCCTCTGTTGCCTGGACCAGATGAAGGTGAATCCTGTGGCTTTTTTTTTAACTATGCTATTCTATTTTTAACTCACATTTCTCTCCTGTGGGGTCTACTTTGATCATCGTCCCTGTCAGTGCAGATGGCAACACTACATTTTCTAACCCTCTTTCTCTTCCCCTCTCCTGTCCTCTCCTCCCTGCTCACATCTCCCCATCTTGGATCCTCTCATTTTTACTGTAACAATCGACTGTCCTCCTCTGCAGGCGTCTCTCTCACCTTTGTTTCACATTTGAATTTTCTTTCCCCAGCGAAGCATGTTTGATTGTTTATGGTATGGATTACAAACTCATCTGGATGAGAACTGACAGAGAGAAAAATAACAGAGAGTGGGCAGAGAGAGAAGATAGTCAGCATGGGAAGGAGAGCGAGAAGAGAAAAAGGACAGAATATTAAAGAGAGACAAAGGGGAAAATGGGGGTCAAAGGGAAAGTTGTGACCTATATCTAAGATAAACAGGTACAGTTGTAAGAAACAGCAGGAGCGAATGCAGAGAGAGTGAGACAAAACAAAAAGAGGAGAAAGAGAGAAAAAGTTTCAGTCAGTGACTGATCAGAAGGTAACATATATACTGTAAAAGGACTGTCAGAGGTACAGTGCTGCCCCATTACAATATAGTTTCATGTTATCTCCAAAAAAATGTAACCTTCAACTACTGTACAGTGCTCCTAACTTCTGTCAAAGCTGAAAGACAGAGAAATGGTCCAAGATGTATTGTTCTTCCAATTTTAGTCCAAATTGTGTCAGAGATAAAGTTTTTATAGCCTTTTACTACCAGAAATTTTGCACTTCAGTCCCTACTGTATGTCACCAGCTGGTTAGTTCATTCTAACTTTCATTAGATACCCCCAGTCTCACCGAGGAAATCTGCCTCAGTCAAACTGGGGGTATCTAATGAAAGTTTAAACTGGACAGAAACATGGATCTTATCTGCCCACATACTGTACACAGGCTGGGCAATATCAACACAAAATGAGCAAAGTGTAAAATATTTTAGGTTTGTTTCTAAAGATTTGACAAAATCACCTGCTGTTTATTGCAAATGGTATTTTCTGACGGCTGCTCCCGCTTCCCAGAGCCGTGTCACGCAATTTCATGGCTCTGTTTGTTTTTAGCATAGCCCAAGTGCATTCACATGCATACTCTCACATGCATACTCACACAAGCACGTACACTGTTGGACACATACCCCCCTCTCTCTCTCTCTCTCTCTCACACACACACACACACGTAGATCCCATACAAAAGCCGCTCCTCCCTTCAGTTATGTAACGAGGATTAGGTTCCAGTATTTTGTGACCCCAACAGTCAAAACTACGCGAGCTATTTTTAACCCCTGCACCCCAATATAATATCAACAGACGCTTCCTGTAATAATAGCAACATTAACGGTCAGTGCTGTTCATGTGGACATGTCCTAATAACACGGATTTGCTGCATTGGCCTCCCATAACAACACCAACAGCTATTGTCACTTCATTGACACGTTTGGGGCCGCAGCTCAAAGCTTTGCTGTAGCACAATCTGGAACTGTTTTAAGCCGGTCAGCTTGGAGCTGAAGCTTGTTTCTAAGTCATGTTAATCAATCAATACTGGTACACCAAACAGCAGCAAATGTAGAGCATGCTGCCTTAGAGGAACTTGTGAGATTGCATTTTAGTGTGGGAAACTGCGTACATATTATTGGTGATGTTCAAGTGAGAACATTGTAGCTATGTGACTAAAAGCAAAGGTGGATTTTGCATGGATGGATGTAGGTAAAATGTACCTTTATATTTTTATATCCTGTGAACTCTGCGCTATAAAAAAAAAGGATTAATAATGAAGTTGTACCACTTTTAGACTTTAGACTGGGATTACAGAGGGGGGAATCATGTAAAGGTCCTGTGAGTCATAAAGGTTTTATGTGACCTGGAACATACACACAGACAGACAGGCACACACACACACAGTTCATCCTATGATCCTATGAGTTCGAAATAGTTGCTGTCACATTCCACACACTAATTCCTCCAGGGTTCAGGTCATTACAACTGGAAAACCAGAGGAAGCAGCTAATTCTGTTACAGTGGCACTCACTGTTACAGTGGCACACACACACACACACACACACACACACACACACACATTAACACACAAAGTCATTGTTGCAGTTTCTCCCAGAGTTGGACTCAGACAGGGAGGATGTTGCTCTTGTGAACTGGCACAACACATACTGTATTTGGGCACACACACTCACACAGAGGGCAGTTCCGCTTCATGGGCGTCTAATTGCAAGCTTGTGTCTCACCAGGACACAATGTCCCGAGGACCCAGGGTCATTTCTCCACAGGCATCTGAAGGGGCACCCCACTGTCAGGACCAGTCACCTGTACGAGTGACTCTGCTGCTTAAATACACCTACATACACATGTATATGCACAGCACACTTGAGTGCACACATGAACTTCAAACACACACACACACACACATGCATACACACACGTAAAAACACACATACATACAAAGTCACATACTAATGCACTAACAAGGGATTTAGTAATGGTGGAAAAATCCTATTGTGGTAATTAAAACGGTCAGGTTGTCATGGTAATGACAGAAAAGGTCAGGAGGGATCACCCTTGTTTTCCACATAAGAGTGAAGTTGATGTTTTCCTTACTGCGTCCCGTGTGTGTATCGTCCTTATTCAGACACCTGAACAGCTTTTTGCTTATTAATGTAACTTTTTTCTACCTGACCTTCGCATCACCTCTGTCTCCTACCTTCACTCCTGTTTTTTTTTGTTTGTTTGTTTTTTTAGCTAAATAATGCTGTAAAAACATCTGAAAAGAGGAGGTTACTTCTCAAAGCTATATCTGAACTATTTCTGAATAAAAAGGTCCTCAGCCCATGAAAATATCAGATCCCACTTAATGACTGAAAGATAAGTCAACTTTTCCAGCTGAAAGTTTTATTTTAGACTGACTGGATAAAGATAGAAACTGTGTGTTTCAACAATGAGACAGACAACAATGGCTGATAAATGAGTACAAATACAGCTGCACACAATTAGTATAAATAAAAAATAAATTCACTGTTGTTGTTTTTCTTTGTTCATTTTATAATGAAAGGTCTACACGATACCTCAGGGTTTCATGATCCCCAAAATTGTAAAACCAACAACTTGTAATAAAAGTATGCTGTTTCAACGCCGTCTTGTTTTCAAATCAACAGAGCCCAGATTGTTAGATGAGTTATAATTGGTTTCATTCCAGAGCAGGAGGATATTTGCATTTGTATTTTTTTACCCTCCAGACAGACAGCATAACACTGATAACAAATGATGGGAAAATAAGATGAAACGAGAGATCTATATTTGGTTGCTGCCATGCAAATTGCCTGTGACTAAATATCAGCATCATTGATTATCATGCACCAGACTGACTGCTATCATTAAGCAATCAATTTCTAAATTAGCTGCAGCAGCACGAGATACGGCCACGTAGAATGCAACTGAAATAATATTTCTATCAAGTGTCATCAGTCATCAGTATTTTTTTGCTCAGTGGACCACCCCATCTGGAGCAGACTTATAAATTACCTGACAACGAGAAAACATGTAAATATGTTCATGCTCGATCCATTTGAATTGACAATGTTTTCATTCAGACAATGAATTTTCATTAGAAGTTTCTGTTTTGCCTGAGCAGCTGCAGAGAAGATGGTGGTTGATATGAGGATAAATCAGGACACACCTGTAAACATATGATCAGAAACATGGACACTGTTACAGTCATGTAAACAGGGATATTATGAACATAATCAAAACATCATATCCATATAAGATCACATTTGTCAAAAAAGAAGAATTCATGCTTGTACAGCAGGTAGGTGCTGGCAGGTGCTAATAATAATCATTCAGTCAAATGAAACACTCTCCTATCAGCAGCTTTTGGAACTGATGTACTCTGTACAGCAGAAAAACATATTTTTATATGATACCTTCTAAAATATAATATATCCGAAAATATATTATTACATTATTTAGTTTAGAATACGCTGATCAGCAGGTACTGCATAATGTAAGAGAACCTGGACTGATCATTTAGTCGTCTGGACTGTATGTCAGCTCAAACTAAGCAGCAGGTGTGTGACAAATTTAGACAGGTGAGGCGAGACTGTTACTCTCCTTGTGCTCTCTAACAGACTAACACACACACACACACACACACACACACACACACACACACACAGTGGAACAGAAATGCAGTGCACACAAAAATGAAGCATGTCAAAGCACAGCAGGGCAAAACACCTGCCCGCCTTGCACGTGCACGTGCACGCAGCACACACACACACACACACACACACACAGGTAACTTAGCATGCAACTTACAGTGACAGATTAACTGCCTACACACACACAGTCAGACACAGAGAGCCACACACACAGTATCTATCTTTAGCTGTATAAATAGGCATGTAATTAATGTTTAGATGTTGGAGTCATGAGGTGGAAACAAGAACATTTAAACTGCTATTAAGTTCTCATCAGGGGCCAAGAGACAGCGAGTGGGAAGGATGGAAAGAAAAAGAGAGAAAGCAAGAGCAGCGGACCATGAGAGATGGATGATATCAGATCTTGTTTGGATTATTGGCTGTGACTAAGTGTTACCAAAGTACAAAAACTGAAGCGCATGTTGGGCCATGTGTTTAGAGGAATGACATTGTAAGTATTTTTATGAACATTCCTTCTACTACTGAACACCATGTCAGTCCAGCCTCTACACCCCCGGGGGCTTTAATTAGTCTGTGAACAGCAGACTGTGAATCATCCATTTGACTGTTTCAATCACAGAGCACTCTACAATCTTTACCTCAGTGAGTTTCCAGCTTTGGCTTCAATCAGGGGGTACAAGTCAAACTGGAGAGGGAGTCCCTGCAGGTTCCAGCAGCTCCACTTGTCACTGCTGAAACTTAAAGGTATATAACATGACTGGTCTATTTCTGCATATTTGATTACCTGAGTGGACTGATAGACCTGGTTCAATGCCTTCTAAAGAAACTACCACACAAAAGAAACATGCATTCACATGTGAGACTAATAAACATCTGCACTGAATGAATGACAGGTTGACTGACTGAATAATTGCTTGCTTTTCTCTCATGTTTACACCTCTTTCAACCATCTCCATCTCCAACAATCTTCTCTTCTCTTCTCTTCTCTTCTCTTCTCTTCTCTTCTCTTCTCTTCTGCTCAGAGGTGATCCTGATCTTTCCAGAAAAACACAAAAGTCTGCATTGAAATTGTGACCATGGCAGTATAGGTCGACATCCTTGTGCAAATAAAATGTGTTTGATTGCAGGAATGGGGTGTGATAATAAACCTGCTTTGTGTTCACACAGTGAGTTTACAGTACCTATACTGGTTAAACATTTAGAGAACGTTTCCATTGCATAAGAGTATACAGTATAAACACACTGGAGCAACTGTGGGTTGTTTTGTTTTCCAGTGGAAAGCACAACGAAAGAACAGCCCCATTCCCATCTAGCACACATCACATGCTGCATATCTGAGGTCCAACTCAATATAACAGTGCGGCTATTCTGCCTTAAAGTCAGTACACAGTGTAAGAGGGAAGACTGGACCCGTGCAGATCATGGGGAAAATAACACCTTTAAAACAGTGGCTAAATTAGTTTTTTTTTTGTTTTTTTGTTTTTTTTAGTTTTACCTCTTCTGGTAAATGTCAGAATCTCTCAGACTGATTCTCTTGTGCTATCCCGAGGATGTTTTCTTGTACTTATTATACCTCTGCTGGATAAATAAGCAGCAAAGTCACTACTGATGTAGTCTAGGGCTCCTGAAACTATCTTGGTTCGGTTTGGGAACCACCTCCCTGTGCCCTGCACCTCCACCCCTCTCCCTCTCCTCCCCCTCCTCCTCCTCCATCTCGGTGTTATCCCGCCGCTCCTCCGGTGCGCTCAAAAGCGAGAGCGCAGGCGGAGCGGGGTGGATGCTGGAGAGCTGACAGAGGAGCTTGGAGAGAGAGCAGGAGGAGAGAGAGAGAGAGAGAGAGAGAGAGTTTGCAGACTTTGCAGTGACGGACGGATGCAGTAGAAGTTACCTCTGCCAGCAGCCCAGCATCAGAGCCCGATCAGCGGTAACAGCAGAGGAAAGACGGAGCGCCTGTTCACCGCCCCGCTTCAGCCGCGCGGAGAGGAGACACGCAGAGGAGGAAAGATTCCCCGAAACGCAGTGAGAGCGTCGGATGAGGAGAAGAGGAGAGCGGAGGGCATCGGATAGGCAACAACAAGGAGTGAGTACACCAGGAGTTGTTGTTCTGAAACTTGTTCACAAACTTCACACAATTCAGACTGTCTGTTATTCTGTTTCAGTAAAGAGCCACAGCTGCAAGCAGAGCTGTTCCACCTGTCTTAGTTTGTTCTTAGTGAGGAGGTGTGTGTGTGTGTGTGTGTGTACAGCCTCACTGACTGCATACTCGTTTTGATCCAATAATTATGCAGCTTTAATATTTCAACTTATTAGTCAATCAACATGAAAGCAACTTAACATCTGGAGTTTCAGTTTTTGCAGTGAGGATATTTTATTCTTCTGACACCTAACATTAAAAAATACACTGTATGTTTCTAAAGCTCAGCCACCTGAAATTTCCATGATCTCTACAATATCACATTTTTAGGCTCAGAGATTTTTACATGAAAGGTGTTTCATTTAAACTTTGCATGAAGCAGTGGCTGAAAGTCTTGACTGGTCAGAGAGGGCAGACTGAGAAGCAAAGCAGTCGGAGAGTGAAGATTTTTAGACCGCTGAGGTGTGTTGTGCTCAAGAGAGAAGGCTAGTTTTCTTCTAAAAGGTGACCCTGGTGAAAAACTATTTCACTGAGGTCACCATCACATACTGTGCGTGTTTAGGTCAAACCTTTATGTGGAAGCTAATCAGCTTGAGTGCGTTTGACATTGATTTCATTCTCATAATAATATTTTGTACATTCAAGACTGAATCTTTTGAAGAAAAAGGCAAAATGTCCTTGCTTGTATTATGATAAAATTGTGTCGCCTGTCACCTTACTATCAGCAACATCAAAATGTTGTGGACCAAAATATACATATAGTGTATCTTATTTGAATTCAAAAGAAATCAGAATTGTACAAAACACTGATTGTTATCATGTCTGTTGATATGCTCTCCTCCTCAATTCATCCCCCTCTTCAGGCATCTCACATACACACATATGCACAAACACACACATGGACACACACATTCATACTTGGGCTGTGCAAAAGGCAGGACCAGGCACAGACCCCCTTCCAGCCCCCATTGCCCCCCCCCCCCCCCATTGGATATGATTGTTAGTTGGTTTGTCATGTTATTAAAAAAGCAACAACAAGTGCTAAATATTAATATTCTATCAAAAGTTGCGTGATATCTGCTATGTTGTGCAGCAGCTGACATGTCTGCAGCAGTCGTGTGTAATACTGTAGAAACAGGGATGTCCTCGGGGTAACTAACAAAGTGCCCCCAAAGTTAATTACCAGCTACCAAAACACTATTTGGATGCTGCCATGATATCTTTTCTTATTTCCAAGGAAACACACACTTTTGCACTTTCACTCACCGTACCCACGCCCTGACATTAAAGATGCACATGACTCTCATGCCCCTCTTTCTCCTTCTCCTCTGCCTCTCAATGTAGCTTTTATTCTCAACTACTTGCTGTATCTTACAAAAGCACACACACACAAGTATTGCAGCATGAACAGCAGAAAATGCCTGAGGACTAAATGCTTGTGCTCGATTCAGGCTTTCACCAGCTTCAGGATTTAAAGGCCTGGTCGGTGATTTATTTATAAGGACTTCTAAAATTAACAGCTAAATGTGTTTGACCGGAGCAAGAGAGCAGCAGAGACAGGGAGGGGGAATAAATGTGGGAAAAAATCTCAATGCCATTTTCTCATTTCCCCTGACAGTGGCAGCTCCAGACTTATTGGACCCTAAATCCGCCACTCACAACACCAAGCCCCGCCTCTCCTTCTCCACAAAGCCAATCACACTGACTCCCCGGGAGGAGAGTGAGGTGAGAGAAAAAACAAGAAAAAGTCATTCTTTATTTATTTAACTTGAAAAGCTGCTCTGAAATATATTTATGAATGTGGGTTGATTGATCAGTTGAAGTGTTTTAGGTGGTTGCCACAGTGATGAAATGGAAGACGGTGACGGCCATCTTTCTTTTGGTGGTTCTGTACCTGGTGATGGGAGCAGCAGTCTTCAGATCCCTGGAGCAGCCTCACGAGAGGTAGGCAGGTCAAATATGTCTGACCGTCCGTCCGCCTCAAACAAGTGTTGAAAAATGCCTCATCCAAAAAGTGCAATATGAATGCTTATATATTGATATTTTATTTTTCTATTTTATATATTTCTTTTTTGTGGAAAATATTAAGAAAGGTTTTTAAAGTTTTTTTGGGGGGGCAATTTTCCACTTCCACAACTGAAACTGAGACTTCTCTGACAAAAAAATACTTTCCAAGAGAAAAGAAGAGGAATACAATGAAATACTAAACCTACTTACTGAATGTCTATGTGTGTGTGCAGAACTCTGTTCAGTCAAATTGTATGTAGAGCGCAGAGGCCATGTTGTTGCAACTGGTGATAAATCATTTGAATAAATCACTCTAACATGTGGAGTCCACCATGTCAATAGTTGGGCCTTTTTAATTCAGACCAGGACAACAAGATTTCTCAGGTGACATCCGGGCTTACTTACTGTTTCATCAAATGACTGTGGTGCAATAAACCCACAACATCAATTTTATAGGAAGAAAACAACAGGATGCAAAGTTCCCCACAGTTAAATAAACACATAGCTGAGATTGAGTGATTCCACTCTGGTTTTACCTTTGTCTTCTGTTATGTAATGTGATTTTATATTGAGATGTTCTAACTGTTCTAAATCTTACTTTGCATGATTCTGTTTATTTTGTTCAAGCCTTTTAAACTTGTCAACTTTCTATTTCCAGCAATATTGATGATGTCCATATGAATAAAATACATGAATAAATTATTGAGAAATCTTTACATTGTCTTCAATCAGAGATCATAGTTCAAAATCAAATATTTTTCATTCAGTTAAGTCAATTTAAACTAGATCAGCACTTTTTATAGACTTTGCTGTACAGTTATCAATCAGTGTCTCTAACTTTTAACTCTCTTAAACATTTTCAAGTAAGGCTTTGAAAAAGGGTGGACTCTGTGAAATATGTAGACATGACCACAAATGTTTCTTTCATCTGCTCCTATTTTCTAACCTTTCTCTCTTCTAGTGCCCAGCGTTTGGCCATCCTGTCCCAGAAGCTGGAGTTCCTGTCCAGACACTCCTGTGTCAACCAGAGCCAGCTGGAGGAGCTGGTTAAGGTCAGACTTGCATCACATTAAAGATGATTTCACTTTTTACCTATTGTACACCGCTGCAGTGGTTTCAGCACCACGGACAGCTCCCACTGCCTCACATGAGGAGCAGGAAGAAGAGAGTTTGTTTATGGTTTTGTTAATCCACTCCTGTTCCCTGCTCTGAACTTTAAAACCCTTCTGGGGCTCCTACATTCACCTTCACCAAATTTCTTTAATGCATTCTCTTTCGCAGCTCCAGATTTTTTGCCTTGCCCACAGTCTTCTCAAGGTTTACTTATTTCCATCTTTAATTCATTAGACTAGCAAGCACACAAACACACGTTCCTGCCTGCACACACTCAAACACACGTTCCTGCCTGCACCACTACGGCTCAAAAGCACCTGCTTAAATGTTTGATAAGAATATTTTTTACAGCAGACAGAAAATAGAACAACGTGTTTTTGACCAGAATTTGAAAGTGTGCGTAATAACTTTTTTGATTGAACTGCTGATCTGAAACACACATTTGATCGCGGATGTTCTCTCTCTTTCTCCCCCTCCAGCAAGTTGTGTCTGCAATCCGCTCAGGAGTAAACCCTGCAGGGACGCTGACCAACCACAGCAGCCTGTGGGACCTGAGCTCCGCCTTCTTCTTTGCTGGAACTGTCATCACAACCATCGGTAGGACACACACACACATGCACACACACCATCTCTGTGTTTATTCAGACCATCAGTAGTGTAGTCAGATTATCTATTAAAATTAGTAAATAATTATTGTCTGATGTATCACTGTTCATTTGCTTATGAATTTAAATCACGGTAATGTCTGAGTGGAGCTGTAATGGCCAGTTATGTAACATTACGTACTGCTGTGAGAAGTGGAGGGGCCACCAACTGAAGACCTGCTTCCTGGATGTAATCAAACTAGTATTTAGAGCCGTCTCCAAGGCCATTATTTTACAATCTGTGCACGCATGTGTGTGTGTGTGTTCAGTGGACGGTTACATCTCCCCTTCTGCATTCTTTCACTCTTGAAATCTCTCATATTCCTCTCATTACCTTTCTCTTTTCACTTACTCACACCTTCATTCAGATTTTAAAAAATCATGTAACACATACAAGTACAGGTAGACCCATAGCTATTCATCTCACCTGTTGCTTTGTTGTGTCTGATCATGCGATCACGTGGCTTAGCATGACATGGCCATGTATTCCTCTGCAGGTTTTGGGAACATCTCTCCGCACACAGAGGGTGGTAGGATCTTCTGCATCGTCTACGCACTGCTGGGGATACCGCTGTTCGGCTTCCTTTTGGCCGGTGTAGGAGATCAGCTCGGCACAATATTTGGCAAGGGCATCGCCAGAGTGGAGAAAATGTTTGTGGTGAGTCCGGAGCAGCGTCCACAGCAGACTGTATTTCACAGGAGAGTTTATTTGAGTTTGTGGTATGCAGACAGACAGTCTGTATAGGCTACCCTGAATAATTTACACCTCAGCACTCTCAGCAATTTCTCCACTTATACCAGGTCTTTTAGATCAAATTTACAGTTTTTAGTGTCACAGTTTTGCAGTTTAATTCTCTGGAAAAAGAAACAGTTGAATTGTGTTTGGATAAATCTGTTGGATTTCTGAGAAATACAACATTACCAAATAATCTGGGGAGACCTGGTACCTCAGAGATGTGTCTCCTTGAATCTTTTATTAAAAAGACCAGGCACTGATGCTTTCATACACTTGCTGTTTCTTTAGAGTGAGTTCTTCCAGCAGGAATTAGAGCCTGATGTTTTCAGGAGCAAGGTCAGCTTGTTTTTTTAATATGGTTTTGATCTGGGTTTTCACTGATCTTTTGCATTCATGATCTTTTAAACAGTGAGGGATCAAGTTCTCTGCAGGCTGAGCTGGTTTAGAAACCTCGACGGCTACAAAAAGTTAAAATTTACATCAAAAATACAGCCACAGTGTGTATGTGTGTTATGTGTGTATTATGTGTGTGCGAGGATGCAGTGGGAACAAAAACCTTTGACCTGAATTTACATATGAATGAATAATTCTCCAGCTGAGTGACACACTGAGGGGATATCTGTGCATATTGATTTGATCCTTAAACTGCTAATGATTACTGGTTTTGCTTAAAAGATGAATTCAGGTGTAAAGCTACAGCAGGTCTGTTTTGAAGCAGCCAGATCTCAAACTGATTATTTGAAGCCTCTCATTCTGAATGGCTTTTAAATTTGAGGTTGCTGTCATGAATAATTATTTTGCTTTCCAGTCTTGAATGAAATGAGCAGAAACTTGCATGAATGATCTGCTCCCTCTGCTGCTCTCAGGGCACCTGAGGGACTCTGTAATGATATTATGATTAAGTCTAAGGGCAGAGGACAAAAGTTCATTGTGTAAGCGTGTATTTATGTGTGTGTGTTTGTTGAAGCTTTATTGCTCTGTGCCCAAATTGTGAGACTGCACATTATCCTCAGTGAATACTGTGAATGTCTTTTCTTTTCTACTGCACCCGGGGGACCAATTTGTGGAATAATGCTATTACTGCTCACAGCATCTGGCTGCTTCACTATTTTACTTCAAAAACACTCTCCTCCTCAGTGCTGTGCTGAATGTCTCAACAACTGTTGAGTGGATTGTCTAGAAAGGTAATACAGACATTCATGGTCCACAGAGGATATATCCTACTGACTCTGGTGATCCTCTGACTTTTACTCAAGCACCACATGTGAAATCTGGTTCAAACCATAATATCCATCTTATGATTTGTAATCAGTTTGGTGATTCTCTAACTCTCAATTTAATTTTCCTCCAGTAATATAATTTATGACTAACTACCAGCAAAACACGAGATTCAGCTCGTTCTCAGCCATACTTTGCATTGCTGTTCAATTTTCTGTTTCAAAGGGACTCCTAGCAGATACCTCTGTACCTGATGAAGAGCCAGTTTGGGCACAAAATGCTGAACTCTTAATAAATGTGATAAATAAAAATACTTTAAAAGGATGCTTCTACACTGTCACTAGTCCTTTTGAAATTGAGAATATCTACAATTTTTGAAGCACCTTGCACATTGTTAGTATTGTCACTGTGCACATGTTAGCAGTCTGATGTCAGCATTTAGCACAAAGCACCTCTGTGTGCAAGTTCACTAACATTACATTGAGCATCCAAATCAGTAGCTTGAGCCCAATTCTCACTTTGTTAGATAGCCCCTCCTGTCACTACTTTGGGCATCTTACTCTTGTTTCAACATCACTTCAGTTACTTCTCACTGCTGGATAAGGTGACAAATTTACCTTGTTTGCCAGAAAAATATCCACATTGGATCTGGATTCTCTCTTTCAAGAAACTGCCTGCAGCCACTCCAGCAATTCTGGTGAAAAGTTGAATAATTTAGGGTTTTTCCTCAGCTTCTGTACCAAAGAACATCAGCTAACTAGGAGCACTAAGGGCCAAAGCATCATGTATGTTTGCTGAGATCTCTAGAAGTTGTAAAGGCATCTGTTGCACAGTTGAAATTCATTCATATCTGTAATTTTCTCCTCCGCTCCTGCAGCACTGGGACATCAGTCAGACAAAGATCCGTGTCATCTCCACCCTGCTGTTTGTGCTGTTTGGCTGCCTGCTGTTTGTGGCGCTCCCAGCGGCCATCTTTAAACACATCGAAGGTTGGTCCGCGCTAGAGTCCCTTTACTTCGTGGTCATCACCCTGACCACCATAGGATTTGGAGACTTTGTGGCAGGTACGAACACAAAGCTGGTGATCGAACACCAACACAGACAGACACTTTTAGCCTTTCTGTCTCTCTGCGTCATGCCTTTGTGTCTCGTCAGGTAGTCCACCTGATGAGATACAAAGGCATGATGCAGTTTTGGATTCTACTGGATATATCACAGTCCTTGTCTCTGTCTGCGTCTGTCTCCATGTCTAGGTGGTTCAGAAATAGAGTACTTAGATTACTATAAACCACTTGTGTGGTTCTGGATTCTGGTGGGACTCGCCTACTTTGCTGCCATCCTCAGCATGATCGGAGACTGGCTCAGAGTCATCTCCAAGCGGACGAAAGAGGAGGTATGAATTTCATTTGTTCCTTCATTCATGAACTCTTTCTCATTTCTTTTGCCTATTTTCTTTTGACCTGTAAACCTGTTTTATCTGTCTTTGCACACATATCCACCCTCTATATCTTTCTCTGTCTCTCTGTCCTTACATCTTTTTCAGCACAGTGACACACAGGTTGTTGGTGCCACTCAGTTACAGTGCCACGTTCCCCCTTCAACTTTTGCCCTCTGCTAAACTTCATTTCAATGATAAGGCTGTTTTCTAATCCAATCAACTGTCTGCCAAACACATAAACACAGTCATCGACCATTACTGTGAGCATCTCCAGAGAGAGAGAGAGAGAGAGAGAGAGAGAGAGAGAGGTGATTTGGATAATGGTGATGATGTCTGTCAGAAAATGTAGCTAAAACTGCATGTTTAAGGTTATGCAGATAAAAAGAAACACCTGGAAGCGTTCACTTGGCCTGTCATTTTAAAGCTTAGAGGTTTCTCCCCAGAATGATGCAGTCGACACCTTTGTTGTAATTAGATCTCACTGGCGTTTGAGTCAGGAGTGTTTTAGTGATAGGTGGTGATGAATAAAGAACAATTTAGTCAGTTCTTATATTCTCATGTAATACTTTCAAGGAACAAGACTTTGACAAGAACATGGTGACATGACATGGTGTACCCCTTAGTTAGACATGATTAGTTGTATGATGCTGGTTTGAAACTGTTAAGTAGTGATATATAATGCAGTGTGTGTGTGTGTGTGTGTGTTCACTAATGTTCCCCATGGGTTTTCATGCTGAAGTCCTGCTGTGACACGCCATGATGTCACTGGCCTGTAAATGTGTGTGTTATTAACATCAGGCACTGTGACACTAGAGGGTGTGTTTGAGGTGTGTGTGTGTGTGTGTGCACAGGGCTCTCTTTAGTCTGGCTGCTTTTGATGAAATATTAGGACAAATCTGAAGCATGTTAGTGTCTCATTAAGGCACGTAAATGCCCTGGTTAAATAAAAGGTTTTGGCACAGGGCTGCATACATTTCAACTTCACTTCAACTTCACACTCGTGTTGTGCATCAGTCTGCATTTCATTGTCTGTCTGTGCTCCAACACTGGAAGACTTGTCTGTGTTTGTGGTAATGATGCTGTGTTTGTAGCATTTGTAGAGTGCAGAACATACAGTTTGGACAGGGGATTGAGGGCTTATTCTCACCTTTCATGTACTTGGAAATGTTGTTTTCACTGTCAGAGGAAAAAACATTTTTGTAACAAAAAACCTCACAGTCAACTGTCTGATACACAGACCCATCCCTACAAGCAGTGATTTGTTAAAGCATTTCATGGCTCGTATCACAGTCAGTATACTGAGTAAAAACTGAGTAAACTGAGTAAAAACTTGTGTGGTGTAGCAGAGTAAAACTATTCATGTCCTACCATTCCATTATATGATAAAGTCTTTCTGAACAAAGAAAGGGAGGTGTTTCACTCAAATTAAGATGTACAGATGGTAATAAATTATTTTGTTATGCTAAACAATTTTTTTCAATAAATTGATCTCAAAATTTGTTTTATAAGTCAGATGAAAAAATGCAAGTAAACAGTCTTTTATAGGCTAAATACTGACTGTCTCTAAATGAATTACGTTCATTGTTCTCCAAATCCAAAGCACAAAAGCACACTTTGACAAACAAAGTGAAGCTGTCTGTTCACTTTAATGTAAAATTTTAATCTGCATGTTTTCTGCATGTTGATTTTCATATTATCCTGAAATGAATGGAAACTAATAGCTGCCTAGAGGGTACCTGGAAATGTAGTGCAGTAATGCACATTACTCAGACCAATTATAGCCTTCCTCATACAAAACCACCAAAGGGGTGCTTAGAGGTTATTTTTAAATGCTGTGCCTCGTTCTCCACTGCTCTATTTTTCCTCTTCTTTATTTCTCACTGTTCTACTGTTTACTGTCATCACAATTGTTTGCTCAACAGTGAACACAACATTTTAAAGACTCAAAGCTATCCTCCATGTTATCTGCTCACATCTCCCTCTCTT
The DNA here is from genome assembly GCA_023238725.1 of Scortum barcoo. NCBI lineage: Eukaryota > Metazoa > Chordata > Actinopteri > Centrarchiformes > Terapontidae > Scortum > Scortum barcoo. Next base: position 23,799,026 of record CM041531.1, read on the forward strand.
TCCTTGCAGGTAGGAGAGATCCGAGCTCATGCTGCAGAGTGGACTGCTAACGTCTCAGCAGAGTTCAAAGAAACGCGTCGACGTGTTAGTGTCGAGATCTACGATAAGTTCCAGCGTGCCGCGTCAATTAAACGCAAACTGTCCTCTGAACTGGGATTCAGCCCTGCCCCCGAGCTCACTCTGCCCAAGAGGACCGTGTCGGTCAATTTCAACGACGAACGGGACAAAAATGAGGCTGGGCTGCAGGGCCTGACTACACCTCTGGCCAGAAATGGTGGTTTGTCCATGAATGGTTTGGACCCCGAGAGAGGAGACGTCTCAGTTATTCAACACCTCAAGTAGAAAGAGGAAGGTCCACACCCTTTGAAAATCTGTCCGAGGGCTTTCTATTTGTCTTCATTACTGGCACCATTGCTGAGAGCAGAATTGTTTCACGAAATGAACTGTTTTTATTCACAAATGAAGTAATAATGAGAATGTGGTGCTTTGGGACCCCAGCAGAGATGTTAACCCTTCTTTAAGAAACACTTAAGTGGATTTTTGACATGGGGAAAGCTTCTTCTCCCACCGGTGAAACAAAGAGCAAAAAGAAGAATATTAAACATGAATATAAGTCATGTCAAGTTGCCCACTGATGATGATTTGGGAGCAACAGTTAAACCCACTCTAAAAGAGAAAAGAAATTTATATTGCCAACATACTGTTTATATAAAAGTACAGTTTTTGGTGACCAAATATTTCAGAAGATAGTCAGAAGTCAGAAGAATGTCCATGATGCCTGTCTGTGTTTGCAGAACTCCAATATTTTACATGTTGGACACTTTAAAAAAATGTATTTCATGTATTTAGTATAACTTCCTTCTATTCATTCATTCATTCAAACATGCTTTCGAGTAACTAAAGAGTTACACCTCTATCTTGTCTTTTAACTAGAAGCTGTGTAACTGTAATGTAAAGACAATGATCACTGTTGTCTTTAGCAGCAGCAACGTTACTCCTGCGTCTTTACGCTTACTTTACATCCCTTTATAATGCTACCATCAACATTTTGGTTTTGATATAAGGTATCATTGGATGATATTTGCAAAATAAAAACTCTTCTTAGTTTTAAAGAAGGGGAGGTGGTTCAAAATGGTCAAACTGTGACTCTCTGATTCTGGATGTAGTTTTTAAAAGAAACCAGAACAATGAGTGGCTCCTTAAGGAGATTTTTCAAACCATTGCTGTGCCTTAAACTTTTTACTTTGCCAAATCAAGGCCAGGCTTATGTATCCATTCATGTGTATCAGTTATAAATTTGTTTACTTCAGCTGAGGAAAATTATGTTGGCCTACGTCCAGCCCAACTAAACTGAATCAGATGTTCACACTCTTAAAGTCCTGCTGGCCTGGATCCACATGTGGCCATATTCATCAAACCCTTTGTTTTTTTTTAATAATATAACTGCTATGGCTCAGTGGATTAATCAAGTTGCAGGCATGACTGCTTTGTTTAAGTGGCTGGAAGCAGAATCTGTTCACATGCTCTGGGACACTGTAGCGGTCAAATGAATGAAGGAGAAACCCTTCAAGCCAGTAACTCAGCCACTGAAATGTTCATTTGTACACATAATGTATGTATCACGGTATCATGTTGGCCTCTGATACATGTCGTCACTGCTGTTCAGTTTACTCTCTGCTGACCAACCAAAAGCTCCTATTAGTCACAGTGAATTTGATCTCTGAGTGCTGATACCGAATGTGTAAAAACATTTCTTACAAACAACTGCTGAATTATGAAGAAATGTATCTGACCTGTCACACCTCTGCTGTCCTGGAGAACACTGAATCTCTAATTTACTCAATTTACTGTGCTTGAACTGAAAATAAGAATGACAAAAAACACATCATTTGTGTTTACCTCGATGAGTTAGAGTTGTTTTATAGGAAGACTCAGATTTGCACATTGACAGATCATGAAAGTTTCGATGTTTCGATACAAGGATCAGTTCAGTTTTAATGCCCTGCTCTCACACACACACACACACACACACACACACATGCGAGTGTAAGAATGAGGGTTTTCTTCCATGTGTGTATGCCTGCCGTTGAATATGCACTTTGATTTAACAGCCTTCGAACGTAACAACATGCTTACCAGTCCATCCAATCAGAAGGCTTTGATTTTGTTGTTATGTGGCATTAACGACATCTACATGGTTTAACACACACACACACACATTTTTTTATACAATCAGAGCAAGAGAATTTAACCCTTTGATTATTACCCACATACAGGAAGCATGTGAAACCCTTTTATACCCGATGACTGAATTAATGAAGTAACTTAACAAAATAATTTACGTTGAGGAGACGGACAGGGTTTTGAATTAATCTAGTGAATGTAATGATAAAGAAAACTAGAAATAAGTCTGTGGTGTCGCTTTTAGTTTTATATGGTACCACTGATGTACTGTAAACAGCTGGAAAAATATAAGAATCCAGTACAATCTCAATAATTTGAGTCCTAATTGACTTGTATCTGTGATAAATTATTCTTTTAATTCCTGTGGACGTCCTAACACATCTTTAAGAAGTCCACTGGATATACTAGTTGAACCTTGGATAGAGAGATGGGATAGATGTTTTGACTTTAACTCTAGCAGCTTGTATGGTTCAGTACTAACTCTGAATGGAAACAGTAGTGACACTGGGTCGTGGCTGGTTGGTTTGCCTTTGCCTTCTCTCTTTGCTATTCAGTTTGTTAGTGAACATACATCATTGTTACACGATCATCTTATTTAGCTGACTAAAATGAAACTAACATTTTCATTTTCTGCTAATGTGCTAGATTTGTTCATGCTTTTTACAACGAAGATCATGAAAACTGTATTTTTCTAAACTGTACGTTTGTACTTGCCGAGTGTTTCTACACCGATGTGAGTTTGGGAGAACACACTGTAAAAATAATGTCTGTAGAGCTTACCTAAACACAATGTAACAAAGTTTTTTTTTATAATATATGACTTGGAAATATACCAGATTTCAATTCTTCCTCTGTTTGCTGTTTATTCAAAGTGCTTGACTTTTGCTGTTGGTTCTGTATAACCAGATGAAGAACATGTGTCGTATAATCAAGCAACTTGAGTGACATTACAGCTACACAATACATCTGCAGTGAAAACCTTTTTATTTTACTCAAAGACAGTGACATATATAATTGTGGTTAGAAGAGTGTTTATTTGGTGTGTAAATGCTGTTTTCTGATCAGATTTAATGCCACTATTTGTCAAACTGTATCCTGTATCCTGCGTCAAAAGTCGAAACATGAAAGGCAACCAGGTGCAAAAAAAAAACACTGAGTGTGCAGACAAAAATTTCACTCAAATATAACTGACTATGACTTACTACGCCTGAAACTATTTGAAATTTGAATTTGAAACCTCTAATTTTATTGGTTTTAATACTCAGAACCTCAAAGTCAGGCAGCTTGCTTCAAGATCACTCAATCGTCAAAGATATTATATAGTTTAGTGAATGACAAACTGTGATCATCTCTTGTGTAATCATAAAATAAAATCAGAAGTTAAATGTTTTCACAGGAGCTCATTCTCACATCCACTGAAGGTGTGAGCAATGATTATATAAAAGACCATGAGCTCTTGCTGAGTGCGTGTTTAACTTTATTTCTGTGTACAGCTAATAATCTGTTAATAATGCAAATAAATAAGTAAACGGTTTAAGAAATAAAGCTGCCAATGAAAAACCATTTTAATTTGTTTAATAAAATCTATTAAATCACACACATTTAAGAGGCCTTTGTCAGAAATATTACTGTCAGAGTCAAAAACTGTCCACATACTGAAACAAATACCAATACTTAATATTCTTATATTAACTACTGATCAAATCACTATGTGTACATCAAACGGGTTGCTCATAGTGACAAACGTAATTATTATCATCAGACTCTGCAGTTTCCTCCAGAGTATTTGTGCAGCAGCATTTACATCAGTGGACGAGAGTCGTCTAAGGTTTGCTGGTCTCCCTCAGTCCATCCTGACATAATCGCTGTGGCTGCCCATCCTCTCTGCTTCACCAGAGATCGTTCACTAAGAGTAGAGCTGCTGCCACCATAGACTGAGGGTAAACTATTGTCGAGATCAGAGAGCTTGAGACCAGCATCGTTCCCTTCATTGCCTCAGATAACATTTTAATGTTCAGAGAAAAGTGTAGAACTAATCATTTGTTTGATCATCAGTGATGGTAATTATTCAAACGTTGATTCTGACATCCAAACTCAGGCATATTTTGGTGAAACTATAAACAAATGTGGCTAGATATCATGGAGATACAGTTGCTCAGTATGAAACTTTGTTGTGGTGAAGGTCATATAAGGGGGCCGACCTTCAGACTCCAGGTCAATGACCTTTGTACTGTACTATCTGCAGAAGACTGGAGGTTTTTTGCACTGCAGTTTCTTCACACATTTCATAACAGAGTTTTGGTCAGAAAGCAACATAATGCAGCTGTCAGTAGTTAAGAGATCAACAGCAATGACAATACACTTTTACTTTTAACTTGACTGTTGAAGATGCCAGCAGACAAAGATACCAATAACATCAGTGCAGTCCGTTTAATACCCAATGGATGAGCTGAGGTTGTGTGTGGAATTCTTATTATATGATAACTCTATTTAATAACCATTAAAAGTTATGGAGGAATATTCCACACTTAATCAAGCTTTCAGGGGCTTTAAAGTTCATCCCAGACACAATGACCATCTCATTCTCACCCCTGCCAGACATAACACTGCTGTATTAAACTTTTGGAAGCACACAAATCAGTATCTCCTCTCACACCGTTCACAGCTGGTGAACCACTGAGTAATCATAAAAACTAAACTTCCTGGATGATAGAGTGGTCTGATGAGTGTGACTGGCCAGTGGCAGCAGGACTTTTGATGCGTGAGGTAAAGTTATCAAAGCAGGAAGTACAGACCAGAATCAACAGCACACACTCAGACAGATACAGTACACTGGCTCATCTCACCATGATATTTTCTCCATTGGAAGAGCTCATCTATCCTGCCAAGGCTGAGAGAACCGGCAGTAATGTAGGACCCATGAGAAAGGTTGCAGTACAATTAAAATCAGTTCTACATAATCATTTAAAGCTCAAAAATGAGTTGTTCTTGTTGCAAAAAAAACAAACAAACAAACAAAAAAAAAACATGTTGAGCTTCACTGTGCAGAATGATGTGCAGAGTTTGATCAAATGAATCTGCTGAAGAGGGAACGTTTCTCTGGACACTGGAGATTATTTATGATTTGTGACATCACAGCTAGTTTGGAAGCCAATCACGGTCCAGAACGCAACTTACAAAAGCTGATGTGCAAACTTGAAACCTCCTGCATTAAAATGAATATATCAACAATGGACATGAAGTAGATGTCATTTTGAGAATTCTTATGAGGATATATGAACCTTTTTAAAGGAATACGTCAAATAGAAAATCAGCTTAGAGTTAGAGAAGATTCATACCACTCTCATGTCTCTGGTAAATATGTGGCTACAACCAGCAGTTAAGTTTTCATGTTTTTACAGACTATTTGTGATGTCTTGTCATGCTCCTGGCCAAGGAACAGCTGGCATACAACCTCAAGTGAAATTGTAAATGCTAAGCTAAGTGTCATTTTTACACTGTACAATGGTATAAACAAATTAGATATAACATGTTATTGGGCTGCAGAGGTGGTAGAGGAGGTTTGTTTGACTTTGCACTGAGCCAAGTTAGTTGTTTCTTTGTGTTTACAGTCTTTATGCTAATATAAGCTAACCAAATGCTGGCTGAAGGTTCATATTTATCGTACAAACGTAGGAGTGGCATTGATCTTCTCATCAAACTCTCTGTGAGAAAAAAATAGAACAAATTCCCCCCAAAATGCTGAATTACTGCTTTAAAACATGTCTGGAAACGATCTTTTGGCAGGTTTCCAAATTTATATCTAATTGTGAGTGTGGTGGTTAAATTATGGGGAGTAAAACTCAGTAGGTTGTTGCATCCATCCATCCATCCATCCATACATACATATAGTCCAGTATACATGGAAATGCTTTTGTATTTCCTCAGTGTATACCAGTACTAGCAGCTGCTTGTCAGAGTGCCATGCTCGTCCTCTGGTCTTTAATGTGGGCTTTTGGGAGGTTGCTCCACTGGGCCTCATCACATGCACATTCACTTTACCCAGATTACAAAAAACATGGGCAGTTTTCTGCATTTATTACAGCTTTTCTTTTTTCTGAAGTGCCACATTAATCAGGACACTGCATTCAAAAAGGCATGTTGCTGAGTTTTTTAAACATCATTTTGGTTTGAGCAAGACAAATAAATAAGTCTCAACAGCGGAAACCTGTGAGGACCAAACTGCCCCACTTATAATAGAACAACCTCACCAACCCTTAATTCATCCTGACACATGAAGATATTGGATTCAACAGTTTCTGAAATACATCATACATTATTATTGTTGGGTGGCTGGATAGCTCAACTAGATGAGTGCATGCCTATGGATGTAGAGACGAACCCGTCCATGCAGAGAGTTTGATCCCAACCCAGGGTTCTTTGCTGCATATCATCCCCTCCTCCCTGCGACTGACTGGCAACCAGTCCAGGGGTGTACCACGTCTTTTTGCCCAATGATAGCTGGGATAGGCTCCAGCACCCTGCGACCCTGTGAGACAGGGTAAGAGGTACAGAAAATGGATGGATGGATTGATTATTATTGTTGCCCCTTCTAGTCAAAGAATACTTATTGTGTAAGTTAGTTCACCGATAATTTATTATGCCGATGTCACATGTGAGTGTAGCAGTGAAATTCCAGAGTCCTTCTGTCATTGTAAGTTCTAAAAATTAGATAATTGGATAATTTTTCATCTCATACAGAGCCTCTGTCTGGTTAGCGTGTATGCACCCTCTCCAGATCCAGTCATGGTTTAAACCTTCACGTTTCACAGAAAGCTCAGAAATTGCTGGTGCAGTGTTTCAACCACTCTGTATCCTTGGTCCATGCGTGTCTTTGAAAATAATTTCCCCAAGGGAGGTTAATGTTTCAAAACATTGTAACCACAGAAGTCAGATGAACTGAAGCATCCAGCAGCCTTTATGTTGATTCTATTCTGATGGTTTCTATTTTTAGTCCTGTGCATGTGAAAGGTGCCGTAAAAAGCCTGCTCGTGAAAGCCTGAGGATGCTGGTTATTAAAAATAGCTCCTTCTCTCTCTCTCTCTTTCTGTAATTGAACATTATATCTCCTTCCGAGGGGAGGCGGTGAGTGCAGGGAGGCAATCCTGTGGAAGTCAGACACACAGGAGCCTCAGTGAAGTCAAGCCAACATGATCAGGCAGGTTTTCCCTCTAACATATGCATTCAATCCATTTGTTCAATCCACTCTTTCAATCCATTCATTCAATTATTTTTCAATCTGAGCTCCTTGGCAAGTCGACCCTGACAGCCCAAACTGCACTTCACAACCAAATAATTGATCAATATAGATTTAGTAAATTATTTACTAACCCTTAATAAGGCCTTTGATTACAACTTACAAGCCCTTTATAAAGGGTGATGTGATTGTCAGTAAAAATACAGTAGTATTCTGACTTTACAGATTACATAACTTAGTTTGTAAAGTGAGTCAGATGCACTGCCATCGGTCCAGCTCTCTTCTGTCTCTTCCTCTCAGTCCTGTTCATACAAAACTGGTTGACACTTCCTGTCAGTGACTCTCCTCTGGCCCTGAAAACGGCTGCTTACACAGTGTTGCCGGGTGAAGAATGGGACAAATCATGCATACAGCAGGGGGATCGACGGTCAGTCAGTCTGTCAGTTCTAAAGACAGACACACACACACATGCATACACAAACACACACTCTCCAGTCTGAGTGCCAGTGATAACATAGCTCAGCAGACCCATCTCCTCATTTCCCGTGTCCTCTTCCAGAGTTGGTTCTGGCACTGCAGCTTCCGCTAACAGCTCCCGCCAGAGACATCAGAGCAGGACTATATCCGCTCTGAGGTGTGTGACTGTGTCGCCTCCACGCCGTTCCCATAACCCAGGATGCCCTGCTGCCCCCTCACCCACTGCCCGACAGAGACAGGAATACACAAGAAAGCAGGTGAATGTGAAAACCTCAGAAACGAACAAATGTCCATTTCACCCTATCTTAATGTGTCTTTACTAGGCTTCGCAAGAACAGGAGGTCAAAAGGTCAACACGCATCAATCCTTCTGATGTTTAAGTCTATGCACAAGAACAGGAGATCAATGTTATTGATCCAGAGCAGTGTAACACAGACACACTGTAAAGGCTCACTATTCAGTTTTGACGTTTCCCATCAGCAGTCGTTCCCATCTGTTTGTACTGTCACACTCAGTCAGCCTGATGGACGTCTGATGATATAAACTGTGGGACGCTGACGTGTTATTTGCTGCTCTCAAGTAAAAGCTGAATTCGTGAAAGAAGAGCACACATCAGGTTTACTGTGAAAATAAAGAAATTTTACATTTAGAGTGCGAAAATTAAATTATATTTAGTGTTCAGCGTCAGTGTCTTACTATGTTTCTTTTCAGTTTGAGTAAATTGGGATCATGAGCTGCAATTAAATGTCAGATGTTGAAATTGCCTCTAAAGCTGCAAAGTTGTACTGTAACATTTGGTCCAAGTACAGTACTAGTGGCTGATGCAGCAGACCTGTCACTGATCACTTTAATACATCAGGCAACCTAATGAAGCCAAACACAATCATAAAATGATTATCAGGCTCCATCATGAGGAACCGTTTGTCTCCTGTAAAATTACACGACAGTTATTTGTGAGCAAATTCTAGTTAAGTGTTTGAAATGAGCTGTATCATTGAAAAGGCTGATAGCTGCTGGTGTCTCCTCACCAACACCACCTCCTGGTCATTTAGTTAACTTTAAACGGTTAAATGGTTTCATAAGGACAATCTTGTATTTTAGGTGAATCCTTTGAAAAACATGTTTTCAATTCATTCTTATCTAACAAATGTGGGAACACTTAGTTTCATGCTACAATATACTGATTCTCAACTGTTTATCTCAATAAAGCATCTCTATCATGATTATAGTTATTATTATTATTATATATATATATATATATATATATATATATATATATATATATATATAGTAGTAGTAGTAGTAGTAGTAGTAGTAGTAATATCTTTGGAACAGCTGATTACATATTTGACTTTCCTCCACTGGCAGATAAAACTTCTTGGCACTGCTGCACACTCATATCAAACATTTGCAGCTCAGCTTCTCCACCCTGTGGTGGAAAACTGTGCTTTGTACTTTTATGACAGTTATACATGCTACAAGTGCACACACACACACACACACACACACACACACACACACACACACACACACACACTCTTCTGTGCCAAAACTAATAACTGTGGCAAAGACTAAACTGTCATGTGTACGAGACAAAGAATCCACACAAGTTACAAAGCAGCAACAGAAGTTTAGTTAAAAAAACTGCAATGAACTATTTACAATGATCAAAAACACTTAACACACTCAACTAAACCTAAATAAAAAAAACCAGACATTTGCTGCAAAGATCAGTAAGAAAGCATCAGATCTGTTTTAACCATAAAAATATCTATAAAATATGAAACAGAGTAAATCTATAAAATCTTAGCTGCCATTAGCGATTAGGTGACATGTTACAGGACTAAAAGATGGATGAAGCAGAGCTGTTATTACCTTATATATCATCTATATACAACGTTCAAGACATTTCTCACACTCACACAAGAACAGTACAAAAGAAAATAAAGTACAACCACAGATTCAGTGGTAAAGACACAAAGAAACTGTTACAAAAGTGAAGTTTCATTAGTTCTGAAAAAAAGATCTGACATCTGGCAGACAGTTAAATTAAAAATGATGTGACACGGAGCATAATGAAAAGCAGTGCTCAGAGAAAAATTAGTGACACACTCCTCTTTTTCATGTATAGGTAAAGTGTAGTTGTGTCTTTTCCAGTCCTGGAGGGAAATGATTGAGTCTGAGACAGCCAGATACAGACACACAAAAAGAAAGAAAGAAAGAAAGAGCTGCATCTTAAGTATTAATTACTTTGTGGGTGGATGTTACATTTAAAATAAAAGTGTTAATAATTTGTGTATCTTTGAGTGAGCATGTGTGTATTTCTACAAATAAATCACAAGTGCCAGACTGTGTGTCTGTGTGTGTCTGTGTGTGTGTGCACTGGTGCGTATCGATCTACTGAACGTGACAGTTGTCTCCTTGCTGTGTTTGTTTCTCCTGCTCTGGCGTCCTCCGTAAACTCAGTGAACGACGTTGAAGCTTTTCCTCACCAGTCGGGGAGAGAAACTTCCTGTCTGTAGAGGGACTCTGAAGGGAGGCGGGCCCCAAAACCTGTAGAGGAAGAAATGGGAGATAAGATGAGATGAAGACAAAATGAGTGACAAAGGACAAACACAAAAAGTGGGTGGTGGGACATTTGTGAATGAAAGAAGTAAAGTTCATTTGACAGCAACACTTTAGTGTGAGTGAGCAGTGGGGGTGGGGGCAGACATGTTTTCCTCTTGACCTCTCTGACCTGAAACTTCTACATCCTCTGCATCACTGCTGGTTCACTTCAGCTGACCTGACGTGATTAGACGCTGACTTGGACTGACTACAAGGTGAGCGGGTGCCGGACGTCCTGTAGACATATTAGGGCCCCACCAACCTCAGCTGACATATATACACTGACCTAGAAACCTAGAAAACCCTTTTCAGGTAGTTTCCCATTTGCACTGGTAATAAATTTGCAGTGCATCATCAGAATTTTCTCAATAATAATACTCAATCAAAAAAACCTACATTTAACAAAACATAATTTAGATCTTGTCTTAGCCTCTGGGTCATTTCACCCTTTTCTCAATGCATAGGACAATGTCAGCTTTAACTCAAACAAGAAGACATAAGTAACACTGACATCAATGCAGACACGGAATCGACAAAGAAAAACAACTGAAAATGTTTCTTCTTTCTAACCAGTCAATCTGACTGCTGCTCACATTTACATCCATTCATCCTCCTCCGCTCTGAGTCAGACCTCTCTGTTCACAGCACTGCTTTATGCTGTGTGACGAGCGTGCAGCCGTTGTGAACAGCTCACCATTTGTGACATGCAAATGTACCAAATAAAGTGGCTACTGAGTGTATGTTCATTTTGTATACAGACAGAGTACTGTACTGTCTGTCTGTCTGTGTGTGTGTGTGTGTGTGTGTGTGTGTGAGAGAGCAATGGTCGTAGCTGCTCACCTTGCCGTCAGGTGCAGGTGTGGGAACCGTCTGCCTGGCGGCCAGTCGAGGACTGCAGCGCTTCACTGTGGTTCTCCTCATGATGAATGGACTGGCCTCCCCCAGAGGAATATCAGCAAACCCTGCAAGAGAACAACCGATGGTGTTTTTTTTATACAATGGTGAATTAAACTCATGGCAAGTGAAAATATAGAATTTTATTCTGCTACAAATCTGAGAGCAACATGCTCTGCAGTCATACAGTATTTCAAACTGATTAAAATGCCGTCAGAGCACTTTAACAATGTAAACATCAACACATTTGTTTTCCAGATGTTGGTGAACTTTATGGAGTTATGGCTGCCACCCGACATGTACCTCTCTGCACCAGCTCAGGAAGTCCCTCCGGTCTGAACTCCTCGTCATCCTGTTCAGCTCTTGGTTTGGGTGTAGTTGCTGCGTTGGCTTTGATTTTCTTGGTCAGGTTGTGCAGGGCCTCCTGGGCGCTGTCTTTGTCGCCAATCTCACGGTGACACCGTTTCCCTGAAGACGACCCCTGAGGAGACCTCTGAGGTGTGGAAGGAGCCACGTTCTCAGTGTTCCCCTCCTGATGTTTGGAGGAAGACTTCCTTGCCGAGCGGCGGCGCAGAGCGCTGTCAGTGCCGGCAGAGTGGACGTTGGCTTCATTGACATGCTGGCTGGCAGTGAGCTGCTCCAGCCGTGTCGTCAGAGTGTCATTGGTCTCTTCCAGTTTGTGGACTTGAACCATCAGGCTGCAGTATTTGTTCAGGCTCTCGTCTGCCTCCTTGCTCTTCTCCTCCAGAAGTTTGTTTACTTCATCCAAATCACTCTTCATCTCCTCCAGCTCTGCAGTTTTCTCTTCCAGTTCTTTCTTCCTTCCATTAAGCGCAGCTTTAAGTTTCTCTACCTCCTTAGTGTTTTCTTCAGCTTTCATCCTCTTCTGCTGCAGGGAGGTCTTCAGGTCTTCCACCTCCTTCTTCCTCTTTTCTGCCTCCATCTTCAGCTGGTTCAGCTCGGTCTGAACTTCATCACCGCTCTTTCCGCTGTCTGAAACAAAAGTGTCAATAAAATTATTCTTCCACACTTTTAAGAGATTTTTAGATGTTAGAACTTTTAGTGGGTTGACCATTGCATGTTAGCACAGAGTCTATTGATAGTCTATTGATTTTTTCAAATGAGAGGTAGAATCAATCACAATAAAACATTATTATTTCTTTTCTCTTTTTTTTCAGATTTATCTTTGGAATTCTTGGATAACCTTGGATAATTTCCCCCCTCACCTGAGTTGTTTAACATCATTTGCTTCTCCTGCTCCAACTGTTTGCAGGTCTTCATCCAAAGGCTCATCTTGCTCAGGGCAGAATCTCTCTCTTTGGTCAGACGAGCACCACTAGATGTCAGCTCTGACACCTGAAACAGGTGGACAGTGGTCAATAAATAGACAAAAATAAAGTTAAAGATATCACCCTCATTTATATCTGTGTAATATATATATAAAAAAGCCACTCATTTTCAAGTGGTTACCCACTCTCACACAAGTGCAGTTCCAACAGTGCAAATACTGAGGTGATTCATTCTTACATGGAAATGATTGGATTTAAGCTTTTTAGGGGACTAGATGGGACACAGAGTACGAGCAAGCTGCATGTGTGTACCTGCTCATTGAGCTGTGCGGCTGATAGTTTGTACGTTTCCAACTCCTTCTCCATCGAGGCCACCGCAGACTGAAGGCTCTCTTGTTCCTCTGCGAGTTTCGCTCTCTCCTCTTCTGCTCTTCGCTTCTCTTGCTCCAGTGAGGAAAGAGCTGACGACAAGTTATTTTTCTCCACTTCCATCGAAGAAACGGAGCACTCCAATTCTTTTCTTTCGGCCTCTAACTTCTGTTTATCCTCCTCGATTCTTTCCTTCTCTTGCTTTAATGAGGAGAGAGTTTGCTGCAGGTCGACTTTCTCCTTTTCTATTGAGGAGAGGTTGGACTGAAGCTTCTCTTTCTCAGCAGCTGACATCCCCCTCTCTAGCTCTAGTCTCTCTCGCAGGTCATCTCTCTCTTGTTCCACAGAAACTAGGGTCGAGTGCAGTTTCTCCTTCTCCTCCGCCAGCCGTCCATTTTCTTCTTCCATCTGTTCTTTCTCAGCCATAAGAGATGAGATGGATTTCATCGAGGCCTGTCTCTGGTCTGCCTCCTTCTCCCTCTCCTTTTCCAAAGCTTCTCTCTCTTCCTCTTTGGCTTTTATGAGTGTTTTAAGCTCTTTAATTTCTCCTTCCAAAGCCTTGATGCTCGTCGTCAGGTGGCTTCTCTCTTTCATCCCCTCCTCCAAGGAAGACTGCAGATGTGTTTTCTCTTTCTTCATCTCTACCAGCAGAGAGCGCATCCTCTCTTTCTCTTCCTCTGCTTCTGCGCTCTTTCGTTCAAGCGAGATCGCTCTCTGCTGAGAGGCTTCCAGCTGCTCCTGGAGGTTATCCACTTGTCTTGTTTGCCTCTCTGCTTCCTCTCTCATTCCTCTCTCCAACTCTTCCACCCTGTTTTTCTGCCTTTCCTCTTCCTCTCGTCTGTCTACCTCGGCCCTCTCCAACCCCCTCTCCAGCTCCTCCTTAGCGGTCCTCAGTTCCTCGATCTCTCTATTTTTTGTCTCCAGCTCTCTCTCCATGCGTTCTTTCTCAGATCTCAGGTGGTCCAGCTCGGCAGAGAGCTCAGATAGCTTCTCACTGAGCTCTTTCTTCTCCTCCTCTACCTGTGGCAGTGAGGGAAGGAGTGGAAAAAAAAAAAAAATCAGGATGAAAAGGAAAGGAAAGACATGAACAAAAGGAAGAAAGGGAGGAAAAATCTGACTAATATATTTCTTGGTGATGTTTTACCATCAGAACATAAAGAAAAAAAAACATCACAGAGACAAAACACAGATTAATATGAAGGTACCTTTATCCTTTCTTCCTCCAGCTCAGCTTTAGCTGTTTCAGCCTGTGGAAGAGCACAAAACATTTGCATTTAATAGCGTTCAATAGTGAGCAGATGTTGACCTTTCATTGAAAGATCTCATCTGAATTTTATTCAGGCTAAAAATAAGTTACAATCGTAAAATTCAGCTGGTTATTTTATAAACTTATAGATGTTTATAAACCTGTAGCACAGCTTCCTCTACACTTTGTTCTACATCCTCCTTCTCTCGCTCCAGGGCATCGATGCAATCCTGCAGTGAGTCTGACTTTCTCTGAGCAGCTAGAGAGGTTAAAAAAAAGAGAAAAAGAAAAAAGTCACATTTAGGCCAATGCCATCTCACAAAACTCAAAAGGACGTGTCATTTCAAAAGGATATTGAAAGTCACCTTTGAGCAGCTCTCCCATCTTCTTTTTCTTCCTCTCGTCAGACTCGATGCGGACCTGGAGCTTTTCAATACCGGTCCTCATCTGCTGGACCTCAACTTGTGTGGAGTTCAGGCGAGCAGCAATCTCTCCTTTTTCCAGTAGAGAGGATTCTAGAGACTGTGAGAGACGGCACACTTCTCCCTCTAAAGCCTAAAGAGGGAAAACAGGAGGGAAAAAATGAGGAGAGGGATTAAACTTTGTACACTCCCTGAAGAATCTTTGATGGGAGGATTACAAATGTCACAGGTATAAATCTGCTTTCTATATCATTGTCAGTAGTGTTTTGAGCATACAGTATTTAACAGATACTTAGGCACCAGATGTTAAGCACCTTTTAATAAGTCATAGGCTTTCTTTCAGCCTGTGCACACTATGCTAAAAGCTGTAAATGCTTTCTGAAACACAAAGAATTATCAAGGTAGAGAAGAAGCGGAAATGGGCGCTCTCACCTGTATCTTGCTGACCATGGACTCAGTGTTCTGATTGGCCGAGGTGCGGTCCTCTGTGATCTTGTCAAGCTGCCCGATGAGTTCCTCTCTTTCTCCACTCTGTTGGGAGATTGCCTGCTCCAGCGCTTTAATCTGCTCCAACAGCTTCAGTGGAAAAAAAGAAAAGAAAAGAAAAATGTTACTGTGTTGAAGGACTGTGTGTCTTGTCAGTACCTGAAACAAGGAACTGTGCACAGACTCTCGTATTCTCTGTGTCATACCTGTTGCCTCTCTGTCTTCAGTTTCTCCATGCTGCTCTGGAGGGCTTCGTACTCTTTCCTCCCTGCTCTGATGTCGTCCTCGAGGATGGAAATGAGGCTTCTGGTGTCAGAGTTGGTCTTCTCCAGACTGTGAACCTTCTCTCTCAATTGGCTCAAAGATTGGTTCAGGTCATCTCGCTCCTCAGTGCAGGACACCAGTTCACACCTCAGCTGGGTTGTCTGGAGAGTCCACATATTGTTTTAATAGAATATAATTCTGATATGCATGTTGATATTATCCCTTGTAACAACAGAAGTTTTCGCTCAAAGGCAGAGTGCTCACCTCATTCACGAGAGTTTCTATCTGCTGCTCCATGCCTGAACAAGTCCTCCTCTGGGTCTCCACCTCATCCGTCAGCTTGGTCCTCTCCTCCTGAAAGGTCTCCAGCTCTGACTCCATGCCCAGGATGTGCTGCTCCAGGTTAGCCTTCTCAGAGCGGACCCTCTTCAGCTCGCTCTCCTGCTGAAGGAATTTCTCGTCCCATCCACCTACAGAGCCACAGAAAAAAATGTTATCAACATCAACACAGTGCAAACAGTAAAACATGCCTGTTCCTTCATAAATCATGCTGCTCTATCACATTTAAGCTGCTCTTAAATATATAAACAAACTTCAGTGGCACTTTATTTGTAGACATTTACAAACACAAATACTAAGCATTTAGTGTACACGTGAATTTAATTCCTGGTATGCGTTAAGTAAGAAAATATTTACCTTTGGCCATCTCCAGTCCTTCTAACATCTCCATAACATCTGACAGCTGGCATTTAGCCGTTTGCAGCTGCAGAGTTAAAGTTTCCCTCTCATCTGACAGCCGAGCCAACTGAAAAGGAGCACACAGTATTAGAATCAGGTATACTTAAGTGTCAGTGTAACAATCAAAATTCAATGTCTTCACCCCACCTGATCAGCAATGCCTTTCTTGTCCTCCAAAGAGATGCTCAGTTTTTGTGCAGCACCACGTGCCTCCTCCTCCGCTGCATGGACTTTCTCCTCCAAGTTTTGAACTTGGACTTCCAGTTCAGAGCTCAACTCCTTCCTCAGAGCGAGCTCAGAGTTCAGTAGGTCGAGCTCCGAGTGCAGGGTCTGGAGTTCATTTCCTTGTTTTGTGATAATTTCTTTGTACTGGTTGAGGTCATCTCGTACCCAGGATGACTCTACCACTGAGAAACAGAAAGAAGATATACAAGTTATTAAAGCATCATTGATCAGCTTTAAAGCAATAATTCATTGTGCAAATCAGAATGAATCTGAATCACCATCGCGTGTCAAGTCCTTAGAAATCTACACTAGTGTGTAATGCTTATACTGGCTTGAGTGACATTTTTTGGGTTTTATCAGCTGGACAAGTTGAATTACCATTGTCCTTATAACTACCAAAATTAAATTATTAGTATTTTTATTAGTATTAGTATTATTAGTATTTTAACAAAAATTCTTTTGAATAATGAGTCTTAAATGGGAGCTCAGTGTGAAACAAAGTAACACACAATTACAGAAATGGCAGTCACAAGCACCATTTAATTACTCACCAGAGGATTCTGTCTGTCTGGTCTCATCAAGGGAGGAAGATGGTGGAGTAAGCTCACAGATATCAGATTTATTTTCAAGAATGGGACTGCTGGTGTTATCAGGAAGCTGCAGGATAGAAGATAATGTAAAAAAAAGGTCAAACACAGACAACAAGGTTCATCTGTTTATGTAGCAAAAATATTCTCAATATTAATGCTAATGTATCCACGAAAAACATAATTTTCTTCACATCTAAAGTATAAACAGCATAAATTTAAACTTGATGTCAATCAAAAATAATTTTTTGAAAAAAATGTGTATCTTTTTAAGCAGAGAAATGAAAAAACAGACGCAACTACCAAGTCTCCTGAAAAAAAAAAAAGGTATTCCCAGCCCCTAGTTAATTAAACTGATAGCATCATGACTGAAGGACAAATACACTTTGTAATAATTGTTTTCTACCTGATCTAAGTGTTGATGGTGCTGCTGCTCCACGTTACACCTCATCTCCTCTACACACGCCTCCTCGCCCGGTTTTTCCTGGATCAGCTCTCGCTCAACAGTGTCCTCGCTGAAAACCAGCTCTGTCTCACTACCAGAGTTGAGGGAGATTAGATTTATATAAATAAAACAATAAAACAAACACAGATTGTGTATTAGTGCCTAGTAGAAAACCGTCTGTACCCGAGAACCTCGTCAGACTGGTGGGAGAGGTCGCCCACTTTAAGCACCATTGGGCTCAGGTGCTCCTTTTCTGGAAGGGACTCTGCATCGACACAAACACTTTTATCAAGTGTTGGCTCTCCATCTGTCTGTTTTTCTGTTTCTGCTGAGGAAATCATTATTAAGTATAAAGGTAGGTATTTGGATTGAAGCAAAAACAGTATTTTCATGAAAACCTAATCTAGTTTTGTTTACACTCACCATCAATTTCTGCCTCCTCAGACTCCATGTCGCTGATTTTTTCGTCTGCGTTCTGGGTTCCCTGAGATTCGGAGAACTGCTGTATGAGGCTGTGTTGTTGGCCCACCTGCTTCAGCAGAGATTCATACTGCTGCTTGAACACACCCAGCTCCCTCTGTAAGCTCGCCAACTTCTGATGAAGCTCCGCCTGCTCCACCTCAAACTGTTGGTTCCTGTGATAAAACATAAAAATCATACCAATCAAAAACTCTGTCAATATACATACTAAAGAACTGAACAACAGTAACTGTGGACTGTACCGCTCTTTGTTCTCCTCCTCGCTCCTCTTGTCCTTGACCTCGAGCTGCTCTTTCAGCCTCTGGTACTCCTGCTCTGAGGACAGGAGGGAGCGCTGGACACACTCGATCTCCTCTTTGAGTGAAGCCACCTCACCCTTGTATCTCCCTGTGCTTTCCTGTAGCTGCAGCTTCTCCTCAGTTACTTGATTCAGACTTGATTGCAGTCTGATGTTCTCTTCACTCAGCTGATTGTAGTCAACTTCCAGCTGAAGCTTTTCCTCAACGGCTCGATTCAAGTCAGCGACAGAGGTATTTTTCTCGCAGATAAGCTCGTGTAATTTAGCCTCAAGTTGGATTTTTTCCTGGTTTATCAGATTGAGGGTAACGTCTAGCTGGGCTTTCTCTTCGGTGACCTGTCTAAGGGTCGATTCAGCTTCCTGTTTCTCTGCAGTCATTTGATCGATCATCTGTTTTTCCTCAGTTACCTGCTTAATGTCAATCAGCAGATGTTTGTTCTCCTCAGCCAGCTCGTTTAAACTGGCTTCCAGCTGTTCCTTCTCCTCATTTACTCGAACGATTTCAGTTTCGGCTTGCTCTTTGCAGTCTGTTAACTGTTTCAAAGTCGTCTCAAGGTTGTTTATCTTTAGTTGTAACTGGTTAATATCTAATTCTTTGTCCTCAGTTATCTTCCTGAGAGTCGCCTCCAACTTGAGGTTTTCCTCTGTGGTCTGATGGAGTTTTGACTCTAAAGTAGCAATGCTCTCCTCCAGCTGGCTTCGTCTGACAGCATCCTCTTCCAGGCGAGATATTTCACAGCTCCTCTCCATCAGCTCCTCCATCGCTGTGACGTACTGTGTCTCCAGCACAGAGTTCTGACACTGGGCCTCCTCTAACCGGGTTTCCAAGACAGAGACCTAAAAAGATCAGAGTTTATATTAAATCCAATTTTGGAGGTTTTCTTCCCAAAAGAGCAACAGGAGCTAGTGTCAATTTGCTGCCTGAACTTCGTATAATTAGATAAACTGGACACATTTCCATTTATTATGGAAGTTTGTTCATATATTTAGTTCCAAACAATGATGAAAATAAGTCCAGCATCTGTGACGGAAAATGACTTTGTGGCATTACCTGGGCTTTGCTTTCCTCCAGCCGGGCCTCCATGTCAGACATCTGGGTTTGGTTCTGAGTCAGCTGAGCCTCCAGTGATTCTATGGTTCCCTTCAGCTCCTCCACCTGACTGTCAAAAGAGTTCATGGCTGTCTCGTTGTCGTCCAGGTCCATCTGCAGCATCTCTAGCTGCACCTTCATGTGAAAAATTAAATGAGGGCATCAATCTTCCGATCTTGTCTCAATACCCTGAACCAAGCTGAACCAGATGAATATAATACTGTAGTGTTTCCGCTCCATACAAGAACAAAACATAACCAATATAAATTATTAACCAACCTTGATTTTGTTCATGGCGACCATCTTTTCCTTCAAGAGATCTGAAGTTTTGGATTGTTCTACCTCGGCTTTATTCAGCTTCTCCTTCAGACTCTTTATCATGTTGTCTCTTTCTTCTAAGCCGCATGAAGCAGCTGACAGAGTCGTCTTCATGGTCTTGATCTCCTCCCGTCGAGAACTTAATTCTGCTTTAGCAGCAGAAACTGATTTCTTAGCGGCTTCGAGACGCTCTTTGAGGCTCTTCTCTTTGATAAGGGCCTTTTCAATCTCCAAAGTGTGATTCTCTGACTCTTTGCTCATCTTCTCTGTGAGCTCTTCGACCTCTTTCTCCAAAGTAGAGATCAGATTGACTTTCTCGGTCAGGGTATTCTCCAAGTTGGACTTGATTTCGACAGCAGAGGAGTGATTCCTCTCAAGATCTTCTAGACACCTCTTAAGCTCAGCATGGGACTGGTTGACCACGTCAAGTTCACTCTTCAAGACTTCAAGCTTTTCTGCTGCATCTTTGCTTGCAGTTAGCTCTTCTTCTAAGGAAGATATCTGCTCAAGAAGATTGTTGATCTTCTCAGTCTGAGCTTGCTGGAGGTTCTTCATAAAAAAATATTTCAGTAGTATTATTTCTCATAAGTGTGGTAAATAAGAAACTATGTAGAAGTAACTAAACCACTTGACACAAAACAATTCTAATACAATATCTTACCTCAGCCTCCTTCTTCATGTCTTGAATTGTGTTCCACAGCCCAGACTTTTCTTTCTCCAGAGACAAAATCTGAGCTTCAGCCTCACTGAGCTGCTTCTCCTTCTGCTCTGTGTCGCTCTGCAAATCCTTCAGCTCCTCCTCAAACTGTTTCAGCTCTTCTGATTTTTTCTCTACCATCTTTTTGTGTTCCTCCTCATTGTCTGACAGTGTCTTAACTTGTTTCTGCAGCTCAGCTCCCAGTTGCTCCTGGACCTTCAGTAACTGATCCATAGAAGTGACCTAGAGCATGGAGCATCTTAAGGTTAGTACAATAGATAGTAACTCTGATCATGATATACTCATTGATTATAAAATTATTTTGTATCTTACAATATATCATAATCCATTACAACATCACTAACTACAGCCATAAAAATACCCACTAAGTTGAATCAAATTAAAAGCATGACAGAATGTGAGAACAGTTGAATAAACAAAAATGAAAAAATAATCAGATAATTTCTAAAAATAGACCTGGTTTTTGGTGAGTAGCAGCTCCTGCTGAGCCTCCTCCAACTGCAGCTTGAGCTGTTCAGCCTCTTCAGCCTTTGCTGAAACCCCATCCTCACACTGCTTCAGCAGGGCTGCCTTCTCCTCTGCCAACCTGGTAAAAATTAGACACCAAACACAAATGTTAAAAGCAGCAAGTATTTATACCAGTACATACCAAAGCATCCCCAAATATTTAATCCTAGCTGTCCATTAACCTCAGAAAGCCTGTAATTCCTTGTCACACAGTGAAGCAGGGTAGTCTCAACAAATCTCAACTTTATAAAGATTATAAAGGTAGGGTTTATCACAAGGATGCTGTATTGGAAAAATAATTGATGCAAAGGTATTAAGTAAACCACAATTAACAAAAGTCCCACCTGGCACTTTGCTCCTCCTGCTGTGCAGTGGCCAGAGCAAGGCTCTCTCTCAGCTGGCTGATCTCTGCCTGGCCCAACTCGACCAGCTGGTCTTTGGAGCGAGCCAGGTCGCAGGCAGCCTGGTGCTCGTCCTGCAGCTCCGTGTTGGTTCTCTCAGCCTGCTCTGCTCGACTCGTCTCCTTCTGCAACCGCAACTCCAGATCTTTGACCTGTTTGGATAAAAGAGTATGTACTGAGCCAAACTTGGAAAATCTTTAATCAGTGGATATTGATTATATTGCTTTAAGTCCACTAGACAGATTTTAGAGCTCCCTGTGGACATCTCTAGTTCAGTAACATTTTTGGTCAAGAACTGTTTTTTTTGGGCTACATCCCTGTAATGTTTGCTTATAGAAACTTACCAAACAAATAAACTGTGTCATAAAATCACCTGTTTTTCAAGCTGAGCCACTTGCACAGCCACATTCTCCAGGTCTTTGGTGTGTTTCTGTCCAGCGTCGGAGAACTCTGACTGGAGCTCCTTGTACTGGTGCTCCCTCTCCTCCAACTCTGTGCACTTGTTGAGGAGTTCTCCTTTCAAGGAATCGATGTGAGCAGACAGACCAGCCTTGTCTGCCTCTGCACTCATGAGCTGTTTCTATGATAGTGAGTAGAAATGTTTTTAAAGGTGAGGGTTGAACTACCTAAAGATTACTGATGAGGTCTCTTTCAGTTTGGACAACTATATTTATTCCAATCCTAGATGTGTGCTAAATATCACAGTGTTCAGTGTGGAGGCGTATCAAATAGGATAAGCGTGTGTGGTATTTTTTATCTAATCCGTAATTTAAGTGAATATAATGCGAACCCCTGCACCTTACCTTAAGTTCATCAGCAGCCTTATTCAGCGAAGCGAGATTCTTCTCCAAGTTTCCAATTTTGTCAGTGAGGTCTTTTTGCACGGCCTCAGTTTCATTAATCAAGGTCTCCTTTTCTTTCTTCCACTCCAGCAGAGCTTGATGTTCTTGTTTCAGTTCCTTACACTCGTTCTGATTCGCAGTAAGATTGGATTTCAGCTCTTGGCTCTCCTTCTCCAAGACTGTCAACCTGTTGGTCAGCCTCTCTGTCTCTTGCCTCTGTTTCTGCAGTTCATTCTGAGATCTACAGTGTGATAAAAATATTCACAATGACTTAGACTGAAGTAAATATCACAGATAAAGTAAATGCTCTTTTACACAGTGTGACTGAAATTTCTTCTTTTTTTTTTTTTACCTGTCATTTTTGGTCTCTGTATCAGAAAGTGTCTTCTTCAGGTTTTCGAGCTCTTGTGCCGAAGCCTGAGTCTGCTGCTCCAGTTTCGTCTGAAGTTTCTTTAGCCCCTCCGTCTGCCCTTCTGATTTCGCTGCAGAGGAAAAAAGACAACAAAAAAAAAAGAAGTTCAAAACTGTGCTAACTTCTCTAAAATAAGCACTACGTTCCCACACTGACAATCTTACATCTAAATTACCTTTGAGGTCATCTAATAATCCCTGGGTGCGTTTGAGGCTCTGGTCTACGCTCTTCTTCTCTTCCTCCAGCTGACTGAGACGCCTGCTGCTCTGATCCAACTGGACACTTATGCTGTTCTTCTCTTTCTGCAGCTCCTGGAGGAAGAGAGAAATGTGGAGAAGACATGAGTGGTGGCAAAAAGTGATGACAGAGATGGGCAAAGACAGACACAGCAAGAATAAAAGGGTGGCAGAACAAATGAAGGAAAATAAAAAGGAAAAATGTTAAAAGGGGGAACCTGTTTGTAGTATTGAGATAAATACATACTAAACCTTTACACTGTGGTCATTTGATTAAAATATAATGATATTTGGTGTTTTGGACACTTTTACTTTTATTTAAATTCACAGTTACAGTAAGTACATATTTTACTCAAGGCACCACACCTCCATTTTCTTGCGGAGGTCCTGCTCTTTGGTCTGGCAGGCCTGGAGGGACTGTTCTGACCTCAGCAGTTTCTGTTTCTGCTCCTCCACCTCCTTCTCCATCTGTTTCTTCTGGACGCACATCTGGAGAGGAGCAAAAGGAGAAAAGAGTTAAGATGAGAGGAGAGAAGTACATACAGGGACAGAAAGTCTAATGGCCCTTTTCCACTAGTACCTACTCGGCTCGGGTCGCCTCGGCTCGACTCGACTCAGTTTCGGTCGTTTTCCATTACAATAGAGTACCACCTCAGCGTGGGTGGGGAATTCGCCCGTGGCATTAACGCGCATGACCCGAAACTCCAGCGACGTCATTTGTTATGCGACACAAACACGAAACGCGACTACAGAGCAATGGAGGCCACCAGACAAAGAAATGTCTGCACCTCGTCGTTGCTCCATCGGGGTTGATTTCGATGTGCAGCCATCTCTGATCGTGTTCGTTGTTGTTATTGTGTTTTAAAAATGGCGCGGTTGACTCTTACGAAGCAGTCGTCGCTCTCCGACGCATCTAGTGACTAGTGACGTCAGGCCCTGGCCAATCAGTGGCCTGCTACCGTCTGCCGACGTCACATTTTCGGCTCGACTCAGCTCGCTTGGAAGCGGCCAGTGAGTAGGTACTACGAAAGTACCTGGTACCAGGTCCATCCATCCATCCATCCATCCATCTTCATCCGCTTTATCCGGGACCGGGTCGCTGGCGGAGGCAGCAGTCTGAGCAGAGATGCCCAGACTTCCCTCACCCCAGACACTTCCTCCAGCTCTTCCGGGGGGACCCCGAGGCGTTCCCAGGCCAGCCGAGAGACATAGTCTCTCCAGCGTGTCCTGGGTCTTCCCTGGGCCTCCTCCGGTGGGGACATGCCTGGAACACCTCCCTAGGGAGGCGTCCAGGGGGCATCCGAAACAGATGCCCAAGCCACCTCAGCTGACTCCTCTCGATGTGAAGGAGCAGCGGCTCTACTCGAGCTCCTCCCGAGTGACTGAGCTTCTCACCCCTATCTCTAAGGGAGCGCCCAGCCACCCTGCGGAGGAAACTCATTTCGGCCGCTTGTATCCGCGATCTTGTCCTTTCGGTCATTACCCAAAGTTCATGACCATAGGTGAGGGTGGGAACGTAGATTGACCGGTAAATCGAGAGCTTCGCCTTTCGGCTCAGCTCCTTCTTCACCACGACGGTCCAGTCCGGTACACCGACCTCGCATAACTGCGGACGCTGCACCAATCCGCCTGTCAATCTCACGCTCCATCTTTCCCTCACTCGTGAACAAGACCCCGAGATACTTGAACTCCTCCACTTGAGGCAGGACCTCTCCCACCCACCCGGAGAGGGCACACGCCACCCTTTTCTCGGTCGAGAGAACCATGGCCTCGGATTTGGAGGTGCTGATTCTCATCCCAGCCGCTTCACACTCGGCTGCAAACCGCTCCAGCACACGCTGAAGGTCCTGGCTTGATGAAGCCAACAGGACAACATCATCATCTGCAAAAAGCAGAGAGATGAAATCCTGTGGTTCCCAAACCGGACTCCCTCCAGCCCCTGGCTACGCCTAGAAATCCTGTCCATAAAGATTATGAACAGGACCGGTGACAAAGGGCAGCCCTGCCGGAGTCCAACATGTACTGGGAACAGATCTGACTTACTGACCGGCAATGCGAACCAAGCTCCTGCTCCGGTCGTACAGAGACCGAACAGCCCTTAGCAAAGGCCCCCGGACCCCATACTCACGGAGCACTCCCCACAGAATACCACGAGGGACACGGTCGAATGCCTTCTCCAGATCCACAAAGCACATGTGGACTGGTTGGGCAAACTCCCATAAACCCTCAAGCACCCTGCGGAGAGTATAGAGCTGGTCCAGTGTTCCACGACCTGGGACGAAAACCGCATTGTTCCTCCTGAATCCGAGGGTCGACTATCAGCCGAATTCTCCTCTCCAGTACCCTGGCGTAGACCTTCCCGGGGAGGCTGAGAAGTGTGATCCCCCTGTAGTTGGAACACACTCTCCGGTCCCCCTTTTTAAAAAGAGGGACCACCACCCCGGTTTGCCACTCCAGAGGCACTGTCCCCAACCTCCATGCAATGTTGCAGAGGCGTGTCAGCCAAGACAGCCCCACAACATCCAGAGACTTGAGGTACTCAGGGCGGATCTCATCCACCCCCGGCGCCTTGCCACCGAGGAGCTTGCGAACTACCTCAGTGACTTCGGCTCGGGTGATGGACGAGTCCACCTCAGAGTCCCCAGCCTCCGCTTCCTCACTGGAAGGCAAGTCGGTGGGATTGAGGAGATCCTCGAAGTATTTCTTCCACCGTCCGACAATGTCCCCAGTCGAGGTCAACAGCTCCCCACCCGCACTGTAAACAGTGTTGGCAGAGTACTGCTTCCCCCTTCTGAGGCGCCGGACGGTTTGCCAGAATCTCTTCGAGGCCGACCGATAGTAGGCCTCCCAGACCCGAAGTTTTTGCCTCCAGGACCGTCCGGGCTGCGGCTTGCTTGGCCTGCCGGTACCTGTCAACTGCGTCAGGAGTCCCACAGGCCAACATGGCCCGATAGGACTCCTTCTTCAGCCTGACAGCATCCCTTACTTCCGGTGTCCACCACCGGGTTCGGGGGTTGCCGCCACGACAGGCACCAGAGACCTTGCGTCCACAACTTCGAACTGCCGCGTCGACAATGGAGGCAGAGAACATGGTCCACTCGGACTCAATGTCCCCAGCCTCCCTCGGAATCTGTGAGAAGCTCTTCCGGAGGTGGGAGTTGAAGACCTCCCTGACAGAGGGCTCGGCCAGACGTTCCCAACAGACCCTCACAATGAACACGTTTGGGTCTGCCAGGTCTGTCCAACTTCCTCCTCTGCCAGCGGATCCAACTCACCACCAGGTGGTGATCGGTTGACAGCTCAGCCCCTCTCTTTACCCGAGTGTCCAAGACATACGGCCGGAGATCAGATGAAACGACAACAAAGTCGATCATCGACCTCCGACCTAGGGTGTCCTGGTGCCACGTGCACTGATGGACACCCTTATGCTCAAACATGGTGTTCGTTATGGACAAACCGTGACTAGCACAGAAGTCCAATAACAGAACACCGCTCGGGTTCAGATCGGGGAGGCCTGTTCCTCCCGATCACGCCCCTCCAGGTATCACTGTCGCTGCCCACGTGAGCGTTGAAGTCCCCCAGTAGAACAATGGAGTCCCCAGTCGGAGCACTATCAAGTACCCCTCCCAGGGACTCCAAGAAGGCCGGGTACTCTGTACTGCTGTTCGGCCCGTATGCACAAACAACAGCAAGAGACCTATCCCCGACCCGAAGGCGCAGGGAAGCGACCCTCTCGTTCACCGGGGTGAACTCCAACACATGGCGGCTGAGCTGGGGAGCTATAAGCAAGCCCACACCAGCCGCCGCCGCTCACCCTGGGCAACTCCAGAGTAGTGGAGGGTCCAGCCCCTCTCAAGGAGCTGGGTTCCAGAGCCCAAGCTATGCGTGGAGGTGAGCCCGACTATCTCTAGCCGGTACCTCTCAACCTCCCGCTTCACAAGCTCAGGCTCCTTCCCCCCCCCAGCGAGGTGACATTCCATGTCCCCTATTGCCGGAGTTTTGGTCCGAGGGATTGGGTCGTCGAGGCCCCCCGCCACGACTGCTACCCAAACCACATTGCACCGGCCCCTCATGGACCTTCCTGCGGGTGGTGAGCCTACTGGAAGGCGGACCACGCCACGTCGCCATTTCGGGCTGAGCCCGGCCGGGTCCCGTGGGCAAAGACCCGGCCACCAGGCGCTCGCCTGCCTGAGCCCCAACCCACCCAGGCCTGGCTCCAGGGTGGGGCCCCGTGTAACGCCAATCCGGGCGACGTAATGCGGTCCTTGTTCTTCTTTTATCCATGGTGGGCTTGTGAACCGCTCTTAGTCTGGCCCGTCACCTAGGACCTGTTTGCCATGGGAGACCCTACCAGGGGCGTAATGCCCCCTGACAACATAGCTCCTAGGATCATTCGGGCACACAAACAAACCCCTCCACCACCACAGTAAGGTGGCGGTTCAAGGAGGAGGCTGGTACCAGGTACTAACATGTAATGGAAACGCGTACAAACCGAGGCGAGTCGAGTCGAGTCGAGCCGATGTAGGTACTAGTGGAAAAGGGGCATAAGACATGAGACACAAATGTGACATACAAATTCCCAAAACCTTTCAATGGATCTGCAAGATAAAGGGGTCAGGCTCTTGGGACATGAGACATAGGACAGGAGAACATGTTTACTGTCTTCCACTCCAGCTAATCTGATCCCGTTACTCTTCTCACAGCCATCAAGTCAGTAACTTTGGATCTGTGTACACTGACAGTAACAGCAGCATTCCTACAATTACTGCCAATAACACAACTACAAAACATAAAGAAAATGACAAAAAGCTTATGTGTCACCCCAAAAGTGGCTTCAGTGACTTCAAAGTTATCCATGTTGATGGCTGTGAAGAAAAAAAATAATCAGGGCAGATGACTGAGGAAAAACATGCCGAAAAGAACAGCAATGTTGCAAAGTTACCTTCTCTGTGTCCGCCTGCAGTACGTTGTAGTCTTTTTTGGACTGTTGGATCTCTTGTGTTAGCTTGGTTCTGGTCTGGTTCAGCTGCTGCTCCAACGCCTGATGAGAAGTCTGTAGCTGGGCAAGCTCCTGCACACAATGCAACAGGTACAAAACCTTCTGATTAAAACAGCTATTTCATTTACAATGTTTGATAAAACCTAAAAACATTCAAGGCCTAACAATGTGACAACTCCAGGTTGTTGCACCTTCTGACTGTCTCTCTCTTGGTCCTTGAGTTTCTGCTCCAGAGTTCGTCTGCAGCTCTCAGCGTTGTGCCTCTGACAGCTCATCTCCTCCGTGACTTGTTTCAGTTTCTGCTCAACTGATGAACACTAAGAACAATAAGCAGAATATTGGTCATTTGTTCATAAATGGAACAAAAACAATAAATTCCATGTCAATAATGTCTCCATGTACCACTCATGAGAGCTTACCTTTGCCACAACCTGTTGGTGTCTGTCTGTGGCCTGACTCAACTCGTGGCTGGTCTTGGCCAGGTCTCTGTCTCGCTCACTTAGATCTTTGCGGGCCTGGTTCAGTTGGATTTGTAGTTCCTGCAGCTTAGAGGCCTGGCTACGAATTTCGTTCTCCTGAGTGGACAGATTTCTCTCCAGCTCTGACACACGGCCACGCAGCTCTGATGAAGAAACAGCAAAAATGAAAGCGTAAACAGAATATCAGACTCAAAAGAGCCAAATTCAGACGTAGTTTAAGCGCAAAATAAAAGCTACCTAATATTTCTCAGACAGAAAACTCTGCACAACATATTAATTCCAAAGCAAATTATTATCAGTTCACCTTGGTTTATGGTCTTCAGTTGCTCCATCTGTTGGAAGGATCCACTAGGACTCGGCATTGCACTGGAACAGCTCATCCGCTGGCTGGGTTTAATGGGTGTCTCCTCATGGGCGTCCCACAAGGACGTCCCTCGCCTCTTCAGCGGCGTTTCCATTGGATCCTGAGGCTGGCGGCTGAGAGGCTGATCCTTCTGCTGCCAGGGGAATATGGAAGATCCAGCTTGGCGGGCAGCAATGTCCTTATGGCTTACACTGACCGAGGGCTGATTCAACAGCTACAAGAGTAGAGATCAGTTAATATTTATCTACTACAAAGAAACAAACCCACATAATAAATATACATAAAAAATGTACTCACTTTGACCTGCAGGACTTTGAGTTCAGTCTCCAGCCTTTTTCTTTCCTCTACCTCCTGACTGTATTTCTCCTGAAGCTCCTCCAGTCTGTTGTCTATGGAACATATATACAAAAAAAATGTTAGGGTATACTGACCAAAGCAATAATATCACAACTGAGGTAAAGAAAATGAAGAAGTTATAAAATTAATACCCTGCTGTCTGTAGGCCTGGACAGCCGGAGTAGAGAAACTTTTCTGTGGAGTGGTGTACGACTGAAGCTCTGAGGAGGAGGAGGACAAAGAGGAAGAGCCAGCAGGCTGAGAACGCTCCAGTTCATTTTTGTACCTGAGCAGATAGAAGGACAAGACAGCCAAAATTAACAGTCATTCAAGAGTCAGGATTTCAGTGCTTTCATCAGGTCAGACTGTAGTTACCTATTCATGTAAAACATGACTTACTCATCACTCGATGAAGCACCAAGTCACAGGAGCTACATTTGTAAACCGCCCTGTCTGCTGACATAAAAATGCACATGAACAGACAGTGAACTCACTTCTTGAGCTCCTGCTCCAGTCGTTCTATGGTCTTCCTGCAGGAGTTCAGCTGACCCTCCAGGTAGCTCACCTGGGTTTAAGAACAGGATTTAGTTCAGGACAGAAAGTGATTTTATGTTTGGTTCCCAATAAGTATACCCTGGGCCTTGGGTTGGTTTTATACAGGTTACCATCACTGGACATTAAGCTGCTCTCCAATTACTGTACCAGCTATAATAACCCATAAACTAAAAATACTGTGCATCTTCTTTCTACACATCTTGTTTAAGATTACATTTTGTTGGCTTAAAAATACATTCAAGTACATCTGTGAAATATGAACATCAGCTGTTAATTAATTACCTTTTTTCCCTATTCCTGAATCAATTTTTGCAACTAAGCAGCAATAAACTGCAGCAGACATTTATCTGTATCTCCCATCATGAACTGACCTGCTGCTCTTTGACTCCGAGGTCATGGCTGACCTTCTGACGGGCTTTCTCCAGAGAGTCGCACGACTCTACTAAAGACTGATTCTCTCTTTTCAAAGCAGAGGTCTCACTGCGTTCACTATCCGCCTGCAGAAAGAGGAACACAGATAATTAAAAGATGCATTTTCACAATTTAGTTTATTATGTGGTTGAACTCTCCACTTTTGTTGGAGCACTGACACAGAACAAACAGTCTTAAAGGGTTAAAAACAGTTACTCTGTTAATCAGTTTTCAGTCTTGAAGGCTGACCTTTTGTTTCTGTTTCTGCAGGGCAGCCTCCAAAGAGTCCAGCTGAAACTGTTTCTGGGTCCTCTCCTTCTTCAGCTTGTCCAGCTGGACCTCCATCTCCTGGATCTTCTGCAGGGCTTTCCCTGGAAGTCCATCTTTCCACTCCTCCACCGCCCAGCTCATGGCTTAAGACCTGACCCAACAGAAACCAGCTTTAAAACAATCCACATCTGCATTAAGCTCATTAACGACTAAGATATGATCATCATGATGTGATGTGAGGGGAGCTGCTCAAACACGTGTTTGTGTCCTAACATGAACAAATGCACATCTTTTCCTTTAGCTGTAAGGTTAAAGCCAAATAAAACGACCTGTTCGTAAACAATTAAACATAACATAAATAAGCATTAGTTAATAAGTTAACATTAACAAGAAAACGACAATAACACCAGTGTTGGCTGACGTTAAAACACCACGTTTTATTTGTAAAGAGAAAAAGCCTTCACAGTTTTAACAGTGAAGGTAAGGCTGAGATAATGTAGTTTAATAAAGTGTTTTATTTGTGTGGGCTCATTGTGAGGTTAGCAGATATTAGTTTTTAGGTTTAATGTTATTGCTCCGTTAATTTACAGTTGACCGTTTCCCCTGTTTTTTAGTCACTAAAGTCAAACTAAACTCACATCAGAGTGGCGAATGCGTGAAAATGAGTGTGAAAATGAGGAGAATGAGTCTTAAACATCAGAGTTTAATGCTGTTAAAAGTGTTAAACATCAGAGTAAAGTGTTAAACATCAGAGTAAAGTGTTAAACATCAGAGTTTAATGCTGTTAAAAGTGTTAAACATCAGAGTAAAGTGTTAAACATCAGAGTAAAGTGTTAAACATCAGAGTTTAATGCTGTTAAAAGTGTTAAACATCAGAGTAAAGTGTTAAACATCAGAGTAAAGTGTTAAACATCAGAGTTTAATGCTGTTAATGTGAAGTGTTAAACATCAGTTTAATGCTGTAAAAAGTGTTAAACATCAGAGTAAAGTGTTAAACATCAGAGTAACTCGGTGTTTCGCAGCGTAGTTTCGTTGAAATGTGTTGACGAGGTTTCAGAAAACGTTCATTTTCATTTAAAACGTTAAACAAAAATCAACCGATCAACGGCTGGAAAACACAAACCGCGTTGTGAAATGACACCTGTTCAAATACATTTCAGGCTGAAACGAGGAAGAACTAATTTTCTTTTATGAATTAATATTGAAGACAGACGGACTTACTTTGGGCGCGACGCTTCTTTTATCTTCTGACTTGTTCTGGTTAGAAAATTCAAACTCCGCCAGAGGAAACCGCAATCCACCAAGCTCAAAGCCCATTGGACAATTCATGTGACGTCAACCGTGAGGCGCACATGATTGGTTCGTTTTTGTTACCGTCTCAACAGTGCCGACATGTGGCGTGTGTCCTCAATACACACACACACACACAGACTCTCTCTTACTCACAGACATACATAAATAAACACACACACACACGCACAACCATTGACATCATCTTAGACCACTGCAGGGTGTGTGAACATCAGCCTGGGGTGACAACATGATGTGTGAGCAGAGCCGGCTCTTGGCATAGGCCACATAAGGTGCCACCTGCAGGACGGGGTGCTGCTGCAAGCCCTCAAACAAAAAAACAAAAACAATTAAAACAATAAATAGAATAAATAAATAATAGTAATAATTTGCATCCCGACTGGCGCCCTTTCCTCAAGCTTTGTCTTGGGGGGTTGGGGGGCACCAAACCATAATCTCACCTAGGACACATAAATGCTCATATTGTGTGTGAGTGTGAGTGTGTGTGTGTGTGTGTGTGGGACCAAAATCTACAACTATATTATATCCTTTAGTTTTTATTGATGATATTAGAGGTATAAGAAGACAGGCATAAACTTTACTGACTGCATCATTTTAGAGATCACCTGTGTGACTTTGGCCTCATTAGCATCTGAATGTCTTGCAGTCTAAATACTGCCTTTATGTTTTGCTCATAGAGTCCTAATTTGCTATTTCTTCTCCAGTCTACAACTAGATAACATTAAGTTGTGTGGTCACTTGAGTAATGTATATAAACTTGCCACCCTGTAGGAACCGTGGTAACATCATCATCAGCTGCTGAAGCAAATCAACTTCAAATTGAACGTTAAAGTTAATTGTTCACATCTGACCAATAATTTACCAAAAAATGTGTTAACTCAAGCTCCTATCTCCTCCTGGCACCTGAGCTATTTCCATGACAACTGGACATTCTCTCCATGGACTGAGGAAGCCCATGAGATGTGGTTCAAAGCTCTGGAAAAGGGGTTTTTGTGGTTGAACTCATTGCAAGCAGCAGTCTGCCTCAGGGTTTCTTGTTTTGAGAAATAACTTGAAACTAGTTGATTCCTATTGACAACTAGTTGAAATAATGTCTTAACAATGGTTGATTTTTGTAATGGTTGATTTTTGTAATTTGAGGGTTTTAGAGTTTTACTCAGTTATAGATAGTAATGACTTGATTAGATTTAGCAACAGCAGTTTAGTTTCAAATTAAAGTAAACTGCTGCCTTTACAATGCCCCAAAATTTACTGCAAATTTGCCTTTACAATGCCCCAAAATTTAAAATTTAATTTAATGTGAGCTGAGCTTTTGCTGAAACTGCAGTCACTGTGTGGCAACATGTGGAAATCACACAGGATAATGCTGAGTGCGAAAATGTATCTTAACAGTAGCACCAGAAGAGAAGAGTCATAGAGTGAGTGGAGTGACTCAGTATAGTCAGCTACACAGTAATATGTAAACTAACATTAGCACAAGCTACTTTAAGTAAAGCTGTAGCAGGAAACCCTTCTATCAATACATGTCTCAAATTCACAGAGTAAATCAAGAATATTCTTTAAATCTAACAATTGTTTGTGCCATCTGCATTAGCAGCTGCTTCTACCATCCCTTACTGTCTGTTGTTGGTTTGTGTTTGTTGTTTCATTCTCTGCTTCTTTTTTGCACCAGAACTTTTAATTAGTATAGTATATGAAGTATTATATATGCAATGTATAGTATGCAACACACAACTCCTCTAAAATGTCTTAATGTTAACAGTTTTTTTAATTCACAATAACGTCAATAAAAACAATGCAAAATTAAAATAGGTTTTTACAGAAGGGATTTCATTCCATCTCTGTCATCCTCAGGCCAGAAGCAGCAGCAGATGTTTTTCTGCAGCAACCTGAGGAAGCCACTGAATCCACACATTTTTTTCTTTTTGACTTCTGAAAAAGCAAAAGGAGGACAGTCAGTGCCCTAAACTCACCACAGCAGAAAAAAACAGTTAACCACAGTGTAAATGGACCTGGTGGCTCAAATTAGTACGAGTAAAAAGACTTACTTGTCGTGGTGCAGAGGGATTTATCCACCCTGACTGGCTGCTCTGTGATGATCAGCTCATCCTGCACTTCAGTGATGACAGGATCTTCATCAGCAGGTCTCAGAGGAGATGGTGGAGTTGTAGCCACAGCAGAGTCTGGTTCTCTGGTGGGCTCCTCATTCTTTCTCTCTCCATCCAGGACTGAAGTAGTGACTTCAGCTGGAGGGGCCACAGAAGGTTGTTCTGTGTTAGGTGTAGGCTGCTGCACAGGTTCAGCCTGTTTGGCAGTGATGACTGGAGGTTTATCATCAGTAATCACAGGAGGTGATGGATCTCTGGTGGTCTCCTCACCCCAGAAGTCAGAGGTTGGTTCTTTACTTTTATTCTTGGCATCCAGGACTGAAGAAGTAACCTCAGCTGGAGGGGTCTCAGGAGGTGATGGAGCTAGCACAACAGCAGAGTCAGGCTCTTCGGTGGGCTCCTCACCCCTCCTCTCAGGATCCAGGACTGATGGTATGACCACAGCTAGAGAGCTCATAGGAGGTGAAGGAGCTGGAACCACGGCAGATTTTAGCTCAAAGCAAGGTGCTGGCTGCTCTGCTGTTTCACTGGACACCATAGTGACAGTCTGAGGCCGAAACAGTGCACAGATCTCTCCTGCTGCAATTTCAGTGATGATCTTAAGCACGTCTTTTTCAAAGCAGTTGAGCTTCTTCACCAAGACATCTTGGGTCTCACCCTGCTTAACCTTCTCCTGGATAGACAGGACCAAGTCATCTCTGATGCAGCGGGAGAAGGGGACCTGACAGTGCATGGAGGACAGAGCAGTGGAGACCTGGTCTTCAACTGCTTTGGTCACCCCAACAACCATTGCAAAAATTATAGTAAAAATGTGTCAAATATGAGTTACTGGAACTGAGGAGGAGCGGCTTCTGGGGAGATGAGCAACTTCAAACTCAACATCCCTCATCTTCATGCTGGTGTTTACCTCCCAAGCCTGAAACAAGCATGAGGTGTGATGATGAAACATTACGGCAAAAATCAAGTGTAATGGTTGAGTTGATCTCAAACTACCATTGAGTCTGTTCAGACTTGTGGTCTTACCAGCTTTAGAAGAGGCCTGACGTCAGCATCATAGTCCTCCAGTTCAAACTCCCAGAGCCTTCAAACAAAGAGAAATCACAAATGTAATTTTCACTGTTCCTCTTCCTCATTTCAGACAGAGATATGGTCAGGTTTATTCCTGGACTATGTGTTAGGGTGTATATGTTTATGTGTGTGTGAGAGAGTAACTCACTGCACTCTCATTGTGCTTTTGCTCTCCTCAACCAGGAACTGAATAATGTCTTCAGCAGTCACCTCAGATGGTAGCTGGTTGTTCTGCTGAAGCCAAAAGTTCATACACCAGTTCAATCTAAACATACAAGAGACAGGTCTTTATTTTAAAGTACACAACACTGTGTGTGAGATTTAATATTCAGTTTGATTGTGGTGTAGATATGAAAGCTACAGCAGGTCTTACCTGACACTTATATGAGCCCATGTGCCAGCAGGTCTGCAGAGCCCGCTCACATATGGGTGTGTAAAACATCACCTGTGAGGGAAACAAGATAATGATGCTCAGTAGTTTGTTACTCAAAGGTTTAACTCCATCTGAAAATGTTTTAAGTCTAATTTTAGCAAAATATATATGTATGTTGTGGGTGTATATCCAAATACAGAACAGTCAAAGCCACAAAATCAGGTTCCAGCTAAGTGACTGTAAGGCACTGCAACATGTTGCAAAGCTTATATATTACAAGTAAAACTCCCCAAACATAATAATTCAGTATTCAGATGAACATATCTATGAATCAGCTGCCAGTTGTAGAATACTGACCAAGGTACTGTCTGAGTAGTTGTAGTATTAGTAATATATATTATTACATTAGCCCTTTAACCTTCTGCTTGACCATTTGGTAGAGCACATTTTGACTCACTATATCTAAATGAAAAACATGTTTTACTTAATTCCACTTGTTTCAACCATCTATGCCACTCGGTTGAGTTACGTTACACTAAAAAAGTACACTCGATGTCACTGTGTTTTGAAATAGCATGCAGAGCTAATTAGTCTCCTCACAGGAAGTTAGCAAGAACAAAATCACTCCTGACACGAGGCCTCTGTTTGCTATAATTGAAAAAGGTAAGCTAATATTTTTTTACATATTATCGTGTCCTAGGACTTGCTGAACATAATTGTGTAACTTTGTAACTATGAAGTCATGAAGCGACATCTCAACTGTTTGGTAGAGGCCAATATTTCAAAAACTTTGGGGTCTGTTGATAAAAAAAACATTGGTTGCTGTTATTAGTGCCCCAAGGAAATAAAAAAATATAAAGAAAACATTCATTGCTTCATTCACTGCTTTGGTCTTGATGAGAAGGGTTAAAAAGATGTGTGATGGAACTACATCACAAAATCAGGGCTTGTTTAGTTCAGTAAAGTTCATATTCATTTAGAAAGCAATCACTCAGTCATGTAGTCTGTAGAGTAACTTTCTGCGTCAAACACATTAACGCTGAGAAAGATGAATTTCTCAATGTTATGAATATAAATTATTTTTTTATTATTATTATTATTATTATTATTATTATTATTATAAAATGTATCAAAAATATATCAACCAGTATAATCTTATACAGAGCCGGCTCTTGGTATAGGCCATATACGCAGTTGGCTAGGGCGCCACCTGCTGGAGGGGGTGCTGCTGAGCCCTCAAAAACAAAACAAACAAACAAAAAACAAACAATTAAACAATTAAAACAATAAACAAAATAAAATAAATAATAATAATAGATTTGTATCCCCAACTGGCACCCTTTACTCATACTTTGTCTTGAAAATAAAAAATCTGTAGGGGGTGGAGGGCACCAGACCATAATCTTGCCTGGGGCACCGGCTATGTGTGTGAGACTGCATTTTGCACTGGAAATAAAATGTTCAATATCCTCAGCTTGAATATATTTTTATATAGATACTTTCTATATGTTTTTTTCAATATCATTGTCAATAATGCTGTTGAACACCATGTGTATTACCATTTTTAATTTTCTATCTATTTATTTATTTTACTAATTTATCTGTTATTCTATTATTTTATTTGTGGATTTACCTCTTATACACATTACATCTGTCACTCTTTTCCTTTATTGTTTTTAATTATTATGTTGCAGTTTTGAGAAATCTTTGGTACAAGAATTTTCTTCGGGATTAATAAAGTTCTATCTTATTGTATCTTATCCTGTCCCTTAGTAATTTATCTGTATATCCAAGGCTTTTTAAATTAAATATTTAACCATGACAGAAGCACTGAGGTTTGGGGGACATATAAGGATCCAGGCTTAATATCACACTGGCCCCTGTTTGAAGCACCTAAATAAATGTGATCAGGAAATGGGGCTTACGATACTCCACCATCCAAAAACTGTTGATTTGAAATTTCAAGTGCAGAATAGTTATGCTGAAGAATTGTTTTCTATAGGTTGAGTTTTATGAGTCATGTCCTGTTTTGTTGTGTTTTTTGTGAATGAATGATTTTTGTTATTAAACTATGGGAAGCCTTTGTTTTTCAGGTCTTTCCTGTAAAGGAGATAATGTACCTCAAGAGACTTCCTGCTTTAATAAGAATAAAATAAATACATATATACAGCAAGTGCCATTCTGTCATTTATTGGGGTCCACTGACACGGTACAGAAAGAATTAGAGGCTCAGATTTTAAATATGCATTCCAATAAACATTCATGCCTTATAAAGTATCAGTTCATTACACAAACAGCAGAAAACATCATCTGGATAGACTTTCATCTGGTTTTATATGCGCAGCATGAGTTTTTTTTGTTGTTTGTTTAAATCCTTGTGCCACAGGTTTTGTCATTCAAAAAAGAAATCAAATCATACACGTGTTCCTCGAGTCCAGCCAGAAAAGAAAGGAAGTGTTAAAATCTGGCAGAGTTTAGATGTACTTGGCTTGTTTGAACCAGCCTGCAAACAATTTTTCATGGTGTCTTTGCTTTGTAAAAACATAGACAGGAACAGAGCTGTTGATTGGTGCTTTTGGATTACCTATGCAAGCTGTAAGGCAGGCACCTTCTAGATGCATTTTTGCAGGCGACATAAAGAGCCACCATTGCAGAAGTTGCTACAAATATGACCACATTCAACTCATCACAATGGGCTATTTCAAACCCTCAATAACCGACATTCATGTGGTGCATATGATTGCATCCATAGTAAACATGAGGGAGAAGCTACAGGCATTAAAAAGAATAAAAGGAATTAGATGTGTGACTTTAGTTCCTCTGGCGGTACACAGCCAGGTACAAACTGATAGAAATGAAACTAAATGTGCTTACATATCTGCCATTTTGACATCATTTTATCACAAAAATTGTACAAAATTTGAGTGAAACTAGAACCCTTAAATAAGGCTAAAGTGATAATCTTTGCATCATCTTTATCAACTTTCTAAACCTCTTTCCCCAGCACATTACAAGCTCAATTTTAAGAGTTAAATCAGCAACAGCAGATATCAAGTCTAGTTGCCTTTAAAGTGGTATTTCTAGATCATGGTCGCGTCAAATCTGCCACAGAGAGTTTTACAACATGTAACTGCTCCTCCTCCTACTCATGATTTCAGGATTGGGGTCATTTAAAATCATCACACAGAGGGAACACTTCCAGGATTTATGACCGTTGTTTTCAACACACCTTTTATAATCACAACCTACAATACCACTAACAGATTTTATGACTTTTGACCACTGATTCCTCCTGAAGATAACGCTGCCTTAAAAAGTTGCCATGTTTGTACAGTTTATTTATCATTGTTTGACTCATCTCATTCTATTTAGCGTAGAAGATTGCAAAAATGAACTTAAAGGGAGTCGCATTTCCCTTAAGAAAGAACTCATTCATTCTTGTTGCCTAAACTTAAAAGTTACGGTGAGGATGATTTCCACTATCATTATCACTCTGATGTAAAACGTATATCCTTTTCATATGTCATATTGTATGTTAATATTTTGTCCACTGCTGCGAAGGAGATTTCATTACCAGGGTGATGGACTCATGATCCTTCTGAGAAAACACTAAAAGGTACAATAATGTATCTCTTGATAAAAGGCAACAAAAGCTACAGTGTTGCGCCCTTTTGTTTTTTTCCTGAGAGCAAAGGGGCTCTGAACTAGGATCACTGGTGAGATCATAGTACCAATGTCTCCACTCTGAGTTAAGAGGCAAACTGGTCTCAGATCAGCCCCCTGTTTAAGGATACACCGTGAATAGAGAATTATAGCTGGTTCCTTGTCAGTTAAACCCGTGGCCCCTTTGGTCAACAAGCCTCATATGAAAAACAAAACACACATACAAACAACAGAAGGAATAAAACATGCAACACTTTTTTCAGGTTCTTCAAAACAAGCGAAACAAACTGTAAGACAAGCCGATCGAAACACTGGTTACTCATTCAGGAATAGTTGTTTGCATTCTCTTCTCTGCTGCTACAGAGTACCTGATAAACAGTCAGTCCTCATTTTTTCACAGTTTCACAGTAAACAGGAATCAATGAAGTCAGAAACTCTGCTGCTGAATATTTAATAGAATTAAAACGCCTTGGCTGTGAATAATTAGTAATGCCCTCCATAACTACTCACCAGTTTGTACAGATGTTCAAATCATTGAACACCTTCTCTGGAGCACAGCCATGCAGCTGAAAGCCGCCAAAGACATAAACGATGGTGAAACGTTCTGTTGATGGACCTACAGAACCTGACCACTGACTTCAGACTCGCAGGAAAAGAAAAACTGGGCAAAATATTAGAAAACTGAACTTGCGTAGGTGTAAGCTTTTTCTTTCTTCTGAGAGGCAGCTTTGAAGGTAGCATCAAAGTTTCTCTTTTTTTCCACGGATGTAATCCCCTTTTGTATTATAATATAGGTGTTGAATGAGTTTAAAGAGCTTCAGCACACAGAAAACAAAACTTTCCAAACAAAGTTCACCGTCAGAAAAGTATTTTAAACTTTCTTTCCATTGCAACCTTAACTTGTCTCCAGGTCTGACAGGAAGCGGGCAGCTACAGATACAAAACTTGGTCATCCTCAGCCAGAGTATGTTTGACGGTAGACATGAAAAAGGAACCCCATTTTAAGAGAGGCATGAAAAACAACAGAGTGGACGAGGAAAAAAGGAGAGGTATAAGATGCATGGCATGCAGTTGTGATGTGTATTTTTTGTTGTTGCTTTAAGAGAGGTTCTTCAAACCAGCGGCTCTCTCTTTAATCTTTTTGCTCCTCCTGCTGGACCTTGTTTACTTCTGCTCCTCGATCTCTCGTTTGACTTCCGCTACATAATGGTGATCTTTCCCATGAGCCACCTCCATGATGGCAATCGCCTGACGACAGAAAAAAAAAGAAAAGTATTTTAAAATAATCTAGAAATACACCACTTTCTTTGGAATGATTAAATTGCAAAAGAATGACGGCAAGAAACATGGCAAGTTGTTCTGTTGATTGACGTTCGAACGAGCACTTGACTCACCTCAAATCTCTAAACGTCTCTTAACTTAATTAGTTATTCTGACTGCAGATGCCTTTCACAGCTTACGTCTGCTTAATTTCATGTCCTCGGTATTTTCTACCTTTACTTTCTACACCAAATAATGGTGGATATGAGTATATGCACCTTCTTTAGAGCTTTGACTCCTTGTGTCTTCTTCTCCAGTCCCAAATACAGACGTCCCAGTTTCAGATACATGGACGCCACATTTAGAGAGTATGCTGGGTAGTGAACACTGCAGAGAGAATATGATTTATAGATCAAGCCAAGAAGTGAATACAACAGGAAACAAGAGCTAATCTATAATTAATGTCACATTTGTTTTTGTTTTAGTGCTATAAAAGTTCCCAAATATCAAGCTGTGAGAAATCAATAATAAAAGAAAAAAGAAATAGCAGATGTGGCTCAGTGTTATATACCACTGAAGGGAAACATGTTTAACATCATAAAGCTTGAGAGGGCACTAAAGGAACTCAGTATAACAGAAAACTTCATAGAAAAATTCTGTATTTTAGGCGAAGTTCATAAAACATCAATACAAACCAATCATTCAATCCTACAAATTCAGATACAAGACATTATTAAAAAGACTAAAATGGGCATATTAATCCCCATTCTTACAAGAACTGAAAGAGGTGTGAAGAAAATCTCATTACAAAACGTGTAGGTGAAGGGAGGGAGTGAATCAGTTAACTACAGACATCACAGCCTGCCTCCAAATAATGCTCCTCTGATTAGTTACTGAAAAGTTTACCCAGCATGATTACAGCAAAGAATGAACACATCCCACTGTGTCCACCCTTAAATTTATCCAGACTTCTGCGAACCTGAATAGACAAAAGGTCTGAACAAAAGAGATTAAGTTCTTACTCAACTCATCCTTTCTACAGGGCTTTCTAATCCGCCTCTGTGTTACTGCCTCCCTGCAGTTTACACCTCAGTTTACCTGTATGGCTGAATGATCTTCTCTCCGTAGCTCATAGCTCCGTCCCAGTCCTGCATGTAGAGACAGACGCCCATGGCCTGATACATCATGTGCAGCATGTAGACGTTGGTGTCTGCAAATATAGCTCCCATCTTCTCCAGGCTAAGCTCGCACATCTCCAGTAGCTCACTCGGGGGTGCCAGAGAGTCAAAGAACAATGACACAATGTCGAGAAAGAAGAGGAGGCAGGGAGGGAAAAGACTGTCCTCAATAAAGACAAACCGACAGACTATCTCAGAGGGGAAAGACTTGAAAATAAAAAGTGAAGAAAAAAAGGGGGCCAGAGAAATGCGGTTATAAAGTGAGGAGGAGGATATTCTTGTAGTGTTTGGCTCTCCTGAACTCCTCGATGACATTCCTGGCGTAACGAACCATGGATCTGATTTCTTCTGGCTCTGGTGGGGAACTCAACTTCCTAATCTCCATTTTTTCTTTGTCCTAGAAAGACGTGGAAAACACAGAAAGCAGATGTAACACGTGACATATCCTACACAAGATGCTCTAAATATAAATATATATTAAATATATTCATTATTATAAGATTTCAAAATTTTGTGTCTGGATTTCATACTACTGTACTCACTAATTCTGACCAGTGAGTGGTTCACTTTGGGGTGACAACATTAGAAGTACAACAGTATGCACGTCACACTAAACCTGCTTCATTTTTTAACTGTGACACTGATTTATTTTTTGACATTGCATCACATAAGGGCTGAAAATTAGTTAAAAATCTGCTGGTAGATCAAAATGAAAAAGAATCACATTTTAAAAACCAAATATACAGCAGAACTGACTCTAATGTTTCAAAATCAACATAGGTCTACTGTTATTTCTTGACAAAACAAATACGGTTCCCAATGAAACTACATTTATCTTAAAACACACAGGGAAGTAGAACGCTTAAGTCTGAGCTCATGATAAAATGAGCAGTAAACTATAAAATTAATTTAATTTTCACCCTCATACAAATCACACAGGTGGCACTTCCTGTCCCCGTCTGAGCTTTTGATGTACATATGAGGCATACGTGAAGCACGCATATTAATAAGTACTATATAAATATGGGACACAGCTACTAAGTTACAACAGTTACTGAGGTACGACGTCAAACACAGGAAGGCAGTAACACAAACAGCAGAAACACCGACAGCATGAACCTGCAGTGTCTCTCAGCCACAACAGCCAAAACAGACACTTTTTAGTATCTTCCTCACATCAACAAAGCACAGAGGTTCCACCGCGCCTACAGTCTATTTATCAAAGATCAAACACTGTATGTAGGTGTATGAGCTTCAGAGAGATGAGTCAACAGTACCTTAGACTTGGAGGTGCACTCAGTACACTGGCATGTAAAGAAGTAGGAATCCAACAACCTCTCTCTCCTGTCCTCGGTCGGATAGAGCAGGTCTATGTAACTGTTAAAGATCTATGGAGAGAAAAAGAGAAAAATAAGAGAAATCACGTCTCCTTTGCATCAGTTGAAAGAAAGACTGTAATAAGCACATGCATTTCT
The DNA here is from genome assembly GCA_023238725.1 of Scortum barcoo. Lineage (NCBI taxonomy): Eukaryota > Metazoa > Chordata > Actinopteri > Centrarchiformes > Terapontidae > Scortum > Scortum barcoo. The sequence continues at coordinate 23,841,647 of CM041531.1, forward strand.
TTGTGACTGTATGTGGTCTCAAAATTGCTGTTAATGTGAAACATCTTGCTCCCAGTGTTGACTCACCTCCTCTCCGGGGTTTATCTCTTTAACAGCTCTGACCTCAGCCACTGTGCCTTTATAGGTCACTATGACATTCGGACTACAGCTGTGATTCATCAGTGCTACACTACAAGGAAGAAAAAGGAGGAGATGCACATAGTTTTAAAAAATAAAATCTGAGAACTGTGGTGAAAGCATCACATTTAGCAGTTTTATGATGTTGATCGCTATGACATGATGATTTATGTACATTCTACACAGCCTATTACAAAAAAAGAGAGAAAATAATAATTAAGTAAATAAATAATTAAGCAGTTGAGATATAATGGCTGCAAGGAGACAGACAGATAAAGGAGGGAGAAACCGGGGGAAATGAGAAAATGATTTGTAACATGTTGACAAATACAGTCCTTTCTGATTTCATCAGTAGAAAAATACAAAGATGAATGGATAAACTGTTGAATGATGATGATGTGCTGACATGAATGACTTACTCGGGAAAAACAGCTGATCCCAAATGGGAGAGCTCCTCATCCTCTATGGTAAAACCATTACAGTTAACCTGGAGTCACACAGATCAAAAAAAGGAGACACCAACAAACAGGTGGAGAAAGGGAACAGCAGCGTTAGTAATATGATAAAACAACTTGCATCAGCTTCTGCTCGCTTGCTCTTGGACCCCACCACCCCCCCACCCACTGAATAGGAGGAGGAAGACATCCGGTAGTAGAGATTAATTGTAGCTGTGAAGCCAAAGAGGCTGTGGGTGTAGCGTGGAGAGAAAGGAGAGAGCAGCACTGACAGACAGATCAAATTATAGAGCTGTAGAGTTAAACAGACAAGGCCGGAGGCTGTGTGGGATACGGATCCTGGTTTCACCTCGACATGCGCTTCCTTCAGGGTGTATCTACTAACAACTGGTAGAGTGAGAGGACAAAAGATAAAAAAGGTGTGTGAGCACAAGTATTAAGCATGTGTGAGTATGGGCAGTGCACACATGCAAACTTGCATGAGTACGGGCAGTGTGCACATTTTGCACACTATGTGTCAAAATGTTGTGTATGTTGAAATCCTGCATGTCTATGTTGCAGGCTGAGAAAGGCCAACACCCGTCTATGTGTCAGCCAAAACCTGCTCTCCTACCCAATCAGACAGCAGTAACACAACACACCCAAGATTCTGGATCATTCTAGGATCAGTGTCAGAAACTAAAAATCTAATTTATTAAGCGTCTGGAAAGGGCACCTCTGTAACAGGCAAGCAATATGTATACTTCAATATCTGTTGAAGCTAAATGATTATGTTTAGGGACGATACTACTGCTGCGGAAGTGAAACCTGGAAAGACGTAATTAAAAAAGGTCAGCAAGCCACACCAGCCACAATTACAACTGGCGTCTCCACAGCTCTACACAGAGCAGAGTGACTGTAAAGATACTACCAAAGAAACCAAAGAAGAGGATAATCAGGTGTTACCTGTGCAAAGAGTTCAGTGAGAGCCTGATCGCTGGGGAGGTCACTGATGTGTCTGGAGTAGAAGTGGTGCAGAGCTGCGATGTCTGTCTGGTTCATCTCCTCCTTCTCACTGTCCATTTTATCTAAATCTGGAAATGGCAAAGAAACACAGACAGAAAAAGAGCAGGAGAGACAGAAAATACGGACAGAGAGGACAAAAAATAAGAATACACGGTCAATTATGGAAACCACACCATCATAGAGAAGATCACTCTGAGTGTTCATTAGCTTAGATTATTTGCTGTTGAGGTGCTCCCCAGGGGGTGAGCCGCTCTTCCATCTTAAAAAAAGAGATTATCAAAAGGTACAAATTACTTTAAATACAAATTCCCCCTTGAGAAAATCAGAGAATCAACCAGGAAAGGTACTTAAAGCACTTAAGCACTGGCACTTGGCGGATCCACAATAATAACTCTAAATAATGCCATTGCTGAGAAAAGGGATTAGAAAATAGATGTATAAAATGGTGTAAAGAGATAAAGACAAAATATTAAAAAAATATATAAAATTCTATGTGTCTGTTTTTCATTTGTTACCACTATCATAATAATCAACTAACACTGAGTACTTGTACTAAGAAACCACATGATAAAGTGTAGAATATGCTGTTGGTATAGGCCATGTGTCATTGTCAATCACACACACACACACACACACACACAGACAGCAGCTGGCCACTGATTTGCTTTGTGTGCATGAGAGACAGGTGTGAAGGTTAATTCTGTGACAATCCTCTGATGACACATCTGAGCCTGCAAAAACAGCTCAGGCTAAATGATAATACCAAATGGAGCAGAGAAAACAGTTTGTGGGGACTTGGACAGCAAAAAGTCTTGCTTCTATGTGCTTTGGCAAATACAAACACATGTTCAAGATTAATGGGAGCAGCTTCACCAGTGTTCATCGGGGCTTAACCTTCATGCAACCTCAATACAACAGTTGAGTAAGCGAGGTGCATAAAATCAAAGCAGAAAAAAGGCTATAATAATACCATAAAGACTTTATTTTCCTCTCTGTAATTCTTTTAAGTAGGTATGGGCTCATAAAGTAAACAGAGAACATATTTTAACACCGCTGTCTACCAGAGAAGAGGGCTGACTACCTTGCTCAAGGGCACGGTGGCAGTAATTTTTAAAGGAGGGGTAAGAACATGAAATTACAGCACCCAGGCGCTTGGGATTTAAGTCCCAGCGCTCTACAGACTTGGAGTGAATGAAAGAGACAGAACCAGGACTGGAGGCTACAGAAGAGGATATTAATAGACACACTGCTAGAACTGCAGAGAGAGATCACACACACACACACACACACAGAGCACCATGTAACTAAAAGTGCAAGCAAATGTAACTAAACATGCACTCTTATGTATTCAAATGTACATACAGAAACACATAAACACACACTTACGGGCTTCAAACTCTTTGAGCAGTAGCAGCCGTTCTGAAGGAGTGCGCTCTGTGGTGACTCTCTGCAACGCAAAACACAGATGAGACGTGAGATCATTTTAGTCAAAAAATCAAATCATGCTCAATAAAATACAAAATTACATAATCATTTTTAATGTATTGCATTACAATAACAAATTGTTCTGTTAAATACTTTCTGGTCAAAAAAGAAGTTGGTTAAAACACCGTAAAAATGCAACAACTGGATGGCACTTTTAATTTAAACTCTAGTGAATTTGCCGGTGAGAACAAGTGATCTCTCTGAACTGCAGTACGTGAACGGCAAACACAAAATGAGTCCAATCATTACATCTCTGCTCCAGCAGCTCACAGCTGGCTTATTGCATAAATTAAACAAATTATGGTCTGACTCATAAAATTAACGCATTATCAAGCTGGCCACTTATTTCATTTGACTCTTTATCTTCTTTGAAATTTGTTTAATTTTTTTTCACAATTTCACAGCCATCAGGTTTCAAATATAGTCCATAGTCATTCGGTTTTCCATGTACCTGTGAAGGCAGGAAAACCACAGCTCTAACTAATAACATTACTGACTGATGCAGAGTCTTTAGGAGTGCCAGAGAGGCAAGCAACCATGATACATTACAAACAGTACTGATTAAAAACAGAAGTTTACTGACATTTCTACTTCTTACTTTACCTGTTTCATGATGATTCTTGCCACCAGTCTGACGGTCTCTGATGGACACCAGTTTTCCCCATAGGCACACATAGCTACACACTCCAGCTTATGCATAGGCCAATCACCTCTCTGCATATAAACACAGAGAAAAGGACAGAAAAAACTACACTTACCAACCCTCCAATATAAATATACAGAGAGACAATGAAATGAACACAGTTAATGATTCTCAAAATAAAAACTAGATTTTACTGCAGTGCATACAGTGTGTTTTGTGCCATGAAACTAAAACTAGATCGAGGCAGAGGGAGGATGGACTGAGTCGTCATAGCAACAGCAGCGTGTGCTTTCCATTTCTCGTCGGAGCTCTGCTGAAGTGGTTCTCAGTGTGTGTGGTCCGAGGTCCCAAGGTGGGTCACAAGAACAGTAAAATGAGCTCTTTCAATTCACTCCATATTGCTACCGGTGAAGCAAAATGGTCGTCTCTAGGCACAACACAAAGAGCTCAAACTGACTCAAACAGGACAATAGCTCGGTCTATTCTCATTCTCTCTGCCCTTTTATCTGAAAACAGACAGCAGGAACAAGACAAAAACAAAAGACAAAAACACATATTTGTAGGACTTTTTGGTATAAAAACTTCATTGTTCATGGTCAGTTGATTTAGCTAAATGTGGCACACAGAAACTATAACCCCTGCAGGATAAAGCACAAAGAAGAAACAGAAAATATTCTTACCTGACAGTCCACATTACAGTAATAGGCCTGCTTACATTTGCCACATTTAAAGAGGTCTTCTTTCCTGTAACAACATGAAAACACAACACGTTACTCCACTACAGCTGTGAGAGGTGGACCAGGCATTCAATGGTCTCAAACAATATGAAATTACATGGTGCACACCTCCATCTGAGGAAACCCCTGATGCTTTTCAGTGGGCGAACGTGAAATTACATGAAATAGTTTAACTAATACACGTCTGATACATTTAGTTACTCATATTCATTCACATTGATTGGTAATTTGACCATGAATGAGACATTCTTGCGGGTTTATCTCAGTCTTGCGTCAAAACGTAGGCTACACAGACGCACAACGCACAAACATGCAACAGTGGTTACTGGAAACAGAGGCTGCACCAAAACAAGGAAATTTTCAGTGAAGTGCCTGAAATCCAATATTCCAAAAAAGTGCCTAAAAAAGGCAGCATGTCTAAAATGTCCAGGTGAAGGAGGACAAAGTACTCAGATTTCACCCTTTTTTTATTTGTCTAAATTTACATCACAACAGACCACCACAGAAAACAACAGAAGTTAGTTAGCTGCTAAAATTTTATTCAAAACTACTTCATGTGCGTCATCATTTCAACAAACATTTCAAGCCCGTTTTTGTACCAAAAATGCAAATCTCAGGTGATTAAAGGTCACTGTTACAATGAAAGAAACAAAAGAGTTGGACAATGTTTCTGACTGTAGAAGTAGTAAATACTCACACGTCCACCCCCCCTTAGTGAACACACGCACCTCTGGCCTTCTCATCTCTTGGCTCCTCCTCTCTTGGGACACATGGACTGATATTTATAGCACCCTAACCTTTTACTGCTCTACAAAACTCAACAGCGGTGAGGACGCCTGCCTGCGTGCGTGCATGTGTGTGAGAAAGTGAGTGGGGGTTCATTTAACTCTAGAAGCGACTCTGTGTGTGTCACACTGCATTAGATCTAGAGAAGACAAGTGGGCTGATACTTAAGGGATCAGAGCACTGAGTTATAACTTTCTTTTACACACAGTTCACATACACACACCTACACACGTCAGCGCTCTCTGATGAGTGCTGCAGGCCGGCCTTTCTAATCACTCCACATCCTACACCCTGCAAGCATGGACCGAAAACTACCAACACATGACTCAAATCATTGTTATTATTCTCTTCTAACATATGAGGTGAACTTTAAACCTAAAGAAACAATGAAATGACACATGAATCCTGCAGGTTGTCTCTCTGTAGCTTGAAGTTAAAGTGAATTGAAGTGTAGGGTTTATAGGAATGAGCAGGGGCTGCCTGTTTCTGAAGCTCAGAAATAAAGATAATCAGGAAAGACATTTAAAGGAAATCAGAGACGTGCTTCTTTCTCTGAGTGTGAGTAACCACTGAAGACCATGTGCTGGCTTACTGCAGGGAAACGTGACGTCTTTGAACGCACCAGTGAGTTGTTGTAGGTGAATGTTGTCGTGTGTTTTAGTCTCTTCTGACAGAAAAATATCACTGCAGTGTCCGTCAGGTGAGCTGCTGTCTCACCGCACTGACCCATTTCAGTCTGCACCGGCAGGTAATACGTGTGTGTGTGTGTGTGTGTCCACAGGTCTACAAGCTAACATGGCGAAGTAAACCAGGTCATCCGGAGGTGAGCTGGACACGACTCTCCTTTTAGTTGTGCAGTTTTCAGCTACAAACAAACAACACGCCGCAGGTAGCTGTGTGTGTGTGTGGTCACCTGGTGAAGCAGTGCTCGCAGTGCGCCCCCCTCTCATTCACTGTCAACACGTAGGAGTAGGCAGGGCAGGCGAACACCAGCTCCCCCACAGAGAAGTGCCTCACCGCCCGCAGCCCTCTGCCGCTCCCCGGGCTCAGGAAGCGCTCCGTCCCCTCGATACCTTCGTTCTTCATGGTTCGTCCCGTTCACGGTGCTCCGCTCCGCCGCAGCCCGACCGTCCCCTCCGTCCGTCTGCGGCTCAGCCTCTGACCAGCCCAGCCTCGGCCCCGTCTTCCTCTGCGGGCATCTGCCTGTGTCCGGTCCGGCAGCGAGCGCCCCCTGTCGGGCAGGCGACGACAGGCGGACCCACTGATGCAAGTACTGACACTGGGAGAAATACTCCAATCGTTTGCCTGTGATCGTTAATATAAATATATAAGTAAAAGTCCGACATTCAAAGACAAACATGAAATTAACATATGAAAAGAAATGTAGCTTTAAATAATTTAAAGTACTTTATATAGTGCTGGAGCAGTATATGCATCATTGGAGTAGGAGATCATCATCACACACCTGTAAAAAGTTCATTTTTCAGCTTTGTGACGATGAATGTTCCTGCTAATCCAAGAATGGTTTAAATAGTTTAAGAAATTGGAGGATTTTCTCATCCACGAAGAAACACTTAGTCCTTCAGTTCATCAGAAATAAAAAAATCACATTCAAAATCACCAAATGTGGTTTTTCACTGGACATGAAGGGTAACAACAATAGAAATGTGAAAAGTGACTAAAGGTGTGAGACAAATGTGGTGAAGTAAAAAGTACAATATTTGCCTCTCAACTGTGGTAGAGTAAGTGCGAAGTGGCATAAAATCTTAAAACTTAAGTACCTATAACTTGTAGTTAAGTAGAGTTTTTGAGTAAATTTACTGCTCTGATATGAAAATCATCACCTGCCATCATACTGCATGCTTACCTTGTCTGGTGTCTTTGCTTGGCTTTTTATTGAGGTCTGTCAGATTGTGTCCCCTCGGGTTTTACCTATAGTGTCTGACCTCTATAATTTACAATGATGTGATTAAAATAATAACACATTTTATTTATAGAGCACTTTTCATGGTACTCAAAGAGGCTTTACAGTTGATTCTGTGTCGTCAGGTTTAATCTGTCTGCTTCATTAATCTGTATTAATTGCCTGCATTGTGCATGTCGGTGTTTTATCCAGTTCAGCTGCGTCATATTTTCACCTAATGTGTTTATGCTTGCTTCTCTTTGTTTAGCTTTATTGTTGTTTTGCTGTCTGTGTGTATCTTTCTGTAGATCTGACCTCAGCACTGTGTCCAAATAGGCCACAGCTACTAAAAACTGTCAGAGTCAGACTGGTCGTGTGTGTAAACATACTTAATTAATAAGAGTTTTGGGCATTAAATATTCATATTAATTTCAAGGAAACTCATGCAAATGTTTGTGTCAAGGTGCCCCACAGATAATTTAATGGATAAAGATTGAATTTTAAAGCATCCGGTTACCAGAGTACACACTAACAGATATACATCACTATGACAGATATCTGTCATAGTGATGTCCTGTACTATATAAATAGAAGTACCGTACCATTCGTTTTTGTACTTTCTCATGGTTTAGGTTAAACTAATTAGTTCCAGTTAAGGAGAGTCTTAATACAGCATACAAGGATAGTGTCCAAAACAATGTCCAACATGAAATGACTTTCTGAATTTAAAGATCTTTAGATCTTTTACTGACCCCATCCCACACCTTGAGGATGAACTGAAACACTGAGCTGGACCTTATCGATCCACCATCAGCGTCAGGCCTTAAAGCTCTTATGGCTGAATGGAAGCAAGTCTCTGCAGTCAGTCTCAAGGGAAACCTTACAAGAAGAGTGAAGACTGCTACAGGAGGATGTTAATGTGTTTGGAGAGGTGTTCGCATTGACGTCACATTTAGTGGGGAACACATTCTATGTTTCAGTAGAGAACCATTTCTGTCTTATCCAGCTGGTGCAAAACACAGCTTGTGACTCAACATGAAATTTCCTTATTTGCTGCTTGTGTAACTAGGTTTTGCATTATAAATGTGTCACTACATAAACCACATCGCTTTTGTCCTGGTAGCCTTCTCTGCTGAAGGAAATATTACCCATCTGCATTGTTCTTGAGGCTCAGCTCATGTCAAAGCAACTCTCTGGCTTAGATGAGTCATTACTTCATTTTATTTATTTATTTTTTTTACAGTGCATTATGCGATCACTAGGACCACTATAATGATGCCTTGTAATTTTTTAATTAAAAGTCTTCTGGGACTTTTATTCTGATGTTGCCCAACATGCTGCGTCTTTGCACAGCGTATGGGTGGTTAAACTGCCGATCCCACAATATCAAGATCAAAATCAGCGAAACAACATTTGACTGATGAGTGGAAAAAGCTTCTCGTTTAAATATTTATGCTTCAGAATATATGAAAAATTTATGTTTGGCTGCAACAATGTCCATCCTGATCCAGATCCAAGGCTGCATGTTTCAAAACTGCAGCTTGCCAACAGAAACACCATTAAACTTTACATTTGTGTGTGTGTGTGTGTGTGTGTGTGAGTTTATGTATCTATAGCTCATGAGGCAGACCAACATACTTGACACAGTTTAGTTTATATATATAAATGCATTTATTTAAGTTAATCATTTCTCCTCATTCAAAGTTGAATTTCTGCAGTATCTATAAAACAGGGAACAGTTAGAAGCGCTGTACAGTCTGACAACAAAACTAGGAACCGCGGCTGAGTACACTGTGTATATATGTACATACTGTACACACACTGATGTAGGTATATACAAAAATATACACTTTTACATGTGTGACCCCTCGTGCCATATCACCCACCACTGTCATTCAGTGAAAACTCATCATTGCCCCTCCTCACTGATTACTGTTTTACGTTTAATCTGTCATTACTGGCTGATGACACAGTCTAGTGTCTTCTGTGCGTGTTAAGCCCCTCTTGTGCCCTGACCAACACACACACACATACACACACACACACACACACACACACAGACTGTTAGTGTCACACGCAGCAAAAGATGGAGAAGCTTAAGCAGTCCTGAGCTGGATGTCTCAGCGGGGCTTTTCACATATCACAGACAGGGCTCTTCTTCTGTTAAGCCTAAGAAGGGAATTTGAGGTGGGCTGAAGGGGAAACAATTCCCTCGTGTTAAATCATACACGACTCTTCTCCTTGTTCAGGGGAAAAGCTTGAGAAACCACAACGCTCGACCTTTAGATCTCCTCTATTTTTAAACTCCCACCAAATAAACCCTGTTGATTGTTTCCCTCCAAAACACAGTGAGTATGAGTGAAGTCCTGCTGGCTCGGTGGGGAGGACGCTCTCGTTCACAGACTGGTGATCAGGTTTACACCTCCTTTCAATGACAATAAACACGGCTGTCTGCAAGATTGGCAATGCTCTTCCTCTTTTTCAATGATGCTTTTAGCCATCTTTGCCTCATTAAATGTTTTGCAGCCAAATTCAAAGACATCAGATAAGGATATTGTCAGATTTACCCCCGTGGCCACTATAAAGCTGACACCAGATCAGCAGCTAAGAGCCGTCCTCCTCCTCTGAGTGTGTCCTACAGGTAGAAATGAGACAAGGAAGAACAATGAGATACACGACACACTGTTATCTGCTGCTCATTCTGCATTTCCAAAGACTTTTTTTTCCATCTTCTAAGTCTTCATCATACAGAGAAAAACAGGAAGGAACTTTGGCACATTGTGCTAAAGATGTAAACATTTAATCATCCAATCAAAATGAGGCGCTGGACTACTTAATCATTACAGTCATTTCCTCTTTTGTGGAACACAAAAATAATAAAAAATAAAATCTTTTCATCTTCACAAGAATAAGACTATTTTAAAAAGAAAAGGCTTTAAACAACAGATCTGAACTGCTTTAGCAGGCAGCGTTGCCACGGTCACTGTTGCAGGTGTGTACAGTTTTGTTCAGTTTCCACCGTCTGGCCATTTAACAGTTATAAAACAATACAAAGAACCAGAGACAAAGAAAATGTGATTAAGAAAAGACATCTGGTCATGCGTTCTGCATCAGGAGTTTCCTACCTTGAGTCCCTTTTTCTTTCTTTTTCTGGTTCTTTACATGTTACCCACGAGAGGCGTTACAATAGAGGGCACTATACACCAATTAAAAACACCCTCACTGACAAGGGCAAAAGGCCAGATACTTTGAAATCAAAGACCTTTTGGTTTGAGGTTCTACCCTATCCCACAGGCAACATTTCAGCATCAGAATTTAATAACAAATGGTCATACTTTCTGCACAGTTTGTCAGAATGATACCAAATCAGGAGATGATCTGCCACATCACCAGACGGTGGGGTATAAAGGAATTATTTATCTAAAATTAATCTACCTGCATCAAACTTATCTGAAGGAAGCCTAGACTTCACACCTTCCCCCTGAATTATCATCACGTCTACACCCATCAGGCTCCGACAAACAGCTATAACTGCGTCATAATGTTGTGAGCTGTACTCCACTGAAGCCATCGGTTCGACTGCACACACTGGATGCACAATTAAGGAAAATTAATTCACAACTTAAAGTCCAATCAGCTCATTAGTTTTACAATTATTGATTTGAAACATTCTTAAGAAATCAAGACACATTTAGTTTAGGATTTTCCAAATAGAACGAAAAAAAAAACCCACTCAACACCCAACAACCCATTATTCATCAGTAAATCTGACCTCCTGATTAGCATAAAATCTAACTGGAGAACTAAATGAAATTATGACTCTAGAGTCTGGTCACCATGGCAACACAAAACTTTCCTCCCATCTGGCCTCGTGCCCGCGGGGTCCCAAACACAGTGCAGCAACCTATCAAGTCGCAGGATAGGCTTTCCAACCAGCTGCAGTTTCAGCTGACCTGCTCCACTCACTCTGCTTATAACATATAAGACAAGGCAAAACGACAGGGAAAAAAACAACAATAAAAGTGACGGAACTGGGTATGGAAAATGTCAGACAACGCAGCAAACATGGCCAGCTGTCTTTGTCAGTTAAAAGTGAAACAGAGAGGATGTTTGACATTAAAGAACACTTGAGGCTGCAGATTCTTTCTATTCAAACAGAGAAATAAACATAGTTTTAAAGGCTGTTTCTCTTGTACAGCATATCTGTTCAAAGATGCTTCATGTTAATGTCGTTGCCTTGAAGCTGCCAAGTGATGATTCGCTCCAAATTTGATCAAAACCGATTTCCCCCAAACTGCACCGTCATTACTAATCAATGAGTAACAGCACAGAGGATCACAGCAGTTTGGATGAACCCACGTCGAAGCCCAGAGAGAGACTAGCGTTGCAAAAGACGTGCAACAAACAGAGAATGTACTGTAAATTGGATCAGTAACACTACCAAGAGGAAAAAAATTAAAGGACAGCGCCGTTTTGTTCCACAGAATAAAGCCGCTTGCCAAAATAAACAAAAGGTGTTCTTGTTTGCACTTAAGCAAAAAAAGAGCGGTCCTGTGTGTGCAGTGAGGAGAAAAACTGCTCACCTGCAGCAGAAACAGAGTGGGGACGAACAGTAAAACCTTGTTTATTGCAGTTTCAAACTTCTGAACAGATGGCTCATCTAACAGGCACAATGAAGAAAAAAAACCCCAACATGTTGATGGGAAACACTACTGAGTGTAACTGTGGGGGGGCTTGTTAGTGATACATGCAGCTTTTCAAAACACATGTGCATGCACATTTCTTACAGTTTGACTACAATCTAGCCTTTTCTTTTTGCACGATATCTGTCCTCAAGCTGGAATAAGCAAGGTTTTACTTTGTCAACAAAGGAGAGGGGCCTCGGATGTCGAATGCAAAATGCAAACACACGAGCCCCAGTGTTTCCTTCTACTGCCGTGAAACAGCCGGCTGGGGTAAGTTGAGAGCACAGAAACAAACATCTGAATCATGTCTATGCTGGCTGATCTGTAAAATGTCATCCTTTAGCAGCCGACAGCTGTTAGAGCTCAAGAAAAAAAAAGCTGCAACATTAAATCCAGTTGAGGTGTAAGTATTAGACAGTAAACTTCCTACAGTGGCAATACAGACAGAGGCAAAGGAAATCAGCGGTATTAGCAGTTAAAGAGCAGCGGGAGCATGTGAAGAAAAACTTGTTTAATCGCTCCTCTGGTTTTTCCTGAAACACAAAACATCCATTTGAAATTTGGTTCCATTTCTTTCTTTTTTTTTCTTTTTTAGTAAATAAAAAAAAATGGTTAAGAGATTTTTTTGTATTGTTTCTTAAGAGACATAATGGTGTACAAGTGAAGATGCTGTAGCAGCCAATGCTACAGCCAGAAGACAAACAGTAAATCCTGAGGGTGGGCTTCAAGACACTTCCTGGTTTCAGGAACTGCACTTCCTGGCCAGACCGGCGTCAGGCCCCATCCAAAGCAGAGAAGCTCCTCCCTGAACCCTGTTTCCCCCTCCCCAAGACACAATCTGTAGGAAAAAAAAATATAGAAAACAAAAAAACTCCCACAGCATCCTTCTCTCCACCTTGCCTGTCTTTTGTCCATCAATCCTATAAACCAATGAGAGTAAATGAGAGGAAAAGCTCAAGGACTCAAGTCCATTTCCTCCCTTAGTGTCACTCTACACCCCAAACCTCACAGACTTCACATCCTGAAGCCTCTAATCCATCATTGCGACTCAATGTGGTCAAAACAAAGAGGGAGCACTGGAGGAGAGCAACAACACCAACATCCTGTTCTTTCCAGAACAGGGGAAAAAAAAAATCCTGCGAACCTCTGTGAAGAATTAACAGCAAGAAATAAGAAAATAAAATAATTACAAAGTAAAAATGTGAAAGAGTTCAATTTCACCAGCATTAAAGGAAGCAGAAGTACAGAAAGAATTCACTCGTCGTCTGGAACCATCAATGAAACAACACTGAGGTATGTAGTTTGGATGGAAAGCCTCTTCATCGCTTTTATCCTCGTCTTGATCGTCACTGTCACCATCCGTACACCAAATACAGTCAGCTTCCTGTTTTACTCCTGTACGGTCTACAAGCCTCTCCCCCACTGAGTGTTTTTTTTTTTTTTTTTTTTTTTAAATGGGAGGGGTGAGGTGGGGGAGAGGTTTATAGACATCACTGGCTGTACTTCTGAGGAGGAGGAGGAGCGAGAGGGATCCATTAATCCATCGTGTTTGTCTTTCTCCTCAAGTCTTTTCTTTATCCGGGTCTCAGAGTCTGTTGGCGTCTCTTAATCTGATATCCAGCTCTTCCCAGGGTCTGTAGCGCCCCTATGATTGTAAATTGAGAGTGAACTTCCACTGTTGGTTGAGACTCGGGCTGCAGACCTCCACGGTGAGGCCGCCCATCCTGGCACTGCGGCTGTCCAGGCAGAGGTTACTGCCCACGTGACGAAGCTTCGAGTTGGACTCAATCTGCTCCCATTTCTGGTAAGACAACGACGCATTGACATGAACATCATAGGTAGCGTGCGAGAAATGTTACAAACCTGCTTTGATGTTTGCGAGTGCGGCTCTGGTTTTTACCTGTCTGCTGTCATTCTCTCGACAGCCTTGTAGTTTGATGAGCGAGCCAGCCGTTCTGTCCACCACAGTCAGACACAAGTCCATGTGTTTGACTGACTTGTCCTTGGTCAGGGCCCACTCCTTAACAGAAACAGATATATATATTTTAGAACACAACACGGCTGCACAGTGCATGTTTCTTTCTATTTTCCATTCATTTTTCAAGTAAACAACAAAGTATACAATATATTCTTTTGAAAAAAAGTTTTCCGTCCATTTTGTTCCTTATTATGAGATTAATTGTTTCCAGTAAACAAAAGACTGCATTAAATCAGGTTTTAAATATGAAATGACAATTGGACAAAAGACGTCTTCATCCGATTGGTTGATCAAGTAGGTCATATATGAAATGTACGAACCGGTTTGTCCTCTTTACACGAACAAACCAGAATTACTGCCCTGTGGTTGTATTCCTCTGCTAACCATGTTGCACTTTACACCCATGTCTGTCCAGACTCATAATATACTGAAGTGAAGTGTATATTATAGTGCTGTCTTCACTCAGAGTCTATTTTTACAGAAAAGTATAGAGGACTGATAGAGAGCTTTGTGAAGTGATGCAATAATAATAACCTGAAGCTCTATATCTGCAAAACCAATCAGTGTCATTGACTGCCAGAGGAATAGGAGGCCCCCTGGTTGTCATCCAGGGAAAGGAAGTGAAGAGTGTGGACTCATACAATTCATAATTAGTTCTTGAGATATGGCTAAAAACATGTTTTGTGAGATTGTACTGATCTTTGACAACCAAATTCTGATCAGTTCATGAAGTTGAAGTGGACACTTGGGCCGAATTTGAAGTTCCCTCAGGGGGTTCCTGAGATATCTTTATTGTCTATTGCTGGCACAGAGGCATAATACAAAAGACTGTTATTCTATTCTATTATGGTTTGTACTGTGCCGACTTAAGGAACAATAGCAGTGACAGATACCAGTAATACATTGCTGGACTTCAGTTCAGTATCCATGCTATATTATACCCTGCAATAACTCACACCCACAGGAAGTATTATTAGCTGTGTTGTCACTTACATGTTTAATTGCTGTAAACAGAGGGTCTTTGTTAGCCAAAGCTGCAGTTCAATCTAGATTTGTGAAACTTTGTCTAACAAGTAAGAGTTTGCAAGTTATGCAATATTGCAAAATGACTGAGGTAAACCAGACCCATAAAGCCACTGCTCTTTAACTCTAAGTGACACCAGTTTACCCAGTGAGACCACTAAACCTGTCACTCTATTTTTAGGGATAAACTACTGGAGCAACTGCAGACACAAACACATACTGTACACCCTCACATGTTTTTCTCTTTTTAGTCACCAGTCTTGCTGAAACATTTCTTATTTGCCCTTTTTCCTTCAACCTGTTCTCTCACCCGTAGTGCCACCACCTGCCACCCGGGTGTCTTTAGAGCAAAGACAAGCTGACCTGTGTGTGTCGGCGTAGTAACGCTACCTGGTTTCCCCCAGCATTATGGCATTCGTAGACGCCCACCACCCCGTCAGCAAAATGACCCAGGGTGTCCAGACAGTTTCCTCCCTGCTGCAAAGCTCCAAAGGCTATGTCCTGGTGATCTGGGACTCTGAACACACAGACACGGTCACTGATACGTTTTAAATTCAAAGCAGAATGCATGTACTAAATTTACTGAAATACTTTCCATCTATTAATCATTTAGAAACAGTGTATTGTGACGCTAATTAGGACAGAAAGAGCAAAATAGAGAGATGCATGCTTTCTTCTGGGCAATGTAACCTTTATGTTATTACAGATGATATTACACATTATTAATCTCATTTATGACAAATGGCAAACCTGCCTAGAATCTAATAATCTGCTTGAGTCATAATTGCTAGCATGGGTTAGTCATCAGTGTCACTACTATTGTCACTATACAGCCATTTGAGAGTATAAAACATTAAATCCAGCACAAAGGAGGCAACAAACCAAGTCCTCGTACCTGCTATTCAGGTGAGAGATTTTCCTATATATAAGTTAAGGCTTATTACATAACATTATGTAGTGGGTCAGACTGCGTACCCTGTCTTATGACAAAAAAAGCTTGTTTTCTTACCGCAGTTCAGGGTAGACATTCTCCAGGTACCATTTGAATGGTTTGCAGCCTAATCTCTTCTTCATCTCCAAGCGACTCTGGATACTGACAGACAGAGATGGTGAGAGAATTAGAGAGTTGATCACTTGTGGCTTTCCAGAATGTTTCCCCAACATCGATTGAATCGTAGCTCTCTTCCTCCGCCAGGCTTTGAGGGCAATAGAGTGGAGGCCGGAGGCAAGTCGGAGGCTGCGTCCTTTGGGGAAAATAAGTACTTAGGCTGCACTGGAGGGAGAAGCAAAGATTGCTCCCTCAGGGTCACATAATCAGCCTCTTTATCTTTGTCTGGCTACGCTGTATGAATGTGAGTGCTTACTGTTGAGGAGCCTACTCTGCAAAAGGGGAAAAGTGCGAATAGGCAAGAAGCAGGAGTCAGATAGAGGGCAGATAAAGTGGAATAAAGGCACAGAAAACATAATACAATAACACAGCCAGGCTCCTGAGCTGTCACCTAATATATTGGCTTTTTCTCCAAAGAATTTCTAAACATGACTTAGACTCTACAGCCTTGCTACCAGTTCTGAGAGGCTACATCAGGGCATTTGTTCGGAAAACAAATTATTTAAGAATAACAATAAAACATTTCTTCCTGAGCAGGATATGAATATCTGCACCAATTTCATAAAACCTCTATAACTGGTTGTTTAACGTCCATCTTCCTCTTTTTTTCTATGGAGCTTCGCCATCTGATGCTTCCTCCTATTTACCAATTAATGTCCATCATGTTTTCTGCTTTGGCGTACGCCATCATAATGTAACACTAATCTCAGCAGCATGTCAAATAATGTGTCTTTTGATCATTGCAAAGCAGGCACTGACTTTATGCCCTCTTTTAAGCCACATTAATTGCCTCATGTCACATGAATGAAAGGGGTAACTGATTTCTTTTACAGCTGACACACTACTAATTGGCAATCCAATTAATTTGCCCATTCATGTGGCTGTCTTTATAATTTTACTGTCTGACTCGTGGAGGGCTCGTACTTCATGGTACTTACTTCCCGTAGGGGACGTTTCTCGCCGAGGGGACGGCGGCGTAGTAGAAGTTTTTATATTCATCCATCCACACCTCTGCAGCTCTCCTCGTGTTCCTGAGAGAGAGGAAGGACAAGATAAATACGGGATGGAATCGGACAGAAGGAGGCAAAAGACCAAAACAAAAAAACAGAGAACAAGTGAGGAAAAGTAAGGATGGAGAACAAAATAAAAAAATGGATGAAGTGAGTGAAGAAGAAGAAGAAGAAAGCGACAAACTGTCTGTCTGTGTGGTGACCCAGACACAGCACTAGACAATCATGCACACACACACACACACTCTCACCTGCTTCTGAGCAGCCACAAGAGGGCAGAGTTTGACTGGTTAAAAAGACAAACGTGAATGCGTGTTTATTTTTTCAGTCACTGCACTCATTGGTAAGCAATGTGTGAGTGTGTGTCGCTAAGCACAGCAAAGTGTTAACATGTCTCATGACATTTTGTCTAATCATTTAATCATCTAATCATCATTTTCCTGATGATGTAACACAGTAAGGTGTCAGCTGGAGTCTGTTACATGTAATTTACTTGTGTATTCTTTCTATAACAAGAGTTAAGCAGAGACTGTGTGTTATGTTAATGTAAGTGTTATGATTCATCAAATACACCCATTTTCTGGTTCAGACAAGAACAGAAATTGTTTTTGTCAAACTTTAAAAGTTGTGCTGAGGTGACAAGTTTCTCTTGGACACATAACTGACTATGGTTTTGTATTCAGTCTTTTTTATATTCCACAGGAGATGCAAATTCTGAGCCAACGAGGTAACTGCGCGTTGGCGCTCAGGCAGGGAGGACTGGTACACTATCACAGTGAACTTTTGTTTTGCATTTTCAAGCTTTTGCAGAACCTTACAGCTGTGGTAAATCATCCTCAAATCAAACAGGCTCTCTCTTAATATTTATTTATTCTTTATCTGAACATAGCAATTTATTACATAAATGCAATTAGAATTTCAAGCTGTTTCAAGCACATCATTCAACATTCAACATAACATTCAAAATCCAAGGACTTTCAAAACCTTCAAAACACCACATTAAAATTCAAGTATTTTCAAGGATTTCCAGCACCTATACGAACCCTTTATGGAGTAGCCATTTATGCCTTTTATGAAGCTTCTGCTGGAATATTTTCAGTCTTCCAAACACAACACCAATTTTAGTGTACTAATGCCCCAAAAACATCAACACTGACACCTGAAAATCAGTTAATCAGATGTTCTTTCAATATTTTCAACCTGCTTCTATCTTGCACTTTGCAAAAATCTGTTTCACCCTGATCCACCTGCACCCCAGCAACAGAGACAATGCAACTCCCAGAACAATTATAAAGTCATCCAAGCAGACAAAACAGGTGCCGCCTCGTGGTTCCCCGGGGTCACAGACACACACACAGAGAGGAGGTCTGAGGCTTTATTCAAACCAAAGGTTGGTGCATTGATGAAATTGTTCTAGTTTCTCTATTGTTGAGGTCGATATAAGAGAACACCACTGCACCCTTCGA
The DNA here is from genome assembly GCA_023238725.1 of Scortum barcoo. Classification (NCBI taxonomy): domain Eukaryota; kingdom Metazoa; phylum Chordata; class Actinopteri; order Centrarchiformes; family Terapontidae; genus Scortum; species Scortum barcoo. The sequence continues at coordinate 23,860,048 of CM041531.1, forward strand.
TTAATAAATGGTATCTTGAAATGTTTGAAAGGGTTATGCAATTACTATCGAGACCGTGAGGGTGATCCGCAGGAGGCGTCTAATATCACATCCAGAGCCGACATGTTCTAATAAGCTCTGAGACACTTTGATCTAAGTTCATGTAGTCATTTTCATCTGCAGCTGGCAGACAGGATTCACTATCGAAGAGGCATCACAAATATTCTCAGCATCTCACAGTGACTATTTCAGACACAAACTGAGCTGATTCCAAAGATACTGCACATGCCCTTCATTTCTTGTTTTTTTTTCCTCCCCACAGTGCTATGACCAGAGAAACCACAGCCTCTTTAAACCTTCTGTGATTCACGTGTTGAAGTTCTTAATAAGGACCGTGAGGGTTTGTTTGGCTCGTGGTCATTTGTGATTGGAGACCGTTTCAAAGCACAGATCCACATCTTTCCATGTATCATGTTTCCCATTATGGATGTTCAGTGATTATGTTTTCACATGCAAAAAAACAAATCTTCTATATTTAAGAGGAGCGTTCTTCCAATTTTCCATGTGATTACTTTTTAATTGCGTTTTAATTGTTAGGGTCTGATTTTAATTATCCAACACTGGTTTAATTCTCGAAGCTGTAGTAAAGCTCAATAATGTATGTTCCAGGGTTGTTTGGTACAAGTAAAAATCAAAATCAGAAATAATTTAAATGTAAAGAGACTTTAAAAGCTGTGCAGAGGGAAAGTAATCAACACAAATAAATATTAATATATAAAAAAAGCAAGATTACAATTGATCAGAAACAAGAAATACGTTAATTCTTAGATATTAGATTAGACGCCGTCTTATTATAGTTATCAAATTTTTATGGTACCAGTTAAAAGTAGATGTTCACATGATGTTCATCAGCAGACATGCTGTAAATTTTACTTTTTTTCTTGAGGTTGAACCACTAACCCTCAGATGAAAAGGTGACCTGCTTTGCGTGCCAAGTCACAGCCGCCAAGTAAGAACAAGCACACACACACACACACACACACACGCATGCATACACAGTAGATCAAATCATAGTGGGTCATTATGAGGAGGGACAAGATCCAGTATAGACTAAACTGGAAGGAATGTGACGTGTGAATGGAAGATATTGTTCTTCAGTAATTCAGTTATTAAATGAATGTATGTAATGGATGGAGCCTAGATGGTTAATGAGTGAGTGAGTGAGAGAGTGTGTGTGTGTGTGTGTGTGTGTGTGTGTGTGTGTGTGTGTGTGTGTGTGTGTGTGTGTGTGTTACCTGGCAAACACAGTCCCGCTGCCTCCAGGGAAGGTGTAAGGATGCTGCTTTCTGAAAACGTGGCCAACTCTGCTGCACGGGATGATTTCCAGGCTGCCACCACACTGCCATACGCGAAATGAGATCTCTAAAAAAAAAAACACACACACAGGTCATAAAACTCTGCCTTTTCCACACTCATTCCAACAAACTGTTTCTATAAAGATGTCATGGTAATTATTTTAAGCAGTAATTAAAAAGCCTTGTGGTAACCTTTTTGCCGTGTGTTTATACCGTCAGGTTCAACTCTGTCTGTATTTGTATAAGTGTTGTCTAAATGAGCACACAACTAAACAAGCACCCAAATGTCAATCCAGTGGTGAATGAATGTGCTATCTCGAGAGAAGCATGAATCACTCTGTTTATTCTTAACGATTTCTCAACCGCATTCAGACAATAGCAACAAGGAGACACAGCTGTTATTATTTCATTGCACTGTTTGCAAATGATCTCGGCTGTACACGATGGTTATTTTCGCTCAGTACTGACTATCATTATTATCACATTAACACTGTAATTTTCTAAGATCAACTGGAGTCTGAAAGACTGTTAGCCGCACAGGACCACCAAATTACTGAAGGATTTTCTGCTCTTCATCTCGTTCTTGGCGTGGAAACCTTGGATGAGCTCATGAGTTGGTAAGAGGTGCTACTTCAGTATCAAATCTCAACAGAGGCTGCAGATTTTTTCTGTTGTTTTTCAAGTTAATTAAGATGGAAAGAAATCACAAAGCAGTTAAGACTTAAAGAAACAGTTTGACACTTTGGGAAGAGTCAGCTGGCAGACGGTTAGCTTAGCTTAGCATAACAAACAGAGGGAAACAGCTAGATGCAAAAAAAGTCCATCTTCCAGCCCCCACAAAAGCTGTGTTTCGTCCACAGGAACTTAACCCAGAAAAAACCTTTGGAGGAACTCACTGCCTTTCCACCACAGGGAGCGGGATCTAAACTAAATTCCAGGGATATTATTATTATTTTACCCCCCAAAAAGTTCCTGCTCAGTGGCTAGTACTTTTTAAAAGTAGCCGCCATTTTTAAAAGCCTTCATCCGCAGACATACTGTGTTCACGGTTTGTATTTGTTCAACATCGACATGGAGCAGAAGAAGGTCTATGACAGATAGATTGACGACAAAGTCCAGGTCTTAGTGAGCATTTATGCTGAGGAGGAAATCCAGCGCACAAAAATAAAGTGTAAAAACAAACATCGCTTTCTCATACGTCAGGGGACTATTGGGCTAATCTTTGCTGATCTTTAAATCACTGTGGAAATGCAGACAGTAGGCTACAGGAATCTTTTTAGTTGTTTGAAAAAGATGACTGGGACTAAAAGTTACTTTGGGTTGAAGCATGGCTAGCTGTTTCCCCGCATATCCAGTCTTTGTGCTAAGCTAAGCTAACTGGTTGTTGGCTATAAATCCATATTAGCCTACAAACATGAGATCTATCTCATCTGATGCTCATAAAAACGCAAATGAGAACATTTTCCAACATGTCAAACTATTTCTGCAACGCCTCCGGTAAAAATCTGTCACCTTCAGATGCTCACACCCTGGCAACGAGACAGTGGGGGTGCAACACACCGCAGCAGCAAGGTGTATTGATGGTGAGCGTTGACAGTAGTTGTAGTTTATTTTCTCTACCTGCCACTTTACTTCCCACTCTTAATCACACTCTACCGTTTGTTTCTTTCATCTCCGAGCCGCCATCATCTGTCTGCTGTGATCTGTGACTTCATGCTCCACTGTGACTCCACTGAATTTGCATTTGCACTGTGGCGGCACTCACCCAGGTTTTCTCCTCCCCACACATCCATCATCATGTCGTACTTCCCCAGCTGCTCAAAGTATTCCTTATCCATGACAAATAGACCTCCTGCTATCATCGGAGTCCTGCAGGGCGAGAGGTTGAGAAAGGGCAGATGGATGGAGACAGGAAAAGAGCAGCAGCAGTTAGTAGTTGGAGGCAACTGGTGAACAAAAGTGTGTCAGTCGTGTGTGTGTGTGAGTGGTTCATCTGAGAGTGTCGGTCTTACTTTATGGGAGCGATGGGGTTGCCCTGCCTGGCTCGCCTCTGATCCAGAGTCATATAGTCCCATTTAAACACCAAATTCCAGTCAAAACCTGCCGATGGAAGCACACACAGAGGATAAAAGAAAAACACCATTATGGACATTAGTTGGGATTGGGTAGTGGTCTGGTTATATAATTAGATTTGGCAGGTTGAGATTAGTTGACTAGATACTGCCTGATTTCAAATGTCGTTGTGTGTTCATGTGTCAGCTGAGAAAGCACAACCCCTAAACTAGATAGCACTAAATATTTTAAACACAACTGACAAAAAAGCTGCATTAAACAGGATCTAGTAATCCGTACAACTGTTTTGGCAATTCATATCCCATTTATATACTTTGTAGTTTTGCTCTAGCGGGAAACATTAGATGCGTAAATGGATGTCAATCAAATCAAATTCGAAGCACTAAATCTCCACCAATTCCTGAGAGAAATTTCCAGCAGCTAAATGCTTCACTATGTTATCTGACTATCTGAGCAATGAGAGCAGTGAGAGTGAATCAAAACAGCCAAGGTACTGCCGTCAAGCCAAAACAATAAGCTGAAAGAGACACATCAGGGCTGCCGAGTCGGTGATAATTCTCTGTGGTTTTGTCCCTATGGGTGCAGGTTCACTAGGTATACTGACATATTTAAGTGGACCTCATTTAGTCTGTTTGTAGTTTAGTCTGAACGCAGCACAGACTCAAAATCCAGTTAAAATCAGTACTCAGAATACAGTTTACATAGCCGTTAGACTAAACATGCTGGGTGTATACTTGGCAGAAGTGCTTGACTTGTATGTGTGTGTGAGAGAGAAAGAGCAACAGCGGCCTTAAGTGAAAACTGTTTATGAGGTAAAGCGCTGGATCCCAAAAAGTACAGGTATTAAGGCTGCTAAAAAACACAACCGCATTGTCATTAAAGCCTTGTGTCTGAGCTCCACTCACCTCCTTTCAGGTCGGCCGAGGCGCCCACGTACTGGAAGTTGTCCATGTTGATGACATCAATGATGGGAGAGACGACTCTGCTCTTGTCCTGGGAAGGAAGGACAAAGAGACAATGATTCGTTAGAACTTTTTAGGCTCCAGACAAACTCCGAATGAGAGCGACAGGAAATCCAGCTCACTGATAAACAGGCGCTAAAAGTCTTATCAAACAAAAAAGGACCAAAATGAGCGAAGCTGCAGTCGACTTTGAGCAGTGGTAAATAACGCCAACGATTCATGTGTTTATCTTCTACATTCAGTTTATTGCTGTGTTTATAAAGCAGGACTCAAAGTAAAACAGCTCCGTCGCTTCCTCACCAGATCAAACCCTGAGCTGAAAACCACAAAGCAACATCACACAGCAGTTTACAGAGAGGATTGCTCAAGTGGCCTGAATGGCAACAACAGACGCAAGCTTCCAGGTACCGACTGAGTTTGTTTGTTTTGGGCTGAGACATTTCATTATGACACATGAGGTTTTCGCCCACACAGATTGCATTTTTCCTCCTTCGTCTTCTTTGTTGTTGTTGTTGATGTTGCAGTGAGTGATTTATTATTCAGAAGTGCATCTACAGCAAAGAAAAGCAAAGTCAATTACTGACAGCGAAATGTTTCAGATTTGGCTGCGAGCATTTATTAACTTGGGAGCGACAAAACACCACGTTTGGGAGGATCAAATGCAGCATCAGACTATTTTTCAGGCGCATCGCATACATATTTAAAGGACGGACTTCATTTTACACACAGTGTCCCACTTCAGCTGAGATGACATTTAATCAAGAAGTTCCCTCTCAAGTCATTCAACAAACAAAAAGACTTTAAATATCACCACACTGTTAATGTGCAGTGGAGTTTATGTTTATTCTGTTCAAAGATTTCTCATCTGCAGCTCTGGTTAGAAAAAAAAGGAAACACAAACCTTTGAGAAAAAAAAGCTGGTGGAAAACTGCATCTCTAAACAGCTTTTCTGACAGCGGGAATAAAACCATTGTTCATCAAGATAAGAATCATCTCACCATCCAACAGAGTGATTACAGCAATTATTACAATTTAAAATTTAATTTAAAAAAAATTACAATTTACAAACTGACTTCAACATCACATTTTAATCTTTTAAAATTAAGAAAGATTTTTTTTAACCATGAGATCAGAAAAATGTTGATGCGAATTTCTGCAGATGTGAAAATGTGTTTTTTTACACTGGAAGAGTCCAGACAGCTCTGAGTTACTGAAGCATGTCATGCGCTCCTTGTTTTTCCACATGATTGTTAACAAGACTCTGACTATCAGCTCCAGGGGTCTGCTTTGTGGCTGACCTCTGACCTTCATGTGAAAGAGGGAAGAGAAAAACAAATCCTCCTGATGACACAAAACATTATGACTACCGTGATACAGAACAATGTCAAAACACTGAGACAGACCTTTCATATTTCAGGCTGTTACTGGTTTTTCTGGGGCATTTTGTTATTATTTAAATGCATTTAAAAAGATAAATGTTAGTTTGACTTAAGGTGTATTTTTATTGCTGTAAAGAGCCCAAACCCTGATGATGGAGAGTGGCTATATCAAAAAAGGGTAAATTGTATTGGTTGCAGTGAATTAAGTCAAATAAACTGATGATTTATGTCAAAATATAAACAGTTGAGTTGTATTGTACCTGTTCTGTCATTTAAAACTGTTTGTTCTCAAGCGGTTTTTAGAGAAAGAAGGTCAAACCAGAGTGACTTCTACTCTACAGGGGGTGTGTTGACTGTGGCTCTCCTTACATCGCAACAAAAAAAAAAAAAAATGTGTATCACACTTTGATTGTGTTTCAGATTTTAGTTGGGTTAATTTTTTACTTTTGTTGTGTAATTATGATAATAAACTGTGTTAATATAAAAGGTGTGTGTGTGTGTGTGTGTGTGTGTGTGTGTGTGTGTGTGCACCTCAGCCACCACTCTCTCCAGCAGCGGCTCAAGCCAGTGGTCATTGCATTCACAGTGAGAGTCCAAGAAGGTGAGGACTGGAGCTGTGGCGGCGTCTGCACCACGAACCCTTGAACGCATCAGTCCTGAAGGAAACATCAGTTGAGAAAAAAAAAAAAAAAAAAAGAACAGAAAAACAACATCACATATTTGCATTTAAACAGAATGATTTCACCTCCTCCATAAACATGGGATAAATAATGGAGTTGGAATGAAAATGATATTAAACTTTCTTTTAATTACCTTCCCTGCGGTCGTTTCTCAACACACGCACTTTTTCAATCTTGCCCAGCAGTGCTCCGTCCTCCGCTAAAACACACACACACACAAAGCAGGTGTCAAACAGAGGATTCACACATCACATCACTTAGGAATCTACACACTGATCTTAGCATCGTTTGTGTGCGTTACTCACGATTGTCACTGTAGTCGTCAACCAGAATGATCTCTTTGACCAAGTGGGGTGGACTTTTCTTCAGAACACTAAACAGAGAAAGAAATGACAAAAGTGTTTTAAAACAAGAGGATTTCCGCCTATAAATCAAAATAGTTTTGTTTTAGTAATGTTTTTAAGAGGACAGCGAGCACACACACCATTCACCTACCTGACCACAGTCCTCAGCAGAGCAGAGCGAGCTTCATTGTGGAAGGTGATGACGACACTGGAGGCTGGCAGGTCGGACTTCCACTGTTTGTGCCTGCAGCTACACACACAAGAAACAGACACACAAATTAAAAACAAAAAGAGTGAAAAGAAACCCAAAGCCTCGCACAAAATGACAAAATATAAATGCGTACAAATAAATGCACACATGAACAAACACTCCTACACACATAAACGCACAGCTGAATGTGTGAGCAAAGCTGTGAGCTGGAGCCGCTCCCTGAACAGATTCTGATTCTGAATACATGAACACAACAAATAGGATTCAGTACACACACACACAAACACACACACAGAGTAATGCTATGCTGAAGGTGGATTAACAGTGAATTTTGCAGACTATGGGGCAAAAATTGCATGAGATCCTTGTGTGCGTGTGTGCCTGTGTGTGTGTGTCCAACAGAGGCAAATCCTTAAAAGTGAGGAACACAGGTGATAAGGACACAAGAGAAGGAGTCAAGGAGAGTATGAAGAGGACAAAACACACACACACACACACACACACACACACAGTAAATATTGAATATATGCTACACGCTATCATTGAACTGTCTGTGTGCATGATGTGTGCTCTTCTTTTCTGCATCAAGTGTGTCAGAGCAGCGTTGTCTTAAAAAGCTTGGAAACAGTCAATATGCATCAATCTTGCATTGACATCTTCCTGTACATTCCTCGTACTGGCAAAAAAATGAATTCTTTTGATCTTGTGTTGAAGGCACTGATGAAGCTTGGCCTGAAAAAACCAGACTGGGCATGTTTTTTCTGGACAACCTTCACAATCAGGGCCGCCGCATGCTGTGCAAATGACAGATCAGTGCCAGATCAATAGGAGACACATCTGCTCTTTTAGTAGGCTAATGGCTCTGGTTGTCAATATATCAGCAAGGCCAAACCGCTGCCTTTATAAAAAAAACAGTCTTTGAACCACACAGTGTGCATCTAGAGAGAAGCTGAGGGAATAAAATCGCTGCCTGAAAACAACGGCGTTCTGCTGTAACATGACTGTGTGTTCCTGTTTATGTGTCGATTCACGATTCACGGCTAAGCGCACAAACCGCTGGGCCTCATGCAAAAACATTTGCATCCTGTCCATGTTGCATCCTCTTTAACATCTCAACCTGATCTGTGTGACGTTTGTGCTGCAAATCACTTATGAACGCGTGAGATTTGATCATCACCATAATCCCCATTTCCATTTGACGCGTCTGCCGTGTTTGTGGGCAACTTTCATTCACAAAGTAATTTAACAAAGAGTAAAAATAAGAATGTTGCATTAGTTTGTCACAAGTTACAAATTTGACTTCAGTTCATCTTGGTGTCATATTTTAAGTTCACTTTAATTCTGACTCAGCATTACGATTTCAAGTTAAATTGTTCCCATGTAAAGGGTGAAGGGACTCTGTAGAGGACACGTCCAACAGGACTACTCTTGATTTTCATTCGTACCGGAGAGAAAATTGTAAGTGTGAAAAAATTGGTGAATGCCACAAATTCTCTAAAACTGCTTGTACACAAGCTAAGAACAAATCTGTTCGGATGAGTGTTTCTTGCACAAGGCTCAGTGGCATTAAAAGCTAGAACAGCATCACTTCAAATAGGTATCAATAAATGTATCAGGCTGACACTAAAATTGAAACCAGGAACAGGAATGAAACTACTGTTGCTAACCCTCATGTTGAAATACTGCATTTACTTGTCAGAAAAAACAAAAATCAGTACTGTGTTTAAATGAGCGGGATTAATTACTTAAAAGCATCCTTGAGATGAAACACTCCACTTCAATATGTCCTCGTCACTCTTTAGAGCAGGTTAAGGTGCAGCCAGGAAATAAAAAGGCTGTCTTCCATAAAACAGGTTCAGGGTGTTTTAGAACATCCTGAACATCCTGGTCGGCTGAACAGGTGAGACAACTTTGACATTTGTGTTAGGTGAAATGTGATGATTGGTGATTGAAATAAGCACGTTTGGAATTAAGATACCAGATCTTTACCATGTCCCTGCCAACTTCAGGGAGCTTTGAATCAAAACAATATTAATTTACTGTGATGGCATCAAGGATTAAGGAAAATGATTTTTGTGTATGATCGATATCCTGCATTATAATTATCTGAGAGGTAACAAGAAAACTTGGCAGACAAGAAACAGGCTGACTAAAGCGTTACATTATTCCAATAATGCAACCCAACAGATGTGGTGCCGTGATTTATTTTTGTCCCCTCGTCTGTTTAACGAGCAGAACAATCCACTGCTATTAACAGAGGTTTGTGTTCTAAATGGAGCAGACAGTGAACAGTGTGTGTCTGCTCTGCTGCTACTTCCTGGTTTCATCTGATAGATCACAATAGAGGGTGTTTCCAAGAGATCTTATCCCGCTTGGTAGCAATTAGTCAAATAGACAGCAAAGGACAGTGTGTACACATACCATTGGTGCATTTACTACCGCCCAGTCATATGAGCTGTTTTTTTTTTTTTTTTGTGTGTGTGTGTGTGTGTGTGAGAATGATGCACAGGTACGTACTGGTCATGTCTTGTGTCAGGCACGGCTCTGTCCATGCGGAGTTTGTCGCTCTCCACCTGGTTGAACTTGTTCCTGGCGTACGGATCCTGACCTGGTCGGACCACTGTGGCTCCAACGTACAGATCCTGGTCAAAATCCTGCCAGCGCACCTTACCTGAACACAGACACACAGACACAGACACACACACACACATTAGGCACACAGCCAATAATAAATGTCCATAGAAGTTGGAGAGATACACTGAACAGTGGATGGAAAATTGAAGGGAAAAGCAAATTCATTTAAATAAATTAAACTAAATAAAATATAGCCTCTGCTAGAACTGTGTCGAATTTTGGGAAAAGCAAAGAGGGTGTTTTCTAAGAGTTAGAAGAAAGTCATTTCTAACTGAAGAAGCCTTTCAGATGAGAGGTGGAGAAAGAGACTTTCTTCTAACTCTTAGAAATGACCTGGATGACTGAGAATCTTTGAAGACAAACAGTGTGTTGTGTGAACAAAAACAACTGTACTGTGTTAACAGAATTGACTCATACATTTTTTTAGACTGCACTCTAAATAGGGAAATTGTGATGTGGATAAAGAGCAACCAGAGTGGGGGGAAAAAGTGATTTCCCATTTCTCCTTTAAGTTTCAACTTTCAGATAAACACCAAACCACCAGAGAGCAAATTATATTTACGGGTATTAAGAAGAAACATATTTTCGATGCAACTCTCTGGTGAAATACCACGTTAAATAAACACAGCATATCCAAAAATAAAAGCCGTCACCAAAGATGAAGTTTAAACCTCCACAAAAGGCTGAAAATGTGTCTCAGGAATGAATGGGATTATACATCAGTGGAAATATGAAATGCAGGCAGCAGCTTTTCTGATGCAAGAATCCTTCACGACTGACAGGAAGGAAACCTCGCTGCTTCAAGCTGCTGCCTGACAAGGCGGCAACATGGTACTGAGGAAAGCTGACATGAGATTTATGCTGCTTATATGCGAGGCTATGCAGAGCAGAACTGAGAGGACAAGGCCAGACAACTTGAGCAAAGCCAGAAAACACAAGAGAACATTTATTATGCACTGCACAAAGTAAGAAAAAAGACAATCCGACTGAATTTAATAATTTACTGCAGCCTATAATATAAGTTTGGAAAATATAACACACATACACACGTGCACGCAGAGCGTCTGTCTGACCAGATTACCGAGATCATTGCGCACTAAACAGAGGAAGTTGTCATGTTTAATTTCACAGTTTATCACTGACTACTGAGGCACACACACACGAATAATAATGCAGCTAATTACCCGGGTGCAGCTGCTATGCTAATGACTTGTGTTAAGCATATGGCAGTGTGAGATTACACTATCTCTCAGTATGGATGAGTGTGTGCATGACAGACAGACGGACAGACAGAGAGAACCGGAGCCTGACGAGAGAGGAGGAAAGAGCCAGTGCAAGTAAGTGTGTGTGTGTGTGTGTGTGTGTGTGTGTGTGTCTGCCCTGACAGCATGTGAAAGTGTCTGGCATGCTAATCAGCTCCAGCTCACAATGATCTGCCTGCGACTGTATAACTGCGCTTCCGAGACACTGCTGCATGTGTCAGGGTGTGTGATGTCCTTGCTGATATCTCTGTTTGTTGGCAGCGAGTAATTAATGTGCTGAAATGAAATATTTCAACTTTTCACTTTAGCGAGCCTCGTTCAATCCCCCGGTTTTCTTTGCTCGAAAGCAGATTAATTGTCCACTTGCTCACTTGGATTACTCATTCAGCTGACATTTCTCCAATAATACTCTCTCAGGTCGCTTCAGCAGGTACCCCCGTCCAAGCCGAACCGGTGGTTTTCTGCTTTAGACCCTCTGAGTCTGCGCCACTCTGTTGGTTTGAACAGTCGGCCTCTCATCACCGAGCTGTTTCCACCCACAGATGCTGACTGGTTGTTTTTGTTTGTTGCAACGTTTTCTGGGCGTCCCTTGACGCCGTCGTGTTCCCAACTGATGGTAACTGGCAGGCGGGACGCACACTTCCCTCGATCTGCACTGAACCATGAACCCTCCGCCTACCAGCTCAGAGAACGCCAACGCTTACTCGATTCACTCCCTGAAACCGATCCAGAGAAACCTTAAAGACAAACTCAACATGAGGCTGGAAAGCGGCGTTTCACGCCCGAGATCATTGGTGGTTGTGGTAATAAATCGGTGAGAGGGGTGCTTTGTCGTACCTGCAACTACACCCACTGTGATGTCACGGAGTACGCTTCTATGTCACTGCAGCAAAGTGAGATGTTGAAACCAGTGGGGATCATGAAAACAAGATTTTAAGGGAGCACAGTTGCTCTTTAAAAAGGATGCATTTCGATTTAAAGATAATCTCTTAGACTTTCATTTGAATAAATGTCTGACGTCACTAAGACAATAATGACAACTGAGCCTATGGCCCACTGATGAAAGCCCTTACATTTGCATTATTACAACCCGGGAGTGGTGACTTTCCAGGGAGGAAAAAAAAAAAAAAGAAAAATCACAAGCGATGGCAGATTTCAGTCTCTGCTAACATTGAGAGTAAACAGTTACTATGACCAAACAAAAAAATTATTGCGTATCACTGTGGGTGATGCAAAAAAGAATGGAATGAAAATATGTGAGATTATGACTTTAATGACAATGCAGACAAAATAATCTGCACACAAGCTGAACTGAAAGTATTTAGATGATTGATTTGATCCTTTATTCTTTTATGCTCTGATTCCAGTTTCTCAAAAGTGAGTATTTGCTGCCCTTTTCTGTTTTGCATCATCATATCAACTAAATAACTTTATAGTCTGAACTGTTGGTTAGACAAGACAAGCAATTCAAAGAAGTCCTCTTGGGCTTGGAGGGGCCGTAATATTTGCGAGAGGTATTTGTCACACGGTTGAACAGCCTCTCGCCGCCTTTGATTACTTCCAGCTTTTCACTCAGCGTTCAGTGTGGTTCTCCAGAAGAACTATAAAGACTTTTAATTTCCCACACGGTCGGACAACACAGCCTACAAACTTCTTCTGATCAAGTATTTTTCAGTATTTTCTGACGTTTTATGATTATTGATTAATCATAAAAAAAAAACCCAGAAGATTTATCGATTGATTAAAAATGAACTGTAGTTGCAGCCCTGAACACAAAGCCAATTTTCTGCCATTTCTGGGGCTTTCAATCACACCTGACAGTCTTCATCAGCAAAGCCGCTCTGACATCATAAAGTTAGTTGGTCCAGTTCCAGTCATAAAAAACAAATATTAAACTTCAGTCACACTGTTGGTTGTGTTTATTGGGGCAGATGACCACCCTGGAACAGAGATACGACTTACGGTCTCCAAACCCCATCCACTTATGAAGACAGTGACATGGGGTCGATAGCTCTGGAAAAGGTGGTGAGTGGTTCTTGAGTATAGTATTTCTGTGGTCAAGAGGTTATGGGGATTGGTCAGGATGTCGACCTGAGATGTCAACATCATTCATGATTCAGGTAAAAAAAAAGGAAAAAAAAGTGTGATTTAACATGACGTGTCTGATCATATTCAGTACACTCAACAATAACATGCCTTGAAAAAGAAGGCACTAAAACAGCCCCTCAAATATTAATTGTACTAAAATTTACTTGTGCATTACCACATTTTAATGTTTTCCTACGTCAATTTGAGAAATATTTCTTCTGTGCCACTTTCTTTCAGCTGTTTTAAGCAGCAGAAACCACAGATATATATTTCTTGATATATATCTTTGTAGTCACAAGAATGAATCCCTTACTTTCCCTCTTCTCTCCAACACCCCTTCCCTCTTTTTCACCACTTACCCTCTTCTTCTATCCCTCTTCTCTCACTTCGCTTCTTGTGTGTTGTGTGTGCTGTGTGTGTGTGTGTGTGTGTGTGTTAGTGTGATTGTGGGTGATGTGTTTGTGATACGCTGCCACTTGCCTTGTGTGTGTGTGTGTGTACAGTGGTAGTAATCGTTTAAAGTCACCCTGCAGTTGAAATGCCTTGAAATGCCCCACTTCAACATTCAAATTGGATTCCACTTCCACTGCTGGATCAGATAAGAGAGTGTGTGTTCAGCTTTCGCAGGTCGTGGGCTTTGTGAAGGAGGGGCAGCCGCTTTGAGTCGGGCTGAGGATGAGAGCTGAATGAGAAATCGCCGCGCCGTTACTCTGCTGTGACTCCTCTGCTTGGCTCTGCACTGTCAGGACTCTGAAAAAATGTCTCTCAGAGTCTGGGTGGAGACGCATAGCTGGGTTTTGCAGCGAGATTAAAAAGGATCCTTGAATTATTTTGGTTAAATTGGCAGTTGCTTCGATCATCTGAAGATTGAATCACACTTGGGGTGTGTTGACTCGTCTTCTTTTTCTCTGTAGTTTTTTAGACACGGTAAGGTTAGGCCGGCTGGGGGTGTTCATGTTCTGCTGGTAATAATGAAACTCTTAAAACCTGTGTCACCACATGTCAGAGGGGAAATGGTTTTGGTTGTGGAAACATGATGTGGAATGCATTCTGGATACACGACCGCGTGACTGTACTATGTCTGCCATGCACATGTCTTACAGCTGGGATGTCTTTTCCTTCAGCACAAATCACAACTGCAAGATCCTGAACTCTCTCCAGATCCTGTCAAATATCACAAGTGCACTTGTGATGAAAAATTTATTTGATAGCTTAGACAAGAAACACATGAGTGTGAACCTTCCCTTTAAATACTCAAATAAAAGCTATTCTTAAAAGTTTAGTCATGTATTTTAGGCACAGTGGGGCTGCAGTGTATGATGGGTAGCGTAGTTTCCTACCTGGCGGCAGGGTCTCCAGGTTGTGGGATTTGTCGTCGGGGTTGTGAGCTTTGCCCCTGCTAGACGAGTCGTTGGAGGCCCAATCATCCTGAAACAAACAAAACAAAACAAACACACATTAGCATGAATACACACAGTGTAATCTGAAAATAGGTAAACAGGGGAGCAGCTAAGAGAGACAGAGGGATCTGTTATTCTTTTTAAAGATACAAATTAGAGCATTTTGGCAGTAAAATGTACAGTTCTGTGAAGACTCTTTCTTTTCATGATAATGAACACAACAACTAGCCACCATGAGAACTAGTATATAATTTAGTCCTTGCTCTTATAGCACATAATATATTATATATAAATGCAGGAGAAATGTGAGAGGAAAGTAGGCTCAAATTAGACACTTTAAGAATAGCTCAGCCTGCACAGACGTTTTCTCTGTTGGGTTTGGAAACACATTTTTGAGATCTTCATCCACTGAAACCTTAAACTGACTGCTACTTAAAAAAGCAAAAGTTATTTTTGAACCAGTTTGTCTCAGCCAGCAGCTAATGAAGCTCATGTAGACAACAGGATGCCCAGCACTTCATGAATAAATGAATTCACATGCGTTTCATCCCGTTCATTCATCGATAATCGTCTTTATCGGTACATCAGGAAAACAATCGTACTCTCTCCCTCTCTATTTGCACAAATGGACAGATGACCGAGCCAAGCCTCCTTGCGTCCGTCTGTGTTACCATTAATAACCACTAGATCGATACACTGGGAGGCACAGTAATTAGCACCGTTCATTGCCTGTCCGGACTGCTGCCCTTGACTTTAGAAAACTACTGTCCAGCTGTCGTCTTTGCTCTGTAGATCCTGTTCACCTTCAGTCTCTCCAAAATGCTTTATTGATCTGTTTTCTTTACTACCTCTGCCCGGCCAATGACAGTATGGCATTAGAGACCACCACAAACTGTATACAACAGTCTACTTTGTACACCTGAGAGAAGAGCTACGTCGTAGAAAAAGGATTTTCACACCATTTTCCCCCGATTTTTAAGGCCTTTGCATTTCTAGTATCAAAATAACTGCTGCTGCTTTCTGTGACTCTCGCACATCATTTCAGTTCTATGCCAGGTTTTTTAACCACACATCTTCTGTGGACAGGGCTTCAATCTGTTTCAAAACTATACCCTTTAATCTGTGACTGAAAGAGGATTAGACCATCTAACACCCACAACTACTATAAAAAAGAAAATCCTAAATAAAATAATCATTTTCTATAAGTGTTCACGACAGCGGGGTGTGTGCAGAGTCAGGTGGTAATGCTCAGTGTAGGATGAAAACCAAAGCTGGCGGTATATTCGCTGCAGAAATACAGTTTGACAGCATCTGAGGGAAGAACAGGACACATTTTCAGGTAAAATAAAGCTCCAAATTGGCTTCAGATTTTTGCCTCGTTGGGCTGTTTTGTCTTATGGACATTTTGTGGTCAAATCCTCCGACCCAAATACGGCTCTCTGGTTTGAGCTGGATACGAAATCTTCCGCCTTTACGTCTGATGAGGTCAAGTTTATTAACTTAAGGAACGACTTCAACCTCTGTTGTTTTTCCACTGTTGCTGAGTGTCAGTAAACATGCAGCGAGTATACCCAAGATTTGGATGTGCTGACATATTTCGCAGTGCTGTGTTTTTTTTCTAATTTTGCAGGCTGCTGGAACACGATCAGAAGACCTTTAAGCTCAGACAGACACCTAGTGAAGTTGACCAAGGTGTGTATTTCTGTCCGATGACATGGAGTTGATCAGATCCGTCATGCGCTCCGTCTCTTCCGAGCCTCATCAAGCAAATGTTCAGCTGCCCCTCAACATGCCTGGCTAACCCTACCCTGCCTCACGGTCCACAGTTCAGTACGGTCCCTCTTTAGAAACAGTCAAGAAACTCTGTGTCTCACGAGAAAAGACCTCCTCAAAGCATCTGTGCTCATGTGCAACGACAAATCTGCAAAGCAGACCTGGGCAAGTGCACACACACACACACACACACACACACACACACACACACACACACAGACAGAGGATGGTCAGGGGAGCTGAACGCACACACGCACGCACACACACCTACTTCATAGAGGAGGCCTGCAGCCCCTGACAGAAGAACAGACAGACGTTCTTAAAAAATTCATGGTTTCATCGTCTGACTTTTCAACGAGGCCAAAGTTGTGTTAAATATACGACCCAACCATCAACTCTATGGAACAAAAGTGACATCACATCCCACAGACCTTCGTTAAAAGTGTGTCACGGCAGTAAAGCACAGGTGTAACTCTGAAACTGACGGACCCTGAAACTGAAGCTAAATTCAGCCATCACATTTATTATTTACACCTCTGTGTTTCCTGCTGTCACATGTCAACATGTCCATTATATTTAAAATACTACGCATAATGAAACCTTTATTAATGTTACACCTGTGTCTGACAGGTGAGAATGACTCTCTGTCAAAAGGTCTATGTGAAACACCTCAGCTAAATGTGAACACTTTATCATCTGAATTCAGCACTAAAGTCTGAGCTAAGTGTGGAGCCATCATTTTATCACATTCTGTCTAAATTTATTGGTATCTAGAAACCTGAACGACTTCAAGTTCTTCTGGCTCTGTGCAACACCAAGCTGCTGTGAGTCTGAGCAGCTGTTCTCAATTCGCAAATCAATTTATAAGAGGACCATTTAAATGACAGACAACTGAACAGGTGACTTTAAAAAGAAACAACACATGACTGCCTGGTGAATATGGACTAGTTTACAGCTAAATGTTGACTATCAAAATAAAGTGATACTCTGCATCCTGTGGGAATTGCACCACCTTCTCCTCTGCTTTTTTTACTGAAAACATTTTCATATGTTAAAAATGTTCATGTTCTACTTGGAAATGAAAAATACGCCTCAAGTCCCACGCCTTCGTATGCATGCCCGCCCTCATGAAGAGCAAGTGCTGGGAACAGATCTGCGAGAGTAGCTCTTCTTGCTGTGCTTGTAAATGCCAAATATGTATTTTATGACTGCTGCACTTGGATACACTTTTACGTGTTTCAACTGTAAAAATACATTGTTTTACTTTTGTTTGGTTTTTTTTACAGATGGACAGGTGAGGAGAACAAGTTGAGGGGAGAGGGGGGGAATGAGAGAGAAATCGGGAAACTTCTTGGAAAGAAAAAGGAAAAGAGGAGTGAACAAGAGAAATGTAATGGGAGATAAAGTACAGTGCTCCAGCTGCATCTGTGCAGCCTGAAAAACACCCCCATGTGATTTATGGGAATTGCAGTCCATCACAGATCGCACCAAGACAGGGAGCATTAGGAGATGATGAGAACAATGCAGCACTTTAAGGACCAGTACGCCTGATTTATCAGCAAATGATTGCTATAACTATGACTTATCAGTGATTGAAACATGATTTAAAAAGGGTAAGTAGAGAGCAGATGTTGGAGAGCTATTTTTATAACTCACATCACATGAATGGCTTTGAAAACCTCTTAGTGAAAATGGCCCCAGCCTGTATCTGCCGCTCCTCTAAACAAAAACAAGATTGATTTGAATACACAAAGACAAGTGACACACACACTCTCTCAGTGCCCCAGCTGCAGGGATGTTAGAAAAAGAATGAAAATACAGTGTGTGCATGGTTAACCAATTTGCATCAAGTAATTTCCCCTTTATTAAGGACGACAAAAAACCTTTTCCCCTCCTTTGGACAGTATTATGCATCTTCTAACTCTTCATCTTCACCTTTTCTAACTCTTAAAGGTGTAGTCTGCCATTCTAATACAACACACTTTTTCTCAAATTCAGTGAATATCTCCTCACAGTCCACCGGCTGTTTGTTCACACACAGCCCTGGCTCTGAAAATGGGAACAAACAGTGGCTTTGGGTTGGACCGGACCCCCAAACACGTTCTCATGTCAGGTTGCTTTTACACAATTCACGTTCCTGCACAGGACAACACTAACGCTGTGAGTTGCTCGTGCAAGTTTGATTGCAGGATCACTTTTGTTAATTAAATGTGATTATTTGCCTCTCCATCTGTCTCCAGTAATTGGCAGTTTCATAATTGGTGTGTCAGAATGAATGAATATTCAGTCTATCTAGCCAGTCACATGCTGACTGAATTAATCTGGCTTACAACAGCAGTATGATCTCAAAACAAACAGATTGTGCCAAGACAAACTGATCAAAAGGATGCCGAAATAATAACTTCATGACGATGACTTGTAAGGGGTCTTAACTAATGCTTTGTTAGGCGTGTTCGCAATATGACAAGCAAACAACTTTTAAAATGCTTCGTTTTCTGAATGGAGTTCTGATCAATCAGATCTTGCTGCCCTGACAATGCAAGTCTCTGAATTTCCACAAGCTTTTTCCAGGACTGCAGATTTCACTTTTAATTGAAGCTACATGATGTTTACATAGCAGCATTTATAATCCAAAGACAGACAAGCAGTTTGACATTTTGGGAGACGCATTCGTTCTCTTTCTTACAGAAAGTCAAAAGAAGATAGAGCCAGGAGCAGTTAGCTTAGCTTAGCACAAAGACTGGAAACAGAGGGAAACAGGTAGCTCCGCTGAGCTGAAATGTAATGACGTGCTGTGGGTTTTGCCGGGGGCTACGTGCTGGATCATATTCATTGCTAAGTTGAGCTAAATGTCTCCTGTCTGCAGCTTCATAATCACTGTGAGCACATGAGAGCGGCATCGATCTTCTCATTTCCCAAACAGCCACATTATTCCTTAAAGAGGCTAACAGGGTGTATCTGCTGCATCAGTTCATTTTAAACTAACCATTGCCACAGTCTCAAATTATTGCTTCTTCCTGCTAAAATCTACCTTAGTGCTGAAATGAACTGTCCTTTAATTCATTAGTTGAGAAAATTGAATAAAAGGACCAAACACTGGCTCCAGCTTTTCCAATGTGAGGATTTACTTTTTTCTATTTTATATAACTGGAGAATCATTACTATTCTAAGACTGAAACTAGGATTCTTCTATTTGAGCTGCAGGAATTGTTCAGGATATTTGTTCCTTCCTCCTCTTTTTCTTTCTCCTTCTTTTTTCCTCCCCTCTCTCCCTCCATCTTCCATATTTTTGTCTCTCACTTCATCTCGTCTTCTGCTGTGTCACTTTGGCAGCAGTTTTTTGCGGCCTGCCATCCGACAGATGGTCATGACACATAGAGGCAAAAAGACACACTACACACACTACACACACACGGCTCATTCAGAGGAGGACGTTTGATTTGTGTCTGTCACCGAGGTGTAAAGCCAGTATCTGTCTTGCTCTCTGGTCAGTGAGAGAAGAGCTGAAGAAAATCTCATCAATGCTCCACTGAGAGAAGACGAGGCTGAATTAAATGAATCGAATAAGATACTTCACACAGGTTATATTACCTTTTGTCATTCTTTATAAAGGTGTTCTTTATAAAGGGGTGGTTTTAAATATCGAGGTATAGCTCCTTTTTGTTTGGTTTGGTTCTAGACATCTTTAATCTGCCTTTTCAGGATTTCTCTCCTGTGGCGCATGGTTTGTTTTCCTGGTTTGAGCCACCTAACAACTCTCGTGGGTGTTTGTGTCCCTGCGGTGTGTGTTTATCTGCGTGCTTTGTTGTTGGTTTATGTAGGGCAGCATCAAGCATCTAACTGCACACAGTGGGATAAAGACTTTCTGTTCATTAAGAATAGAAGGACAATTTCGGGGGGCTTTTTGTGTCATGCTGCAACACAGGGTGGCGGGGAGTCTAAAAGGGCCGGAAAAAGAAAATGATACCCGACATATTCACATTTCAGTGACTGCACCGAACACATCTCTTCATGTCGCAACGGTATATTAACTTTGATGAGAAATGGAAGTACTGCGGCTGCGTACCTCTCTGCCAAGCAGTGTCAGAAAGATATTCATGCTCAAACCTTTCAAGAATAATAAAAAAAAACAAACAGAAAAGCCAAATGCTATCATTCAACAGATTTTATATTAATTAAAAATTCTAATTTTAGATTCTTTTTTTTAAATTAATAGTCAACTTTTATTTTTATGAGCAATTACCCGTCTCAATAAACGTTTTTTCTCTGCCAACTGAAGGTTGTACGCAGAGCACAAAAGAGCCCTCACACCTGCTTCTCTGATAATGGGATGGACTTTAAGCCCCCAACAGATTGGACAGAGCGTGTGCGTGTGTGTGTGTGTGCATGTGTGTAATAATGGCGCACGTGTGTGTGTAATGTGTTAGCATGTGTCAGCTCATATTTGCTATTGCACATGGAGGACTGTGAGTTCACACGCATTAGTGTGTCAGTCTGATTCCACGCGTGGTTATCAGTCTGCGAGTGAGTGTGTGTGATCTACGTCTTGGTCGAGCCTCTAATAGTCGGAGTATAATCCACAGTAATCTGATCACATCCACTGATAGATTAACTCAGATAGGAGCCAAGAGGTCGCCAACACACGCACACACTTTACACACACACACTCCTGGGCGGTGTTTGCTCACATTTACGGATGAAGCGGATCCTAAATGTCAGTAAAAATGAATGAAAAATGGCCGACATGCATGCCCCCCACTGACGTTCATCTGTGTACAGTACTCTGTCACTGCATTTGAACCGTCTGTCTTTTTGTGATAAAGTACAAATTAACACAGGGCTTTTTCTTCCTTCTGCAGTAAGTTTAAACTCAAGCCAGAACTGGTTCGGATTTCACAGTGTAGATCCAGATTAAACCGTGTTTCTGATAAAACAAGCAGCGTCCATGATCTGATTTGCTCCGCGAGCTTAATTCATCACAAAATCCCAAAAGAGAAAACAGTACAGTGCAACAGCTGGGGGAGTAGGTAATGAAACACACTGACGGACGGGAGCACAAAGCGGTGATACAATATGCTGCTGAAGGCTTCCATTACTGAAAAACCCTGCTTAAATTAAATTTGTATTTGTTTAATCTTATACTTTATATCTTGCATTGGTTGCACGCCCAGGCGCTGCTGAATTTATCTCAAAAGGCCTGCTCCCGTTTTTCAGCCGTTTTTCAGGTCTGCTAAACAAAAATGAAAATGAGCTTCTAAACTAATTTATTTCTAAACAAGACACACAACCACACTAGCAGCTCTATGAGGCCATACTGAGACACAACGGTGCTTTGAGTTAAACATCTGCATACTGACATGCCATCATGCTAAACGGGTATAATGTTAGCCATTTCAGTTTAGCATGATAACCAGCACTAAAAACAAAGTACAGCTGAGTCTGAGGGGGATGTCAGTAGCCTTGCAGGTATGTGGTCATAAAACAAAGTACTGGACAAATAAAAATGTTGACTTAATAATGATACTCCATGAAAAGTCAGAGGATTGTCAAAGTTATTACAATTAATTCTGACAGGAATGTCAATGTCTGGGTCAAAGCCCACGAAAAGCCATCCACTATCGTGGATAAAAATACATCATGGAAGCGATAAATGGATCCATTGTGCACCTCATCTCCCACTTCAGTGCACACTTGACTTCAGTCCAGATAGTCAGAGTCATGTTATGTCTCCCATGTGTTAATGTCACCGAGACAAAGAAAGTGGCGTGTCTGGTTATCTGCTCTTCCGTGTAACATATGCCACTTGGTGCAGGCTTTCACCCACAGGGCGCTGCGCGGCATCGAGTGCTGTCAGTGATTAGAGGAAATGTCCTTCGAGTGGACGGCTCAGGTTCAAGTCCCTCTGACAGCCAGCATCTGTCCTGCTGAAGTGTCCTTAAGCAAGACACTGGATCCAGATCGGCTCCGGGCGTGGCGCTCAGCAGCCGAGCCCGACATTGACCTCCCTGGGGAGCTCAAAGAAAGAAACGTCCCTGTGACGTCAGAAAAATATCGTGCAGCACCGGCTGCCCCAGAGGGGATCAGACCGCAGTCATCCCGATCACACGAAAGAGCCTCTTACAAGAGAAAACGCCACTACCATCATTTTACTTTCACCATCCCTCAGAACAAGAGAAAGTGGTGTTTTAACTAAATTAACATCAAACATGTCAGAAGAATGACTTTACCCACAGCCCGGTGTGAGGCTGCTTTGAACTTCGCCAGACTCCACCTGGAAATGAAGAGCTAAACCGGCAAGAAACAAGAACAGAAGCCAGAGTCAGCCCCCAAATAACCACAGAAGAACAAAAGACAAAATACTTGATTCATATTTCACCATGAAGTCTCGTGGGCGACTTTCAGCCTCACTGATATCATAAAAATTCTCTACATGTGGTTATCAAACAGCAGCTGAATGCCAACAGGCAGAGTTTCCAATGTATTTGCTAATTGGTACTAAACACAGAATACCGCTGAGGTCACTGCACTGAAACTTTGACCTCACGATGAACTTAGATTCATAGTTTGATTAGAAATGGCTGCTATAGCACGGCTTAAAATTTGAGAACACGAACAGACAGTTTACTAAAGAATAAACAGGAGACATCAGGAGTAAAATGAAACAGGATTATTAATAATTTCAAGCCCACAGAAAACCCACTGTTCCAATCAGCCTCTCCTAATTCACCTAATCTTCACAGTTCATGAAAAGCAGTAAAAAAAAAAACAAGAAAAAAGAAAGAAAAGAAAGAAAGGAAAAAGAAAAAAAGCTAAGTCGCCCAAGGGATTTCTTGCGGCTCCTGAACTTTTGAAGTTGCTGGAGTTTTACAGAGCGGGCTTGTGTGGATGTGAATGAGTAAGTGTCACAAGGCCAATCAGCAGAAACAAAGAGCGCTGCGTTCACGAAGAAGACAACAAACTAACAAGTCAAAAAAACAAGAATTAGACTGCAACCCACCATCTCTGTCACCAGAACCCCCGGCAATTCTCAGGAGAGAGAAAACAACAGAAATTGGGGAAATGATACACATCTTGTCCGAAAATAAAAGTAAAAAATAATAAAAATTAAAAAAGTGACTGGACTGTGACACACACACACACACACACACACAAATGACCGTGTTAATATCCCTGATTAGGCTCCCTGCAGTGACGCCGTCCTCTCCGGCTCACACTCCAAGTTGTTTATCCAGCAGAAGAAAGAATCTAGAACAAGTTGCTTTATTTATTTATCTATTTTTCTCTCCACTTTAATCACAGCACAGTGTCCTCGGGCCACGCAGGCACACACACACACACACACACAAAATCAGTAGTTCAACATGAAAGGATGAGAGGAGTGAAAGAAGCTTGTTGCTGTGAGCAACTCCAAATAAAATAAATAAATAAATAAAACAGCAGCCATAACTGGGATGTCATTACACACGGGAGGAGAGCGAGGTTAGACGAGGAGGGCGGACGCAGACTGAGGGTTTTTTTTTTTTTTTTGGCCTTTGCGACCGTTTTGTTTTGCCTTCCAGCAGAGCTTTCCTGCAGCACAGTGTTAAAGCTCAAGCTGCTGAAACTGGCTGTTTTATTTTGGTGCCTCTGTAACAGCAAGCATCGGAATAAGACTGTAAAATTACACGTGAATGAACTTTTCAACCCCCTCCCCTCCTCCAGATTCCTCCTAACTTCATTTCATTTTAATGCATCTCATCTTCCCTCTCCTCCTTTATCATGTGGCGGCATCTGCTCCCCGTCTCCTCTCCTCCTCTCTCACTGGATCTGCCCTCGTCTCGTACTTTCTGCTCTCCTCCCCCTTCCTCAGTCACGAACTTCACATTTTGAATATCAGTGGCTTCCTCCCCCCCTCAATGCTGCATTACCCGAGCTCCTCACAGCCACAAAAAGCTTGGGAGAAAATAAAAAATTAACAATTCAACATCACCTTAAAAAAAAAAAAAACTGCCACGCCTGACTGAAAACTCGTGGGATAACGCATAGCGCCTCATTTAACCATGAAGTCCAATAACGGCTCAAAGGACTTCAAGTGAGGCTGCGGTGCTTTGGGTTAAAGCCGCTTTTTAGGAACTCAGTTTGAGACGCCGCTTGAACTCTGATTTTTTTTTTTTTTTAATTTATCTAACTGCTCTCGCTAAATATTGCTAAAGGGAAATATTACGGCAGAACATTTTCCACATGGCTGATAACTCTCGTGGCTGGTTGGCAGACATGTGAGAACATCCCTGTAAGACAGAGAGAAAGACAGCTAATTGGAAAAGGACTTCAGAGACTAGAAAGGCTGCAACAGTCAGCCAATGGCAGGTTTATCTACATTCACATATATCAGACTAAAACACCTGTACTACAAACAATGTCTAATTTGTAAGAAATCACATTTAATAACCTTCATCTGTGTGGCTAATTCCTCCAGAGGACACAAGTCAGTAAAATACAACTGGCAGGTTTCTCAGATGTCACTGCTTTAGATGATGCATGTGTGGTTTCTTCAGAGAATAGCTCAAATTGTGTTATTCACTAAGAGATTCTTTTTTTAAAAAAAAAAAGATCTCTGTTGTCTTCATTAACTGCTCCTCTTTGTGTTGTCAACGGGCACATCCGTCTACAAACATACAGTATTTCTGCACATGCAAATGTAAACTACACTGACAGTCATCCAGAGGTAATTATGCTAACAAGTCTTTGGTGCAACTTAGCAGGTGGCCTGTTTACTTCAGCGCAGTGACAACTGTACAATTAAAAAACTAAAATTAAAAATTCATGCTAACAGCATGAAAGAGGACACGCAGAGGGAGGACAGGTAGAGGGAAGAAATACACCCGGGCTCTCACCCTGAGCTGCAATACACACAGCATGAAGCTGCTCAGTCACCACCCCCGAACACGAAACAGTGCTGCTCTCTGTCTGTCTGTCTGTGCTTTAATAAGATATGACAGAGGGGGAAAGTTATCCAAAACATCACAGAAGTGTAAGAAGTGTCAGGCTGTCTCTCTCCTCTCTCTCTCTCTCTCTCTCTCACACACACACACACACACGCTGATGACTGACTGTAGGAAATGCCTGCTCCACTTCAAAGGAGCTCGTTAGGCTTTGTGTAACTTTAAAATAATAACTCCGTAAGAAAACCTCGACACAAGACAGAGAACAACAAAAAGAGGGGGAGGGGGAGCTGTTTATAAAATCCACAAGACTTTGACCCTGGAGCCCTTTTGACTTCACTCGGTTGAGAATTCAGACTGAACTGAGCAAACTGTGACAAGTCTCACCAGTGTGTGTGTGTGTGTGTGTGTGGAAGAGAGAGATAGCGCGTGTGTGAGTGAGACAGAGACAGAGAGAGAGAGACTGCATGTGTGTGAGAGAGAGAGAGACTTGGGAGACTTGGGGGAGTAAGACAGCTCAATGGAGCAATTGTGTGTGCTGGCACCCTTCCCAAAACCCCATCTGCATCCTGCACACACACACAGACACACACACACACACATTCCCATGAACACACAAACTCCATCCTAAAGTCAGAGCAAGACCACACACACAAGGCAAAAATATAAATATCAAAAACTACTACAAAAACTAAATATCTTCAGTTCCTGGGATTTAGCTGAACACCAGTTAAGGTGGGCGACATCTGAATGGGCCCGAATGAAGCTGTCCAATAAGAGGAGCTGACCGACTCGACACGCTGTGCAGAATCAAACTTGGACCGAAACATCACGGCTGAAACGAGGATTTTAAGACAAAGATTACTGTTTGAAAGTCTTCCACTGCTTTGTCACACTCTTAATGGTAAGAAAGACAAACGCACTCCTGCTGCTCAGGAAAACCTTCATTGAGAGGAACACACCCCCCCAGCCCCCCAAAAAATGGAGTTTTAAGCTGTTAGCCATCAGTGATTCTCCACAGCTTCAGCTCAACGACACTCAAGGGAAGTGGGTGGACTACTGCGTACTGTTCCACACAAGCAAAGCTGAAACCATGAGTGGCAACTATTTGGAAGAGGAATTCTTAGTTTGAAGTCATTTTTCAGGCAGTTTTCTCACAATTTTCTTAGCTTTATATGACAGTAAATTTAATATCTTTGGGTTTTGCTATTTAGTCAGCCAAAATATGTCAAATTTTACAGGAAAAAAGTAAAAGTTAAAGTCAAAGTTAAAACGTAGTATTATAGTGGAGACACTCAGGTCAAGGTTTCAAGCAGTTGTTGTGTTTCAGTCTGAAGGAGCGGCAAATGTTTTTATGGCCACACCTGCCTGAACTATCAGGAGGCTCAATTAATCGCTTATTATCATAATTGTTTGTTGAAGCCGCTAACCGGCCAATTATTTCCTTCTCAGCTGGTTAATTGTTTGATCTATAAAATGTCAGAAAATAATGAAAAATCCCTCATTTCAATTTCACGCTGCTTTTGTCTAAAAGATATTCAGCTCATAGACACATTTGAGATGTTCTGCATTCATCGCACAATGAGCTCATAGATCAGGACACCTGGGCCATTACGCACTCATACCGTGTGGCCTCTCTTTAACAATCACGCTAACTTCTGACGGAAACAGTGAGAGCGCTGCATGTTTGGCATAGTATTGGGCAGAAACGTCATCCAAATGTGCTCATGTGTCCATATGTGTGGAGGGAGAAATCAGATGGGAGATCTTGTCGTCTTTTACCCGTTAATGACTTGAGCCATTAACAGGTAAAATGAGCCTCCCGAATACTCTGCGTGCTCCGCCTCCTGCTCACCTGTGTCCCAGCCTGTCAGTGAGGGTTCAACAGAGACAATAAACAGAGCTCAGGTTCAGGCTGTCACGGGGTCTGTTACATCTATTGTCGCTGCACTGTAGTAATGCCTTTGAAGACGCGCGCACACACCTTTCATGTTGAGTGAGAAGGGTCAGAGACAGGCCCCTCTGTGTGTCTGTCCAGGACCGCAGAAGGAGGACATGAAAGAGCATCAAAAAGCTGGCGATGTAAGAGTGAGAAAGGATGCAGAGAAGAAAGCTGGAGAGTGAAGCTGATTCACGGCTGCTGACAGACGCAGCGTAGAGATCTGTGAGGGCCAGGAACAAGAGGACAGTGAGGGAACAAACGAAAAGGGGAAGCGATGGGACACGACACCCGACTCAGTCGTTGTCCGCGATACGTGGATTTCATCCCCCCCACCTGAATTTAAAGATGATCCTTTAAGTGCTGCCTGAGCAGCACTCAAGAGTCATCTGGAGGTATTATGGGGTCAAACCCTGACAAACATTTGTCGAAAAACAAAAAAATGGTAGATTTCAATCCTGGATTTTTTTTCCTCAAATGTCAGATTTTCACGTGGCGCTAATGATTATTCAGCATTGTGGGAGCTGCTTATTCCCCCGCTGTTAGTCGGTGGGAGTTTAAGAATTAATTTGAACAAATGACTCCTGGTAATGGGAAAGTTCAGATTCAATTTTCAGGAGAGAGAGGAAGGCACTGCTGGAGACACCGAAAGAGGGAATGCAAAACAAAAGATAAAGAGAGAGAGAGAGAGAAGGGAAAGGTTCGGGAGCGTGAGGGCGAAAAGATGAAGCAGGGAGGGAGATGGAGTGAAATGCTGAATCATCCGAGTGTGTCAGCAGAGGGGAGAAAAGTAGGCCAGAGAGAGGTGGAGGGATACAGGGGGTGGGGATGTTAAAAATCCCCAATTCAGTTGTAGAAACTCTTTCATCAACCACTTGCTTCCTCTCTTTTCTTTCCCTACAACCCCCCCACCCATCCTTCCTCTCGGCCTCCTTTGATGCCCCCCCTGCTCCTCACTAACAGTAAATGATTGAATGATGAACGCGACGATTTATGATTACCTCTGCCAAAAAAGGTTCCTTCTTGCTTTAAGCCACTCTGCATGTCATTATATTGTTTATTATACGAAAATGATTGTGATTTGTGAAAATTGCAGCTCCTGGTGGGTTTTTTTTTTTGGAAAGAGAATATAATTTAAAACATAATGAGGGGGTTTGCTCTATAAAAAAGAAAGTTCAAAGCTGCAGATCAATTCGGCAAGACCTGGATGGATTTACAGTAACACCCCCCCTCCCAAACAACGCTGAGGTCATCAGTGTTACAGTCACAACACACCACGTGTTACCTCATACCATAAGAGTGAGTGTGTGTGTGTGTGTGTGTGTGTTTGGTTAGAACAGCAAGGAGCTTAAAGTCTATAAATATTTTCTTTCCCATACAAGGAGAAAACTTTTCTGTCAGCCAGCAGGGGAAGGTGTGTGGGTTTTTTTTTTGTGAATGGGTATCATGTATGGATGTGAGCAGCAGCAGTGGGTCATGTTTGTGTGTTGCTCAGAGTGAGTGTGTGTGTGTGTGTTTCTGCTGAACCAGAGCCAAGATTTCTACAGTCTCCATCAGTTTCCTCTACATGTCTGTGTTTTCACATGCGTGTGCTGCATAAACTCGAGACCAAATGTAGAAATATGCACATGTAACCTCTGCTCCAAATTGGGGGGGTGGGGGGGGCTCTCGGTACATATTGCTCCATACACACACACACGCATCAGTTAATAAATGAACATAAATACACTCGATTCTCACTCCCACTGCTATGTGTTAATGGATGTCGACGCACTCTAGTTTGGACGTTTACCAGACTCCTTGGCCGGGTACCATAAAGAGCACCAAAGCAGCCTTTCTGTCATTACACACAGTTATTACACAGCGCTGTAGGTTGACAGCAGAAGGTGGAAATTGTTTGTCAACGTTTATTCTTACAGATGTTGTTGAATGTTGAAACCAACTCAATGATGTCAGATCAAGATCTGAAAGACTTGAGTGTTGTATGATGCATTTGGGCAGACTAGCGCTAGACAGAATGAAAAAACAAGGTTAAAATAAAAAGCAGCGGAGTCAGAGCTACCCAGGCTTAAAGTTCCTAATGCGGGTTAAGCTACAAAAACACTGGATCTTACAATCCCCATGATGCAACTCAAACCTGTCTTTCATTAGACCTTTCCATGTCCCTTTCTGTTACAAACTCGCCTGATGATGTCACTATGACGTCATCAGGGTTATGTTCTCAGCCTCGATGCTCCTCTTTTCATGGGCTGAGCAGTACAATGCAGCAGCATGAGTGTGCTGACCTTTGAGTGTAAATTAAAAGTATGTTTGATGGACAGGGTGCTCATGTGGCACATTCTTTAACCAGCTTTTGTGTGTGAAGTGGTGCTTTTTGCACATCATTAATACATCTCGCCTCGATGTTCACCCTTCTGTCGTGTGTGTGTGTGTGTGAGGTCATGTTTCTATGTGTGTGATAAAATGCGGAGAGCACACAGCCTTTTGGCCATAAACATGCCAGGATCACAAGACCATCTCAGCTTGCGTTATTTTAACATTCATAAATATATTGAAGGTTCCAGAAGGGGAGCAGATGTAAGGCTTTTAACATAGGCTAATTACACACTCCAGCTCTTGTTCTGTAACTTTCCTGGCACACAAAGGCTATTTTTTTTCTGTAATGAGACACGGGCCCTTTGAAACAAATTGCTACTCTCATCATGCGGCTCTCCCCGAGGAAAAGCATACATCTCATTTTGAGTTATGACCTATAGTTGCAGTAACCTGACAGTGACATATTCCAGGCCTTAATCAAGCCATTTTTATGAACAGGTCTGGCAGTTCAGGGGTGTGTACAGTCTTAGGGTTTGTTGCTTATAGTTGAGTACAGTCACCATAAATATTTGGCCAAGGCCCATTTCAAAACGCTTCCGTCTTGCAGTGCTTATAATTACATCACATCTGTAACATGCAAACAGAAAAAAAAACTGCTTAACATTTAACAGTGAAAGGCTTTTAATGCTGCACTACGTCCACAGGTGTGAACACTAGGAAAAGACAGCAACATGTTAGTGAAGGTCGGTCCACTGCCACCCAGCAACAGAGCTGCAGAGCATCGAGCATCTCCTGTTCGTCTGTCAAGTTATTAAATCTGTTCAGTTTCCTGATGTAATGTCAAAGCTTTGTGTCTGTCTAATGTCTGCTCGTTTTTCCAGCATGTGGTTCTCGCTGTACTGCAGATGTGTTCACATGTCTGTCCTCCCGTTGTCGGCAATTTTTGACTGTGGGGACGCTTGCAGATGTAGGGAGATGATGAAATTGACTCTTTGCCATGAGAAGGAATCATTTAGGCTCCAACTTTCCTTTTTAGCCAGCAGTGATATCTTAAAAAAAACGGCTTCATGTGTTTGACTTGACTTCCCTCCAACAATACAGCTGAAGGAACTAAATTCATGCTACAATACATCACAACAAAAAAAAAAAGCAGCAATGCATGAAAAAGAACTGAGATCAGCACATTTGGACAGGCTAACCGGCTGCTTCATGACCATAACAATGCATTGCGCTGGTTTGCATTACCACAGTGCTTGTCCAAAAAAGAAAAAAGAAACAACACACGCTCTCCACCTCTAATACACCATCACCTGCTTACGCTCAGCAATGTGTTTTTAAATGTGTCCTTTGGGCCGCATGTTTGTGCAACGTTATTTCCCATGACTACACCGATTTGCAAGATGAATTGATCGTGACTGGCCGAGGCCACGAGAGGATACGGTGTCATGACCATACAGGAGGGTTCCACAGGGGTTCAGCTACAAATTGAGTTCTCCAGTGAACAGACCAAGTTGCAGTGAGCATGGAGACATTTGCTTTCAGCATCGTTTTCTGACTGCAGAGCAATAACCAGGTTTGATTTCATTTTCTAGTACGCCGCTGTTTTAGGAACAGCGAGAACAGTGAGTAATGGGGAGAGACCTCAGCAATCTGCCGACAGACAGACACAGCAGAGACATCAGTCCGGCCGGGAATACAAATTCTCCGGTGCCACGATCCATCTCAATCCCGCATTATAGTTTTGAAAGTTTAATTTCATTTAGCTGTGTTCATACATTTTAATCAGTCCGCTGACGTGAGCCGCGTGCTCACAGCCACCTCTGCTTGCTGTTTGCAGCTATAGATCCTTGAGCCTGCACACTGTTGGTCTAATCATGCAGGGTGGGGTTGTGAAGTTAACGTAGAGAGGGCCATACAAATACACAGTCTGAAAGTCTAACAAGCAGTATACGATCCAAGTTTGGCCTCAGCTAGCCGTACCTGGGTCTGTAAAGTGCAGCAGACTTGGCCTGGTCTCCAGCATGATGTTAGACTTCACAGCAAAACAACATGCATCAGACAGGGTGTGAAACAACTCATTTCAAACCAACACAGGCTAAGGTGTTAGATGGTTTTAGCTATTCTTAGCCAGACTTGATGGGGTCTGACACAGTCACATCTGCTCCACCCCCACCAGGCCAAAAGTGCAGATAAATCAAACCTACCTTTTAAGGCAGAAACGCACAGAGAAACAGAAAATAGGCACAAGGCCTGCTGGCTCCAGACCTCAGGATATTCTGATACTCCCATTGTGTAGGTGGTTTGTAAAGCTGTGGGTTCGGGCGCAAAGTGGGTCAGGGGCCGGCTTCTGGTGGGCCCATATGTGACGACGAATTGGTGTTTTCATAATTGGCTCCCAGGGTGACCAAATGAATTTCTGGCCCACTTTAAAAGAACAAACAAACTGAACAAAAAGACAAAATGGAAGGAGAAAGCAAGTGAGCGTGCACGAGAACAGAGACAACTCCATTTGTGTAGTACAGAAACACAAACAGTGCCAATAACCAGAAGGGAAAAGAAAACACAGGGGGAAGAGAGAGGGTGGGAGAGACAGGGGGACCTGACTGCATTACCATATGGCCAGAAAAAGGAGAGTTTAACATCATCGCACACTGAAAAATAGCCTGAGTCAGGGAAACAAGCATCGCTAAACGCACACAGAGTGACGATCAAACCCATTTAAAGGATCGTATTTGGACAGCTGACCATCATTAAGCTCAGCCTTCCTTGGTTACTGTTGCTATGCCTATCAAACTTCCTTTTATCGCTCTGACTGTGGCAGATTTACCAAATTAAATTACCAATTTAAATGCTAAGAAATTTGCATAAAGGATGAGTCTTTGATTACAGACACATGTAGACCGGAGCAAGCCTTTCATTTCAGGCCTGCAAGTGTCGACTTTTGCCGGCTGAAACAATAATTGTAATTTTAAAAAACCCTGCAGATTTTAATCAGCTGTAACTAACTGGCTAATTGAGCTAATTCATTAGCTGAGTTCCAGCCGACTCATTTGAACACAATAACCCTGTAACTGGATCTTAAATACGTACACAGTGGCTACTTACACGATATTATGTTTACAGTCAGGATCCTCAGCAGCTTATGATAAACATGTTCATAAAAAATTCTTAAAAAGTTATCTAGTCATTTTATTACTTTTATTTTCTCTTAAATGACATAAAAGCTTTATTTCAGTTGACGTACTTGGACAAGCAATACAGAGGTCAGATTTATTATTCATGTGTTTTCACTTTAAACTTATCAAGAGAAAAGACTTTTAGATTTTAGGCAAACTAACCAATGTTTGTTGAACTTGAAGTGGTTAAGTTTCTACCGCTGTGTTAGCCAGACATGATAATGATTCGGCTAATGTTAAAGCACACACACAGAGCATTTTCTTAACAAATAACACCACTGCTGAAAAGACGTAAGCCTAAAATCGACTTCAGTGCTTTTTGCTGGCAGCGCTGGTATTTCTGGCTGGAACTGATGGGTACAGCAGCTTATTTGGAGTAACAAAGAATTTCCTACCATAAATCATTGTTCATGAACTCATACAATTACAGCTGGCAGAAGCTGCCCGGTCCTGAGGCAGCAGGAGCAGTCTGAGTTACACATAAACCTCCGCTGATGGGAACCTTGGCCGGAGTTTGTGTTGAAATGGAGGGTTCGTGTTGAAACAGGGGCTCACTTGACAATCATGTTAAATGCAGAAATGCGCTTGTCTATTTTTACAGAGCCGCCATCCCAGGCTTCTGTCACAGGAGGAGTATGCCGTACAGTAGCAGTCTGTTTTTAACACCAGACTAGCTGTGCTGTCTCCAGAGTCTTTTTTTTTTTTTTGATGTAAATGTGATTTTCAGGAGTTTTCCTTCAGAATTTCAACCACTTGGACAGATGGCTCACTGTTCAAGCTACCTTTTTAATGGAATTTTTTTTTGAGCCATCCAGGTCAGACGCAGCAGCTTAACTTAAGGGGACGAGTGGGAAAAAAAAGTTTTTTTCGTCTCGCCAAATTGTGTAATAAGTTGGAATAGACACAAACACAAAAGCCTAAATTGGCTGACGTGTCCCTGAGAGGAGTGACGAGGCCACAAGAAAAGTCAGCAAAATGGGAGAACGTGTGGTCAAAGACACTCGCTCACACACCCACGCACCTACCAATGCTCTCTAATATTTCATTTAATCTACTTCCATCCATTGTGTTACACCTCTTCATACACTCACGTACGAAGGACACTGTAGACTCTTCTTTAGACAGACAGGAAGTCATTCAAACAGCCAAACGAGCGGCCGTTTCCGTCAGCCTCGTGTTAAGCTGGAAGAAGCCGGTACAGCCAAGTCAGCTCCTTTGTTTCCTGAAGCTCATTTCAACATATTGTAAAAAGAGACTTTACAAGCTTCTTCTTTACTGGTATTGACCGATAACATCACAAACACTACTGTGGAATTTGGACTCCTTTTTTTTTTTAATGGGTGTGGTGGTGTGTTCACTTTGATTGCTACAGGGGTTACAAAGGTGGAGAGGTCACAAGAAGCAGAAGTATCAGGCGTCAGCCAGCGAGTCACACATGCGCATACACATGTAGGGCTTAAAATCAGTTTAACATCTTGGTCAACCTTTATCTTTTTTTTTTTTTTTTTTTTAAAGACAGTAAGATTGGTAATTTGCGTTCTCTCACACCTATTTTCCTCAACTTGCTTTTCTACTTTAACTGCAGTTAAATTGCTTCCTACATTTCCCAGAATTCCTTTAGGCAACCTCCAGAGAGCATGTCTGAGAATGTGTCAGCAGTAGTGATAGTGTCAGCTGTTCCAGTAGAGGAAAACTGCAGATTGCACTTACACATTGCTGGTGTATTGAGGCTGTTTTTATGTGCATGTCCGCAAGAGGTTCGTGTCGCCCACATGTATTTGTCCCGGAGGACGACATTTTTACTGAGCAGCTCAAAACAAATGCCAGTTCATAATCGAATGGCCGTGATGTGATGCGGGGTGAGAAATTAACACCTCCCACTAGACCAGTGTCGAAATATCTATCTGCCTACCACTTTGGCAGAAGGCCAGGCATTATTTGGATATTTCTTCCACTTTAAAGATCAGTTACTAAGGCTGCCGAGCTTCAACACAAAGGGGCCTTTGCTGTGCTGCTGATGAGGCCGTTCTCCATACAACACATCTAACAGACTGGCCCTCATCCATCGCTCCTCTTTACAATGCTTACTGATTGATTAATTAAGTAACTAGGGAGAAGCCATCACTGGGGTATTATCTTAAATGAATCATCCTTTGATGAAAGAACACTTGAAATCTCTCACAAAACATCTGAAATAAATGAGAGAAAATTATTTCTTTCTTGGACTGAACTAAAGTCAGCAGTACTATTAAACACTTTAATATGAGTTCTAATGAAGCTTGTGATAATAAATTAGATGCCCCCCCCCCAAAAAAAGGCACATAAAATCTGTCAGAAAAGAGTAAACAAAGATCTGCATCATATTTGAGGCTGATGCTGAATGTCAGCATCACGATTTGGTGACCCAGATGTGACAGATTCACACACATCCACTGTAAATGTTTCGGGATCAGGTGGGCGGCCAGGATGCCTGCTCGCATGCACCTCAATCCACTCTGTGTTATATTTATTTTGTAAACCGGCAGCAACAAACAAGCAGAGGGCTGTACAGACGCAGAGGATGCAAACAGGGATTTTGCATCCTTCAAGAAAAAAAAAAAAAAACGTCAAGGACGACCACTAAAAGCTAAACTTTTCTCCTGATTTTCAAAAAGGCAGGGCAACAAATTTCACTCACACAGCTTCACTGAATCATCTGTTTGAATGTAAAAGCGGCACTTTGTCCTTCGGGTGATTGAATATCAAAGTCAGATTCAAATTCCCGATAATCCCGATAATGACATTTCAGTCGGTTTGCGAGTGCGGCATCACAACATCAAAACAGTAAAAAAAAAAAAAAAAACAGCAAAAAGTCTGTAGTGTATTTTCCTGCATGTCTGATCATCTAGTGTCCAAAATTATACACATCCTTTTTAATAACTCCTGTCACATGAACACCATCATTTCCATTAAAGCATTTCACAGTCCAGTAGCAGTGACTGGAAATGCACCCACTAAATCAAACGATGCGGCGGGCGGCTGTTGCACTTGGACGTGCAGTGTGTGTCATTTATTTAGTGATTTGAATGCCCTTGCCGCAAACAGGACACAGGCAAAACAGCGCTGCCATAACCTGCACTCCGTATCAGGCCTATTTGAATAGTTCAGCCTGATAACAACAACACAGATTACTGCTGACCCAAAGGTTTGCTTCCCTGCGAAGCTCTGAAGACGTCAACGTTACAACACAGCGATAATTGTTTGCCTCTCACAAAGACAAAAGGAATAAAAAGGAGGGTTGCTCTGTTCTCTCTTGATGTTTCAATAAGACACAGATCTTTGAAAAAAATCGTCTCAGTGTTGGTCCCGTGTAAACAATGGATACCCTCATCCCTTTCAACTTTTTTCCGTGCACGCCCGTCCTCTGCCAGGGAAGAAAATCATTGTGAGAAGAAAATAGTCCAGTTTAGTGCGCTCTCTGCAGAAGCAACATGCCGTTGTGTTTAAGCACAAGGATCCCACCAGTGACCGTGAGGGGTGGATCCAAAGACAGATAGAACAAATGAAAGAAATCAGATCAGGATGGACTGAAACTCTGCCAGGAGAAGAATGAGAGATATCAACAAACATACACTGTTTTTTATCCATTTTTTTTAAGGTGCTATTTACTAAACCATTTGTCTTCTTCCTTAGCGATGCCTTTATCTCCTGACATCTACACTGCTGTCTGTACGTTCACTGCAGCTAGTCAGTCAGTCAGTCAGTCAGTCACTTGGCTTCAGGGCTGGCAGCTCAGGACTAACTCCCTCTGACTGGTGGAAATGAAAGCTGCCAAACCCAACACAGCCCACCTTTCTCTCGTTCTGGATCTAGCCAATCACTCCATTTTTCTACCACAGTTTTTCCCCGTCTCATAGCTCTTTCTCCATCTTTTTCCATCATCAAACCTTCCTCTTTGTACTTTTTTTTCTAAATTACAGTTTTATTCACCCTTTGCTAAGTCCAGCTCCCATTAGTTACTGTTGCTACGCCTGTCAAGCTTTCCGTTCTCGCACAGCGCATAATGCGGTCTGCAGTGATAACACTGGCAGGAAAACAGTGCTTCATTAATCTCAGACAGATGTACTTCCAAACTGTCTTGCTAACTAACTAGCTAATTAAGCCAAAGTTGGTTGAAACTGCTGTCTCTGGCCAACTTTTAAATGTTTCCAGCTGACCTATATTAAACAAGAAATATGCATTTAATTATTAAAGATTCATTTAAATTATTATATTAAATATGCATTTGGTGGCAAAATATGTGTAATATTATGCTAAAACACTAGGGCTGCATGTTTTCGCTGGCTAATGATGCCTGTAAAGGACGGGAAAATTATTGTCGTATAGCTGTGTGCAACCATTTAGTTTCATAAGTATGATAATAAAAAGTTGTAAAATCAGACCGTTTTAACATAATTCCTGTTTGGCTTCATTGCTCACATACATGAACAAGCGAGACAAAGGTTGGACTTTTGCTTTATCTTTATATGTATGTCTTTATCTTTGTATGTCATAAGAAAAAAAAGGCCTCTAGGACAAGGACTAATACCATCTGAGATTATACGTTTGGCTGCTGGAGTGTAAACCTTCCTAAATCCTATAAAGAGCAGGACAGAATGACTACACTTTGATATATTGCATCTAGGACCAGCAACCAAACAGAAGGGGAAATACTACGCACACACCGACGCTTTCACGATGTGCTATCATGAACTGGGCTCTCTTTTCTTTTCTTTTTTTTTTTTTACTGTCACTATAAAACAGTATAGTATGAAATACTCCTTAGGTTACTATTACAGCATCTAACTCCAGAGCAGTTAAATACAGCCTGCACATAGAGCAAAAAGGACAGGAAAAGTGCAAGAAATGGATCAGAGCATGTCTCTTATTAAAGCCCCATACAAAAGGCTTCAACATGTGGAGCGAACCAAGGCTTGGCAGGGCTGCTGTGCCTAGTGATGGTTGCTAAGCTGCGAGTAGATGGTCTGTGTTTGGGGGAAGGAGGTCTAGCCAACGCTGCATCAAGTGGGTAAATCTGCAGGGGCTGGATGAAACAGCAATAGGCTTCTTCCTCCCACGTGTGACTGTCAACTGTCCCTTGAGCAAGGCACGCCCCCACGACACACACACACACACACACACACACACACACACACAGCCGTCTCTCCTGGGACTCCCAGCTCTGACGTTGTGCAACTCTAATGTGACTGACGCAGTTTCTTGGTTCAATAGCGGGGTTTTTTTTGTTTTGTTGTTTTTATTTAAGTACACTCGCAGAAAACTAACAGTAACAAAACTTCTTCTCTGGCATCTCTATTTACACTCTGAATGAGTCAAGCATCTGTCAGAAGTGATCATTACAAGACACACACACACGCTCTCTCACTCTCATACACACACACACAGTCAATACTTCAAACTAAAACTGTATATGTGAGAGGGTTTCAGTACCCAGGGATCCCCAGCTTAATTTAAGCCTTCTATCGATTCGCCGTTTACTCTGTGAAACTGCATTTAGTTAGTTAGCAATAATGGATCTGCTCACTGGCTGAAATTACACTGTATTCAGGCATGATAAACATATCGAACTGCCAAGGCCTCAAGTGCTTTTGAATCCACAGGTCTCTCAGGAGGATGATTGCACCGCAGTAACACGACAGCAGAGACCCCCAACACAGGCAGTATTATGAGTAGCGAGCGTGCACACATTGCCTAAGCTTTGACTGTAAAGATTACAGACACGCTGCAGGTCAGAGTGTGAACTGAAGTTATGTCTTGCTCCCGCAGACGGTGCGGGCTCCTGTGTTGAGGGGCAGAGGCCAGAATGCACCTCGCTCCCCGGGTTATCCACTAAACAACAGACTCTATGGTTGAAACCAAAGATGCAACGCAGTCACCTTCATTCACGCCCAGAGTGCGACGTGTAACTCACTGCTCCATTTCTCTCACTTTTTCAAACACTCTGAGCCAGCGAAGTCGCACTGCCTGCCTGCAACGAGAGACAGATGTATGGATAAAGCTGCAGTCTGAGGCGTGCGCAGACAGGCAGAGGCTGAACGCCCAGAGCTGCAGATAACTGGAACTTTCATTCATTACTTCTGGACCAGCCGGCGTTAAAAAGCTCTCAGAGTCCCTGCTGGGCCGATCTCCTCTCCTCTCCGCAGCTCGCTGGAAGAAAAAGCACTGAACTCACTTCTGAATCCTCCGCTACCAACTGGAAAACTAATCCAAACCTCTGGCTAATCACAACACACTGAGAAATACTTGCAACCCAACGCTGTGATCCAGCTTTGGGCGAGAGCTGAGCTCCATATCAACAGTGGACCATGTGTGCATGAGTCAGTCTGGCATGACTGTTTACCACATGTGTGTGTGATTTGTTCTTGCACAGTTATTCCTCCCTCTGCCACTATTCTTATGAGCACAGTAATGGAAGGGTATTTTTATTACTTTTTATAAGAGACATGTGACACAGGTTGAACTAAATGCTAAATCTTGAGTAGATGCCACACACACTGTTTACCACTCTGATAAATCCAATTACCGTCTGCCAACAGCTTTACTCAAACAGCTGATAACTTTCTTAATAAAGTCTGTGTTTGTTGGTTTTTCCTGCGGTCCGGTGCCACCCTGCTCTATCTGCCGCTCAGCTCCCCTCTGACACAGCTGATTAGCAGGAAGGTAGACTCAACACTGGGACCTTGGTTTCTCAGGAGCTGGCAAGAAAAACCCTCCAAGGTTTGTCCAACAACGACTTTAATGTGGCATCCTGGTGAGCCAGCAGGCTCATGTTTGCAACATTATCCCCCCCGTGTACAACAATGCACTTACAGATGCAGGTTTGTACTGAGTCTCGCTGCCGGGTGTCCGTTTCCCGTTGCCCGTACTGTGTGTTGTATATGGGATGAGGACGGAGGGGAGACCTTACTTTCAATCGTACACACTCCAGGAATACATTTTTCACATGTATCATAACGCTGCAGAAAAATGCCAAGAGGCAGATTTTATGAATGGCTTATATAAGAAGCCACAGGCCTTTATCGCAAACATGAAGCATTATAATTAATTCTACATCTCCCATTTTTCTAGGATTTTACATAAATTACAATATAAATGATTAAACTCAGCTTCCGAACCACCAAGGTGAGCTTGTCGACGGGCGGGTGAACCTCACATAGTATCACTGTGTACACTAATAAAGAAAAGAAAAACTCTCACAGTGATGCAGCTCGAGATTAATGATCAAAGATATGAGGAACATTTTGTACAAAGGTTTGCTCTTGACCTCTGGAGGGACATGGTGACATTTCAGTAACTGTGCGAGGAATTTGTCAGAAATTTTCATTTTTGCTACAATAGCTCACAGGGACTGAGTCTTTGCTTGAGAAAAAGTGTCTTTAAAACTGCGTGCAGACTCTAACAAGAGGGACGCTTCCCCAAATAGGGTGCTTTTGAACTGATAATAGCAGAAATGCTGTTTGGTGAGCGCTTTGATCTCGAGAGTCAGAGTATCACGGGTGTATGAGCTGCAGGAGTAAATTGGACTGATTCCTCTGGCGGAGACACTGTCCTTCAGGTTATTTCAGAAGTGGGCATTTGATTTAGCCGCAGTGATAGTGCAGGTCCTGCTCAGGTTGGAGCTTCTTCACCACAGTACTTGCAAGCATCGATGACACAACAACAACAACACAGCGCTTTCTTCGTGAGGCGCAATGTTGGATGCAGGCGGTATCCGTGAACAGTAAAGGGGAGGGGGTGTCCGCGCTGAAATGTGTACTTCATATAAATAACCTCTCTTCTAGCCATTTGGTGCAAGTTGTTTAGAAACTATCTGATTTTCCCTGCGCCACAAAACACTTTCCACACATCTGCCATTGTCTTGAGTGTAAATGATGAATGAATGTACAAACTTGTGAATCACACAGCTCCTAATTAGAACCATTTGTCCATATTTGGAAACCTTCCATCATTGTTACGCAATTAAATTCACAACCTTTCCACCTATCTGCTGCTAAGACAAGAAAAAATGAGAAAGAGGAAGAGTAGGGAACCACAAAAGAACAGTTTATGACATTGTTAGGAGTTTATGTCAGGGATGCTAGTACTGCAGCGATTGACAGCATATTAATTATGATTAAGAAATACTCCAAATATTCTTCAGTACCACCATC
The DNA here is from genome assembly GCA_023238725.1 of Scortum barcoo. Classification (NCBI taxonomy): domain Eukaryota; kingdom Metazoa; phylum Chordata; class Actinopteri; order Centrarchiformes; family Terapontidae; genus Scortum; species Scortum barcoo. The sequence goes on from CM041531.1 coordinate 23,900,729, forward strand.
TCAAATAAGATTAGCTTTTTTTCTCATTTATAACATTGTATTTTGAATAGCTTTGGCTAGTCATTTAGACAAAACTAGCCCTTGGAACTCACTATGAGCATTTTTGAAGAATTTGTTGACCTTTTAAAGGCTAAATAATAAAGTGAAAAAATAAAACAGAAGATTAATTGATCATGAGAATAATCATTACTTTAACACAGCTAGCTATATATTCAAAATTCATAACCAACTATACATTTAAGGGTTGCATCAATCACCAGAAAGCATAAAAAAATTTGTTTTATGGTTCCTCAGTCTGGAAAATACAGCCCATTTCTATAAAGTCTTTACTAAAGCCTTGGGTGTTGTTGATAAATTCACTGAACTACAGCTAGGGTAGGGTTACAACACTTTACCTGTGGAACACCACCTTTGTTTAAACAGATCAAATCTCCCTCTGTCTAAAGACACCAGTCAGGTGAAGAACATCATCCGGGATCTATATTAATGCTGCCTGCAATCCAACTCCAGGAAAAGTTACTTATCATGGAGTGTCACTTTGACCACCATGAACACCATGCAAACACACACACACACACACACACAGAGCTATCAGCCTAATGGAAAAGTAAAAGGGCTGCTCTGGTTGACTGGAGTAAAGCAAACACAGAGAGACAGATAGGACAAGACAAGAGACAGGTGGAATACACACAGGACCTTCACACAGACACACACACAAACACTGGAAAAATAAACAGTAATATACACAAAACCAAATGTAGAGGCATAATAGAAGCAGTGTACTGTACACACAACCACCCACGCAGAGCAGTTCATACATGCACACAGCAGGATACAGTGGCCTACATTAGCACACACACACAGACTGAATGTAGCTGTGTGTACAGTTTGAACATGTCTTCTTCCACATGTGAACACCTGAAGGATATTTAACTTACATTTCACGCATGACACACTATTGCATGTACAGGCCTGGTATATTACGAATGGAATTCATGCCTCCACATCACTGACTGTATACAAACCTTTATATATAGTCTATGATCCACACACACAAAGTCTAACTTATTAGCTACGACTACTACAGGCACACTGCTTTAACCAACTACATGACACACACAGGGAAAAAAGTAACCCCAGATGACATGTTGTGTCTCAGTATGAAGACATCAGTTACACACAATTGCCAGTTTAGTGGCTACACCTAATTAGGCAGTCTAATACAACAGTCCTGCAATAAATCCTCCCTTCATGCAGGTTATAATGTTCAGTTTGTGTTGAAACGGTGTTAGAGAAGTGATGATTCAACCGTATGGTCGGTTTGCAGGATGTAGTTTGTGGTGCCGTTGAGCTGAGCGAGTTGTACTGAGAGATGTTACTAATAGGGCCGCAACCAACAATTGCAGTGACCAGCTCCCCGTTGACGTCAGGACCTGCAGAAACCCCTCACATCTTCTGCCACGGACTGAAAACTGATCTGCTGGACTGAACCATGATCCACGAAAATAAAACTATTGTTTCCAAATGTGGCATTTGAGGAAGTTCAGCACATCAGACCGAGCGCACGATTCTTGCAGTTGCTGGGCTGCACGCACTTGTTGAAAGTTGCTCTTTATAAAAGTATCAGCTAAATGTGTATGTAATATGTGGAGTAATTATTTAATCATTCATCCATCTGTCAAGGCATTCCTAAATTAATCATCTGATATATAAAACATCAGAAAATTGTGAAAAACGCCCTTCATATGTCTGGCACATTACCCAAACATATTAATTTGCTATCATTTCAAAATAAAGCATGTTTGGTGCTTCAGGGATGACTTCAATGAACATTACATGCTCTGTCAATGGACTGATTGTTTCAGATGAAGTTTCTAATATTTAGTCAACGCTTGTGAAAAACCACCTGAAACGTATCAGCTGGATCCCTTAAACAGTTTCAGCAAAAAACTGAGCATTATAAGAGGATTTGAAGTTGATGGGCCAAAAGTGTTCTGGCAATCTGATTCAAATAAAAATGTGTCCACAGCAGCCAAGTTCAAGTGGATGTGTCTTGTTCTCATAGAAAATAAATAAACGCGTTTAAAGCCTCCTTTTTAAAAACCATGTCCTAGCAGCCTCCTGTAGTGTCAGTGTTTTATGCCGGCGTTAATCTGCACACTTCCTGATCTCTGCTCATTTCTCAGAGCAGCAGCAGCTTGTGCTGACGTGCTCTATAGGCTGGACCCCCCCTCCGCCTCCCCCGGCCCTGAGAGCCAGGCCGGCAGCCTAATATTAATAACAAGCACCCTGCATGCCCGGTGAGGACGGGCTCCGCTGCCACCGGGGAGCAGGCACCGGCACATTCTCTTGTCCACACTCATCTCCACCAAATCAATGCCTGCCCACTGATACTAGCAGGCCCTTTATCACGTCCCTCACAGCATCAGTGCAGCCGTAAAAACCGAGAGGAAAAAACGGGGGCACGGCAGCGCCAAATCACGCCGCTCCATCGCCGCTTTGTCCGGGACTAAACCCTCCGCACGGACCGCGGGGCGGACCGGGCGCCCAGAAACAGCAGCCGAGGGACGGAAACCTTACCTTTCGACTCAGCGCTGTCCCCGAGTAGAAGTAGTAGGCTATCCCCAGCACCCACAGCACCGCAAAACATAACAATATCCTCGATTTCCTCCGCATGGCTGCCTCGTCTCTTCGTCCGCCGCCTGCGTCGTTTCGTGGCTCCGCTCCGGTCTCTGCTGTGGCGGCTCGTCCCGGTCTCTGTGTCCGTGCGGGGCGCTTCGCCGTTCGGCTTCGGCAGGCTCCGTCAGTCGGTCGGGGGGAGCGGAGGGAGCAGGAAGCAGCCAGCCAACATCAGCGGGGTTAGAGGGCAAAGGCTAGCCGACTCTAATCCAATCAAACACCGGCTCAGGCAGCCCGGGAGGAGGGCCGGGGTTGGCGGAGTGGAGCCGTGCGGGTCCGTGCTAGAGCCGAGTGGAGGGGGTGGGGACAGTCCCCGGAGGAGGTGGTTGTTGTAACATTTCAGAAATGTGGCTCCGGGAGCGGAGAGACGATCTGCGATCACCCAGCAGTGTGATTCAGTGTCTGCCGGGGAGCTGCAGCCGCTCCGGGGGGACGCTGGGGGCGCCAGAGAGCCCCGAGACCCGCTGACAGGAGACCAGAACCCGGGCCCTCTGGACCGGGTCTGGGTCTGGAGCGGGGCCGCTGAAGGCGGAGGAGACAACCTGGAGGACTGTCAGACAAAGAGTCCTTTCTGTCTTTCGTTTCTTTCCATCCTTCCTCACTTGAGCCATTCCTTCCTTTCTTCCTTCCTCCCTCAGTTTCTCCTTTGTTCCTCCCTTGCCTCCTTTCTTGCTACCTTCCCATCTTCCATCCTTCTTTTCTTCCTTTCTCCCTTACTTCCTTGGTTCCCTCCTTCCTTCCTTCATCCCCTTCTTTCTTCCTTCCTTGGCTCCTCTGTTACTCCCTTCATCCCTTCTTTCCTTCCCTCCCTCTTCTTCCTCGCTTCCTCCCTTAGTTTTTCCTTCCTTCATTGGTTCCCTTTTCCCTCATGTCTTTCATTCCTTCCTTTCCTCCTTTCATGGTACCTTTCCATCTCCCATCCTCCTTTTCTTCCTTTCTCCCTTTCTCCCTTCCTTCCTTGGTTCCCTCCTTCCTTCCTTCCTTGCTTCCTTCTTCCACTTCTTTCTTCCTTCCACCCCTCCTCCCTCTTTCCCACTTCACCCCCTTTCTTCCTTCCTCCTTCGGTTCATTTGTTGCTTCCTCACCTTCTTGCACCCTGCTTTTCTTCCTTCCTCTCTTACTTCCATCTTTCTTTCCTTTCCCCCCCCTTCTTTTCTCCCTATCTTTCTTCTTACCTTTCTCCCCTTCTTTGCTCCTTCTCATCTTCCATCCTCCCTTCCTTCCTTGGTTCCCTCCTCTTGTGGTTCCTCCATTTTTTTCTTCCTTCCTTCCCTTGTTTGTCCCTCCCTTCCTTTGTTCCTTCCTTTGTTCCTTCCTTCCTTTTTCATCCCTTTCTTTCTCCCTTGGTTCATTCCTTGCTTCCTACTCTTCTTTCCTCCTTTCTTCTTTAATTCTTTCTGTTTCCTACCCTTCCTTCCATTCCTCCCTTCTTTCCTTCCCTGGTTCCTTCATCTCATGGTTCCTCCATTTTTTCCTTCCTTCCTTCCTTCCTTCCTTCCTTCCTTCCTTCCTTCCTTCCTTCCTTCCTTCTGTTGTTTAACCTTTCCCTCCTCTCCTCCTTCCTCTGTCCTTCCTTTCTTCCTTGCTACATTCCTATCTCCCATCGTTCCTCTCATCTTTCCTCCATTACTTCCTTCCTTTCTTCCCTTCTTTCCTCACTTTCTTTCTTCCTTCTTCTCTTGATTCTTTCCTCCCTTGCTTCCTTCTCATTCTTCTATCATTCCTCTTTCTTCCTTCCCCTTCCTTCCTTTGTTTGTCCGCTCCTTTCTTCCTTCCTTCCTTCCTTTGTTCCTCCCTTCCTTCTTCCCTCTGTTCCTCCTATGTCCTAACTCTGTCCACAAATAAAGTTATTCTGGTGAAATAAGTTCAAGACCCCTTTATTTTTTATTTTTATCTTTAAACTATCAAATTTTCAGCTGAAAGAGTTTCAGACAAAACATAAAACTGACACATATTTATTTTTTATTTGTGTTTCGCTGTGTTTCCTCAATCCAACCTTTCAGCTGTGAGGATGTGCAGCTTTCCCTCCAGCTGTTGTGTGAGAATAAATTGAATAAGGACCAAACGCTCTGCTCTGGAGCTCCATCAACAGATGGAGTCATGGGATTGTAGATGTTCACATTTCTCTTTGCACTTTGAGGACATCTCATTCATCCTTTCATCAACCATTTTCTATTTTCTATTAAATTTAGATCTGTGCACATTTTTAATGTTTGACGACAACGACTTGCCTCTGAGGTATTATAGCAGACTGCATGTGACAGCAAGTAGTAAAACCAGTGACAGAAAAGGTCACTTCCAGTTAAAGAATAACTGTCATGGTGGCTGTAATCACTTCAAGATAAGTTTGATGAGGGGACAGTCATGATTATGTTAGTTAGCAAACAATACACTTTATGAGATGGTTAGTCTTAATTATGAAGAAGAGAACTCATAAATAATCATTAAATTTATGAAGAAGTAAATGGTTTTCTTTAAAGCCCTGATAAAGTGTTATATACGTATTTCTCTACATCTTCAAATAGTAATTTATCCAACAATTTGTCATAGTTTGAAGAAAAAAAAACACAGAAAAAGTCTGCCTCTGTAACAGAACTGTGTGGGCGTGCTTTGACATCAGGAGCAAACAACCGCACATCCAACGTCCAAATGCTGCTAAACCTTAATTGATGCCAGAAATGTTGGACTGCTAAAAGTAGAAAAAATGTCTCAAATAAGCAAAACAACTCAAACGTTATGTGTCCATGTCAGACTTATCATAGTTTTTTTCAGAGGCCTTCAAAGCAGCAGAAAATGGAGTCCAGATTCCAGTAACTTTCAGAAACAGGGTAAAGTAAGTTAAGTGTCACCTCATCTTGTAGCTGATGGATCGTTGTGGAAAATCTTTGCTTGTAAAATAAAATAACTGACTTAAAATGACTGACTTTGTTGAGAGCAGAATTCAGATAAATGCCTCTCAGATCAGGACAGAACACCTTCAGCTAAACTAGAAGCTCCGCTGTAGTTCATAGTTTGTGTTCAGCGTGGTTCAATCTGCCTCTGACATTTTTCATTTTAATGGTGACAAAATGTGATTATGACTGAAATGCCCAGCAGTCCAAGAGCAAGAAATGCCATCAATACACACTTTGTGCTGTGCCTCCAAAGAGCGTCCCAGAAGTATTACACACACACATTTATTCATTGCTGCTCTCGCTGCGGTGGTCTGAAGAGAGACTCTGTGTGTTTATCTTACCTACAGTAGTGTCGGTGGAGGATGGACGGGAGTCAAACTGAAGTTACAGAGAGGGTGTAGGAGCAAGAAGCCGGGAAACACGTGTGCAATTTTAGCAGCAGAGGAGGTAAAAGAGGTTTTTATCTTTTACCCTTCGCTTCCGACATCCTGAATAATGGTTACGAGCGTCTCAAATGACTCCTGAAGAGGTTCAGTTTGGCCTTCGAGATCCAGAAAGAGAGACCAGAGGCCATAAGTCTGTCTCCGGGCTGTCAGCCTGTTGGCCAATTTAATTTATGTAGTACCTACCTACGAGTTACCCTAAATAAGATAAACATGCTTGTATTTCATGATCATGTTTCCTTGTATAATAATGTATAAGAACATAATCATGATCAAACTGCAGTAAGATTTGCATTTCAGGTTGAAACCAAAAGAGATTTGTTTCAATAGAATGACAACAAATACATACAAGCTGTGTGAGCTAAATCACAGGCTGTCCAAAAATCTGTGTGAGAGTTTAGTTTGTGTGTAAATTGCACAAAAAGTCATACAAGAATAAATTAAGCTAATATTGAAATAAGGACTGAGGTAATTTCAGAGGGAGGAAAATCTACCTGAAGACTCATCCTGCTCACTGAAGCGTCTGTTCTTCTGTTCATTGCCTCTGTTATCATATTAATTTGAGACATACACACAAGCTTGTTGGAGAAGAAAATGGCAAAATACACTCATTGCAGACACTGATTCCGGCCATGAGTGTAAAAAAACACCTTTAAAAAGTACCAGTGAAACAGACGCCCAGCCGCTGCATGTACAGGTGTTTCAACACTAGCTGAGCGGGGAGGATTGTGTAAAACTTTCCCAACTGGGCGAGCTGCTGCCAAAAAACAAGGATTTTTCACTTGAATGCATTTTTCAAGCTGTGGTGTATGTGCTTTGCTACCAGTGTAGTTACCGTTACACAGAGAAACACCAGCGTTAGTGTTATAGTTACTCTTTCACTTCTTCATTTTTCACTGAAGTACCAGAAACATTCACTACAAGTTTGCTTTATGAGCACACACAGACAGGAAGATTTTTAGCAATTCTTTTTATATTTATTTAGGGATATATCTTGTTTTAGCTTTTTGGTATTAAAAGTTGCATGGACAGTTTTTTAGCACTAGTTCACACAGGCTTTAAGCACTGTTGTTATATATGTTATTGATGCACTAAAGCTGCCAGATGACATTTTGTTAAACACTGTTTTACAACATTAGGTCAATGACTAGCGTGCTGCTGTTTTAATTCTGGTACCTAAATCATAAAACAAGCTTTTTTTCAGCAGAAACTAGCAAAGACAGAGTGGGAGGCTTTTAAGAAACAAATGGAGGCAGAACAAAAGTTTCATTTCTCAGAGCAGCTGCAGAAGAGCTGAGAAGGCGACTCATTTGTGAAGCTTTTGCTGAGGCTCTTTAAGCAAGGTTTTATAACTGTTTTCCATTTTCTTGAAATTTGCTTTGAGACTGTTGTTTTGTGAAATGAACATTTATACATTACCAAGCATTTACGTACACCTTGCAGTAAAACATTATCATCTGTTAGTTTTCAGCCAGTCTGATCAAAACCCCAATTACCATAATATGAGAAGGTATATATTGGACACACAGGCAGTGTCTATTCTAGTTTAGTCTATGTTATTAATTTTAATATTTTTATTATTTATCTGACAGCTACATCTATTGTTTAGTTTGAAGGTACTAACTGTTTACAATAAAGATCCCAAACTTTGTCATATGTATATATATCTAACTGCACTGAAATATGAAATAAACACATTGACTGTGGACTTCTATTTTTTAATACCTTCAGTACATCAAAGCCCCAGACTATTATTTATTTCATTCAGTAGAAATTTAAATATCTGTGGATTCTTAAAGCTCAGAACTTGACCCTCTTTTTTGTTTTTGGTCTGTTTTGCATTAACAGTGTCAGTTTAAATGATCAGTTTACACCATGAACATCAACTGCTCATTGAAAGTATACATATACATAAAGCAACCAGTTACTGGGGGCGACGTACAGGGTCACATTTACATTCAGTTTTACACACCTTCATTAGTACATAGGAGAGCTTTCTTCTTATTAGACAAATATTCTCTTTCAATTAGTGAACTTGACCTAAAGGTTAGTGTTCATTTTTTACCAATAAATGTGGAGTAAATCTAAAAAGTTACAGCAGACATTTATCGCCCTGCTGCCGTGATGAAAGCACAAAACACCCACAGAAATATTTTCATTCATTAAATCAGTGTTTTAAAATGAGAGCTGTGATAACAGAAGCAGTAGCATCTCTTGTTCTGCCAAACTCTTAATGAGTTTCATAATGTAAAAAGCCCCAAAAACTCATTAAGCCCCTGTGAGATTCTGTAAATCCAATTTATAATTTCCTCCATTTATTTTACAATGACATCGCTGTGACTGCATTATTTTTATATTATTCATTTGTGTCTTGTTTGGTGTCACAATCCAGTCATCTGTTTTTTGCCGGTTTCTATACAATACTTCAGTAAAACAATAATACAGTGGGGCTGTCACAGCCAAACAAAAAACAGCCATACTGTGCATAAAATGATGCAATAAAACAGGCTTGAGAATGCAATTTATTTATATATCTTTGTTAAATCATTACATTTTGGTAAAAAACAAAACACAGACAGTTATACAGAAAAAAATCATTCACACATACAGTATATACATCCTCTCTTCAGTAATTCAGTGAAATTATAATCAGGTCTCACTGAAACCAGTTTCTTCAAGTTATAATATAAATGTTTTACGCTTCCTGACTTCCTGTATCGAGAGTGTCCTCCAACTGTCTGAGCGTTTATGGTACACAGTGTGACTGCAGTGATTCACCTGTACATTGTTTAGTGCTTTTATGAACCAGTTTCTGTCCATCAGACAGTTGTGTCTTTAACGCCTGTGGGTGTGGTCATAAGACACTTTGGGCTTTTCTGGAGCAATTGTTCCCTTTTAACTATCTTTAAATCGATGTCTTTAAATAATCAGAAATATGTGTATATTGATTATTATGGTGTTTAGATGCAGAATGCAATTAAGATGCAAAGCAACACCTTGATGTTCAAAGTCTTATATTTACTCAGCAAGAACAAATCTTCTCCGTTTATATCACACAGTAACCACAAAGTGTTGTGTCTCATTTCTTCTTCAAAAGCAGAAATGACATGTCTTTCCACGTAATAACATTTATTCTAATTGAGTTAAGTGTCAAACAGTATACTTGTCCTCTCCTTGCCTCTGTGCTTTGTGGTAGTGGGAGTAGCTGCCGTACAGCTCATTGAACACTTCTCTGACTCCCGCCTGCAGCCCGGCCGTCAGAAACTTGATATCCTGCTCCATACACAGGTCCAGTATCTGGTAGATCCCCTCTGTGAGATGCAGCTTGATGTCTGGTCGCAGGGTAACCTGGAGAGGCAAAAAAAGAGGGCAGTTATGAGAAAGAAGGAAGGCAGGATATTTAAAATAAGGCCAACGCAAGAAATGAATCTGAGATCAAACAATGTTCATATCTATTTGATAAATCCTGTCTTTGTGTCACTGGCTGAAATTCCATCAAAGGCTTAAGTTACACCAGTGATGATCCTTCATACTGCGAGGCATCTCCGCATCCCCATTTTCCTTTGTTCTTTAACAAGACCTCGTTTTTCTCTTTCTTAGTTAATTAATGGCAACATGATACTTGGGGGGGTGGGAGGCGAGCAGCCTGAGGCAAACATATCAAGCCACAAATTATGTGCCAGGATAGCTGAATATTCATTTAAGTCTCGCGTCCAGCTTAATAACCAGAAGCATCAATCTGAGTGGCATCAAAGGACATACAACATCTTCTCTTCCTGGTAAAACATATGTTAATGCCTGTTAAGAGCAGGACTACAAAGGGATGACACGGATGATCAATGAATCGCTCCTGTTTGGAGGAGGAACAGCAAACATTAAAGGAGGCTAATAACCTATATTTAAACCCCCAGGGTCCTCAGAGAAAGAGCTTTCTAAAGGGGATCAATAAAATATCATAATACTGAGATCAGGGATACATTCGTAGTATCAATGAGGTTTAGATCTGACAGTCGGCTCAGAAGTTTGTCAAGTGACCCGGATCCATACGATCTGGTCCAGACTACGTGCCCTCATGCTTCATGTCTGCCTGAGTGGCATGAGCAGAGGCCGAAAACAACAACCACTATGCAGAGGTTCGCTCTCTTTCTCCAGCAACACACAGCAGGCACAAAAAACACAATAGACAAACAACACCTTTTGTGCTCAGTGAACCCTACACAACACGCTAGGAGAAAACTCAACAATGTGTGGTTTTTCATCGCTGTTACATTATACCCCCACAGGAGCACAGGTGCTACACAGCATGACCTGATGACTCGTACAGTTGGCTGGTCCGTGGCCCCCAGGCCTCTGACATGTGTGACTGCAGAGAGAGCGAAGGCGACGGCTGCTCTGTGCCGATGCCTGTACCCGTTTAACGATTATGTCAAGCCTGGCTCACCTAATTACAGGCTGCGCGTTATGAAGGGAAATGGCGCACTGTGGGTTTTCTGCAAACAAAGCAGACCTATCAGATGTCACGTGGGGCAGCAGTTTGCCAAAGTTACACTTTGCAGTACGCCCACAGTCGTATTGTTATTATTCCCCGATCTTGATTTGGATCCGGATTCCCCTGAAGAGGACAGGACACTTATGTTTAGTCTGTTGATCCCTCCTTGGTTGCTGCTCCTGATGTTTCTCCATTTTTTGCTCTTTTTTTTTGTGGATTTTTCTTATCTTATTTTGGGTCTAAAGATAAAAAGCATCAGATGGTGTACAAACTGTACAGCTCTCTGCGACAACTTGAAATTTTTCACTGCGTAAATAAAGAAGGCTCTGTTATCTTATGTTCTTACAAGTTACGTAACATTTGGTTAGATTAACAAACACAAACTCTTTCAAATATATTTTCTGCAGGTGTGTCTATTTGTAACCCTAGCTGACCTTGTAACATTAAGCTCAAATTAAACAAGAGTATTCAAATGAAGTTACATTTAAAGGGGAAGTGCACAGATCTGTCATTGTTCGGGGTGCTTTGTGGGTAATGTAGGCACCAGGTTTTGAGACCTGAGAGGTATCTCTGGTTCTGTTTGTTCGCTTTTTGTTTAAACTGTCCAACATTTTTTTAAAAAAGGTTTTTAATAGAACAGAAAATCCAACTTGTTCAACATGAAGACAAACTCCGCCAGCATAAAAGCTGCACTTGTCTAACTGCAGCTCCTCTCTGGTCTAATAACACTTGGCTGCTGTGTGAAAAGTTCATTTCAGGCGAGGAGCCATTAGAAACAGTTCTGACAGAGAGACAGCTAAATGGCTTCTGACTTACAAAAGAGGTCCATCTCTTTGAAAAGCCCCATTAAAAGGCACAATATAAATCCAATTTGTCTGTCTGCCTGAATGTATGTGTGTCTGAGCGGGCACTTTCATGTCTTCCTCTCAACATGTGACTCTGTATTCAACGCGGTGCCGACCTGACTCAGCAGTTTCCAGCAGTCTGGTAGCAGAGAGGAGCCGCGCTCACAGACCAGACGTGACTCACAGCTCTGAGGAAACATCCAGCCCAAAGCTTCGTCCCGGCATGCAGAGTTACGGTAATCCTGGACCCGTTCGCTCAGATTTGTGCAAACATTCACGATCTGCCCAATGGAAACACTTCCCATCTCTGCTTCTGGGCGTCAGCATCTCCGTCACTCTGCTCAGCTCAACGCGCACCACCAAACAAACTGGGCTGGATCAAAGGATCAGCTGAGATCCTGCTGCCTCATGCATACGAGTGAGTGTGTGTGTGTGTGTGTGTGTGTGTGTGTGTGTGTCATCTACAGATCACCAAGGATGACAAATGGGTTTGGATGAGGACCCATGTTGACTTTGTATGATACTATGACTGTGTGTGTGTGTGTGTACCTTCTGTAGCTCTGTCACGTACTGGGCCACCATGAAGGCCGACAGTGTGGTGAAGCTCTCAGCTGTGGCAGCAATGTGAGAGTACATCCTCTCGATCAGTCTTGAGCACTGCAGGTACACGTCGCTGTCTTGACCTTTAAAAAACAGAGATTGATGTTGAATCGTTAACTTGTTTACATGTTAACAAATCACATTTGTGTACCCAGGGATTATATATAAATAGACGGAGGACATCACATCCATGAATGATTGGGCGATGGTTGTAGTTTTCTGTGGTTCTTGCTGCACTTTAATTGTACTGTTAAGGCTTAAGTGTTTTATAAACCAAGGTGATACGTTCACTTGGAAGATATAAAGAAATTAGTTTATAAGAATAGCAGAGAAAAGTATGCACACCCCCAAAAAAAAGAAACACAGTGAAAATTATAGATACAACTGTAGGCTTGTAAATAATCGTTTCTGTGTTGACTCAGTAGAGATTTATCCAGCAGATGTCTGCAGTTTACAGCAGATTAAGACTGAAGTCTGAGTCAAAATTGAGAACGCTCCCTGTCTTAACATTTCTCTCTTTCTGGAAGGCTACTCCTGTTGAGTAAATATCACAAACTGCCAGCAGCGAGTGTCTGGACATGACAGCGAGTCCCTACCAGCTCCAGTAGCTTCCAGTAACAGGAAAAGGGCAGACAGACGAATTTCCTCTTTTAAAATTTAACACAGCATCAAACTGACTTTGAAGTTAATTAAACTGAGTTCACACGATGCAAGTTGTTACTAATCTGCTGTCTTATTCTTTGTTACATTTCAAGGCTGGAAGGGCAACAAACCACAAGCCAGACCTGGATCGAACAGTATATTTTTAGCCGTTTATTGGCAACTCTTCAAACACGTTCAGAATATCAGTATTTATTCCAAACTTACAGCTTTACTTGAAGCTTTACTTCTTGTTAAGGATAAATCAAACATTTATCTGCTCAAACAAAATTAGTGCTTCTCTCAACATTTTTAATTTAATCTATTATAACAAGCATTCTCGTCAGTGTCCGAATGGGTTACCTGAGTCACCGTCTCCTCTCTGCCGACCCTCCTGCATGATCGATGCCACCAGACGATAAAAGACGTTTAAGAACGACGGAGCTGCTTTCAACATCACCTGGACACACAAAAAGTAAACAGTCAGCATTTATATATTTACAGTGTGAAATATTTGTCAGATTAGGGTATTCAATTATATGGAGAGATGGTGCATTTATTCTTAATGATATCCAACTGACTTCACCGTATATGACTGCTTATTTATCTACAGGCCTAATGGAGTAGATTTTCACATAAATGGCGCTCTGTCAGACCTACTGACGGTTCCATCTGTGATCTTGGAGACAGAATGGTTTACTTTAAATCCTTATGGAGATTTGATTATTTAAAAACAAAAAAACACCAAATATGTGGATTAAATTACAGGGACTCAGCCAATAAACTGGCTGGTAAAGCCAATAAACAGTGTCTCCTTTCTGAATATTTCTGCAGCAGACTGAGAGAATATACACGTGACACTGAGTATGGTAAAAATGAAAGTTATGGAAAAATTAAAGTGGAAATTAAAAGTTTTAGGACGTTAAAAGAGAAACCTTTTTAAACTTGTCGTGCAATATCCATCTATCACATCATCATTTTCACTGCTTGAGTCATTAGAGAGCAGCCATAAATGGGCTGAGGTAAAAGTTGGATTCCCACAAGAGCTACGTTTGCATTTCTGTCCATACCTCCCTCCCTCTCTTTCTCTCTCTCACTCTCTCCCCCTCTCTGTTCTCTATTCAAAGCCTACAGTGGACTGAGGGAGGGATGAAGAGAGAGATTATGAACGAGGAGGAGGAGGTGATGTCACCAGCTCTGCTTGGAGCTCAGTAATGGTTTCCATCGGCTTGAACCTGCTCCATGCCAACCTACGCTGCATGCCAGCTCCCCTACCTCTTGTCCCTCCCTCCCTTCCTCCTTCCTCTCTGCCCTATCGCACCTCCTTTCTCCAGTTCAGCTCTGTCCTCAGACTTCCCTCGTGAAACGCATTCGAATCACATGTTAGTCTTTTGTTCTCAGTTTCATCTCTTTATCACCTCTTAACTTCATCCTCCTCTCATCCTCTATAAATGTACTCTCTTTTCCTTCCATGCCTCCATTCTCCTCTTAGTTTTACACCCCCCACCCATTTCCCCCACCCTGCCCTGCCATGCCGGTCTCTTTTACCGCTGTTTTGTTCCCGAACACATCTGATATCACTTATCTGGTTCTTGCCCTGTTTTATTCAACGCAGCTGCCCTCTTTCAGTCGCACTATGTCATTGTTTCTGAAGACAAAAAACTGTCAACACAACGAAAGTGAGAAGCAAAATAATTAACACATTATCACCATTTCAACACGAACGTAGCTGGTAAACCAAACAAAAGGCCGCATGTAGGCTGGAATGTGGATTCCCATTTAAAAGTTTTACATGTTTAGCACAATGTCTTTATGTAGGGGAAAACACGTTGACATTTTGGGTCCAATGCAAGCACTTCCAAAACTGAAACTGTGGATGTTTCGAGGTTTTTGTGCAGCTGCAGCACGACCCTGGTGAGCCGCAATATCCTTTAGTTTAAAGCAACATTCCTCTGGGGCATCCTGTGGGCTCAGCAGCAAAGTTCGAGGCGCATTTTCTTTAAATCATGGATTCAAACCAGAAGCCCTGACCTATAAAGACCTTCATTATACAAGGGCGTAGGTTTGGTTTCATAAGTGAGGGGGAGGACTTTTAATTGTATGTAAATAAAAACAGCTAAATTCTGAGGAGTTGGGGGACTTTTTCCAGCCATGTCTTCTTCACAAGCTGCACTCATGCCCAAAAACCTCCATCAAGAGGGTAGAGTGGATTATATGTTGCCTGAGAGACAAATTCTGGGCCAAAAAAAATCTAAAATCATTCTCTGCTGCTTGTAGAGCTTAAACACTGCAAGAGCACGGTAATAACTTAAGTCCCATCAGGATTTTGGCATTTGGACAGTAAGAGCAGACAGGTTTGTGTTTTTTTTGTGAATGAATGACACTGAAACTGTTCACTGTCTCTCTGCACTGCATACACTCTGATAAAAGGGAAATACCTTAAAATCTAGTCTGATCTGATCTAAGAAAAAAAAAAACTAACATAAAAAGACAGTACAAGCACTAGACGTACTATTGTGTGTATTGTGTGTGTGTGTGTGTGTGTGTGTGTGTGTGTGTGTGAGCACTGGATGTCTCTGTCTGTTTGGTCATCTTATCATTTAATCCTTATCTTATGTTACCTGCATTACAAACAGAAGGAAATCACAGCTACTTTGATTAATTGTGTCAGTCCAGCCATAGATAAGATAACTTCATCTCAGAGCACACTTGGCACACAAGACCATTTCTGAACAAACAGTGCACTCAGTTGCCAGTTGATTGGGTACACTGAGATAAAACTAAAGCAGTCTAACACTGTATGAGAATCACAAACTGCAGCCTCAAAAATGATCATACAGCTGAATCAACACGTCCGAGAAACACAAAGTGATCATTACAGCCTTCACGATGGTAAGATTTATTGCGGCTGTTTGGTTAATGCGCATGTTTCAGCCTCTTTATACCTGAGGGTGACACTTGATGATGGCAAACAGCGCCTCGTGAATGGCCAGGAACGCTGACTGGTAGACGGTTGGGGGCAAGTGGTCGAGGGGCACCGACTGGAGCGCTCCGAGGACCAAGATCACATGATGAGGGTTGGTGATGAGCCCCTCCCCCTGGCGCAGCAGTGTTGTCATTGAAGTCACCGTGGGAACAGTAAAGGGGAGGATCAGGGGGATGTCCTGACCCGACGATCTTACTAAGAACTGTGACACAGAAAGATTCACTCTGAGTTAGAGGGGTACAGGCATGACATGTTGAGTGTTAGATAAGAACTTTTTAAAGCTTTCTAGATGTAATCAACCTAAAATCAAATATCAGAATTAAGAAATGCACAGGCCTTTTTCACAGCAGACATCTGGACTTGTCATAGTAGGAAAATCAAAGGTGGGACCAATAACATTGACGGTGGCTCCGTTCTAGTCAAGTGTTCAGTAAGTCTTAACAGTATGACAGTGAGTCAACATGAACAATTTAGCAATCATTCATTTTAGTATTTGCACCCACAACTGTGATATGTCTAAATGTGTTTGCAGTTGTGATGTATGTATTTTTTGGATGTCGCAGGAGTCTGCTCGAGCCATGCTGGTAAAGAACTGTGTGCTGCAAACAAAACAGGACTTTTACAAATATTCTACTGCTTTTCAAACCCAACTCTTTTATTGGCATGAAAATTTGATGATTTAAGACTTTTCAAAGAGCTTTCTCTCTCACACTGCCTGAAGAAGAAAAAAAGGGTGGAAGAAATAAAGAGGCAACAGATCAGACAGATGACATATGGACATAATGAGTGTGGGTAACAGAGACAGAACAGCATGGTTAGCATATTAAAGTATACTGTGTGTGTGTGTGTGTGTGTGTGTGTGTGTGTGTGTGTGTGTGTGTGTGTGTGCATTGTGCAGTATGGTTAAGCAGATTGCTGTGTTGTCTGTCTGCTCCACCCAGCAGGCCTGATGGAAAACACATTGACCAAAAGAGCTTTAGTGGAAATTACAATGAACAGGCACTCCAACGGAAATCAGCAGACTGTGATTGTCATTTGGCTGCTGAGTCACCTCAAGACGGCTGTCACATCTCCTTCCAGCACACTGTCACTAAAATCAGAACTGATGTAAGGCCAGATAACATAATGTAAAATGCAAACAGCATGCTATGGGCTGCTGCTTGTCGTAACATTTCTGTGCATGTTATACTGAGAATTACAGTTTTGTGATTTTCCATCTACTTTTATCTACACAAGGACAAAGAAATATATCTTGATCACAAGATGATCAAAAAAGTAATGACAGCTATTTAAAAGGCTCTCAGAAATACTTCTATTCAACAGTACAATACTAATCAGAACAGAGCTCCTTTTGTCAGGTTGGCAGAAACAGCAATAATAAAATATCTTCTCATTGTCATCTAAAATACTGTCACCACTCCTGAAGTCTGGATTTAATAACATGCTGAAAGTATTAAAAAAACTTATACGTTCAGCATGTGTAAGGCCTGCTACGACTAGTTTATTGCCTATTACGAAATAATTGGGTTGAAACAACTCCTAATCCTAACAATAAAATGCACATTGTTCAAGTGGACATTTTTATGTCAGTGTTAATGCACCTCTTCCAAAGTCAGATTCAAGCACTTTTCAAGCATTTTCAAGGTGCATCTTCAAGTTTTTCCAGTGCCTTCTAGTTATAGATACACAGTTAAGGTAATTTATACCCAAATCAATCATTTCTGACTAATATTATTTATCTGAAAAGCAAATTATTCAGTCAGATATTGATTTATTATATTAATGAAATTAGAATTTAAAGCGCTTTATTCAAACCTTGAAAACACCACATTGAAATTGAAGCAGTTACAAGGACTTCCAGCACCCGTATGAACCCTGATATGTCTGCCCATGAGCAACTTCTTTGATGTGATTGCTGCATGTGACTCTCTTTGTGTGTGTGTTTTTCTCACCACCATAGCAGATATAATCTCTGGTGCAATGAGCCACAGAGCTTTAGAGCACGGCTCAGGTAACTGACAACAGGACAGGAGCTGAATGATGATCACAGCGGATAGCACCTCCTAAAGAAGAACAAAAGGAGGAGCAAGAGTGAGAAAACCATTCAGCAAAATCTCCCTCCTTTCAAGCACAAGAGCTCTTCATGTAAAACATTGTAATAACATCCCTGAAATAAATTCAATTAGACGAAATGTGAACCGTTTACAGGATCCTGATATGTGTTATCAGGACTGATCTGGGCCTCACCCTGTAGTTTCCTGTCCTCAGCTGGCCAACATCCAGTCCGTCTCTGATCCTCAGCAACAGCAGGTTGAACTGACTTGTTGTACTCTCCTCCACCAGGTGGCGCAGCACCTCCTGCACAGCTGGCTCCAGCTCACAAACGTCATTGCAAGACAGCCAAGAAGCTGAAAGCAAAGTGAAAGAGGGTTACATTCAGGATAAGATTATATTGCATCAGAATACACAGCAATAAATGTAATGTTTAACATGTTTCATATTTTTACATACACTCTTTACTAGGTACACATGAACAATCTAATCTACAGCTCAGCCATAAATTCTAGCTTTTCAATAGTAATAAGTTTGAAGTTTTTCAGTTTTTGTTGACAATGTCAGAGATGTGTTAATTTAACTACATGTTTATTATTGAGGTTTTACCTTGAACTGGTGCATGCTGTTTTTAATGTTTGTTGTTTTTCTGTGACTTATAATATTGTTAAAAATATCTCGACGTGTGTCCATGTACCTGTCAGCAGTCTGTGCAGACTCTGCAGTATCTGCAGGTACAGCTCATCCAACTCCTGCCCTCCTCGCTGCTCCTCCCTCTCTCCTCCCGTCTTCCTTACTGCTTTGTAGAAGGCCGACAGGAAATGTAGAGAGGAAACCAGGAAGTCAATGGGCCTGTGCGCAGAACTTATTTCTTTGAGGATCTGCTGGCAGAAGCCCTGATAGAGGCTCATGTGACTCAGGGTGAGCTGCTTGTTCTCTCCCTCCACTGACAACGAGGCCAGCTCACAGTGCAGCATGACGGTAACGACTTCCACCACGAAGGCTTGGCCGAGGATGCTGGCTGGCTGGATGACTGACTGACTGACAGTCTGGGGCTTCAGGATGGACTCGACCGCTGGTCCCAGTGAGGCTGTTGTTCTTGTGAGCATTTGGGTCAACGTTTGATCCATTGGTTTACTTTTTCCAAGGTTAGAGGTCATTGTCTGGGAGAAAGAGGTCAGTGACGCCAGCAGGAGATGAACAGACAAAATGGACGCTCCTGCATCTGGTTTATCCAACACAGCTGCTGAACTGGATGCCAAATTTAGCCTGCTTGCTGTCTCCTCGCTGGTAAGATATGAGGCAAACTGGTCCAGGTTGAGTCGAACACTGCTGTTTCTGGTTATGATCAATTGGACCAAGCACCTGACGAAGCCCTGCACCTCTTTGATTAAATCCAACCAATCAGGGCTGTCAACAGTTTGAAATCTTCCTTCGTTACTCTGCCGGAAGAGAGAGGACACAGCAGCCTGCAGCAGAGTCCCACCATGGATGAGCTTCAAAACACTCTGGAAGTTTCTACCCTCCAGGAGAGAACTCAGCATCCTGAGCAGCTTCACCAGGAGCACAGCGTCACCGCGAGATTCAGGAGAGTCCGTGGCCCTCTGGTTCGACTGACTGGAGGTGGAGGTGAGCATAAAGAAGAGGAGGAGAAAAATAGAGGAGATATCCTCAGAGTTCATCCCATCTGGGTTTAGGTTTGTTAAGATTTGGAGTAAATCTACCAGTTCCTTGCTCTGTGTGTCAGTGAGCAACACAGACACATCGCCAGTCTTTGAGGACACCAATATATCTTCAACTACTGCCTCATTTTTCACAGGCAAAGGCTGACTGGCATCTCCCTCTACAGAAGCCTCCTGAAACTTCAGGAGCGTGGGATGAACCTTGGGCACATGAGCTGCCTTAAGAACACTGATAATCTTCAGTGTGAGGGAGCAAACTGTGGCCGAGAACAGTGAAGGCAGCTCAGTGAGAATGGGGCTCTGGAGAAGCTGTGAAGATATGAGGGAAACAGTCAGACAGCCGGGCGGATGGTCCTTCCCTCCGTCTGTGTGTCTGCCAAGAAGTGAACTGACAAGTCCATCTGCTACGCAGCCCACATCTTCTCCGCTCAGGTGTGGAGCAATCAGAGGTAGATTGGACGTGACAAGATACCAGTGGGCTGCAACGTAGGAGTCAGCGCTCACACTCCCTATCTGTCCGTCCCAGGCCTGATCTCTATCCACACTCACCTCGAACTCTGACTTAGCTAAAATAAAGTGGGCTGCCCTGTTCAACAGTGTGGCAGTGCTGGATTCAGAAAATAAGGGGGTGTCTAACATTACCTTCTTCATCTGTTGCAAAGTGAGGAGTTTTAGCAGCAAACAGCTCATGGGGCTGCAGGACGATTGTGCTGGGAAAATGTCACCAGAAAGAAGACTTTCTATTTGGCTTAGAACTGGAGCACGGCCCTCAGCCTCACTCGCAGCTGCTGTCTGGGCCGAGTCCAGAGCCATGTATTTGCTGCAGTGGATATGGAAGAGGGTGTCGACTTCCACCCAGGTGTATCTGAGGAGAAGAGCAGCCTCCTGAGTCTTCTGTTCCCACAAAGGCTCTGAGACCTTCCTCGACTCCTTGTGGACCAAACTCTTCTTGCCTTTCTTTGGGGTCCTTTGAACTATGTTTGTTTTTAAATCCTTCCTTTCTGTTGGCGACAGATTCAACAACTCCTTGACTACCTGCTGCATCTCCTCCATCAGGTGCTGACTCTGCCTGACAATGGGAAGAGGAGAGGTGTCGTCTAGAGTTTTAAGACTAAACAAAACTACATGAAGCAGCTGGCTGAGGGTGAACAGCTTCAGAGATGCGTCCTCTCTCTCTCGTTCCACATTATCATCTCCTCCACCATCAATCTCCATCTCCTCTGCCTTTTCCTTCACAAGGTCAGGCAGGATATATCTCCTGATGCTTTCCAACACTAACGAGCAGATCTCTAGGCCCTGGGAAGGAGGAGTGTCCAAAAGACAAGTCCTGAGTGAGGTGGAGATGCCCTCAGGCAGCAGAGGAGGTCGGAGGTGGTCCAGGGCTGGCTGACAGATCACAGACAGGAGCTCAGTGAAGAGGCAAGGCAGCTGACGGAGCTTAGTGTAAGTCTGGAGGAGACTGCACACCATGAGCTGTTGGGAAACAAACATTTTTGTGTCATTTAAAATAAATCTGTTACACTCATTAACATTTTTGTTAGTATTTGTTTATTTATTCTGAGGCAGAATTTAACATTGATGTTTGTGAAATAAACGGCATAACCTAATATTAAATCAAGACCTGTCTGGCACGTTGCACTCGTGCTTCCTTGCATTCAGAATTAACCCAGGCTGAAGACAACAGCTGGTCCAGGTCTGGTTCAAGAATCAGGTGGTTGAGACTCAGCAGCACCTTTAAACAGCGGTACCATGCCGGGATGCTGAAAGACAAAGCAAGAACACGGTTACACCACCACAGTTATTCTGTAGGTTAAAAACCTGTAATAGACAACGCAAATCACATCAAGGAGAATTTATTATTTTACCTTGGCTGGGCCTGGTTGAAGAACACTTGTCCCAGAGCTCTATAAAAATTGAGTTGGACCTCCCCATGTCTGATCCGGTCTGCTGCTACATTGTAAATATCAGCTGACAGAGCCTGGCTTAGCAAGGACTCCACAGCCAGCAGAGCCAGGCTCCAGCTCTCTGGGGAGCAGAGGGAGGTTGGTGGAGACTTCTGCCCAAGGGACACAGAGGTTGGTTGGTCCTTGGTGACAGGTGAGAGTGAGTGTTCATCAAGACCTATGTCCAGAGCTGGGACAAGCCTGGCAAGGAAATAGAAACACAGCATCCTGTTTGCTTCCTCACTTTCTCCCCTTCCTTTTCCGTAGCTTTCCAGAAAGAACCTAAACAACAGAGGGAACGCACTGGACTTCACCGAGTAGTGCAGGGGTGGCTCACAGTAGCCATAAGCACTCAGTTTGGAAAGTATTGCACTGACAGGCTTCAAGGGGCCTTTTGCCCCTCCGGGACCACGTTTCCCAGAGTCCTCCTTAGATGGAAGGAGCTCCTCCTTGTAAGACGTCAGGTGCTCAGAGGGGAAGAGCGCTAGCTGAAGGATGGAGTCTATCTTGATGCGAAGGTCTCTGGACAGCTGCTGACGGAGACGCAGATGTGTGTGAGCGGGTGCAAATTCGCCGGAGGTCAGCAGGTGTCTCAGCAGTAACAACGTCTGGACCAGCTGGTTGGTTACCAAAGTAAAAACTCTGTTAGGATTGGCTTGTTGCCGCTGAACTGACAAATAACATGACAGTACCTGAAGCAACACCTCAAACACATTAGCTGAGCGGAGGTTCTCCTTTGGCTTTGAAGAGGATTTATCGGCATCCAACTCTGGAGGACTTTCAGTGATTGGCTCAGGCTGAGTCTGAAGACACTCAGTCATCACCTCATCCTGACATGTGACAGACTCAGCCATTAGGGGTTCTGTAAGTGACGGCTGTTGCAGCTCATGGCAGGCCAGGGAGCAGAGCTTCACCAGGAGATCGACCATGAGTTCATACTTGGTGATGAAGACGGATGAGAGTACAGGGGAGGAGAGAAGGCCCTGACACACACTCAGTATGGTGGACACACACACCAGTGACTTGGAGCCGACACGTGCACACTCCTGGAGACGCTCAAGCAGCAGCTAGAGGAAGAAAGAAGAGAGGTCTTAGTGAAACCTTCATACATCAATGTCAATGCTCCCTCTTCCTACAGGGGGGATGTTCTACAGCTATTGCACTTGTCAAATATGTGAATACCAGGAAACAATCATAAAGGGAAGCATTTAAAAACAATGTTGTTGCACTACAAACATGACTTAGCACTGTCAGCCCACCTGTGCAATGTTGAGCCTCAGGCTGATGGTCTTGCCCTGCTTGAGAAGAGAGTGGAGCTTCTTGCTGTGAAGCAGATCATCCAGGTAACACCACAGTCCTTCCAAAACATCCTGAGAAAACTCCACCTTCTGACTGTACCGGCCTGTCAGAGCATGAGTACACCAGTCCAACAACACCTACAAGTGGAAAAATGGCAAAACAGACACGAAGAAATAGATGTTAAACATTTATATGCTGCTTTTTAATTCATTCAAACATTTGAAATAAAAGCGTTCATAAACTTGTCAAATGAATGACAAATTGAATGAATAAGTGAAAAAGAAACTTTACAAATCCATAAGGGTAAATTTGGTCACTGCATCTGTGAATATGAACACACAGAGTGCAAACGTGGACGCAAACTTGACATAATTAAGTCAGTTTATTACCTTTAAAAAAACAAAAGAATAACTACAGCACAACTGGGCTAAAATAAATTGAAAAGGTTTAAATAAGGTTATAAAATTTAACTTACTGCAGGAGAACAACTACAGGAGGCACATTGTGAACATCTACATCTACTCAGGGTTTCCAACCACACCACCACATTCAGACAAAAAGCATTATTATCACACTATGAAGACATAAACATCTTCTACCAGAGCTTCAGCTATTACCTGTTCTTTGTTGGGCAGCAGGCACTGAGTGGAGATCCAGGCAAAACGTGCAAGCTTTAGCTTGTCCTCCCACGGGGTCTGAGGACTTTTCAGTTTCAGATGGATCCCGGAGTAGATGGCAGCCATCGCTGCAACTGCTGGACAGGACTGAGGAGAGGGGATAGAGAAAATACTGTTTAAATAGAGTGGTGATAGGTTTGTATTTCATTTAACAGTGGTGCAATACATGGACGAGACCAGACAACAGTTTAGTTTATATGACCATTCACACCACAAAGAGTCTAAATGTCTCAGCCTCTATTTATCATTCAAAGTTATTCATTACAGTAATATTATTCTTTATTACTTGTTCATTACTATATACTAATTTTAACTGTATAATTTAAGGAGGTAATCAAACATAAATTTCACTACAATTATACAGTGTATTATTATTTTTATTCTATGTGACAAATAAACCTTTACATAATGAATCATGTGCATTAAGGACAGTAAAAAATCTACATCAACACACAGTAAAGATACAAATAAAGTAACTAACCCAGAGGAAAGTTTTGTTTTGTTCTAATACAAGAGAGATCTGAAGAAGTTATTATATACTCGATCTAATAACATACCACAGTCCTGAGGGACACATGTGGAATCAGATCTCACACATTTGCAATAAGTAATTAGTGTAAAACCTAAAGGCTGTGCAAAATGTGGTGTCAGGCATGTTAAATGAATATTTAATTGTAAAGTCTGTTAAAGTCTGGTCAAGTAGTCTCATTTTAACAAACTAACATGTTTCACAGCTAACGACAACGAGCTACACGGCGCTCTGCTGCTACAGTCTGTTTGTCTGAACCACAAACAGACCGCCATTAAACCTTCAGTACGTACGATATACTGTAATACTGACTTAAATTGAATTACACGAACTTTTATGAAGTTATTTAATGAGACTCACGCCTGGTTCGCCCTACACGTGTCTCCTGTTGTCAGACGGTGACGAACTTTCAACTTTGACCCCGCCGCTCAGACCGGAACAACCGAGAGTCGAGTCAAATCATCGGCCGATCGTTGGCTCTGATATCAATCAAATATTCGCCTTTTACCTCTATCCTGATATAAATTATATTTAATGGAGGCTTTTTGGATCATCCCAAAGTTATTTGACTTTAATTTATGAACGAATCAAAACGTAATTTCTCAAGAAAATAAGTCAGTTAATATCCTATGTTACCCTACTTTGGGCATTTTTTTGTATTATTAATTATTTGTATTCACTGAATAAAAACAACATTAAAATGTATTATTTAAATAATAATTTATTTAATTATTTGAGTGCAAATTTAATGATACATTTTATTGGAAATCCCTCCAAAACTCATTCACAAAACCTCTCTCTGTGTGATCGGTGGTTGCTTGGTTACGCCTGGGAAAGTTTGATTCTATCAGCCATTGAAGTTGACTCGTCGAGGAGGAACAGTGCGGATATGCGAGACTAACCAGGGTCACCTTTCCTCTCCAAACCCTTTTACAGCCTTTTAAACTCTCTTCAGGTTAGCCTGGGTCGTTTCTTTGAGGCGGGGTTCGGCGACAGTCCCCCTTCGGCGGCTTGTGTTTCCTCTTCGAGCCGCATCGAAAGCCAAATATCGGCAGACAGATGACAGTGACAGGCGGGGTGTCGGCGGCTGCTCGGCGATAAGAGAGATAGCCGGTGTTGAAGGCGGCTGTCAGGGGCAGATAACGCGGACAATAACGGCATAAAGTGGACAATGTAGCGGGAAGAAGTTCCACAACTGCTCGGCCGTGGACACCCGACAACTGGCGGGGGAGGTAAAATGTTTATGGAGGACCAGAAACACCTCGGCACCACCGGTCACTGAGTCCGAGCACTGAGAGAAACACTTTATATTTACCTTTAACTTTTTCACAAGTGACTATCTTAAAAACAACCGGGAAGGATGCGGCTTTTAATCCGCATATCTCGGTGCACTCACGGGGGGCATTTGTCCAGACTGAGGCTGACACAGCCGGGGATGATTTGGCTGCAGCACCGCCTGACTCTCACCGCCGCCTCGCGGAGGAAACGACAGTCCGCCGGGGTCAGGACGCCGCTCCACCCGGCCGCTGCCCCCTCTGTCTGCCCGCCCCGGCTCTTCACGTCCGTCCTGGCATGCGGTCCGCTGGGTGGGGGCCTCTCTGCGCGCAGGGTCGCACACACACCTGTAGCCTTCGCCAGCACCTCTTCCTCCTCGGTGAAGGATCAGGCGGACCCGAAGAGGGACCAGCCGCCCACCACGGTCCCGCTGGAGGATGTGAAAAGGATCTTGCGTCTTGCCCACCCGGAGAGATGGAGGCTGGCAGGTAAAGTGTGTACCTTTGTCTGTGCCCCTGACCTTAACCTGACCCTCCTGCATCACCACACCCATGTTAAAATAAGGTCCATGCATCATGCAACACATCTCCGGTTACTCACCAGGTTTTAGGTGCTTTCTCTTACAGGAGAAGAAAAAAAGGTGCCAAGTTGTTGGCACCTTTTCCTGCTTTTTTTTTTTTTTTTTGTAGTAGGGAAAGCTGACACTTTATTGGACTGCAAAGGCAACAGTTTTGTCACATAATCAGCCTATTAAAGTTTCAGGAGCTTTAATGAAGTGTGCTGAGACTTTTTTCTCCTTCACTAGATGTGTTATCTTGCACCTTACCTAAATACAGGAGGGGGATGTGCTCACAGCTACCTGTCTGCAGCATCGTTACCAGACAGGAGGACGATTTTGATTAAATTCACACAGGAAGAAAAAACTCATAAATCTTATTTTCTGCTTGTTCCAGTTGCTCTCTTGTGTTACAACACTTGTTCTTCCTGTTTTTAATAAAGTTCAAAACCACAGCAGAATGAGATAAAAATATTAACTAGAAACACAAAAACGTTGTACTTTTGATTCTTCAATGCACGGCCATATTTTTCTAATCAGTCCTAACAGGCCGCCTCACTGATTGCTCACTGTAGTGTGTTCAGTCCTCTCTTCCTGTTGTGTGTCTCTTGCTGGCTGTGAGTTGGATTGACCTGTTCTGACCTTGCTTGGCGACAGGTTCTACCGGATTAAATACTTATACAATTTCCTGTTATAAGTTGCAGCCCTGGGTTTAGCTGTCTACAGTCATTTGTTTAAAGTGTGTTTTGCTTTGAGACTGAAATTGCACTTTTTTTCCTGTCTCATCCACCGCAGCTGCTGTGGGCTTCCTAACTGTCTCCAGCGCAGTAACCATGTCAGCTCCGTTCCTTCTGGGTCGAGTGATTGACACCATTTACTCCACTGGAGCAGACACAGAGACGATGACGGCCTCCCTGACGTCCTTATGCATCATGCTGACGGGAGTGTTTCTGTGTGGTGGAGCAGCCAACGCTGCCAGAGTCTACCTCATGCAGATTTCAGGTGAGACAAGGATGAGAACGAGGATGTGGATGATGACGGGGAAGAGGACAGAAGGGGGATTAGTCCTCCACAGGCATGCATGTAGAGACACAGCCAATACTAAACACAAGCTCACTGATGAGCAGATGTCTCTCCTCCAGGTCATCATCTTTGCTTTCCTTTTTCAAGAAACTGCAGGAAATAACAACTGTGTCTTATATTTCAGTACAGCATATGTTTAAAAAAAGGTTGAGTCAGATGAGAGGATCAATACCAGTCTCATGTCTGTGTGTAAAATATTAGTGACGTGAAGCACGCTAACCTTTTCCTGGAAGCACTGAAGTACTTTGAGTAGGGGAAGCAGCCAAAGTTAACTAAGGTTTCTAATTAACATCACATATCTTGTTTGTTTAATCTGTGCACAACCAGAAATCTTGTGGCTTTAATTATTTCTTAACAACCTGACGCTGTGACTTTCTGGCAACCTTAGGGTGATAGTTTCTGTTTGTGAATTCATCGCACAAAATTCTTTGAGTTAATTAGTGAGCTGTACAGATGCAGGTGTCTGCTTTTGGACAAAGACAGACTTCATCAATCAATCGATGAATCATTTACTCTACAATATGTAAAGATATGTGTGCAGCTGTCCACATTAATTTAAAGCAATATTTTGTGTTTTAATTGAATGACTGTCTGGAACAATCAATCGCTTAGCAAAGTTGGAACTGAAACATTTTCTGATGATCAACTAATCAGTGACTCAGCTGACTGTTTCTTTGCACAGCCTCATATCTCAGTGTTCCTCGCTAATATCTTTTCTCCCTTCAGGCCAACAGATTGTGCGTGATCTTCGTGTCTCCATCTTCTCCTCCATCCTCAGACAGGAAGTGGCGTTTTTTGACAGGAATAGGACCGGCGAGCTCATCAATCGCCTCTCAGCAGACACAGCCGTGGTGGGCCACTCGATCACTGACAACCTGTCAGACGGGCTGAGAGCGGTCGCCCAGGCAGCTGCTGGTGTCAGTATGATGGTGAGTACGTCCCTCAGAGTGGACCGCCATGGTTGGTCAGGACAGGTTTAAGTGAAGAGTCAACAGGAATCCTTTATGATGCATAATGTATGAGGTAATTTTATTTTTGATGTGTCTGAAATAGGGCTGCAACTAGCGATTATTTTCATTATCAATATTCTGCTGACCATCTTCTTGATTAATTGATCAGTCGGTCAGTCTATAAAATATCAGAAAATGGTGAAAAATGTTGATCACTGTTTCTCAAAGTCCAAGGTGGTATCCTCAAACGTTGTGTTTTGTCTACAACACAAATATATTCAGTTTTGTGTCTCGGAGGCCAAAAAAATATTCACATTTCCGAAGCTGAAATCAGAGGATTTGGACACTTTTTCTTAAAAAATGATTCAAAACAATGAATCAATCATCAAAATAATTGGTGGTTTATTTTATAGTTGACAACTAATCAAAGCATAAACTAATTGTTGCGGCATTATTTTGCATTAGTGCAAAATAAGTTGCCACTAAAGGCACTGAAATCCTTATTTATCCCACAGTACATGTTATTGCAATCATAATTAGTTTGACTTTTAAGGACAATACAGTCATTTAACAACAGAGTAAGGTGTGTGTTTGGGTGTTTAGTCTTGTTCAGTACAAGGAAATAGTTGTGGCTTTCTTGGAATCTTTTGTCTGGTGTTTCTATTCAGGGCTGCTGGTATGTGAGCTGAGAGTTTCCCTGTTTGTAGACTATAGACTGCTGGGAAACAGATTTACAAAGAGACTTATCAATATAAGGAAACGAGGCAAATTTTGCTGAATGGCTGCTGCACCAAAGCCAAACTCTGTCATTACATTTTTTTTCTTTAACAGCTTTTTCTTTTCCCAAACAGAAAATCATAAAATACAACTTGTGCTCAGGAAAACTATTTGTTTTTCTCATAGTGAAGTAAAATGATATCCTGGTTCAATGAACCTTCAAGGAAATGAGTGGAAATAATTATTGTAATTACTGATTAGGGCCACTTGGTGGAACTTCTTCCCTCTCCTTTCATTTCTTTCTTTTCTCCCATTTTATCTTCATTAACTGCTGTTTTTTCTTCTCGCCCTCTCTCTCTGTTGTCTTCCAGTTCTATGTCTCACCCAGTTTAGCAAGCTTCGTGTTGCTGATTGTCCCTCCTCTGGCCGGTCTTGCTGTAGTCTACGGCAGATATCTTCGCTCCATTTCCAAACGTACACAGGATGCACTGGCAGAGGCCACACAGGTACAGTGTCCAGAAGTACACCGATCAGAAGAACCAGCTGAGGAGTCGTTACCAGATATTCAACAGGGGGGGATTTTATTTGAGCATGTTGTAATTAGAAATGAGGAAGCTGCGACCAATAAACCCAGTGTTGACTGTGTTGAAGCTTTGCACTGAAACCGGAAGCTCGTGTTGGTTGCTAGTGGAGCCGTACTGTTTGTCTGCGTCTTAGTTTGGTCATATAAAGCTGATAGAAATGCTGCACTGCCTGTGGTAACTTAATTAAATTTGCAGATAGATTAAATTTGATGTTCATAATGAGATTTCCATAATAAAACTTTGTGTGTGTGTATGTGCTTGTAGTTGGCAGAGGAGCGTATCAGCAACTTGCGGACAGTCAGGGCTTTTGGTAAAGAGCTGTCAGAGGTCAGCACATACACACAGAGGACGGACCAGGTCTTCAACCTGGCCAGGAAGGAGGCTGCACTAAGAGCTGGCTTCTTTGGAGTGGTAAGTGTGTCTGTGTCAAAATGTGTGTGTGTCAAAGCGTGTGTCGTGTGCTGTGTGTCGTGTGTGTGTGTGCGTGTGTGTCCTGTAAGTGAAGCAAATCCACAGTTAAGAAATGAAGAGTTGCGCAGAAGCTTCTTCTTTTTGACACCGTATTACAAGGTTGCTGCAATACCACAGTACCTGACACGGTTAGTACTTGACAGATGTTTCACCAATAAGTATTAAACACTCCTTCAAACAGGATCAGATAATACATGAACCATTTGTTTAAAGGTTAAGCTGGTGTTTAAACCATTTAAGACATGAAGCTTTAATTTTACACTGCTATTCATATCAATCATGCTGCACCAAAAAGACACCACAAAGAGTAGCCTTCAAAATGACCTTAAAATGTAGTCAACACCTACCTTAAACCATGTCAACCAAAATCTGATACTGCATCATAAGGTACTATCTATTGTAGAATTATTGTATTTGATTAGATTAAACTAGGTGTCTCCAATAAAACTCTGTAGAAAAAAGATGAATTAATTGAATGATGAATTTCTCAACGGGTTATTATTGAAAGTATTGTCCCCTCTTATATCCGTCTGTACATCGGTGAAGGTGTGTAACTGCATCTCAGACCTCTAGGCTGCTCTCTCAGGTAAATAATATTCACACGTGTCGCTCTGTTAACTGTAGTTCAGATATCAAGAGACCCTGCAGTTAGCTTATCGAGCAGAGAGGCTGTAATCAGTATAATTGGTGCTG
This sequence comes from Scortum barcoo, assembly GCA_023238725.1. Taxonomy (NCBI): domain Eukaryota; kingdom Metazoa; phylum Chordata; class Actinopteri; order Centrarchiformes; family Terapontidae; genus Scortum; species Scortum barcoo. The sequence goes on from CM041531.1 coordinate 23,930,815, forward strand.
TGTCAGAGAGGAGCAGTGCTGCCAGATGCAGTACTAATCAAATAACTTTGTGTGTTTTTGTGTGTTGTGCGTTTACCTGTGTGTGTGTTTCAGACTGGTCTCAGTGGTAACATCATGATCCTGTCAGTGCTGTACAAAGGAGGCCTCCTGATGGCCAGCCAGCACATGACTGTGGGAGAGCTCTCATCGTTCCTCATGTACACCTTCTGGGTGGGCATCAGTATTGCAGGTAACAAACACACATGCATACAAACATATAAATGCGTGTGCAATTTCCGTTTCTGTACTTTTTAAATCCTTGTGCGCTGTATTTCTGTGTGTGTCACGGTTTATGGCTCTGTGTTTTTCTGCAGGTCTGAGCTCGTTCTACTCTGAGCTAATGAAGGGTTTTGGAGCAGGAGCCAGATTGTGGGAGCTGCTGGATAGAAAGCCTGAGTTTCCTCTAAATGGTCAGTAAACACACACACACACTCTGACACAGGCTTGTGACTATTACCTCACCACATTAATAACCCAACATTAACCTTTGTAACTTTATTTATGTGTCCAGAAATAATGATGTTTTTAATGGAGTTGTTTCAGAGTTGTAAATTACTTTGTCCTTGGATCGTTATTATTGCAAAACGCATATCAGTCAAAAGTACCAAACATCCCTTGCATTTCTGCCTCTTTAGTTAACAAACACTACATACAATTATTTTTTTTAAGATGTAGTAGAAGATATGTAGAAAAATAATTAGTACTTTTTCTTTATTTCCTCGTTCATTCATTTTAAGTCTCTTAAATGTTATGAGTGTATTAAAACAGTCAGAGAAGTGAAACTAAATAATCTTTCTTTCCCTCTTCCTCTGCTCCTCCACAGAGGGCCGGGTGCTTCCTCCAGACCAGCTGAAAGGTCGTCTTGAGTTCTGCGACGTCTCTTTTGCCTACCCAACTCGTAAGGAGGCTCCTATCTTCCAGAACCTCAGCCTGCTGGTCCCAGCTGGTACCATCATGGCTGTCGTGGGACCCAGCGGGTCTGGAAAATCAACCCTAGTCTCCCTGCTGCTCAGGCTGTACAATCCGGACGCTGGTGAGTGAGATTTTTCTGTCATACATTAAGTGTTGCATATTGGTAAGACACTTTTTAAGTACAAGACTCAGTACATATTATTGTTTTCCTTCTTTTCTCTTTAGGTTTAATTTCTGTAGATGGTCACGACATCAGAGATCTGAATCCCTATTGGCTCAGGAGTCACATTGGAACTGTCAGCCAGGTTATAAATTACTTGTTTATGTTTCTGTACAGAAGATCTGAGGACACACACACATTGGACTGGCCTCTGTCCCTGTCAGTCTTATTGTCTCACCTTCTCCCTCTCCTCCCCTCACCTCCTTCCCAGGAGCCTGTGTTGTTTTCGTGCTCTATAAGAGATAATATTGCATACGGTGCGGTGGACCCAGATGCTGTGACCACAGAGGACATCTACAGGGCAGCCAGAGTGGCCAACGCCTATGATTTCATCCAGGACTTTCCCAACGGCTTCGACACTATAGTGGGGGAGAAAGGAGTGCTGTTGTCAGGTGAGACAGGATGATGACAGCATCGTTTACAGCAAGTGTTCCTGAAGGGGTGCAAGGTTGCAGGGATTTTCTTGTGTGTTTTAAATAGAGCTGCAACAATTAGTTGATTCATCAACTGATATTAAAACTATTAAATTAATTCTAAAACTATTTTGCTAACCAGTTTTGAGTTTTTTTTGTTTGTTTTTTTTAAGAAAAAAATCTGAGAAAACTCTGTTTTCAGCTTCTCAAATATGAGTGAATATTTTCTGGTTTCTTTGGTCTTCTATGATAGTAAACTGGATATATTTGGCTTATGGACAAAACAACACATTTGAGGGTTTCACCTTGGTCTTTTGGAAACACTGATAATTTTTTTTTTTTTTTTTTTTTAAATGGACCAAACAACTAAACAATTAATTGAGGAAAATTAAAATAATTGTAAGGTGTGTGTGTGTGTCTGTGTATGCAAGGTTAACTTGTTTGTTTGTTTGTTTGTCAGGTGGTCAGAAGCAGAGGATAGCCATAGCCAGAGCTCTGCTCAAGGTGAGTACTACAACAGTGACATGGTTGTTTCACCTGCATCACAATAAAGCACATCTCTGGTCTTACCTGTCACCTGCACATTTATGATCTATTAAACAGGTAATAGTTACAGGAACTGGGTGCTCTGGTGTTCTTCATTATCTAATCCATGTATTCACTGAAACAGAAAAACTGCTTTAAGTACCAAAGTACATTCACTTTAGTGCTGTACTTAAGTATATTTTTCTAGAATATGGACTTGAGAATTTGTTTTTTTGGGCAAGAGACTAATGACATTTAATTCACTACATTTCAGTGAAGGTTGTCAATTCTTTGTTTCTTTTAAGACTTAAAGGCAGCTGTTGAATCTTTTTTTCTTCTCTAAAATGTGAGGAACACAGCATGTAGCCATTACAGTACTCACTCTCAGCTGGGTTTGATGTTGAGGCAGAAATTTTGGTTTTGAATACTTAGTATTTGTAAAAGCAAGAAATACTTAAGCAGGAGTTTATATGCTTAAACTGAAGTGTTGTGTACTTTCTCAAGCATTGCCAGGATCTCAGCTTTGCTTTCTGTCTGATTGAGTGTGTCCCCCTCTATTTGTGCTCCCTCTCCACAGAATCCTAAGATCCTGCTTTTAGACGAGGCTACCAGGTGAGGGAAAACAACATGATTAAAGAATAGTTGCAGAAGTCAGCTCACTGTCTTTATCCTTTTTTGTCTTTATTTACTCCTCTGCACAGCACCACATCACTGCAGATGTGTTTGAAAATTATGATGAACATACAGTTCAAAAACAGTTGTTTACTGTGCTGATTAGGCTCATTTTAAGCTGTTTTTTTCTGAAGAAATTCTAAATCTAGACCATCTTTCCTCAGTGCACTGGACGCTGAGAATGAGTCCTCAGTTCAGGAGGCTTTGGAGCGTCTGATGGAAGGTAGCTCACTCTGTCTTTTCTGTCTCTCCCATTATAAATTGTTTTCATCTACATTTTCTGTTTCTCTTGATTTATTATTTCCTGCTCGTCTCACCCAATCAACAGGGAGGACCGTTGTGATCATTGCTCACCGCCTGTCCACCATCCAGAACGCGAACGCTGTCGCTGTGCTGGACCAGCATCGCATAGCCGAGTGTGGCCAACACACAGAGCTGCTAGGCAACAGGCAAGGACTGTTTAGAAAACTGATGGAGAAACAGGCGTTCCTACAAGAAGCGCAGAAGCAAGCACTTTGCTGAGAGGACAGGAGGTACAGACGAGCAGCCGAGGAAGAGGGACAAATCAGGAGGTGAGCTTGCTCCAGATGGGGTTGCCGGGAAGGAATAGAGCTTGTATAAAAGCTGTAGGAAAGCAGGACTACAGATGAAGGAGGAGATTGGAAAGCCACTAAGAGACTTAAAGGGAGCATCCTTTCTCTGCCAGAATGATGACCTAGAACCGCGTGAAGAGCTGTGTGGAAAGGAAACTTGACAGGTAATCCACAGAGAAGACCTGGGAACTGAAACATAAAGATGCTTTATTTTGAAAATCTCTAATTCTACACTGACATGACGAAGACAGACACTCACAGTGATACGTGTTTTAAATCGCTGCCACAGGTTTTGGGAAAAACTCAAATCCTGTATTAAATCTGTTGCAAATCACCAACGTAGTTCCTTGTCTGCTAAAAGACTGTCTGCTGTCATTGTATGATTCTCAAAACCAAACCAAAAACAGTCCAGAATGACGTACACAGAACTGCTGAATACGTGTTGATGAATGTGTGTCTATTTATTGTTGACTTTTTAAACTTGAAGCTTACATGCGAAACCTTCCACTGTCATTTTACAGTTAAAAAAAACAACAACAGCAACAATAGCCAAACGAAGCAGCTATTTGTATTGTAAAAACAGGACTGAGCACTGACATTAAACAGATTAATGTATGCACATTAGTAATTGTCCTGTAAGTCACAGCTGAGGTGCTACACATCTAAAACATTATTAACACGAGGATTTGGTCTCAGTGCATCGTGTTTACACTGGGACTGGTGTGCTAAAATGTTTCAGTTCAGTTCTCTTTATTTCTTCTTGCTTTGGTTTTAATCGACAGCCTTGGAACTGCTAAACTTTCATGATATGTCAAACAAAAACGTCTTCAAAACGTCCTGCAAAATGAAACGAGAAACCAACATTAGGACTGCTGCAACATTTCAGTGTTTGTCACTGTATCAGTTAGTCTGACGTGATTGTCCCCTCATGTGCGCTTGGACCGGCACTAAATTCTGTATAAACAACTGCAAAACCACGTACATGTGAGCTGCGGAGACGTTGAGCCAGTTAAATATTATAGCTGGCTTGGAAAGCCTGACTAAGAGGTAATGACTCTCCTCAGTAAATATTTGGAGGATAAATGCCCACTTCACTGCTCAGAGGGAGTCTCGACCAAAGTGTTTCAGAGAGGTTGTTTTTTTTTTTTTTTTGTCTTGTAGTCCACAGCACAGAAGAGGCCGTGGATCAGGTTGTTTCAAGGATTGCTCGTGAGAAACGGCTTAACTCAACATTGACATCAACATTTGTATTTGGAAAATAACTCAAGGACAAAAATCTTTTGTTCATTGAGCTCAGATCTGTGCAGTGTAGCTGGGTACAGTTACAACTGGGTGAATTTAACGGATAATTTTACAAAAAATATATATATATTTTTTACATCCACTTTTTTGTGGTTATATGATGTGTTTGACAAACATTTGACAGCAACATTGATAGTGAGTACAGGATCTATACAAATGATTACATATACAATAACAATAACAAGACTGCACACCTGTGTGTGTTTCTCTGAGGGATTATGCTGGGTTTTTACTTGGATATTTTAGCTTTTGTGACAGAAACTTGAATTGTAGTGAATGTCGGTGTTTCGTTCACAATGTAAAGGCAGACTAAGACTCTTGAACCATAAATCGGCTTTGATGATATTTAAACTGGATAAATGAATACAGCATTGATCATTGGTGAATACCCGACTCATGTTGTCCATGTATAACAGTAATCACTTTGTTTATATAAATGTCGAGATTTTATATATTTATTACAGTGTATAGACTGTATGGCAGCAGAATTTCTCAATTATCACGTTCATTACAGGGTGATTTATTGTGAACAGTTTTCATGTTTCTCTCGTTCTTTACTTTTTATGTAAACATGTTTTTTTTTTTTTTTTTTTTTACTTTACTCACAACAGACTTTTAACAAGTTCAACAGATCATCTTCATTCCAGTGTTAAATTTCACTTCAAAATAATGTAGTCTGTGAATGTCACCTGTTCAGACTTGTTTTGTGGTTCCTGTTGAGGTCATTTGGTAATATTAACAAACTTGCACATACAAATTAACAGAAAGGATCAATGTTTTGTTCAAATTCACCACTTGCTTACTAAAAGAAAAGCTGAAAGTTTGTGACTTAATAATCTATTTCTTCTAACAAATCAGAAGACTGCTGGGAGTTTCTTTGTTTTTTTACTTTTGAGATATAAATAATATGACTTATGATGTATGATAGACTTTAATTATGTTTGTGTTTGTTAAATTATTATACTAATGTGTAAAGGTAAATAAAGTGAAATATTATTATAAATATTTATCAGTGGGAAGATTTCTTTTTATGTGGATGTTTTATGTGGATGATGTTTGCTGTTGAGCTTTTTTTTTTTTTTTTCACCACACAGACTGAACATTAGTGTTGAATCAGAATGAATTTAAATGGCTTTAAAAATGTAGATTTCCTTCCCTTTCAATGGTTGAAATAGAAAATAGACCCTAACACAAAATTAGTAAAATCTCTGAGGAAGTTTCAATAGTATTCTTTTAATATATCTTTAAATTAGTGGTTATACTACCATTCTTAAGTCAAAATTTCCTTGCAGAGACTCGTTCATCCTGTTCCATCACTGTAAATTACATTTCAGAGCTTGTTTCAGATTTGCTCATTCAACCTCACATACTGACAATTTCACAAAATATTCACTGTAAGAAACTATTTTTTTTTCTTAATGTGTTTCCCAATTAACTTTGTGTTTCCTGTGCAGTGCATCAGGCTATCAGTAGGTGGTGCTGTCGCTTCACACTTTGAGCTGTAGCCAGGCGCCGTGACGGTGTTCACCACTCGCTGCAGGCTAGAGGGATCAATCTTCATCCAGTCCATCATAACTAAATAAAACTTCATGGTAATGATATGAGTAATGTGTGTTCAGCTGTTGGTAGGCTGTTGACAGTGTGTTGAGCTCCTCATACAAATAGACTCTGCACATTGTCCCATCTGCTGGCACAGACACAGGTCCTGCACATGGACTGTATGTACAGACTACATGTACTGTCTATGGTCCTGACAGATGAATGCAGTTGGTTGATTCACATCCTTTTTGGAAGTGCTTGTTGATCTCGTGGGACAATCTATCAAGATTAGTACAAGTCCAAATCAATGTGTTGAGCTGCATGATTGATGGGAAGTAAAAAGTTATTTCAAAACTGCACAAGCAGAAGCGGTAAAGCCATACAGTGAAACAGAAATATTTTATGAAGTGAAAGCTTGAGATATTTCCTTATCAAACTGAGAAGTGCGACCCACTTCACAGTCGAGGCCTCCATAAGAGGCAGCAGTTGTGCTCCTGTCCTGCTCAGCTGGCTCCTGCAGCTGACCAGGTGCCGTTCAGCCCTGCGTGGGTTTCCAATTCCAACTCCATGTGCTGCAGCTACCCCTCGCTTTTCTCTGTATTTGCCCTGGGCTATTTGAGGAACTCGGGGAACTGAGGATGTGACCCTTTCGGCCTTGCACAACTAAATAATAGGACAATCTGTGTCACCTGGAAAAAAGTCCCACAAAGCCTTATTTGTTCATGAAACATGGAAAATGTATATCCACATGCTCGACCATGCCACAGCACCATGGTTGGTTTGAGAGCGTACAAGGGTTTACTCATGGAAAGAGTTTCATCAAGTAAATTATTTCAAGTAATATTGACTGTCAATATGAGACATCCCACCACTTTGAAACCACTTTCTCTGTGAAAAGGAGTGTCACTGATCTGCGTTCAGACTTCTGCCTCACTGTTGTAAAAACTGCCCACCTCTTTTTTTTTTTCTGTCAGCCATGAAGCAGAAAACAAACACCTCCTTCTCCTACAGATGAAATTAAAGTCTGAGATATTTGGCCTTTCTTTGGACACTCTGTCTTGTTTATCCTCATCAGGAGCAATAGAAAGCAGCACACACTCAGCAAAGAGCTGATTTGTGCAGTACATCTCTAACAAAATGAGGCTAAACTGGAAGGAAAATGTGTCCTGAAACTTCACTAGATCATATCACACAGTTTGTTCTGCTTGGTAAAGGACGTGTGACATTTTTAATTCACGTCTGTCTTGAAACAAAAACAGTTTCAGTGTCCATTTAGACATCTGACTGTTCAAGACAAACTTGAGGTAAGAATGCAGCCTTTGCCATAAAGCACTTTTACCTGTCCTTTTACATTATCCTCAGTGTCAGTGGGATCAGTACCTCCTCAGACTTTCTTCACTGTGACACCTGTAAAACTAATTCAACTCTCCAACGAGGCTCCTGTCTGTGCTTCCCTTTAAAACAACTCTACTGTACACGCAGCACACAGGAGGCTCAGTCACACTTAAAAAGGTAGGACACTCATGTACGGCGAGTGTATTGGTTCCAGCCACTGAATGCCGAGGCTTGTTGCTATTCTTACACTTTCTCTGATGCTCTCACCCTCTGTGCTCTCATGAGGGAGACAGAGGAAGAGAGCGTCGGCCGAAATTAAAACCTAACTCAATAGGTAGCAAGGTAGGCGACTGAGCATGCTCTGTAAAGAAAAGAAAAACATCCATTTGTCTCTACCTGTCCACCTCCTTCTCTTTTATTTCACTGACATACGCTCACTGACACAAAATACTGTAAAAACACTATAAAAAAATACTCTCCTTGTCCAAAGTCTCTCCTTCAGCTGGCTGTGTTACATATCTTCTGACTAACTGAACTCTTTTTTTTCCTGCCACCTGCTGTAGACGCCCTTTCACCTCCCTCTTTCTCCTCCCCTTCCCCCGAGAAGACTCCCTCTGCTCTCCTCCCCCCTCGGTCCCCCTGACCTCCCCTACTCCCTCCCCGACAACTGCCAGCCCCTTTACATTTTAGGCGTTTCACGGGCCCTCGGATTCCGAAATGGCTCACAACAAGTGCGTAAAAGTAGCTCTACCTTGCTCTGCAGCCCCTCCACCCCCTGACTCCTCCCACACAATCATGCACACACTCCCTGCATTCGCTCTGTACCAGTTTTACTGCCACAATGTTGAATTTGAATTCTTTGAAGATTCACATGGCCAACTGAGTCATCTTTATGTCACAACTCAATTAAAATCGTCTGATTTAATCACATCTAAGTGTCAAAAATGTGACTTTATTAGCTCGACATTCACCTTATTCCTCCATTTGTCCCTTTAAATAAATCTGTGTGTTTACACAGGCTGTGAATGTGTCACGTCCAGCCTGTTGCTGTCCATGCTGAAGCTTTCTGTTGCTGCTATAATGAGAATTCAGGTCACAAAGGGTCATATGTTAACATGTCTGCCACATGAATCCAGCTCTAGGTTTTGATTTGAGAGCACAGTTTAAGCCATGTGTTTGTGTCAGTGATTAGGACCCACAATTTTTTTATTTTGAATGTTTTCTTCCTAGTAGAACCACTAACTTTTTGTGTTATGGAATATAAAATGTCTTCCTAACATCACTGGTTTTCAGCAAGTAAACTCCTGTTGTTCCCAGATATTGTGAGAGCTGCCAACAGGGGTGGAAAGTTATTTCTAATTATTTTAATAATTAAATGTACCTAACTAATGTATTTAAGCACAATTTTGAAGTACTTGTACTTTGCTTGAGTATTTTCAATTTGATAATTCTAATCCACTACATTTTTCTGACAGCTGGAGTTACTTTAAGGAGTAAGATTTAAAGACAAAACATATTTTGTCACTTTATATACGATGATAGTGTGCTATCCAACAGTATCGGTTAAAGTAATAGAAGTTAAAATGTGCTCTGCTTCCACCAGCTGTCACATTGAAATGCTGCTTACATGTTTAAGCATGATAATATTCCAATAATGTGGCATTTATAATAATACAAGTTCCAGAAAGGGACTATTCTGCCTGGTACTTGTAGGTATATTTGGCTGTTAATACTTTTATACTTCAGTGAACTCTTAGGCCACTTGTAACAGAGTATTTTCACAGAACAGTAGTGCTACTTTCACTGAAGTAAAAGAAATGAGTACTTCTTCTACCACTAGTTGCCAGACTGTGTCACTGCTCCTTTGATTCACCTTTTATCTCTCTACTTCTATAAATCTGATTTTTTTCCTGTTCCTCACTTCCTTTGAGTTTGTTATAAGCTCCTTGGCACCTTCTCTTCCACTCCTTCTGGTCTCTCACAACACTTAGATACATGTGCATGTATGTACACATACCGAGTTTCTTTCACCGCTCCTCACTCTGACATACACACACACACACACGCACATGTGCACACATGTACACTAGCTCCCCTCCTCCAGTAGAGTTATAATTAATCCAACTGCTCCAGTGACAGAGCAGAGTAGCCCCTGCAGATTATGTTTCAGCTGTTGGCTGTTTCACTGGTTCTGTCCTTATTTATTCAATAAGCCTCAGACAGATCTGTGTGAACATCAGGCCATGCGGTCTGTAGAGGAGCAGATGTTTTATTTAACTAATTGTGAATGTGTAATTGAAAACAGAAGCATTTTATTGTGTGGGCATAATTAAGAAAATGAATTCCAGTTTGCAAAAAAGGAGCGCTCCTTTGCACACTCACCAATAATCCCTTTTATTGTTTCATTCATACATGAGGCTGAGAATGAGGACAAATACTCTCACAATGTACAGATGCAAAAAGACCTCCAGTGTTCCACTCATGACTTCATATTATTTGTATGCAAGCTTGGCTCAATCAGGCCGCAGCATTTAATGAAATCAATTACAAACTGCGTACGTCAGATTACATTACTGACATATTATGAGTGGGACGATGAAGCACATTTATCCCATCAGGATTTAGCTTTCATCGAATGATTTTGTGTGATCGTGTATTGATCATGTGGATTGAACTCTTAATTGGCTCTTTCAGGCCGCTGCTGGGTTCCTGGATGACCTGTCAGTCAGTAGTTTTGGGGTCCTGGCTCTGGCTGGGGTCTAAATCTGTTCAGATGAGGGCAGCATTTTCCCATTTTAAGGCTGGATGAGGCCTACTAGGAGCAAATCTATAACCCTGGTTGGTAGCAACTGGCGTCTCCCCCAGAAAACCCCCAGCGGCTCTCGCGCTCCTTATACGGCCCTCGAGGTGGGACCGCGAGGCTCGACGGGAGGTCAAGCGACAGTTCCATATATGGCGCGCGCTCTCTCCTGGTCGGGAGCGCGCAGCGTCAATCCTGATCCCCTCCTGAGTCCTGATAGATGGAGCTCCCTCCTTCCCTCCGCGGGGCGCGCCTCCTTGCTGCACCCCCCCATCATCCACCCCACCCACTCCTCCTCCTCGGCCTGTCAGCGTCCTAATATGGCAGAGGGCCGGGATGGGGGCCAGTGCTGAGGTTTGTGAATGGTGGAGGTCCGGTATATAAGGGGCACAGACAGCACAGAGGACCGTAGCTGGTTCAGCAGCAGCACTTGTTGGGTCTTCTCTCCGAGCCGCAGACACACTCCCAAGGTAAGACCCCGCAGGACTCCTGAAGCCGCACAGCCAGGTCGGGACAGCAGACGATAGGCCGGAACAGCCAGAGCATCCACCAGGGCAGAAGTTAGACAGGACGACTAGGATCAGATACTGCTGGAGGCAACGTGGGCAGCCTCACCGGAGGACAGACTAGACAGCAGGAGGAGAAGATTAGTAGGCTGAGATGTCATAGAAATACAGTGGTGGACAGGAGAAGCTCTTATCTGAGCTGTCAGGTCTGGAGCTTGTGGATAGATCATTCAAGGACAGAGAGAGCGCAGAAAGCAGACTGACCTCAGCATCTCCATAGGTGTAACACTGAATATTGAGAAGGTGCTGATGCAGCAAGACGCAGTTCAGACCAGTGGGAGAGCCAGGATGGTTTACCTGAGAGAGGTGATGATGAGACACAGAGAGTAGAGCCCGTAGATTTACCTCCTGCATTTTAGCGCACTCTAGATCTGATTTGATTACTATATATAAAAAAAAACGCAGGTGCTTAGCAGAGATTAATCACAGTCAAATCGATAGGGGAGGATCAGGATTGGTCAAAACAGTAGTTCAGTTCCATGTTGTTCACTGTTAATGCGATTGGTTTCGGTTTAATCGGGCTTGTGCGCCATGCGTAATGGCCTGGTGGTGTAAGTGTGCCATGGATACATTCAGCGCAAGGCTCGGGCCCGATCATGCTCGCGCTCCGGTGAAGTTAACAATTATTTTTAGTCTTTTTAGCCATAACAGTATAGACTCCTAGTGCGAGCTGCCAGGAAACAAAAGGGCGAGACAGGGTGTTAGATCTGAAGTCATTTATGTCACTTAAAGTATGTGCGGCCAGGTGGATTTGGTGAGCTGAACCCCTCTCTCCTTCCTCCCCCCTCCTCTCTCACAGAAGCCACCATGTGTGACGACGATGAGACTACCGCCCTCGTGTGCGACAACGGCTCCGGTCTTGTGAAGGCTGGCTTCGCCGGAGACGATGCCCCCAGGGCTGTGTTCCCCTCCATCGTCGGCCGCCCCCGTCACCAGGTAAACAGCGGAGACAATCAGCAATAGGAGAGGATGATTGGAAATACTGAAAAAAACACCTCAGGCAATTAATATTAATTACACCTCAGCCAATTTAATTTCCAAAACAGGGAAATACAATTGGTTTATACTAATATTACCAACGAAAAGACGAATTGGACAGGTGTTCACTATTCTGCCAGAGGAATAAAAAGATTTAACTTTAACTAAGATTTTAATATTTAAGTGTTAAAATTTAGTTCTTTAGTGCAGTGAGAAACTATTCTGTGACATCAGCGTGGTATTTTGTACCTTGGCCATGTCATTTTGGTTTCTTTTACCAGCAGCAATGTGGCCTTTGACTCCTTGAGACTAAAAGAAGAACTGACAGTCACACAATTGCTCTCTGTCTGTCCCTGTGACGCACGCTGTTATTTGGCACATTCACGCAATGGCCAACGTGCCTTTTGTGTACCACACAGTAAAGACTTTAATCTGGCTAGAAGAAGGTCACTGCTCTGTTTGGATTATTCGACGTAACCTTTCCACTATCTTGTCCTCCCTCCCCCCTTCAGGGTGTCATGGTCGGTATGGGTCAGAAGGACTCCTACGTCGGCGACGAGGCCCAGAGCAAGAGAGGTATCCTGACTCTGAAGTACCCCATCGAGCACGGCATCATCACCAACTGGGACGACATGGAGAAGATCTGGCACCACACCTTCTACAACGAGCTGAGAGTTGCCCCCGAGGAGCACCCCACCCTGCTCACTGAGGCCCCCCTGAACCCCAAGGCCAACAGGGAGAAGATGACCCAGATCATGTTTGAGACCTTCAACGTCCCCGCCATGTATGTGGCCATCCAGGCTGTGCTGTCCCTGTACGCTTCCGGCCGTACCACCGGTAAGACTGACGGCAACAAACAGCTGCGACTCATGACACAGAGACAGCCTCCTAAACATACAGAGCACAACGAGACAAAAGCCTTTATATTAAAAAAATCATGTAATTGACACATCTAAATGATACAATTACATAATAATCGCAACACATAATATTAACTGAGCTATTACGCAATTGTCATTTTACGCACAACTTTTACGCACAGTTTATTCCATTCACTGGCCTTTAGAATACATACATTCAGCGTGTATGTCTGTAAATAACAAACACCCACTTAGTCACAGCTTTACGCGCAAAAATTGAGACGTTTCAGGACCTTTTTGCCGCCTGGACTAAACTCTTGCTTTGCCTCTCTTCAGGTATTGTGCTGGATGCTGGTGATGGTGTGACCCACAACGTCCCAGTCTATGAAGGTTACGCCCTGCCCCACGCCATCATGCGTCTGGACCTGGCTGGTCGCGATCTGACCGACTACCTGATGAAAATCCTGACTGAGCGTGGCTACTCCTTCGTGACCACCGGTGAGGAACTCAGCCCACCTAAATAACAAAAGAAGAACCAGGTTTAAAGCGGAAATTATTTGGCAAAGTAGAATATAATATATATTTTTTTTACCAGTAGTAACATTAAGAAGAAAGTCTAAAGATTTTTGTAATTTCATAAAACTACGGGCTCTATTTTTGCTTTTTCCTACTGATAATTGGGCATTTAAATTATTAAAATGTATTCAAGTGCGAGAGAGGATGCAGCTGTATGAAAATTGGGCATTTACACGACTTCCAGTAACTTTCATCCCACTTAATTAGTTTGCCATTAGGCACACGCTGCCTGCGCTCTCGGCTGTCTGTCACTCTTAATAACACTTCATCAACTTGTCCCCCCACAGCCGAGCGTGAGATCGTGCGCGACATCAAGGAGAAGCTGTGCTATGTGGCTCTGGACTTCGAGAACGAGATGGCCACCGCTGCCTCCTCCTCCTCCCTGGAGAAGAGCTACGAGCTTCCCGACGGTCAGGTCATCACCATCGGTAACGAGAGGTTCCGTTGCCCCGAGACCCTCTTCCAGCCTTCCTTCATCGGTACTTGAGACGCTCCCTCATTTTATTCTCATGATAACAGCAGCCGAAATAATGTGCCAAACCCGACTCCCGCCTCTTTTTAACACTTATCCCTCTCACCTGAACAGGTATGGAGTCTGCTGGTATTCACGAGACTGCCTACAACAGCATCATGAAGTGCGACATTGACATCCGCAAGGACCTGTACGCCAACAATGTGCTCTCCGGTGGTACCACCATGTACCCTGGTATTGCTGACCGTATGCAGAAGGAGATCACTGCTCTGGCCCCCAGCACCATGAAGATCAAGGTACTTATCATGACAGCAGAAATATTATAAATCCTCTTATTGAAACGCATAAATTGATAATTACGCACAGAAATCTCCTGAACGAATGATAAGTATTGAGCTCAGGCACTTTACTGATGCACTGTCCCTCCCCTCCCTCCCTCCCTCTCCTCTAGATCATTGCCCCTCCCGAGAGGAAGTACTCCGTCTGGATCGGTGGCTCTATCCTGGCTTCCCTGTCCACCTTCCAGCAGATGTGGATCTCCAAGCAGGAGTACGACGAGGCCGGCCCCAGCATTGTCCACAGGAAGTGCTTCTAAATCCTCCACCTTCATCTCCAGCTTCTCCATCCTTTACACCACCAGCTGTCTGGAGATCGAGCGAGAAGGAGGGTCAATCTCTGCGGCACAGCAACACTCTGCTGTCAATGGACTTTCTGTCTGCGCTATTGACATTCATATGCATGTTTTATCCCTTTAAAATGTGCATATTTTAAAGCTGTCTGTTGTCTGTGTTGCACGGAGAGAGGCTGTGAAAATCCACCACTGAACCATGCATCCACCCAAAAAACTTTAATAAAAAAAATAACAACAACATGTTGCCCAACACATGTGAATGTAAGTGTATATACATATTGATAATTTATTAAAGTCCATTATTTGGTATTTCTGACCCTGGCCTTGTTTTTCTAATGGAGGGGAGGAAAGAGGAGGAAAAACAAACGCTGTGGTGAAGATTACAATGCAAAATGCAACGTTAATGTGCATCAAAGGGTGCCACTAAAAAAATAATTTACCTTCATAATCAAGCAAATGGCCATCTTAAAATTAAATATCTAAAAATCCCTGCAAAAATCTGGGGAAGATTCGGAAAACTGACTGAAATAATCATACCAATTAAGAGAGGCTTAATTGACTCAGCAATTAAAACACCTCAACGCACACTGGAGGCATCCCATGAACCAATCAGCTGATCGGCTGCCAGGGAAGGTCATAGAGGTCGATGGGGGTGTTTGCACAGACACTGGACTGTAGCCGGATGGGTGAGACAGGGTGTCTCTCTGCAGGCTGGGGGGGCTGCAGGGGGGGCAGAGGCACGCCTTCAAACCCCGACTGTGCCGAGGTTGACTTGCCAGGAATGTGCCTGGACAGCAGCAGCAGCTCCTCTTTAGACCGAGCGGATCAGTGGCATGGGACACCCGACACCCGGCTCTGAATCCCGTTGAGCCCGCCTGCCCTGCGCGACCATACGCGCAAGCACCCCGGCCCCCCGGACCATCTTTAGACAAAACCAGACCCCGTGCACAGAGGTAGGGGGCATCTCTGCATCCCTACCTTATATGCATACGAGCTCAGCAGGTTATCCGGGTGTGCGGTCCGAGCTTAAAGCACAAAGGAACGTGCTGGGCCGTGTCTGAGGCGCGCACCACCTTGTGCCCACATCATTTATCATTATACAACACCCCCGTGACCCGGAGTGCACAAAACACCATTCTTCTTATTTTGATTTCTTAAGCACAGGTACAGGCAGGCAGACCTAAATGCATGATATTATATGACACTTCGGGGTCACTGGTGACCAATGAAAGCTTCGTCCTGCCCAATTCAACACCCAGCAACTCAATTAAGCCCTCTTATGTGATGAATCTGCGCGCACTGCCTAAATACAATCATACAAATTATCTTATCTGCCTTTTTAGAAAGCATTTAATAGAAATCATTACCCTCCAAATGGCTCATAGACCACCCCGACCGCATTTCTCACATCCCGACCCGGAGCCACCTGTTGCGGGTGTGTTTGGCTTTTTAAAAACGTCCTCGGGCGGGCGGAGCTAAGACGCGCAGCCTGCGATTACAGCAGCCGCCGTGAACGCCATCTGTCCTGCTCTGCTTCCGTGAAATCTGAGCCCAAGTGTGAGTATATTTGTGCAGCACAAAATTAGCCTGTTGCAGCCCTGAATGATCTCTGCAGCCGAGCCTGGTGCGGATGGGCGAGCGGACGGACTGTCAGTGAGGGCTTCAGGCTCTGGGTTAGGGGACATCTGCGGGCGGTGACAGGCGATTATCGGCTCTCCATGTTACCATATGATTCACTGACATCTATAAATAACACGGGCGCGTTTGTCTCGATCAAAAACATGCAAAATGGACCAGCACGTTCACGTGTGCTATCGTCTAATGGCTTATTATGATACAGCCCGAGATGACGATGTAACCCAAGTTTATTTTAAGGCTTTTGGATACAAACAAACAAGGTATTTAAGTGTTAATAAAGTGATGTTATAATGATTAGCAGCACATACGGGTTATAAATGTTTTTTTTACACATTGATTATTGCTGACCTTTAATTTGGAATATCGACAGCAGTTTACATCACCGCAGCCAATCAGAGGAGGCGACGGCAGCCGCGTCATCACGTTCAAGCACTTTATTTTTGTTAGCGTTGTAACGGTCGAGCTAATTATCTCACCCGAGGCCATTTTTTAAACATTTTCTCTCACAGTAACACTGAATTTGAGAACAGAGCAGATGTCCCGGTTTGTAATCAGCTCCAAACTACACCTTCCCCTCCTCCCTCAGCCCAGAGAGGCGAGCTAACCCTGCGCGGAGGAACCAGTAGGCGGGCTTTATCCTCCAGCTGCTCCGCCATTGGTTCAAACTGTTTCCATATTGTAGTTTAAATGTCTGGCGGCGAAAACAAACGCCACGGAGCTGCGCATGAGTCAAAAACATCCTGGACAGAGGTTGTTCGGGCGTGTAACACAATTTAGTAGATACTACATGTATCGCTGTTCTGTTAGGAGTGTTTGACGACGCTGGCCTGGCTTTTTATAGGCGTTTATTTCACTCTCCAGACCACTGAGTGTACATACGGTCTGTGATAAACAAGATGGTGACCAAGAGGATCCGCTCTGAGTACATGAAGAAGTTCAAGGACCCCAAATGGGAGACCTACACCCGGTGTTACGAGGAGATGCTGAAGTACAGGCTGACCCGGAGGCTCCTGGAGCACACACACAAGCCCTGGTTCTGGAGCGGCACCGACACCGACTCAGATTCCGGAGAGAGGAGCCCCCCTCCGGCTCCTCCGACCGGCAGGACCCGGGTCAGGGGGGAGTCCGTCCGGGAGAGCACCGAGGCCGAGCTGGAGGAGTGTGAGGGGGCGAGGGTGCCCAGGCTTCCCCTTCAACAACAGCAGGAGGAGGTGGAGGAGGCGCCTGCTCCACAACCTGCAGTCCAAGGTAAAGGTGAGCCCGGACTGAAGGACCGTAACATGTCTGTAACATGTCTGTAACATGTCTGTAACATGTATGCATGTTGTGTTTACTGGACGGTATATTGTGATTCACTCCTCACAGACTCACAGCGGGACGGAGCCAGAGAGGAGAGAGCAGCAGAGGAGGAGAGAGCCAGCAGCAGACAGGCCACAGCCCCTCACAGGGAACCAGACAGAGGTGATACAGGTGTGCATACATGCAAAAAAAAACAGAGATGGAGTCAAGCTCAAAATGAAAGAAAGATGCTAAAAAAGAGAAAAATCTGAATCTGTGAGGTGCTGATTCTCCACTAGGAGGAGGAAGAAAAACGTGTTATAACAGAGTGTTTCAACATTAAGTAATCTGAAGCTGCTACAAAGTTTACACTGCATACTCTTTAAACAGGTTTACACTATGTTAGGACTGCTGAAGGTATCGTATTTCATCAAACAACAGTTTGGTAGCTTCTTAATTATTCTGCAAACCTAAAAAATGCACTGTTGTATTTAGACAAGTCTGCACTTTTAATGCAGTATACTTTTTATCAAATTCAGTGAATACTCTGTGTGTTTGTGGTAGAAAATCTGGTGTTCATACACAGCCCTGGCTCAGTAAATGCAAAACAAACAAAGTGACTTGTGCACAGGACAACAACAAAATTAGCCAACAGCGAGTTTGACCGCAGGATTATTTGTGTTTATTGTGAATATTCAAGTCTTCTGACTTCTGACTGGTGAGTGGCGATTTCATAATTGGTGCATCAAAATCAATAAACATTTATCTTATCTAACAAGTTACACATAGCTGAATTAATCTGGCTTACTACAGCAGTATTATCCCAAAATTAACAGATTTTGCTGTGATTTAATTGCAATAAGCATATCAAAAGGATGCTGAAATAACTGCATCATGTTGCAGAGTTACAAGTAATCTTAATTCATGCTTTATCAGGTCTATCTGCAAGACCACAAGCAGACAACATTTAAAAGGCTTGTTTTCTGAGTGAAATTTGTCTCGATCAGGGCTCTCGATAATTGTGGACTGGTATGATAGAAATTCAAATGATACTTGGCCCTAGCAGAGACCATTCAGGCTCATGCACAAAACAAATAAATAACAACAAAAAAAACTGATAAATATACACATGCTCAGAGAGGCTTTACAAATATGTGAAAGGTCGTGAAAGTAACTTCTTCCACAAAATGTAATCAAAAGAGCTCGTATTCAAATGCTGATTTCAGTAATGATTCATTATGTTGACAGTAACCTGATCATCCCATTGCTCAGTGTCCTTCTCGTGGTCATTCTTCAGGGAACATACTGCATGTACATTTGGATTTACCATCCATAACTCTGTTTGTAGAGAGAGACATTGGTGGATCACAGCGCAGTAAACCCTCCAAACCCTCGAAACAAACCTGGCGCTCCCAGCGGGTTAGACCTGCACCGTCACGGCAGCCCAGAGACGACAGTAAGGACAGCAGGCATCCTTTCGCTCTGTACGGTTCGGGAGAGAAGGACGCAGACGTGGCGGGCAGGAAGACGCACAACGTTGGCCCTGCAGCTTCCACTAATGAGGTCTTCTTTTTGTCTGTCTGTCCTTCTGTACACCTACACGTGCCGTGACTGAGTGTCAACAGGAACTGACAGTTACGTTTCTTTTCATGGCAGATCCACGAGTCGGCCCTACGCGCCAAGACCAGGAGGGAGGTGGAGCGTCAGATCCAGACCCAGAGGTCCGAGCGCCGGAGAGCCAAGTCCGTCGACCTGGACAAGGCCAGAAAGTTGGTTCAACCAGAATTCAACCCTTGGCTCACTGAGTACATGCGCTGCTTCTCTGCTCGCTCCCGATAGGAGACACATACACACACAAACTCACACTCAGAAGAAATACCAACAACTAATCAGGGTGATTCCAGACAAAAACACAGAAATAAAGCCATGATTGCCTCTTAAGTTTAAATACCTACAGTGGTAGAATAGAGCGTAATGATTTATTCATACAAAGGCTCCTAAATCTGTATCCGTCTCACATTCAGGATTTAAACTGACAAAACCTTGAACTTTCACAATTCACAGTGTGGCTTAATGTTTTTATAAATCAGTTTTAATCAATTTATATCAATTTTAAACCATTTTACAGGGTACAGGAGACTGTTAAGGGAAAAAAAGGAAAGTAAATATGTAATTAATGTGATGTTGTATACAGATGTACGATTTTAGAGCCATATTTTAAAGCTGTCCCTTTAAACACAGGCTATAACAAATGTGTCCGTATTCTTTATACAGAAATCCACTGGACTTAAACACGGGGGTGATGAAGGCTGATAGATTCAGCTGCCCTCTTAAATACACCTCTTGAGATAATGGACACATAGAATGTACACACACTTATTATATACACACACAGGCAAAACCAAAAACACACAGTTAAAGTTGGTGTGTATTCCACATACATCATGCTTAATAAAGTAAAATGGCTTAATCAGCTGAATGTTTATCCTAAATTTACACAGCTTTTGATGTGGACAGACATTTTCTTACGACAAAGTATTGACTGACATACAAAAATCTGTCTGTTTAAGAGTTTTACAGCTTTTGATTTTTGGCTCACGCTGTGCTGTGATCTAGTTCTTGTAGATTGAACGGTTTATGGATCAATCTTAACTGACTTGGTTTAAAATAAACAGTGAACACAGTCAGCTCACGGCCAGATCACAGATGTGTGGCGTGGCAGTTACATTTTCTCATAAGATCATTAACACTCTTCCACAACAGCAGCATTTGTTTGTTCTTCAGTTGTTTTGACTTCTGTGTAAAGTAATGATTCACCCTGGTGCTATAGAAGTGAAAAAATAGGAGTGTGTGTGTGTTACTTTTAAAGCCACTGGATGAACAGTGTGTTTCTTTTATACATTCTCGTCATTCGTTATGGGAGAAAAATGTAATGTTAAAAATGGAAAAACAGCTAGTTTAGATTTTCTTCAAAGCATAACATTCAAAGATTTATTGGTGAGGCCAAATTTCTTTATATTATTGTTACTGAATATGCTTCAGAACCAAAAGAGGAACCATAAAAAAAACAAGGACATTAAGCTGATTCTTAAATGAGCTTTTGTCAGAAATACATGTTGCTGAAATCAGCATGACCAAACCAGACAGCGCTTTGATATTAGTCACCTTTCTGAAAGAATATTTGGATGGAATTTCTTGCTAAATATTTAGCTTTTCATGTATTTCATTCATCATTTGAATCCGTATATTTGTTTGTACATTTTTGTGAATGTTTTGAACGTCATCATTGAACATAATTTGTTCTCACACAAGGGGACAAAAGTGGATCAGGACTTTCATGACATTTGTGTTCGTCATCAGAACCATCCCTCTTGGTTTCCTTGTGTCAGCACTCATGATAAAGTCAACTTTGTGCCATAAAAACTTACTATTTAACTAAAATTGTTTATTTTATTTATATGTTGTTTAGTACAATTGTATATAATTGTACTAAATAACATTGTGTAGAAGCAGGAGGCCTCTGCTTTACATTCAGACATTTAACATGTTTATAAATCTTTGTTTTGTTGTTACAGCTCTTGAGTTCAGTATTACATGACTTGCTTTTGTAATGATTTGGTTTTTCAGTGTTTTTAAGTTATACTGCAATAGATTCCAGCAAGAGCCGTGAACTTTTGTGCAATATTATGATACTTTAAATAATTGCAATCGAGCCAGTGCGTGTGTGTGTTTTTTTTAGATGTGGTGAACTTTGACAATCTCAAAAAAGCATAGCTATGATAATTAGATAGTTAACTTAAAGTTAGAACCTCAAAGATTTTCATTTTGTTTTCTTTTGCAGTGCCTGTGGTGATAAGTGGTAATTGTGTGTGTTTTTTGTCACAGTAAAAGTTTACTTGCTATACAGTACACCACTTCACACACAGGTGAGTTGAAGAGTAGGTTTGTTGCATTATGAACTTTGTTTAAAGCCAAACTGTGCAGCACTTTTTTCGGGGAAAGTCACCACAGACACCCTGGACATAATACTGCTAATACAGCAGTGCATCACTGCAGGCCTTCATCAGTGGGCCACAAGCTCAGTTACCATAGTGATGCTTCATTTGGCGATAGAAAGTGACTTAACAGACATTTATTTAAAAGAAAATCTTTGAGATTATAACTGTAAACTTTATCATCAAGTTTATAGTTTATACATAATATTGTAGACATTTTACTTATGCTGAGGAGATACCAATTGTCATGTTTTTCGAGGTTCACTTGTTGATTTATAGCAGAAATCCACCAAGCTTAAATATTTACACGAGGACAGTATCATCCCACCTAAGGACTTAAATCGGGGCTAATGATTAAGAAACAGAAATAATGACCATTAAGGCATCAGGAGTACTAAGTTTCAACTGTTGACAAGTCCACAGCAAAGTCACTTTGTGGGCTTCTACAGTTGATACATATCTAATATAATCTACATCTGTGATGAAAGAAATTAAACTGTAATTGATCTAATTTTATGAGGACATAGGAGTGTAACAATTGTAAAATGCTGTAAAACTTCAAGATATTTAAAATTTTATCTTTCTATTTTTGGCTTTTAACATACTGTGTGTATATGTTTGATAAGGTCTAGAGGAAGAGACTGTTAAGGTTAAATGATACGGTGCAAAGCTTTTAATAAATCACTTTTCCACCTGTTCCATCCGTTCACTGTTATCTGTCCTAAATTTCTCTACTACTATCTCTACTAAATTTCACAGATTACTCAGAAAACTTAAAGAAATGAAATGTTAAAAAAAAAGAACATCTAACATCAATTATGCAAACAACAGACATCTTTTCAAAGACAATGCGATATTTGACAGAGCTTTTATTTCAAAAACATGGTTTTATCATACACAATAAATTAAAAATCCATGATATTCATAATGACAGGAGAAAAACAGATGTCCATAAACACAAACTTACTGGCATAAACACAAGACAGCGTGGAGCAGCCAGAGCCATGGTCAGATCAAATCTATGATGTGAAACATCTTTACAGTTTGAAGTGTCCTTGATTTAAAACTTTAATGTGTCAAGGGGCAAAAATATTAAAAAGAAAAAACAACAACATGTTGTAATGCTTAAACACACCTCTTTCCCAAATTTAAGTGTTTTTGTGGAGAGCTTAACATGGCAGGTCTTTTTCAAAACAGGAGACATACAGTATATTTGGAGACAAATAAAAATCAAACACACATCAGATAGTTTCACATCTTTGCTAAAACTTGAAATGCATTCAGTTAGTATCGCCCCACAGCGGGCAGCGAGGTCTTCATGTAAACAGGCAACATTTCTAAATGAGAGATCAGACGTTAGTCACGGTCGGAGTCCTTTGGATAATAAAGACGTGTCAGATTAGTCATGAAGCTGAGTGTAGAATGGGTTGTAAATAAACAAATATGTTCACAAATAAACATAATTACTGCAAACAGTACTACCCATCTATACTGCTTACAAGTTGCCAGTGTATTGTAGCGTAACATGATAATAATACAGTGGAGCATTAAATAGATGCTGGATATGATTTCTACTTTAATATACATATAATATCTCTTCATAATGAAATACTCTGATATTCTGTTTGAGAAAACATGCGTCAGTCTCTATATACAGAAACACTGTACAGTGTATAAGATGCTGCAGGGGGGCGAGGGGGAGGCAGAGAGCCACGTAAAGAGACGTTGATGGGAGGTAAACAATGCAAGAAAGATAGGGATGGAGGGCAGGAGGGTAGGTAAGCTGATGAAGTGTTATTTGGCTGCTAAGTTTGTAAGAAAGGAGTGAATTAGGCGTACACAAGTGCAAAATGTACGAGCAGACTGTTGGTGGTGTGTTTAAAATAGGGCAGCAGAGCCTGTGGATGGAGGAAGAGAAGCACTGTAGGATAGCAGGGTTTTATATATGTATGTGGTTAAACGATTAGTTCAACTACTCGGGAAACTTTTTTTTGTTAGATGAGAAAATAAATACCTCATATCAAATATTAAAATGTGATCAGGCAGCAATTAGCATAAAGACTAGAAGAAAGAAGGAAAGGCTAACCTGGCTCGCTTCAAAATGAAAAAATCCACCATCCAGCACCTTTAAAGCCAACTAACTGGACTGCTTTATTTTACTTGTTAAATTTAAACCTAAAAGGAAAGAAAGCAAATTTCTCAAAATGTACATTATTCCTTTATGTAGTCTCAATGAAAGTCAGAATAGTTTTAAGTGAGAAAACAAAAATATACTCAGTTGGGAGGTAAGCAGGTGTGAGTGCAGATCATGGATGTATTATAAGAACTGGATACCAGATCTAAAGATCGCCCGTTCAGTTCAGTGTTTGCCTGCCCCATATGCCAAAAAAGGTTTCTCACTTCTGGTTAGTTAGTCTTAGTTATTTATCCCACTGAGTAGCTGTGCAGTAGTGTTAACCCCATCATGCCATCCCATCTCTTATATAACAGTGACATTGCCATTCATGTTCAGAAAAAAAAAAAAAAAAACAATACAAAGAGTAATAATTGACCTTTTTATAGCTGGAGGTGTTCTATCAACAGCTGTAGGTCTATGGGGGGGAAAGTGGTCTCTACAGAAAATTGGAGGGGGAAGGGAGTCTTATAATACGTTGATGGGCAGGAGAGAGAGAGTAACGTAACCTACATGTCAGCAACGCTGACTGGAGGGCTGGAGAGGGTTTGGTCCAATAGAGGAGCAGAATGTTGGTGGTTGTGGTTGGCGGCCTTTGGTGACGGTGGAGATGCTGACGGATGGAGGGGGACGTGGTTGGGAAGTCTTTTCGGCTCTCTGCAGGTGCTGCCATGACAACGAAGGTTCAAAAGGTTCTGAAGGTTCCGTGCGAAGGTCGAAGATCGAAGGTCGGAGAGGAGTCACCAGCATAGCAACCTGCACCCGAGATCGTTTGGGTCCCCCGTGGCTGTTCTTCTTCTGGTCTTCACAAACCTGCCTGAAGCACACTAATCACACACACAAACACAAAAAGAGAAATGAAACACAGTAATGCACCTTTAAGTAGTAATGTTCTGGGAATATGTTAATATAAAGCTCTCAACGACTCAATGTGGAATTCTGATCATTATCGGGGGATGACTTGTGCATGTATAACATACGTCCACTGAACCAGTATCATGTACGTCAGCCTCATTAAATAGTAAATCTGGTTGTATATTTTTTATTGTCAACAACTCCAATATGAATATAATCTTACTGCTCCCTAGCGGAGACCTCTATTGCCATCCTATAACGATTAAAAGACATTGGTGGGCCACACTTTTTTCATTACATGAACTTGAGCACTGCAGTTTACTTCGCATCAATCCTACATGCACCGTCCTGCTGTTGGAAGTACATGCCCCTAAAATACACTATTTACTATAACGCTTTGGTCTTTTCATGGGACTTGTGGACAATAACAGACATATCAAATATCACCAGATTTTCCAGAATGAAAATCTTCTTAAAAACTGTAAATGAAGACATTCTAAAGATGCTTCCTTTCATATGAAGTTTGGAGCCAAACTAAAAAACCCTGTGAAATCTCCTCCTCTCTTGAATCTGTATTCACACTGGGGTTTGTAAATCACAAGATGACAGACAGGAGGAAGACAGGGAGTGGCAAAGTGCAGCAGACACACAGCACTCTGACACTCTTAATGTAGAGGAAAGTTGCAGAGAAATCTCATTTTGTGGTCCACAACAGCAAAGATACCATCATATCATAATACACACTGGCCTTTTCACCTCGTCTGTGTGTGTGCTAACGGGCACGTCCACTAGCAGCCACACTCCTGGGTGCCCTGTGGCTGAGCGCGACGAGGAGAGCGAAGCTGTCGTAACGCAGCATCGCCATACTGGATACCTGAACCCATCCTCTCTGGATCCAGCTCCCCTGAAACAGAGAGACCAGGAGAGTTGAGAGACAGAGATGTGAGAGGCTGGTGTTTGGTTTTAAAGAGGTGAAAAGATTAGTATTCTTTTTAAGTAACTAACAACTATTTTTTTATTATACAGTTAAGAGTGTAGTTTGTGTAGCACACTGCCAATCAGCACAAACAATGTCATTCAACAAAAATAATGCCAACTTTATATAACCAATAATGGTTTGATAGTATTTACTAAGTTTAACACCAGCTTAAAACAGCTGTCTAAATCCTCTTCTGCTGATACAGTACACCACATTTTACCTCTGCTCCAGTTAGGTGAATGTTTAGTTTGTTTTTGACTTTAACCCTGAAAATCCTCTCTGAGGAGTGCTACAGTGGGGGGTTTAGAGTCATACCTAAGCCTGCCTTGCTGATCCCGTCTGGATAAGAATGACTTAAGAGTCAGGGGTTAGAAATATAGGTGAGGAAAACAGCTCCTACCTGACTCTATCTTATTGAGGATTTTCCGAGCACACTGGACAAAAGCCTCTTCGACGTTCTCCCCTGTCAGAGCGCTGGTCTCCAGGAACATCAGCTCTGTGGGTACAAGGTATTTCAGTCCTTTGTAGTCTCAACAGTACAATCAATTTCCTCTGAGCAACATCATTCTTTTACAGAAATAAATTGCAACAATTTCCAAAAAACTGAAGGGCCACTTGATCACAAACTGTTGATGCTACCGTTCTCCTGAGCAAAGCGTGAAGCCTCCAGGAACGTGACCTCTCTGTCAGCGTCCAGGTCCTTCTTGTTCCCGCACAGGATGATGACGATGTTCTGACTGGCCAGCATCCTGGCATCACTTAGCCATGTAGTCAGAGCATTGTACGTCTCACGACTGCAGCATAAAGACACAGAGAGGCAGAGAGAAGAGAGACAGGATACGTGTTAGGGAATATAGAGGGGGGGGGGGGTTAAAAAGGGACCTGACACTGAGGCGATCTGAAATCATGTTCTGTGATTGGTTGATTTACCTGGTGATATCATAGACCAGCAGGGCTCCTGCTGCTCCTCTGTAGTAACTCCTGGTCACAGACCTGACACCCACACACACAGATAAACTCTAAATGAGCAGGTGATCAGATATTAAATGTTAACTTACATTCACACCTGAACTTTTTCTACATGACTCCCTTTTGGAAGAAGAAAAAATCTTCCCTACCTGAACCTTTCTTGTCCTGCGGTGTCCCAAATCTGAAGTTTGACCATCTTGTTGACCACATTGATGATCTTTGAGCCAAACTCCACTCCAATCGTGTGGTTGGATTCATCCTTAACTGGGAACCAAAAGCAAACATGGCATGTTGCCATTATTTCTGAATTATCACAACATCTAGAGGTAACCTCCAGTGTATCATGTCAGAAAAGAAATGCACTACATGAAAATCATCATCCAGACTTCACACATCTCTGGAGACACACAGTTGTCTCTGAACTACATTTAAAAAAAGCTAATCCAATTTTCACATGTTAATACGTGTTGATTATTCACAAACACTGGGTGTATTATTTTTTAGCACCTTTACTTCTCTTACTGTGTTATATCCTACAATTCAGTGTGAATTACTACTTAATTAGGATGACGCATTCGTCCGAAGTATCACACGAATATGTGGCAGAGTTTCTGCAACACTACAGTACCTCGCTTATAAGAGTCTGTAATAAGAGGTTTGTTAACAGTAAATAATGACTGCTGTGTTGAATCTTTCTGACTTACATCTCTTCTCTATGAACTGGTGCAGCAGGCAGGATTTGCCTGTTCCAGCATTCCCAATCACCAGGAATTTAAATAGGAAATCTGAGGTGGGAAAACAGAAATTATACACATATATCTCCAACGCAACACCAGATTTGTATACTGTTACAGCAGTCATGATTGTCATAACTCAGTCAGAAAAGCAAATATTCTTGGACAATACAGACAATACTTGGACAGTATGTCTGCCATCATGTAGAAACAGTGTTATGGATATAGTTTGTCTACACAAAGGATATGCCAGCTCTTTTTTAAAATATAAAATGTTCTGCACAGTACAAAGCTTAGTCACACTTCTTTAATGACCACATTTAATTTGATGAGTTTGTGCTGAATTACAAATAGCAGCCGGCATATCATTGATGGATGTTAAGATAAGATAAGATTATTCTCTATTAATCGTTCAGTGGGGAAATTGGCAGTGTTACAACAGCAGTGGAGATGTGCAATAGCAAGAGGCCTAAGTAAGAAAAAACTAAATCTAATGGAAAAAAAAAAACAAACGATGACAATAAGAACAATAAAAACCAACTATTAATTAAAAAAAAACTATAATTTACAAATGCACTGAACGGTTAGGATTTACATCTTGACAGTAAATATAACTTAAATGGATTTCACTGTGTTGTACATGAGTTATAACTCTCACAACACTGAGATTTGTATAGCCTTAAAATCCATCTCTACACATCATAAAATACAGAATACAGCATATGGTATCCAACTTTGGCTTGTACAATGTTGCTATAAGTTATTTCTACTCTATTACACATCATTCAAGGTGGCCTGAATGGTAAAAACTTCTAAAGACTTCTCTGGAGTATGCAGAGATAAAGTAACCCATCATCATAATCATACACACGTGACCACACATAATAAACACACTCAACACTGACACACACACATACGGATGCTGATGGGGCTGTAAGATAACAGCTACGCCTCAAAATCACGTTCATCCTGATGTAAGATGCTGAAGACATTTATCTCTCGTGATTTTCAATTCAATAGGTGCATTTCTGTGTATTTTTGTGTTTACAGGAGCTCCTGTCAGCTCCATCACCCAAACGTGTGCGCTAACCTCTCTGTGCATTCAGACTTAGTAACTCGGTATATTTCGTCTCCGCAAACCTCAGTAAACTCTCCTATGTAACCTGAGTGGCATTTCTTAACGCTGACATGGCTTTTTTTAAGGCCTGTCAGCTATCTATTTACGATGAGAACCAGCTCTGTCGACACACCTGCCTCATCCTCTCTGAGGCTGCACTAACACGCAGCTCATGGAGGACAATAACAGAAGAGCCCGCTTACCGTAAGACTCCGACATGGCTATGTGACGTTTTGGCAGCAGAAAGAGAAGGAGGGGAGAAGTGGAAGTTGACAGATGGAGAGCTAGCTGGGTAAAAGGAAAATAGTGCTGCTGATGGTTTCCGCGGAGTCCAGCTGATTTTCCCCTCTGACTTCCCGTACGTAGAGTCTGCTTTCAAAATAAAAGCCGCCTCAACGGGCCCAGCATTGTAACGTCTTTAAAGCGCCGCAGAGTGGCGCTGTCTCACAGCCAGCGGACATATTTTAATCTAAATATGTGATGAACATTGGCCTTAATTAACCGTCAAATAACCAAATAATATAATTATTGTGTGTTTGATTTAAATACTAATTGTAAATAAAGTTTAAACCGATAAAAACACATTTCCAACGGTCACTCCAGGCCTGCAGGTGGCAGACTTAACGTTTGTCAACCGCCGCCTCGTTTCAGCAGAAGAAGTAAACGAAGAAGCGGCTAGTGTGCTAGCCGAGCTGAAAGCCTTTAATTTAGAGAAATATGGCTGCTGTGCTCCCCGTTAGACCGCCCTGCGACAGCAACCCGGCTACTCCTGGAGCACAATCCATAAAGGTGACACGCGTATTCAACAGAAAACACCAGTAATGATAATAGTGACAATAATTAGGTCCTGTTCACGAAGCCGTTAGCTGCCCAGCGGCTGCCTTACCTCTTTGTTTGTGCTGGATGATGAGGAGGATTCACACTTTACATGTAAAACGTCCCTATGAGAAGATAGTGTTAACTTCTGTAGATGTGAGTGGTTTTACAGCGGTGATGTTAGTCTGTTTTCTGTGCCAACACTTTGCCAACTGTACCTGCAGCTCAGGCTTTTGGTTTGGTTCATATTACAGTCTTTTTTTTTTTACACATTATTATCATGTTCATGTGTATGTGGTAGAGCAGTGAGTCAGAGCAGTAAAGTCCATAAATGTGCACATGACTTGTTTTAGCATGTGCTTTTTATTCTTTTACTTCCTCAGTTTTCCACTCCTGCCTATAATGCCTATAAAAATACTTGTCCATTTGCAATAATTAAGATTCAGTATTTTACATCGATGTGATGGATGCACTGAAATGTGTTTGGTGGGTGCAGACAAACAGCACCACCTGTTCAATATGTTGCTGTTCACTGGTTTGTTTTAATTACTGAGGGATGCTTGAATGTGTGTTTAGGTCTGGAGGATAAAGATGTTAAAGATAAAGATCCAGCTAGATGTTGAAGTGGAAATAGTGCCAGTGTTTGCTTTAAGCAAGAGCAGGGCCAGAGGCATTCATACTATCATTGTTTAATTAATAAATAAACGGTAAATAAACTAAACAAGTAAAAAGAAACATTTTGGGATATAGTGACAGAAGTGTTGAAACTCATAGTTGATAAAAAGTGCCCCTGAAACAGCATTCTTTGCAGTATTCTTTGCATACAACTCTAATATGCAAATGCAAACATGGTGTGTAAAGTCACTGTAATATTTGTAAAGAACTTGTTGTGTTTTTTCTTTTCCTGTGCAGGAGGATGTAACAGAGGAGGAGTCTAACGATGGCAGCCAGCCTCCCAAGAGAAGGAGGATGGGCTCAGGGGACAGCTCTCGAAGCTGCGACACCTCCAGTCAAGAGCTTGGGTAGGCTGGCCTGATGCATGGCATGGGGCAAGAACATATCTGCTCTTGTTTGCAGGATTCACACACGTAGTCTCATTTTGTCTGCTTTAACATAGGTCATTTATTTCCAGATAGCATTACGTGTGAGTTTTGCTTAAATTAAATCTCCAACCTTGCTATCATTTTGTCCATGGTCATAAAGAATTATGCTATTCAACTTTATAAAGTTTTTATCTTAAATTCCTGTTGTCTCCCAGCCCGACGTATTTCCCAGCAGAGAACCTGACGGAGTACAAGTGGCCTCCAGATGACACAGGAGAGTATTACATGCTGCAGGAGCAGGTCAGCGAGTACCTGGGAGTCACATCCTTCAAAAGGAAGTACCCTGGTATGACTGAAGTAAAAATCCGAAACCTGTTAAAGTGTCCAAAGATGTAGTGGAACTCTTTTTTTTAGAAAAATATGATGATTTTATACTATGATGCAATTGATTTGCTGATGGTTAGGTTATGATGTTAGTGTGAAATCTGTGGGAA
Organism: Scortum barcoo; assembly: GCA_023238725.1. NCBI lineage: Eukaryota > Metazoa > Chordata > Actinopteri > Centrarchiformes > Terapontidae > Scortum > Scortum barcoo. The sequence goes on from CM041531.1 coordinate 23,961,339, forward strand.
AGTGTTTAAATTATATTATAACTCTAATATGTAAATATTTCTTTGCACTATGTAGATTTAAAGAGAAGACATATACCAGTAATAATACTTGTTCATTTACAGTATAGTATATTTATTTAAATAATGTAGTAATAGTACAAATATAGGCTGGCCTCACAAGCAGAAGTTATCCTTAATTATTTTTATGCTGTAATGACACTTAGGACACTTCCTTTCTCGTGCCCTGAAGTGAAGAAGAATAAAGCTGGTCTTTCATCAGTTTTTTTGTCGCTCTGCAGACATGGAGAGAAGAGACTTGTCCCACAAAGAGAAGCTTTACCTGCGAGAACAGAACGTCATCACTGAGACACAGTGCACTCTGGGTAGGAAACACACAAACGCCCTCAATTAACAGTTTGACTACACTGAACAAAATCTTAACTTTCTCTTAATACAGAGGTACTTTGCTTAAAAGACTTACTCTCTAAATAGCGTGATGTCTTCAGTGTGATGCAGTCAAAGTGAACTGTGAGTGTGTCTCTTGTTTGTTTCCAGGTCTGACAGCTCTGCGGAGCGACGAGGTGATCGATCTGATGATAAAAGAGTATCCCACCAAACACTCTGAGTATTCGGTCATACTGCAGGAGAGAGAACGGCAGAGAATAGCTAAAGAGTACTCTGTAAGTACACACTGTTGTATTTTATTAGTTTTTTCTACAATAATGCATTAAATGAAAGCCCTCCACTTAAATATATATACGGCACTGTTCACAGTCTGTCATTTGTCTTTTACAGCAAATGCAGCAGCAGAACCCTCAGAAGGTGGAAGCCAGCAAGGTTCCCGAGTACATCAAGAAGGCGGCTAAAAAAGCTGCTGAGTTCAACAGTAACTTCAACAGGGAGCGTATGGAAGAGAGGAGAGCTTACTTTGACCTCCAGACACATGTGGGTCCTACTATGAAAAACAGAGGATTTACTCAATGAGATACTGCGGGGACTCAGAAAAGAGCTTCATGTATCGTTGGCTGTGTTTCTGATACAGCTTCAGAATCTGTGACATACGTCATGTCTTGTGTGTTTTCTCAGATTATCCAGGTGCCCCAGGGCAGGTTCAAAGTGCTGGCTCCAGAGCTGACGAGGACAGGGCCTTACCCTGTGGCTCTCATACCTGGACAGTTTCAAGACTACTATAAAAAGTATATTACACACTTATAGAAATACTTTTGTATTCATTATTATAATCCCAAATTGATGTCACCTCTTCCCAAGTGAAACAGTGTTTTCTGGATAGGTTTTATCTGTTGCTGTGCTGAAGGTGTCGGCCCTGAAGCATCATTGTTTTGTGCCTGACAGGTACTCTCCCAATGAGCTGCGGTACCTGCCGTTGAACACAGCTCTGTTTGAGCCTCCACTGGACCCGGAGCTCCCTGCGCTGGACTCAGAGCCTGACTCGGACGACGCTGAGGATGGCAAGGAAGACAAAAAGAAGAACTCATCTGTAAGATATTTGGCCGTGCTACTCCAGTAATCACGATCAGATCACACGTACAGCCTGGATTAGTAATACAGATGCTTATTGGTAGAAGTCTTCTATGCAAACACCCACCCTGTAAGACCATGAAACTATCAAGGTCTTACATCAGAACCTTCTACCTGAACTAAACTTCACTCACACAGAAATACAGTATTGTCCTTCATTCTTTCTCCATCCTCTCCTGTTCCTCTTCAGGACAGTTCTTCAGGCAACACATCCGATGTAGAGAGCCAGGAGGGAGGAGGCGGCCAGGGCAAATCCAAGGCCAAAGACAGGACATCCACGCCAGGAAAAGACGGCAGCCAACGCCAATCTGCCTCCCACAAAGCCACCCCAGGGTACAAGGTAGAGGACAAAACCACCTGAACTCTTCTCCAACAGCAGCAGCAGCACTTTTTCTACCCCCTCCTCCTCTTTCTACTACTACCACTCCCTTACTCCATCCATCCCGCCACCCCTCCCTAGCTTTCTTCACTTTGTTCTCCGGCTTCTACAGTTTGTCAGCTGGGACAACCTGGTCCACACAACACACACAAACACACACATTGTTACACACTGGGGGTCCTGTCTTCAGTTTTTTGTTTTTATGACCGCCACATGGCATTTTCCCCCCCCCCTCTTCTTACCAGACTGTGAGCAATAAGAACATTTTAAAGGAACAGTTCACGTTTCTTTTTCACTGCACTTTCACCTTTTTGGGTTTTCAGCGAAGACAAATTTGAACTCTAAAAGTTTTTTTTTTTCCTTTGGAAATGTCTTCAATATACCTCTTGTCTGTCCTCACTTGTCAAAAAAAAGATACTTCCAAGACAAGTTAGTGGATGATTTGGCTGCTAGTTTTTCCTTTTTCTTTTCTGAAAAGAAAAGTCTTTTTTGTTTATACTGATATAGAAGATATAAACCACATACAGTTTGTGGTTGCTTTTAAAAAGTAGTTGATGTTAACATTAGAGAATTTTAACATTTATATCTGAAGTGTAGAATGCACTTAACCCTAATGTTTTAAGTGTTTATCGGTATAATAATATGCTTTGTTTATACACTATGTGATGTACTGTTAATATGTTAGTATCAGACAGCTGTGTGACATGGGCTTTACCTGTCCCTATAATGTCATCTTGCAGAGATGAGGACTTGCTGACCTTGTTCACACTGTTGCTGAGCTGAGCTAGAAGTAGTCTGTATGCTGTCTGTCCACATCAGCTTACATTTCTTCAGCACACAGCCACGGCACGTCTTTGCTAGTCATTTTATTTAAATGCCTTGAATTTCATCTAAAAGTTCCCGGGACTGTAGATGGGAAAGTAGTATTATTTCAGTGTCGGCCCACTGTGCTCGCACATTGATTCTTGTTTCATTTTTCCAATCCTTGACACTGCAGAGGAAAAAAAAGCACCCGACACATGCGGGTGTGTTACCATTAATGAGAGTATGATGGACCTGGGTAAGTCCAGTTGAGTTCAGCTCAGCTTTGTTGTGTGGGCATGGTCCTTTTCTAGTGTCTGTTAAAAGTTACCAGTTTCAGTGTGTTTAAGTTTGACTTGACTTTTTATTCATCATATCATTTGGCATGTTGGCAGCCAGAATACACAAAAAGTAGTCAGTGACATCATATCCCTGTACTGTATCCATCTGTGATGAGAACAAATGCACTCAGAGATGTAGCTTTCAGGGATTTCTATATTTATAAGTTCATTTTGTAACTCTTGTTAATCAGACAGATTAAGATGCCCATAGAGTGCAGTCCCCTTTTCAGAAAGTCCCAGATGATGACAAGTTTACTGATTTCCTAAAAAGACCTTTGTGTCTCAACAAAAGGCTCCACATGTGAGAGCAGAAGTTTGAGTCAGTGTTGCAGCTGATTAACGTTACTTCGCTCTGGTCTGGCTACCATCCACAGTGTGTGCAGTGGGTTATGACAGCGTCATGATTAGTCGTTTAGTATTTCACCAACAGCCCATCAATAAAAACTAATTATGAACAACAGAGTTTTTTGTTCAGAATGTGATGTTGCATGTTCACACATGTTAAATCTGTATTGCACCTTTAATTTATTCAGATTAATGATGACAGAAGAGGAAAGCTGTGACTCAACAGCCTCTCTGTAGTTCATATATAGACTGAACTAGATAAGAGAGAGAAAAAAAAATTGATTAACTGTGTGATGCAGTTGCATATGGTAATATGACATTAATTACATTACATCATTACATTACATCTGCAGAAGGTTATGTTTACTATCAGTGTTTCTTCTTTTCAGAGTGTTTCCTCAATGTTGCTCTCTCTACATGAGAGTGTGTGATGCTGGCCTGAAGAGCTCATGAAGTTTAGTTATTTTGTGTGTCAGACTTCTTGACATACAAAAAATGCCAGATTAGATAAAAGTAAACATGCCTGAAAGTGAGCACTTTTTCTTTTATGTACATAAAATACAGTATTTCTTGTGTTAATTTCAGAGTGTTTTAGTTAATTTAGAATAAAACTCATTCAAACTAGCTGAATTGCTCATTTTTGTCTCTACGTGTTAGCTGGACACATTTTTTATAGTCACAAAGAGTCAATTCACAGTAGAGCTCCGTTCACAAATGATTTAATGCTGCGAGGCCAAACGTATGAACCGCAGAAATATTGGTAGAGTGAACATTTGTTTAGTGAGCTGCGTTCAGCTCCTGCTTTTCCTTATTTCCCTCTCCTGCTGCTGTTTTTCTCTTAGTTTAGTTCTCTGCTTTGTTTGTAGTTTTCATCATTACCGAACTATGTCCCGTGTTGACCTGTAGTTTTGTACCTGTGGCTGTTTAGTCTAACCTGCCCATGCCCTGTTAGGGGACATTGTAATCAAGGATGTCACCGCCTTTAGTATAGCCGGGTATTGCCACTGATTTCCCAATTTGATTCCAATTCACATGAACCAGATTCAATTGGATTCAATTCTGTATCGATTCAGTAAGGGATAATTCAATTACAATAGCTATTTCACTTGGATATGAAGTGAAATTATACATTATTAAAATTAAATGAATACGCCCTAAATAGGAAGAAATAATGTTTACATCAGCGACTCTGAGGTCTGATTTTAAAATAACTAACAGTGACAATCTAATTACATGTAGTTGTGTAGAACTAAAACTAAAAGCTGGTCATTCAAGACTAATGGGGTTAAAGCTTCAGTCATTTTAAACAGGTATTTATTTATTTATTTATTTATTTATTTATTTATTTATTTATTTCCTAAACCCAGCCCTAATCTCACCTTTTTTTTTATTGTAATTGTATTACATGAGCGAAGATTTAGTTCATTACTATGTCCCAAGGACTGCCATAAAACACAGTCACCTTATTACACGGGTGTTTAGCTTTTAAGATTAATACTGTTGCACAGATTTAGTTAATGTTAGAAGTTTAGGTTAATTTGTGAAATGAAGGCTCCAAATATAAAATCTCACTCAGTCTCCCATGTTTTAATCGTGTGACCTCCTATAGAGGCGTTAAAGTGTTAAATATTTCCCGGTTTCCTGTGTGGCATCCTGATTTAATGTCCCCAAGCCTTCTTATCTGTGTGCTCTGGTTCTTTCCTGTCTTGAACTTAAAGGTGTGTTACATAGAAAGCAGCACCATGTCAAATATCATTAAGTCTTCTTACATGATGATTTTAAGTTAATGAAGGGTCTTTTTGTCATTAAAACTGCAGCACTGCAAGATATTTAAAGTTGCTATCAATTTAGGCACCGCTTCACCACAGGGAAAATAAATCTGCTGTAGATTACAGACACCACATGCTTAAGACACTATACCTGTGTCTGTCTGTGCTGGTACTTTATGCACTGTTGCAGTTTCTTGTGAAGAGTTCTGTTTAATGCTCTGAGACCTAGTAACCAGGGTTGCTCCTTATAACAAAGCCTCTCTTTTGTAGCATTAAAAAACCCTTAAAGACAAGAGCTTGGTTGGTACCAAATTTAGTAGAACAGCAGTCTTGATACCTGGTGATGCATTTTATGTTTAAAGGGTGTAAACCAGATGACATGTATTGTAATCCAAAAAGTGGAAAAGCCTTCGTTAGTCAGGATAAAGTGCTGTTTTTGTTTTTTTTTCTCCAGGCTTTAAACATTTGTTAAGCTACTATATTGTCCATGACTGCAGGATACTCGTGGTTTTTATAGCATTATTCTGCCCTTGCAGCCTAAGGTCATTCCCAATGCTATATGTGGCATTTGCCAGAAGGGTAAAGAGGCCAACAAGAAGGGCAAGCCAGAGGCTCTCATTCACTGCTCCCAATGTGATAACAGTGGTAAGTTCACACTGTTCATTTTAAAGAACAGTTCCCTGTCTTTATATTTATGTCTTTATACAGAATATCGGCATAATTTAACCACTTTTAATGCTACATGTGTAAATGATTCTCCCCAGGATGAAACTGTAAACATCAGCACACAACATCTAACAGATTATTTAAATGATTATTGCAGACTAATAAATCATTTCTATCATCAGTGAAAGGAAATGTTTGGTTCTCCATAGTACCAGCTTCATTTCATTTATCTATACTGCCTTGTTTCAGTGCAGTGTGTTTACATTTGGACAGTAAAGCTTGTATAGTTTTGATGTTTTTACATGGTTCTGATTATTATCAGCATCTATAGCTGCTGGTCAACTGCACCTTTATCTTTGAAGTATTCCTTACAGCACTTTGAGGCTGATTGAAGAATAGCAGATTCCAGATGTTTGTGAATAAATCAAAGCTCAATGAGAGCATGTGTGGCTGTTGACTGATGAGCCCGTTCACATTATGTGTCTTTTGTGTTGTCTGACTTGCTTCCTTATGTGTGTCTGTGCGCATGCGTCACACCTTTCTGTGTGTGTGTGTATGTGCGGCTGCACGTCTCTGGCTTCTCTCTCTCTCTCTCTCTCTCTCTCTCTCTGTGCAGCGTGTGCATGTTTGTTTCTGTGCACGTGTCTCTGTGTCCGTAAACTTTAGGCCACCCATCCTGCTTGGACATGAGCCAGGAGCTGGTGTGTGTGATCCAGACGTATCACTGGCAGTGCATGGAGTGTAAGACGTGCACCGTGTGCGAGCAGCCTCACCACGAGGACGAGATGATGTTCTGTGATAAGTGCGACCGGGGATACCACACGTTCTGTGTGGGCATGGACTCCATACCAACCGGTGAGCAGACACACACATAAAAGCTCATGCATACATGAATTTAGTTTATTTTTGTTTGTCTCTCTTTATGGTTAATTCATTCACTCTGTGTTTCCTCAGGCCTTTGGGTATGTGAGCTCTGCGACAAAGATTTCAACACACCCAAGAAGAAAGGAGGGGCCAAAACACCCAAGAAGTCCAAGTCAGCTAAAAAGTGATCGCATCATTGACCATGAGATCGACCAAATTCTACACAAATGCACTGTCATTTGTTCAATCATTGGCAGGAGCTGTGAAAGGTTTAAAACATCAGATTGTTATTCATCATTGTGATTAAAAGAATATTATTTATTGACTGACAGCTCCTTAAATACACAGAAAAACACCAGAAAACACACATATTAATAATTTCTTTGAAAGCTTTAACAAGATCAATAATACAGGACTATAACTCAGAAATCTTATCTTCTATCTACATTTTCAATTATATCCAAAAAAAAAATCCAGATCAGGATTAGCATCTCTGTCCTGTAATGTTATCAACTGACTGAACTCCTAACATTAGACATGAATAATAGTAACAGCTGAACTGTAAATCAGATCCATCCAAATATTCTGCACTAAATCCTGTGACCTGCTAACCACTAACGGCCTCGGTGCATTCCTACTTCATTAAATTACAGAGTCTTGTAGTTTCTGTCTCGTCACATTTCTGCAGTGACGATGTGTTTACTGTGGGATAATGTTCATTTGAACAAACTGGTGCTTTTGATCCTGTACTACTGGAACAGTTGATGTTAACAAGAGCTGACTGATGTTATTCAGTTCCAACATTTTTGTATGTTTGTTTGTTTTTTCTGTTTTTTACTTTTTTATAAACTACAGTTGGCATTTTTAATGAACATTTATTTAATGAGGCAGGCCAGTAAAGAACAATCTTATTTAAACAGTCAATGAAGACACGGTGCTCGTGATCCTGTGTAATGAGGAGTAATAGACGCTGGCTGTGGTGGACCTCGTGGCTGCAGCAGCTTTCAGGTATTTATGTGCGAAAAAAGTGTCTGACTTTTGATGTGTTGATTTAGTTGTCAGCTCACCACTATTAATTATTATACAAAAATGTAACCACTGTAATTACATTGAAATTAAATATTCATCAGCTGATGTTAATCATCTTATATTTTTGCAGTCGGCTTGAAAGAAGTTTTTTTTTTTCTATTGTTATTTTCTTTATTTTGCATTGTTCTTCAGTAAGCAGGCTGTGTGAGGAGTATTTGTTGTTAATGTTGTCATAGTCACTGAATTAATATTTCCTTTTTCAATAAAAGCTACTTTAAAAAGACTCACTCCTTCCCTATTGTTTAAATAATTGACTCATGAAATGACCAGCGATTAACATTCATAAGGGGGCACTCTAATTATTCAACTTAAATACAGCCCCCAAAGCCCCCCAAGCCCCTTGTCTGAGTATCAGTTGGTGCTGAGACAAACACCTTCTCTCAGACTCACTCTGACCAGTGTCACAACAACACTGCTTTCCAAACACCAATCAGAGTAAACCAAATTATAACAAGATTTTTCAAGAATTTATTATCATATGCACAACAATATACATCAACGCAATCACTGGCAATTAAATTCTTAAATCTCAGCCTCCCTAAAACAGTGCTCAAAAATATTAACAAGAATATAACCCCTCAAGCAAAAAAAAAAACAATTAAAGAAATAAAATAATACAATATAAGAATAAATAATAGTACTAGATTAATAAAATAAATATAGACCTGGTTATAAAGTATACAATTAAAATATTAATTTTACAACTAAGTAAATATACAACTAAACAGACATATACAATAGGAAGTGATGGTGCTATAAAAAAGTGATGGATCTGTGAACAGAGTGAAAGAGTCTTACGGCCTGAGCCTGCTGGTTCGGCCAGGCGGCAGCAGACAGAACAGACTGGCTGGGTGACTGGAGTCCTTGATGATGCCTTCTACACTGCTGAGCGTAGAGATCCTCCGTGGACAACAGGTCTACTGAATAACACTGTAAAGAAACATAATTTGAACACTGAAAAGAAGAAAATAAAACAATTATAAATTTGAAGAGTATCTCTCGACTTTCAGAGATAGAGGGCCGAGTGCACAGTGACCACAAACTGGAGACTGGAACAAGGAAGACAGAAAATCATGGCAAGCAAAAGAAAACAGAATATGTGCTCAGTGTTGGACAGGTGAGGCTCAGACAGAGATGCACGTCCTCCTACAGTGTAAAACATTCAGGAACATTAACTTTAACAAGTTCAACTGTTCAAAGGATTCATGAGTTCTCCTGTGAGGAGACAGGTGTGTGTGTGTCTGTCTGTGCCTTTCGCAGTTCCTGCGCTGCAGCAGGCGGCCTGTGGGGGCGCTCTGCGGTGGAGAGCAGCTGAACCCGCCGGTTGTTTGGACCGGCGAAGAAGAGGCTGCCATATTGCAGTGATACAGCGAGTTTGGCTGAGTCCGGACCAATTTAGCTCTCTGTGTCAAACATGATGTCCGCACACGCGTTTGGAGATCCTGGGAAGATGAAAGAGTATCATTACACCGGCCCGGTGGAGCACCGGTTCTCACCGTACGCCTTTAACGGAGGGTGAGTGTTGTTTTTAACGGACAGCTTGCTGGTTAGCCTGGTAGCTAACGTTTACATCCACTGTGCTAACCAGCTCAATGCTAACTGAGACAAAACAAGTGAAAAGTACCCAAACGAAGCATAGTGTAATTGTTCAGCAACTCAAGGGACCTCGTCTTATGTTAATGGGTAAATAAGCAGTTAAAATCCTTAATATAAAATAGAAAAATTAGCTAATCACCTCGGTTTCGGTTTCGGGTTAGCAGCTTCCTTTCATTACTGTGAGACTGCATTTTCTTTTCCTATCTGTCGAGGTGCTGTTTTAAGATGAATTAACCAGCCTGTGTCTGTGTTTTCTGTCAGGACTGTACTAGCTGTCGCCGGAGAAGACTTCGCCATCGTAGCTTCAGACACCAGGCTGAGTGAGGGTTACTCCATCCACAGCCGGGACTCTCCCAAATGCTACAAGCTGTAAGTGTTACCTGTGTTCGGACCACTATTAACACACAGTGTCAACAGTTTTGAATCCGCTGCTGGGCCCTTTACATGCTCTGTGGCAATCATTGTAATACCATTAGCACTCATTATCTTATAAGCTGGACTGGGTAGTTTCTCTGGCTAAACTCACTTATCATTACCAAATAGATGAACAATATGTTGCTCTGTCTGATTTTGTTTTTTTCTTCTTGTCTCTCCTTTCTCTTTGCAGGACAGACACAACCGTAATTGGCTGCAGCGGTTTCCATGGCGACTGCCTGACTCTGACTAAAATCATTGATGCCAGACTAAAGGTGAGTTTCACTCTCTCTTTGGTGTTATCCTCCCAATGATTGGCTCACCATCCAGCCCCGGCTTGTCTGTTGGTCGTAGTGGTGTTAAAGGCTGAGTTGACATGAGATTGGGATTCTGGTGTGTTTTTTCACATTTAATTATTTCAAGCAAAGTTTTTAAGAAACATCCAGAAGTATTGTTTATACATTATGGATATTTGTTTTTGGAGGTCTCCTCTCAGTTCTACAAGCTCCACTGTCTCCAGCTCCTCAAATATCTACTGTCAGAGCAGTTTAGTAATAATGCAGATGGCATCTCAGCATTCAAAGTTGGCCCTTCCTAGCAACTAGGAAGTCTATCTAGCAACTGGTCAATATGTTAATATAGAGTCCCACCCTCACACCCTGTGTGCTGTTACTGGCTGGAGGCCGAACAGGGTAAAATCAGAAAATCCAGGCACAGGACAGAGTTTCTGCACCGGATACAGAAGTAGTGTTTGAGAGGGATCATTTTTGCCCAAGTCTTCCCATTGTTTTTCCGGAAAATCCTACTCAACCTCCTTTTTTTTGTTTAACTGACTAACATTACATGACCTGTGGAGGGTATCACACATTGCCATCACCTGAATTAATGCTCCTGCTCCTCTTCTCAGATGTACAAACATTCGAACAACAAGACAATGACCAGTGGAGCCATCGCAGCTATGTTGTCCACCATCCTTTATGGCAGGAGGTTTTTCCCTTACTATGTCTACAACATCATTGGAGGACTGGATGAAGAAGGTAGGTGCTTCAACGCTGCCAATATCAAGAGGAGTAAATGTAATAAGTTTCTTTTTTGATGCTTTCCATGCATATGTACTGAATTGTGAAAGTAAAACCAAAAGCTTGGCTCTGTTGTTTTTTTTTTGTTGTCAGGTCTAAGTTGTAAATTGCATAAAGCTTTACTATCTACTTGTAATACCTGGTTTTCTTTGCTGTGTTTCATGTTTATAATGTAGGTAAGGGAGCAGTGTACAGTTTTGACCCAGTGGGCTCCTACCAGAGAGACACCTACAAGGCCGGAGGATCAGCAAGTGCCATGCTACAACCGCTACTGGACAACCAGGTAAGTAACACACACTGCACACTTTGCTGTTGCTTCAGTGCAAAGCTCCAGCCAAGTTTCTGCATAGTGAACGAGGCATGTTCACGTCTGTCACTCCTTTCACAGATTGGCTTCAAGAACATGGAGGGCGTGCAGCATGTACCCCTGACTCAGGAAAAGGCGGTTCAGCTGGTCAAAGACGTCTTCATCTCAGCCGCAGAGAGAGACGTTTACACCGGAGACGCCCTTCGGGTCTGCATCATCACCAAGGAGGGCATCAATGAGCAGACTGTACCTCTGAGGAAGGACTGAAGAGGGGCGTGTTCCTTTTTTTCTGCTCTCCTCTTTAGTCTCTTTCCACATTTTCCCTGTTGATTTTGGGCCCTTAACATCAGTTTTCTTTAAATAGGAGTGTTGATCCAGAAGTAGCTTCCAGTGGCCTCTTAAGCTTGGCTTTGACTGGGGAGCTGATTTTCCTTTTTTTTTTACATGCACATGAGAATTTACATCCATTGAAAATGACACTCTTCTCCTGCCTCCCACAATTACACCATTCAGTTTCTATTATTACATCCTTGTATTTGTGGTTGCAGTTTGATTGTAGATCAGCACTCCTATTCTGAGAGACGCTCAACTCTTCCTGGACCCTTCCTCTGTTTTTCATTATGTTTTGGAAGAATACACACTCTGCTGTTCTTTTCACATTCTTAATAAATGTAAAGAATTGAAATATTGGATTGTCTCGTTCATTGCACCTCATTAACTCCATGTTGAGTGGCTCATGCAGCTCACAGTCATGCAGTTGATGCGTAGTTTTCTTGAATTCCAGTGACATATACAAATGGTTGTGAAATAAGTGATCTTTTTTGCATAATGAAGTATTACTACAGACTTATGTAACCATGAGAGGCGCACTTCTTCCCTGGAACAAAGTATTGAAAATTGTGGCTGTATCTGGGACTGCACGTAAAACTGCTCAGCAGTTCATGTCTTGAGAGTTATGCTGGTGATCAAATATAGATCAAATCAAACATGTTAAACATACTGTAGCCACGTGGATGGTTTTATTTAACAATGACTGAAAGACTCAGTTTTCTTAGAGTTGGACCCTTCTCTGTCATGTTTAGAGTTTTCAGGTCCTTGATAAAAATTATTGCTTTACATATTCAAGGCTCCACAGTGAAAACTATTTCAGGTAAAAGTAAAAGTCTGACAGGAGGGAAACAATAGATTTCACATTTTCACACTGAAATGTGACTGATAACTTTAAGGTAATTAAAAGATATTTTACTTTTTAATAAATATATTTTTTACTGATCTGGTCATTCTCTCCTCATGTTTGGTTTTCAGTTGATAAAATGCAAAACATTTACATTCTGGTATACTGCAAGTGTCTCATAATTTTCAGTAATTTAACAGCCATTACTTTAATATGAGAGTTAATATGAGAATTTTACTGGAACTTGAGCTTCTACATGTGAGATCAGTGCAGAGTTACTTAATTTTTAAATGGTTCACAGAAAATGTATTAAAAATTAATTATGTTATCACTTAGTCGCTGCAGAGGTTTCATTCCTACCAGTCATTATTCTATGGCTGTGGACACAAACTGCAACAAGACAGATTTTTAAAAACTTTTTAAATTGTGCTGCAGAGGAGCAAATGACCAACCTTTGATTTAACCTTTTTGCTCAGCAACATAAGCCATTCTTACTCATTTTTATTCTAGTCACCGAGAGCTGATTCACACCTAGATGTATAGAGTGAATTAAGAGAGATTAGAGTGAAATAAACATCTGCAGACACATAATGTAATCTACTTGATTGAAAATCTCTCACACACAGAGTTGAATTTCCATCACATTAGAGGACATCACATTGACATATTTAACTTAGCCCTAACCTATTCTAACCTTCCTCTTACCTTAAACTAAGTCTTCACTCTAAAATGTAAATGAAATTAAGGGATTTTCATTGAGTCACCAAATGGAAAGTGGGTCCCCACGATGTGACTGTGTAAACAGATTTATGTCTTTATGACGTGAGTAATACATGCCAATGCACACATGATCACCCTCATGTTAAAGTTACTTCTGAAGATTATAGATACATCTTTTACACTGCAGACACATTTTACATTTCGACTCATCAAAACAGAGAAAAACAGAATTGGAACTAAAACATTAATGATTGCTGCATTTGATTTGGATGACCCAGTTTCATGGCTCTTGTATTGTGCAAATGTGTTCTCTGGGGTACGTGCTGAAGATGAGCTATCATTAGTGACATGACTTCCATCTGCATTTCAAGACAAGTAAAAAAACCACAAAACAAGATGAGAATTCTGTGTCCCGATCTTTCGGTTTTTCAGAGACGTGATTCATTAAAGAATACTTAAAGCAATGAGAATACACACTAAATACAGTTCCTTTTTTAATAATAAATTTTTTGATGTTGATGTTGATGTTGTTGAGTACTATTCTGTCACAATGCAATACATAAGATGGAAGCTGCTCACAACTGAAAGAACACTAAAAATAGTTTTAGTTGGCATTGAAACAGCTCCAAAAAATCCTGGAAACAAAAATAAGTATTAAATCTTAGCAAAAATCATTTGATGTCTTTTTATAAATTTTAATTGTCAGTAGCTTTCCAAAACTGCAGTTTGATGTGTATCAGATACTTTTGATAGAAAATTGTAAACTTTGTATTATTTTTTAATTATACCTGCTAAGACAGTAAACTATGACAATAGGTATTATAGATTTGGGACACAGCATCTAGCAGGGCTGAGGAACAAGCATACTTTTAGATTTTTACTACACTATGATGTCTGCCATGGAAATATTGTGAGCAAACCTGAATATTTTTTTTAATAACTGAGCATTTATGTGCTTTGTGTTATAGACTGTTTTAGTCCTGCAGTAACCACACACAGCCTGTCCTTATTTATCCAACCAATCCTCTGGTCTTATGTTGGTTAATTTACTTGGACCCAAAATCACACAAGATGCAAACATTTATACTAAACTATCATTGACCTCTCCTATTAAGGCTCAGCAGGAAGAAACAACAACACTCATTTATGACAATTTATTGAATTTTATTAACCCAAGGCAATCAGCAACTGTAACAAGAGCTTACTCTACAATTCAATTATCAAAGACTCTCTCACACACAAACACAGACACAGGTAGTGTCCTCAGGCGTAGTACTGGAGGTTTGCCTTCTTCTTGGCTTGGACCTCCAGGATTCCCTCCATGTAATCTTCATGGTTGAGCTCTGTGGCACCGCGGCGCAGCGCAATCATGCCGGCCTCCACGCACACGGCTTTGCACTGGGCTCCGTTGAAGTCGTCGGTGCAGCGAGCCAGCTCCTCGTAGTTGACGTCGGGGCTGACGTTCATCTTGCGAGAGTGAATCTGCATGATGCGAGCTCTGGCCTCCTCGTTCGGCATGGGGAACTCGATCTTTCTGTCCAGACGACCCGAACGCAGCAGCGCAGGGTCCAAGATGTCGACTCTGTTTGTGGCAGCGATCACCTGAGAACAGAGAAAGACACGTAGATATACGTGGTCATGATGATGGAAAAGTTAGGAAGGTTGTTTACCTGTTTTACCATAGTTGTTTTGGATCTGTATGTACATTTGTTTGGTACTTTCTGATGTGGAGTTTGATAAGCACATATCTAAAGAGAGCTTGCCGACTTTATGTGCCATTCCGAACAACAACATACAAAATGTACTCAATCTTGCTTGTTGAACTTGAACATTTTTGGAGTACTGAATTCTCTTTTTGTCTATAAAGCTGAATTAATTCATGTCCTACACCAGATACACCAGTGCAAAACAATGTGTTTAGTAAGTACTCTTGTCCTGTTTGGGGTGTTATATCAATATATCCTACATTATGTATTATTATATTTGATGTTTTATGGAGTTGTCATAGATAGACTTTCCTTTCCATATAATTGTATCATCTGAATGCACATCAATCAGAGTCAGATTTCTCCCATTATGACTGCACATGCTGTAAACGTATTTGTTTGGGGTGGGGGGGTCAGCATCTTTACCTTGACCTGCATGTTGGGCTGAAAGCCATCCAGCTGGTTGAGCAGCTCCAACATGGTCCTCTGCACTTCTCTGTCTCCCGCCTTCTCGCTGTCAAACCTCTTGGTCCCGATGGCGTCCAGCTCATCGATGAAGATGATGGAGGGGGCCTTCTCTTTGGCCAAGGCGAAGGCGTCCCTCACCAGCTTGGCTCCATCGCCGATGAACATCTGGACCAGTTGAGGGCCGGCCAGCTTCAGGAAGGTGGCTTTGGTCTGGGCGGCGCAGGCCCTGGCCAGGAGGGTCTTCCCGGTGCCAGGTGGTCCGTACATCAGGACCCCCTTGGGTGGCTGGATGCCCAGGTTCTCAAACTTCTCCTTGTGGTTCATGGGCAGCACGATGGCCTCCACCAGCTCCTGGATCTGCTTGTCCAGACCCCCGATGTCGCTGTACTGCTCCGTGGGGCGCTCGTCCACCTCCATGGCCTTGACCCTGGAGTCGTACTCGGTGGGTAAGGTCTCCAGGATCAGGTAGGAGTCCTTGTTGACGCCGACCAGGTCTCCGGGCTTCAGCTTCTCGGCGTCCACCAGCCCGATCACCGGTAGGAAGTATGTCTGCCGGGTAGACGTCTTGATGACGGCGCACTTTCCTTTTCTCTGGGAGTCCAGGTCCACATTGGCCCCGTCCTCCTCCTGGTCGTTGGGGTCCACGTCCAGCAGCTCGATCACGTTGGACACCAGGTAGGGCAGCGTTTTGTTCACCTTTATCTTCTCCGTGTTTTCCTTGATTTTGTCTTTCATGGCCTGCAGTTCGTGGGTCACCCGCAGCACCTCGCTCTTCATGATCTTGATCTCGCTGTCGAGGAGCCGCGTCCGCTGAACGATCTCCTCCGTGGACATCTTCAGCACCTCCTCGCCGATGCCATCTTCCACCTCGTCCCAAACTGATTTGTCACTCAGCGACGCCATCTTCACTCTTCTGGCTCGCTCACTGATGCGCCGGAAGTTAAAGGCTTCTCTTCCGGGAGGAGGGCTCAGAGCGCGGAGGGGACCGACAGTGAGGAGGGCTGAAGAGGAGCAAACTGGACTAAACTCAGTCCGTGTGCGGCTTCAACCCGTCGGAGTGCGTGTGTAAGTTCGCGAGAAATGTACCGAGGTGCACCGGCTGGTGTTAAAGTTATCTGCAACTCTTTTTAGCTCGCAAAGTCGCTGCTTTTGCCGCTGTTGCCGCTCTCGCGGTTTGATGTTAGCTTAGTGCTAACGTTAGCTCTGCGGCTAACTTGCGCTAGCCGCTGTGTTGATGTCATGTTGGAGGCTGTCAAGACTTCATGCTGTAAAAGTACCTCATCATGGATACTTTTTATTACCCACATTTTGCGCACAAATCTTGATTAAGGTCACACAATAACGTACGGGGGCTAAAATGAATGAATGAGCTGATTTTAATGAAGGTTTTGAATTTAATGTGCAGACAGTCTGTTCGCGCCACCGCTGCAGCTGCCTGTCATCCATCCATCTTTTTGAGAATGCACATAAATCATAATTAAGTGTTTGTCTGAATAAACCTTTGGTCTGTTCATGTTTTCAGGCTGGAGACCAGAAGAAGGTGTTTGTGCAGCCTGCTGTTGTTTGGTGTGTTTCTCTGCTGCAGTAGTGATCCACACACACTTGCTGTGTGAAGTCATCCAGCCTGTGCTGCCTCCTGCTCTGGTGTAGCAGTGATCCAACGCGAGGAGCTACAGATGGACCAAAACAACAGTATACCGGCCTTTCAGGGGCTGGCCTCCCCTCAGGTAACACCGGACTCATCTGTTTTATGTTTCTGGGGTTTTTTTTTCTACATTGAATGAATTTGCTGCCTGGCCAACACTAAAGCTTAGCGTGCACCAATCACAGATGTCACAGATATGGGATAAGAAAAGGATGCATCAGTTCAGGCACAGCTCTTTGTTATTTTGGCTGTGGTGTTCATGAATGTTTTCTCACATTCGGTTGGACAATATCTGTGCTCACTCTCCTAACAAGACATCAGCACATACTACTGTGAAATAACTCTGCGCTGTCGTGACTTTGCGTCACTGTCTGGAGTTAATCTTTTGATGTGAACCACAGTCTGGAGCTGCCAAAAGGAAGCTATGAGCATAATGTAATGAAATCATAGTGCTGCAGTTTGCAACGGTTGCTGGAAATGAAAACCGTTTCTGATATTGTCATGTCATTTTGTTAACTACTTTAAATTAGCAAGCCAAATTAACCATGTGCTTACAATGACCTAAATCAGGGTTTAAAGCTTACTTAGGAGCCCTGAGCCCTTTCTCAGTTAACCTAGCTGTGCATCATTTTGAACCTGCAAAATCAACCAATAGACCCATGGTATTTAGATTTATGTTTTATTCGTTTAAAAAACGAAGTAGATTGAAGAACATTGTGGTAATGCGGAACTCTTACATTCATGAGTATAATTTAGCCCTAATGTGGACTCAAACCCAACTTCATATATTTGGCATTGTCTTTGTGCAGGGTGCCATGACTCCAGGCTTGCCAATCTTCAGTCCCATGATGCCGTATGGCTCGGGCCTGACCCCCCAGCCCGTCCAGAACACCAACAGTTTGTCGATACTGGAGGAGCAGCAGAGGCAACAACAACAGCAGCAGCAGCAGCAGGCTCAGCAAGCACAGCAGGCAAATGCAGGTAAAACACACACTTCTGCCTTCTCTCTCTCCATAGTGGAAATATATCTTTGGTTCACACTTTAGAAAAAATAAACTGTCTTTGTTTTCCAGGCCTTCCTGGAACATCGGGGCAGACCCCTCAGCTTTACCATTCCCAGGCGGTAACAGGCTCGACCACCACGGCACTGCCAGGGAACACCCCGCTCTACAACACCCCGCTGACCCCCATGACCCCAATCACACCGGCCACACCAGCCTCTGAGAGCTCTGGAATAGTACCACAGCTACAGTAAGTGTCTTATCCAATGGAAAGATGGTCGAGTATCAGTCTGTGCTACTTGGCGTTACCACTCTTGAAATTTGTTTATCTAATACACACTTTTCCCTTTATGTTATGTCACCTTAGTACTGTTAGCTGTTTAAAGCTAGTTTACAGTTGGATATTCCTATGGGGAATAAAGACATGTAAGGACTAAAACAGAGCTCAAGGTGAATTCGAATTTATTTATTTTTTATTTTCTTTAAACATAAGTACAGCGGACATCTCACAGACTACCCAACGGTGTCCTGGTGTGATTTCCGCTTAGTCATGTATGTTATAACTACACTTAATTTAGCTTGATTCTGAGTTACTGACTGAACAGTTTTCTTTTATGTCTCTTCCTCAGTTCTTTTCTCTTTTTTGTTTTGTTTTTCTCCACTATTAGAAACATTGTATCAACTGTAAATCTGGGCTGTAAACTGGACTTGAAGACTATTGCCCTGAGAGCCAGAAATGCAGAGTACAACCCAAAGGTGAGACTGACACTCATTACAGAGATCAGTGCTTAGTTGCTCAACTTTTTTCAACTTGTTGTATCTCCCATCAATGTGGCTTATGGGTCTCTATGGGTTGTGGTAACTTTGCACTCACCACCTCTATTGTAGACAGTCAAGGAAATGTGGATTTGCACAAAACAACAAATATTAGGACAAGCTGCCTGGACTCCTAAAGCTATCAAAATAAACATTATTTTTTTCATGAACTGAGCTGAGCTGATAGTTAATACAGAGAGTAGTTGCCTGGAATATTGCCGGGGATCTACATCCATCTTGTCTGTTTGTTTTCATATGTCCCCTTAGTGTGTGTTTAGACTAGATAAGCAGAAGATAAAATGCTTCATGCATGCAAGTTTCGAAATTGCCAGAATAAACACACACACCAGTTTTCATTGACTCCAGTTGTGGCTAATTACTCTAAAACTAAAATACAATCCCAAAACGTTGCATGCTTCTTATTTTTGGATTTTTTTTAACCCTCAGCAAAATAACACAAATGTAACATTTGTTACATCAGCTACCGTTGTAGTTTCAGGTCATAGTGGGTCCTGTAAAATCTGTAACTAGATGCACCTTTTACATGGCAGAAAAGCACAGGCACTAATTTCATTAATATATTCTAGTGTATATAAACTATATACACTGGACATGTTTATTCTAAACTGTCTTCACAACAACCACATTTACAGGGAAGTTCTGCTGGCTGTAATAATGTTGACTCTCTTTGTCTTGTAGCGTTTTGCTGCGGTCATCATGAGAATACGAGAACCCAGAACCACTGCGCTCATCTTCAGCTCTGGGAAGATGGTCTGCACTGGAGCCAAGAGGTCAGTATAAAGCATATTAGCTGACATGTGCTAATGTTCATAATATAATGCCAGTGTTTTGTTTAATGTTCTCTACCCTCTTTTCTTTTATCTCGTCCTCTTTCCTCACATTAATGGTTTATACTGTACCAGTTTTCTTTTTTCCTGTAATCTGCCTCTCAGCAATTCTCCTTCTAATTCTCCTTTAGCGAGGAGCAGTCAAGGTTAGCTGCCAGAAAATATGCTCGTGTGGTGCAGAAGCTCGGTTTTCCCGCCAAGTTCCTGGACTTCAAGATTCAGAACATGGTGGGAAGCTGCGACGTGAAGTTCCCCATTCGACTGGAAGGATTAGTCCTCACACATCAACAGTTTAGCAGGTAATTTTCATGTTTATGTCTTTTTCTTTTCTGCTGTTTGTGCCACAGGGGAAAACGAGGTGTGGTTAGTTATTATAATAGAGTTGTGTTCAGACTGAGGCCTCTGGATAAAAATGGCCTGAAAGCACATATGTGTAATTGTTTAAATTTAAATCACTTTTAGCATATAGTTTGTGGAGAGCTAAGAGGAGTTTTTCTCAGGCTGAAATAGATTAATTTTGATGATTGAACTGATACTTGTAACTAAAGTGATTTGTCTCTTCCAGCTATGAACCGGAGCTGTTTCCAGGACTGATTTACAGAATGATCAAACCCAGAATTGTCCTGCTCATTTTTGTTTCTGGAAAAGTCGTACTCACAGGTAAGACCCGCTCCTCTCTGCTCTCTGTCTTCACTTCGCTCAGTATTAGTTATGATCAGAGGTTAATGTTGGTCAGTTTGATTGAGCTTCTCATGGCTGTAAGCATTTCACACACACACTCTGAGACATTGTCAAGCAGGCCCACTGTCAAACAAATAGAGCTGGGCTGATTCAAGGTTTTTGATACTGAAATGCAATTTCAAACGATCTCTAAATGACCTCAGCATGTCTTTTGTCTTTATGTGTTTTATGTCATGATTTATAAAAAAAAAAAAAAAAAACTCTTCACAACAACCTGAAATTCATGTGCTTCCTTAAAAACTACAAACCAGAACATGATGTTAATGGGTGTGGTGATTATTTGTGTCATTATTCTGAGCTTTGCTGGTGTAGCTCACTGAAGTTACTGGTATCTCTGTTGTTTTGGCTTTAAGGTGCGAAGGTGAGAGCGGAGATCTACGAAGCATTTGAAAACATCTACCCAATCCTGAAAGGCTTCCGCAAGACAACGTAGAACCTGCAGCTCTTTCTTTTACGTCTCTTTTTACTGTGTCTTTTTCTTTTTTTTTTTAATTCATTCATGCAGCGTCACCTCACGTTGACCTCTACAAGTAGACTGCTGTAAGGGCTGTTGTACAGGGATGTGAGTCTTCTTTTATTCTTCGGTTTTTGTCCCTCCAGTGTTCGAAAAACAGGATTTTAGACAGTTTTTGTTGCTGTGATTTAAACACAAGTGATGGTATATTTTATACACAGACCTCTCCATTCAGTTGGAACCATTTCTTGTTTTTTCCCTAGTTATGCAGCTTTTTCTGTTGTCCTGATCACATCCCTGATTGTACATAACGTTGTAAAGAAATGTAAAAATGGCTGACTAGAAGAGAAGCAGTCTGACTAGGACTGTTTTTTTGTTTTTATTTTAAACAGTTTTAAATAGTTTTGTACATTGCATTTTTATTAATCGTCTGCTCAGTCTCCAAGTTGTATCAAGACATGTTTGGGTCTGTCAGCCCCACATTCCTATTTACAGTATTGCTCAGAAATCAGTCTGCTTTTTTAGAGTTTTATCTTCTACATTCAAATCAGTTGCATCTTAGTTCAGCTTAGTCCTTATTTCATAAACGCTAGACTGGGACGTGCTCTAAATTCAACGCAGTATACTCCAGTCTGTTAACTGAAGTTGGATGCTCTTAAATTTTGAGTTGACAACAGTTGATCAAAGTCCTGCTGCTGAAGTTGTCATGAAGCCTTTAGTTTGTTCTTTAAGGTTTGCGTCACTTGGTTTGGGCTCCTGATGCATTTGTACTTAGCAAATGAAGAAAAGACAGTCTTCTTTTACTTGTCTTGACGTCACATCTTGAATCTTAGATTCACTAGCACTAAAAGACATCATGATGGTGGAGAAACTATGCATCGTTGTGCCATGTTTATAGTTTTTTTTTTTTTTTTTTTTTTTTTTAAAGAGTTATCTGTTTTTTTGGTCATTTAAAACTATATTTAAAAATTTCCTTTTAGAAGAATTCCTTTTGAGAGTGGGCACGTGAATCTGCCTTGGTTGTCCACTTGGCCTAAATCGAGTTCAAATTGTGTGCTCTTCTTGGTGTACTTGTGCCTCACAGGCAACTTCAGCTGTCAGTTTCACTGTCTGTGTCTGATGTGTGACTGCAGAAGGACTGAAGTGATGAGGCAATAATGCTAAACGTTTAGTATTTTTGTTTTTCTCTTTGATTCTGAGCTCAGGAGCAGCCAAGCGAGAACAGATCACATCTAAATGCAATTCTGCTTTTTTGGAAACTGTTAATATGCTGCACTGTGCATTAATAAATGTGTACATACATACTGGCTCTTTTGTTAAAGCTGCTACTTTCATAGCAATAACACTTGGTGGGTTTTTTATTTTTGAAACAGCACTTCTGTTTGCAGTGAAAACTGTGCAAGATGTTAGCTGTCTTAAGAAATATGGTACAAAAATTATAAAAAGGCAAAAATACCGTCACAATAAATTGGTGGCTTGGTAAGTTACACCTTCCTTTAAACTAATGTTTTACATGGAAATACATTTTTTTCATGTAGCAAATTTAGGGTTCTATATCACAGATCATATGTGATCTGTGATATATAACCCTAAATTTAGTTTATACCACTCAGTTTAAACAACAATGCAGTAATCTCAGTGGTGCGTGTAGCTGACAGAAAACGAGAGTTGATGTCTTGTTTATGCACATTATCAGTCTCAGACCCAGTGACATGCAGAAAATTAAATGAACACTTTTTCACATAACTTCTGACAACTGTTGAAACTTTATTGTGTGATGAAAAGGCACATGGTTAAGTGTTATCCGTTTTGCTGACTACTCCAGTTC
Organism: Scortum barcoo; assembly: GCA_023238725.1. NCBI lineage: Eukaryota > Metazoa > Chordata > Actinopteri > Centrarchiformes > Terapontidae > Scortum > Scortum barcoo. Next base: position 23,983,908 of record CM041531.1, read on the forward strand.
ATCTACTTTATAAACAGTATGTAGCACTGAATATTGACCATAAACACATTGTTCTTCACAGCCAGAATTTAAAAGTGGAATAGAAAATGTTTGGAAGCGGCAAGAAACTATAAACACTGGACTGCATCCAGAATCTTGTTTGACTATTTGAACTTTTAATATATATATTTACTGAACTCACTGTCAGCACACAGAATAATACACTTAAGACTGTTCCTGAAAATGAAAAGATGTCTGGTAAAAACATCTTCATTCTCACTGATCATCTCAGAGGGACTTTGATCTTTGTTTAAATCTGGTCTCCACATTAATCAGCGTGTCCTAAACTCTGTCCATCAGCAGGCGGACATCACGAAGGTTTAGTCTGCGTGCGTTGATCTGAGCTGAAGTCCTGCTTCCAAATGAACTCGGGGCAGTACTGGTCGTCATGGAGACAGCTGGCGGAGCACGTGTAGACGGCCAGCGTCCCCCAGTCGATGCTGGCTCCTGTCGAGTCCACGCACAGACTGTTCAACAGCTGCGGCATCACCTAAAGACACACATGATTGAGTTTAAGTTATCAAACCGTCGTGTAAATGAGTAATGATCACAAACATTTCCTTCTACTAGAGGCTGCACACTTTGATGTTTGTTGAAGAGAAATGTTGAACACGGAGGTCCACATAATCACATCTAATAATTACATATCCAACCTCACTGAACTGAAAGAATAAAGACCAAAACAAGCCTTTAAGAGGTCAATTTGCTGAGCGTTTAAGAGGCAGTGATTACCTGAAACTCAAAAACCCTCTTGGCGCCACAGGTGCATGGTGGGATATCCTGATCCGTAGGGATGTGCTGAGAGGACACCCAGAGAGGAGACCCCCCTCGACTGTAGCGCAGCACCTGAACGTAACAAAACACAGTGAGATGAGTTCATGCAGCAGTTTTTTTTCCATGTTAGTTTGCGTTTGTTTTTCACCTGGTGCGGCTCTGGTGCGATCTTCTTTTTAAACCTCTGGAACACTTTGTTGTCCTCAGTCTCGTGCAGAGCCATCTCCTCCAGGTCGGCCTCTGCTAGGGCTGATTAACACACAAAGTCATGATAAAGACTTTAGAAAGACGTGCTGATTAAAAGATAATGAAAAAAAGATTAACTGTCTGGATTTTGAACCACTTTCAGATTTTCCACAGTTGAAAGCTTACTGTCTGCTAGAGAGTGACTATCCACACCGCGTTCTTCTTCCTTGACCTCCTTTGTGTTTTTCTCTTCCTCTTCCTCCTCTTCTTCTTCTTCCTCCTCCTCAGGTTCAGTGACCAGCTCAGACTCAGGGAAGAGGAAGGGAGAGGTTGTGACAGTGGACGCTTCTGTGCAGACAGAGAGATGAAAGACACAGCAGAGACATTAAGACGATCTGGAATAAGCACATACAACTGCTCAGTGCCTGTTTTTAATCCAGTGCATAAGACACACACACACACACACACCTTGGCTGCCACACTCCCTCTTGTGTGCGTGTTTCCAGTGGAGGGTCTGGTGGTGTTTTCCACAGTAACTTACAGCATGGCAGCGGGAGCAGGCTTTGTTGCCGGGGCAACCGCACACCCAACACAGTTTAACTCCAGAGACGGGCAGCACGCTTTGGTCCGGTGCAGGATCACTGGGAGGTTCATCCTCTGAGGAAAAACAAGAAAAGAAATAAGTGCACATGGCCTGCCAGAATCCTTTCATCGGACGTTCCCAAGTGCTTTGTAGGTTCTGAACTGACTACTCTCCATTTATACTGTGACATCCTGGTAAAATACACAAACCTGGTGGTGGGTCGTAGGGGTAAAACTCATTCCTCCTTGGTAGCTGACTTCTGAAAACTGAGAGGGAAGGAAGAGAAACACAATCCGTCAGAAAACTTTTACTCTTAAAAAAAAAGAAAAGATCCAAACAACGCATGAGCAATGTCTGAAAATACGGACAGGGCAAGATGTGTGGAAAAGACGAAAACAGAGCAAAGAGTGAAGGTAAGCTGTGAAGTGAGCGGTCGGTTCCTTCCTGTAATATCAAAGACCAAAGCAACAGTGGAGGGTCACCTTTCACACAGCGGCTGTCGTTGCAGGTGTAGCACTCCTGAGATCTGCAGCAGAACACGAAGAGCGTTCGGTGGAAACTTCTGTCCTGACCAGAGATTGGTGCGTACACCTGAGAGAAAGACGGAGAAGGTCAAGGCAACACAGGAGAGTTATAATTCAGAGCAGCTGAGGTGAGTTTGACCAGGTCGGTCGCACCACAGGACCTCATCCAGTTTTATAAAGAATAAAGTTTAGACGTTTATATAGAAGAAATAAAACATAGAAGTGAGCAGACATGTCAGTTTGGGGTTATCTGTTATGTTAATCACGAATCTGCCTTAGATCAAAATATTATTTACCTGCTGTTATATGAAATAGCAAATTTGTTATAAAATCCCAAATAAATATTACCAAAATAAACTTTTCTTTGTCCTTGTACTCAGTGTTCACACAATGTGAAGCTGTCTCTGAGGGTTTCTTTTTATATTATTCAAATAAAAATAGACAAAATATTTGATCCTATTCTTCCCTGTCTTGATTGTACTATTTAAAGTTTGAAATAGGAAAGAGTAAACCAGAGATAAAATCAGATTTACTGCCATTAATGTTTTGACTTAAGCGGATTGTTCTTGTTGTTTTGATACACAACAATAAACACAGAGAAGACAAACACAAGTACTACAAAAACCAAGCATCATAAATGTTAAAAAAAATTCACAATAAACTGTACATCTGCTGTCCGGGGCACTGACCTGCAGCAGGAAAGCCATCGGCAGGCGGCAGATCTCACACTCCAGCTCGGACAGGGAGGGCGGGCCTCTCTGGCTCAGCCACGCCGGCTTCCCTCCGACTTTGCTGGGGAACTGCGGGGACAGAAGCCGCCACGGCTCCGCCTCCTCCAGGAAGCCCAGGACGAGCTCCGCCGGGGCCGCGTCTGTACCGGCGGACATGCTGCACAGGTGGTCAGTCTGTCAGGTAAACAGAGGGAGTCAGAGACAGAGAAGAGTCAGCCTGTCACAGAACAACATGTGGAGGCGGTTCAGTAAAGTGTCCGTAAGGAAACACGGACCAGCTGGTGTTTAGTTCCGCGTTCCTCACATCTCCTACTGGAGAAATATTGAAGTATACATTTTACATTTATATTTATATTTACGTGCCTGAAACTCTGAGACCCACAAAATATTATAATGTTTTATTGTTGTTTTAATGTTTTATGTGTTTCTCAATCTGTCCACTAGATGGCACAAATGTCACATCTGTATTTACTGTAGGTCAGTCTGATTTTCTAAAGTGTATTTTTATTTTAACACTGTATACTGCACTTCAGAGGGGTATATTGTACTTTATACTCCTCTGCACCTATCTGACAGATATATTTAATTGTTACATGACAGACTTTCCATTCAAAGTGTTCAAGTAGAAGTACAAATACCACACTGCAAAATACTCCAATACAAGTAAAAGTCTTGCACTGGCAATGCATTTTAGTAAAAGTACAGAAGTATTATCAAAAAATATACTTAAAGTATCAAAAGTACTCAATGCAGAAAAAATATGTATATATAGTTTATAATAGTAAATATATACTTTTGTATTGCATTTTGAACATTTGAGAATCTAAAGTCATGAAATGTTTAGCATTTTTGCGTGAGAAATGATAATTAATCAATAATCAAAACAGTCTCTGATTAATCTTTTTGATAACTGATGAATCAACTAATTGATTAATTGACTAACCGTTTAAAATCAATTTGTATACCCTGTTGGGTTCTTACATTGTTTTGTTAACACCATTTTTTTAAAGGAGCAGAACAAAATGTAGAAGCAATGGAAAAAGACGAAAACCTGAAGGACATTAGTTAATCAGCCAGAAAATAAAAAGACTCAACACTTATTGAACGATCAGAAGGCTTCTCTTTTCTTGAAATAATTAGTTTTAATAACACGGGTGATTTAAATGATGAAAATCAATGCTCGATGTTGATTAGATGATTACTTTTATAATTAGTAGTAGTAGATAGCTCGACTTTCGACTTTATTATTATTTTTGTTATTATTATTATTATTGTTGTTGTTGTTGTTGTTGTTGTTGTTGACCTCTCTCTCTCTCACGCGCAGTGATGTCACGTGCCGGGGGTCGGGTCCGTCCGTCTGTCTGTCTTCAGAGGACTTGTGTGTCCGCAGACAGAGCTCATCGGGCGGCTGACGGTGAGGGACTGACCCGCTGTGTGATCCGGACTTTACCTCAGAGGGGGGCCATGCGTGCTGGAGCGGCGCTCAGCGGGACTTCGCTTTTATTGTAAACCGAAGGATGGAGACAGGAAACAAACAGGGACAAGTACAGAAAAGTGAGCTGACAGCACTCAGCGGAGGAGCGGACGATGTGAAACCCCCTAACCCTGGCCCACACCGGGACTGAAGCTCCTGCCCGGCTGCCCCCCGCCTCCATGTCGCCCTCCTCTCCGTGCCAGATGCCTCCGCGGGGCGACGGAGGGTACAAGCCGGCTCCGGTGTCGCCTGCCCCGCCTGTCCCGCCGAGGAGGGTCCGCAGCCGGGAGAGGGGCTCCGGCAGGACGCGGCGGTCCGCGGCAGGGTCAGCGGGGGCCGGAGCGGCGGAGAGGCGGGTGAAGTGTGTCCTGGTCGGGGACGGAGCTGTGGGGAAGACCAGCCTGGTGGTCAGCTACACCACCAATGGATACCCCACAGAGTATGTCCCCACCGCGTTTGACAACTTCTCAGGTAAGAGATGGACTTTTAATTTAACAAACAGCACATGAACAAGGCGGACCATACATACAGAAATGTACTGTAATTTAATATAAAGCCACTGTAATCTGTTTTAAACTTGTACAGACCTCCATTAAAGTTTAGTACAATTGACAATGTGATTATTTTACAGCTCCTGAAGACATGTTTATTTATGGACCAGCTGCTTAGTACTTTTTGATTAACTGGTCCATCTTTATTAATATATCATCATTTTTCTTAGTTTATATTTAATAGTTTATTTCATGTGACCGTCACACCAATAATCAGACATCCTCAGTAAAGAAAAACTTTGAGGTTGAGACCAGATTAATATTCAGTGGATCAATTGATTAACTAATCTTTTCTTCGACTGTGTGACCTTTAAAGTAGTTAAATAGTGGTATCAGATTGTGTGTTTGTAAAAGATGTGTTTTTCAGTGAGTAGCTGCACTGTTTCATGTTATCTGTGTGTGTGTGTTTGTGTGTGTGTGTAGCGGTGGTATCAGTGGACGGGCAGCCAGTCAAACTACAACTCTGTGACACAGCCGGACAGGTCAGCGATCCCAACACTCACTCAACACACACACACACACACACACACACACACACACAGAGTGGGAGAGAGCAGCAGAATTTCCTGTTGTTGTCTTATTTGTGTTTGAAACAATGCTTCTGATGGGGGAAGTGATGAAGAATGAACAATCTTCTTTCTTTCTTTCTTTCTTTCTTTGTGGTCTAAATAATGTACTGACACACAAATTCATGTTTTTGGGGCATTTTTGTCTGTATTTGGTAATTGACAATGTGGAGTTACACAGGAAACGTGGTGAGACATTCAGCAAAGTTTCCCGGCTGGAACTGAACTGGGACACTGTGGCTGCATGGTAACCCCCCCACCCCAAAACCAAACTTTTAATTGGAAACTAAAACTTAACAAACTTCTGCTGTTTTGTCATGACAACTCAAAAATGTTGCTACAAATACATTTGAGTTTTAAATTTACATAACAGAAGAACGACAATCCACTTTGACCAACATGTTGTGCATTGAGCTCTGAACTAAAGGGGTTTCACAGACAACTGGCACACAGATTAGGACAAGCCCGAGACTAGAGATGTTTTTCACAATGGATGTCTCAGTTAATTTTAGGTCTCTGTCCAGGAAACTGTTTGGCAGGGCTTTTCCCAGGAATATCTCTCTGGCACACAGGAAGTGATGGATTTTACATCTCTGTCTCTGTTTGCAGCAGCTGTTTGTCCGTCCACTCAGAATGAGCCTCAACCAGTTAGAGCTAACGTTTACTTTGAAACAAGTACTAATTACCTGTTAAAACAAATAAAATACAAAAGTAATGTAAAACAATAATTCCCTGCTGCTGTCAGGTGTGTACTGTACACATTCACATGTTGAGTGGAGAACAGCTGACTCTCTCTGTCAAGGCTGGCAGGATGTACAAACGCCTTTAAAAGTATTATTGTGCTGGTTGTTAAATGATCGTTTTTGCTTAATCTTTAACTCTCTCGTGAACACTGTCTCTCCCAACCCCCCTTCTGACCTCTCCAGGATGAGTTTGACAAGCTGCGTCCTCTGTGTTACACCAGCGCAGACGTGTTCCTGCTGTGCTTCAGCGTCGTCAGCCCGGCCTCCTTCCAGAACGTCCCAGAGAAGTGGGTCCCAGAGATCAGGAGACACGCACCCTTCGCTCCGCTCGTCCTTGTTGGGACGCAGTGCGACCTCCGAGAGGATGTCAAGGTGAAGGAGAAAGAGAGGATGTCTGTGTGGCACCTAAACATAAACGAGTTCCTGTGTGACTTATTCTGACTCTTGGACATTTACATTGGCTTGTAAACAGACTGACGGGCAGCCTCATTAGTGTTGCAGGAAATCAAAAGGCTCTACGAAGATGGTGAAGTTTACAGAGTTTCTTCCAAAGGTTGATTTTTGTAAGTGATGAGAAACAGATAAAAACTTCACCCATGCAGCAGGATTTGGGGTAAAAAGAACGAGCATCAACATCCTTACCCCAGAAAATAATGCCCTCGTTCTAATAAACATGAAGCAAAACCTCCAGCATCGAATAAGAATAAAAAGTCTTCACAGTGTGGTAATTTGTTCCGATTTTTAAAAATGAGAAAAAACACAGTGTTGATGTCAAATAACATTAATGATGGCTCGGTTTGATTTAAGTGCCTTTGACAGTCTTGTTGATAGAGGAGGAAGAAGAGCTCTTAACACAGAATTTGAGTTATTATGTACTAGATTGTTATTAACATTATTTTGCACGTTTTATGATCATGTTTTATTGTGTATTTGAAGCAGAAGAAGCACATTTGAAAATACAAAACATTTGTTGGAAGTACCAAATGCTCAAAAATTACATTTAAGAAAACACTGCAGGAGTTTTCCGTCTCCTTGACAAATAAATCAGAAATTTCACCGATACAGGATCTTTAAAAGTGTTTCAACAAAGGTTGCCTCTTCTTTTTAGGTTCTCATTGATCTGGCGAAGTACCGGGAGCGACCTGTGGACCCAGCAGACGCGCAGGACTGTGCGACAGAGATTGGAGCTGTGGCCTACATGGAGTGCTCTTCGCTGACCCAGAAGAATCTGAAAGAAGTGTTCGACACGGCCATACTGGCCAGCCTGCAGAACTACAGCTCCCATAAGCACCCGAGAGGGAAGAAGAAACGACGAAAAAAGCAAAGGCAGACTCCGGACAAGATGAAAAGTCTGTCCAAGTCGTGGTGGAAGAGGTACTGTTGTGTGGCCTAGAGCAGACCTGAGACCAGTTTGGGTCTGGACTCTGATCCTCTGTGGACTTTATCCTGGTCAGGATCCAGTCAGGTTCAGGTTCTGCCTGGACTCTCTTACAGTTTGGGTTTGTCTCTATCGGAGCCTTATGTTGAGCAGGACATTGACTGGACTGTGACTGGGAACCAAAGTAAGACTGTCGCGGATCTAAAATGTTTTACTTTTTGTTTTTGTTTTGGGGGGCTTTGAGTTTTATCGTGGATGAGATTTACGACTGAGCCCCGTCTGGTTCCAGCAGAACCTGCTCTGAAAATACAGCAGTGCACTGTCCCCTTTCTAACCTGTTTTTTATCTCCGGTATGAGCCCTCTGCAGGAGAAGATACCACATTTTCTTGGACTAGCAGCCATGGTGGATGTTGTTTATAATCAGACTGGTCCAGATTTGAACAAGAACAGAACTATGATTTACTCTGTGTTTAACACATCCATCGGACCAGTCAGTCTGATGGTGTATGCATCCTTGTTATGTAGACTGGTAGCAGACTGTACTCGTTACTGTAAGTGACTTCAATGAAACTGCATCTGAACTCTTTTTTTTCTAACTTGTTTCTAACGTTAGTCTGGTTTACAACACTCATGATTAGAAACCAAACGATAAGTATATTTACAAATCAAAAGAAGAAGCCATTTTTGGATTTTCTGACCCAGACATGGCCACCGCAAACAATTTAAGTCATAACTTAGTCAACAAATCCAGATTTAAAGCTTCTTCATCGCTAAGATCATTGTTGCTCTAATGAAAGAGCGTACTTTATCAAGCAGGTAATAATTTTAATAATAATTTTATTTTTGCTTTCCCTCGTGTTCTTGTCACTGTTTGGCTCAGAATGAAGCCAAACAGTGAACACATTCACATCATATCTTATTTTTCAATAGAAATGTTTTTCCCTCCATTCTTGCCTTGATCAAAAATAACACTTTCTTATTTTTTCACTTATTTTCTAAAATAATCGGAAAATGATACTAACTACATATCTCAGTATTGGCAAGTGATTCTGAACCATGAAATACGCAAAGACTGTCCATCCATGTGATGCAAACACACACAGCCTTGTTCAGTAACTTGTATCTGTACTCAAGAAGACACGGCACCGTGTGTAGGAGTTTCCAATGGTAGCTATGGTCTTTTATCATCCTCATCCATCCCACAGGAGTACTGAAGGCCTCTACATGTGGTCTGTTTAAACAAAAGCCTTTGTACTGTGGTGGGGGACTAGCGAGCACTTGACCTCAATCAGGAGGGCGGTTTTAGTAATTTTAGTGTTTTTCTTCTCCTCATCATGATCACATTGTTCCACAAGCCTAAACTTTGCTCATCGCGTGGCACTGGTGACTTCTGTAGAGGAGCCTTCTTCACGTCCAGTCTAACACTGAGGATAGCAGATTCGAGATGGTGCGTCTGCGGGCGCATGTTGCAAAGCAGGAGAATACTGTATTGGTTTCAGATGTCTGTTCTGGTTTATGTGTGTTGGACTTATCTTTCCACACACTGACACAGCCTTAAGTGTGAGCACGTAACAGGATCAGATCAACCAAGTGCTCTTTTGCATGTGTTTAAAGTTACTAATTTGGACTGTTTGTGTTGATTTCCAGCATGAAGATAACTTAAAAAGAAGAAAAACAAAGATGGGTTTACTTCTTAGCTTTCCAATGCAATTGTGTATCTAAGACTGTGAAGATTGAATTATGTATATATTCTGTGAAATCTTTTCTTAGTAGTTATGAACTATCATTTGACTCAACATGTTTGTTCTTCTTTTTACCCAAAACATGATCTTCTGCTTTCTTTCCTACAGTGGCAACCACTGATCATTTCTAGCCGCCTGCATTCATAATGCTTTAACATTACAGAGACATCCATTGTCCATCATGTTTCTGCTCTGGTAGTCCCTAGTAGATTAAGTTTTGTATGTTGTAAAGCAGAAATAAAAAAGAAAACTTGTGTGGCTGTCAAACAGTCGACTGCCACACCTTCCTTTGTACATTGTAGGTACTAAAACAAGAACAAAATCCCAATCATTTAAAGCTATTTCTCCACAGTGCATACATCTGAATGGCTCTTTGTGTTTGAGCCTCTGCAGCAGAAAAGAAAAAGGGCGCAACCAGTGTGCAGCCTGCAGTGGATTCACATCAGATCTGCCACTATTTAGTGCACATGTAACAAAATCATTCATATTGAACAGATGTGAACAGACAGAAAGGATTTTCACTCTTGCACTTCTTAGCCAGGAGCCAATCTAAACTTTGACCTAAACCCCCATCAGGGCGAAGTTGGACCTTTGTTTGTAACCCACAGGTTATAAGACAAGGTTCAAATGTCAAAGGTCAGATTCGATATGTTTAACTGTAACCATCCCACAACAATGTTTCATTTGACGACTGATGCATTCTGTGTTTTTTTGCTTTTGTTCTGGGTCATTCACACAAATGATCTAAAGTCTGCATTTTTGGTGATATTCCTGAAATAAATCAGCAATAATCCTGCTCTGGAGGGGTTTTAATAAATCCTGAGTTAAGAGTTATTGCTCTGAGTGTGAGCTCAGGTGTGCATTGAAATTCAATTAATAATAACTCCACTGACATTTACGTTTTAACATTTAAGTTTACTTTAACACACTGAAATTGAAGTTAAATAAAATATTCACAGTGTGGCATTTTCAGTCTGCTAGAACTCACACAATCATAGTTGATTTGTTCACTTCTATATAATATTTTCACCCAATAAGTTAACTTTAAAACATTTCACAAAACATTTCATTAAAACATTATACACCACCAAGTGTCTTGAGACACTGAACACAACTACAGCTTGATGTTGGCACCAGCACTTGGCTCCTACCTTGTTGTAAAGTAAAAATACAATGTTGTTCTCTAACAGGAATCTGAGAAGTGAATCTCAAATGTATCTGAACTGGTCCTGTTAAGTTCAGGTCTGAATTCATCTGGAGACGTGTCACTGGAGCTGTGTGGTAGTTTTCTGCTGAAGATGTTACTGCTGCGACTGAATGGCTTCACTGTGCCAATGTTTTACTCAGCAAATGCATTGTTTCTTGCCGGGGAAAAGGCATAATAAGTTGCTTGTCTTGCTGTTTGTGTGCAGTCTTGGCTGATGGTGGACTTAAGTGGGGTAAAGGTCACACAGACCCTTATGATAGCTAGCATTTCCTCAGTCAGGTCTTTTTGACATACATGTATGACATGTGGAGAACATAGTGAGTTTCTCCATTGTGTTTCAGTCTGTCTGCAGCAAGTGATTCAGGTCTGATTTTATACTGAGAAATAATATAAAGCTGTGCCAGAAAACAAAGTTTTCATGTTTCTGGTTTGAAGATAATTTTGTCTCGGCTGTCCTTTCTTTATCCATCCTATAACGAAGCTTATAATACATTCACCTTTTGCTATTTGATGCTATGTGCTAAAATGCAGTTTAAGAGAAGTAAACAAGTAGACAAAGTAGTCATAAGTTATACAGCAAGACAGCAAAAGCTATTGGTCATACCAGACCAAGTAAGCTGCAGCAGAAAAACGCTTGAGTTGAAAAATGAGTTCAATTTTTCATGTGTAAGATCAAGATTGTGTTATTTCCTCTTTTAAAAGGTACACAGTCTCACTTTAATGTGTTAACTGCCTTCAGGAGGAGTATTCTGGTCAATTCACAGCAGTGTATGTCCCGTATGACCGATGGATGGCTTCGTAATGTTGAACAGGCGGATCTCTGAAAGTGAAGTGTTGCGTACGCAGACAGAGAGGAGACATGATGGTGACCTTTCACCAGGTAGAGTGTTTTGCTGAATGTTAGACTGAATTGTTTGGGACAGGTGCAAAGTCTGGATGTGTACTTTGGGTGTCTGTGTATTTTGGTCAGAACAACATACCGTGTGAGACTTCAGAGACACACAGTCGGCTGACGTCAGTTGTTGATTTATTTGGTGCTGGAACAGATTTTTCAAATTGACTAAAGTGGACGTGAATGAAAGAGACTTCTAATTATCTGTATGGATGATTCTGCTCAGTGACTCTGTGAATGAAATCCAATATGTCAGGAAGTGTTATTGGTTGGAAAATGAAGATCTACAACAGACATCCAAAGCAGTGAGCATGTAAAAAGAAACGTTTTTTGTATATGAATGGCCTCAGATGACTGTAAGCTGTTTTCATAGACTTGACACTAAATACCCACACATTTCTAATTATTCATTGCGCAAGAATATCTCATAAAGTTTGGCGAGTTTAAACAAAAGCAGACCGCCTGGAGATACGGACAGGATGCTTCATTCTTGAGATTTCATTGTTTTATTGAGGTTGATGCCCCCTAAAGCACACCTGAGCTCACTCACACAGGCCACCAGCTGAGAGATTCTCTTAGGAAAACCGACCCTCTCGGTCTGAGAGAAACGTCGCTGTGTTTTCATTTTTCCTGCATGTAAAAACACTGTAACGGAGAGCACGCTGCTGCAATCTGCTCGCTCTGAACTCTTTGTTTTACGAGGACGTCAGTCCCAGAAAGATGTGTTTGTACAGAAGTTTTATACCCTGAGAAATAAAGAATATTTGGTATAATACATGCTGTGTGTTGTTCATTTTGAGGCTTGGTGCTCAGTGGTGGGGCTGGGACATATGCGACCTCTCACCTCTGCCGCAGCGTGAGAGCTTACAGTCTGTAAATGAGATGTTTTACAGTTTGTTTGTGTTACGTATATTTCTGTGTCACATATTTAGGGCGATTTCATTAATTCTATCAGAAAAAGTTCAGGACTGGTCAGCAGATGACGCAGATGAAAGTGGCCCTCCACACATGGTGTTTGTTGGTTTCCCTGGCCCCACACTGGACGTGTTCTTTCATGTTGTTGTGGCTAAAGTAATGTTTTGGAATTGGACAGTGTGCTTTGTGATAACCAAGTGCAACAACCATGCTGTGCTCAGCTGATGCACATCAAGAGAGAGGGGATAAGATGTGAGCGATGTTTGGGGGCATGGAGACACACACACACGCACACACACACACACAAAACAGACGAGTCACACACACACAGACGCCCACGGAAAGTCATCCAACTTCAGACTGGATCATTGTAAACAGACTCTCTGCTTCCAGGCCCTCATGGTTATGCAAGACCTTTATTTTGAAGCCTGTCATGTGACATTTGGTTGGTGGCAAGTCTCTGTTCTTGGGGGCACTGTGTGTACGTGTGTGTGTGTGCATGTGTGTGTGTGTTTGGCTGCCCCGGCTGTCTGGGAAACAAGCTGCTTTGCTCTACCTGACAACACAGAGTTGGTACATAATGAGAAGGCCGACTCTGTTGTGGTTCGATCAGCTGCTCTGTGACTTAAGCAGCGCCAGGTCCCATTTACTGATTTTATTCAGCTGGTATTCCCCTCTATGAGAGGGAGTGGACCGAACACTGACTGATGCAAATTATAGCTTATTTCCCAAAATGTAATAATCATGAACTGGAAATCTTCTGGGAGAACAACACTGGAGAGACTTTAAATGGTGTGCATTAGTTTTTTATTGTCTTGGTCTCCAGTCCGCAGATTTGATTAAATGTTGTTTTTTTATCCTTAATTGAAACCTCACAATGCCTGCAACAAACGATTGTGCAACTCAGAAAATTGAGTATTCAATCAAAATGTAATAAAATGTGGCCCTCAATGAGTTGTAAATATATTCAGGTCTATTAATGAACCATCTAATAACACTGACACTGAGCAGATGTTGATACATTGAACCACGCTGCTGTCAAAAACACAAAACCATGTGAAGACCTCAATAAAGGCTTCTCCTACATCTAGCACTAATATGAAAGTTGAATCTTTGTTTTCTGGAGCAGCTGCCTACATCATTATGTGAAATCAGACCCTAAAATCTTTGCGGTGTTCATTCAAAATGGTTTCCAAAGCTCTTTTAATTTGTTTTCACCACGTCATTATATCATGCTGACGAAGTTTTGTACTTGTTTGGAAAAGACAGACATGGCCACATTCTTTGTTTCTATCAGCTGCTTTTAGCAGACTTATAAACCTGAAAAAGTGACACCAAAACAGTTTTAAAAAATTGGTTAATTTGATTATGTGCAAAAATATTAAATTATCCAGAAATGTATTGTGTAGTAGTTTTATGAAACACATTCACTGTATTACTCAGATGTTTTATTATAATGGTGGAGAAACATGGAAGGAGAGAAAGCAATAAAGAGGGACAGAAATTCAGAGGAAAATGTGTAAAATATAGTACATTTAAGTTTAGCCTCTGATTGCGAAATGTTACAGTCACATGTGCACACATACACACAGAAGGAGAGCTGCCAGTGCTCAAGGCTGTGCTCCAGCCTACTTTATAATTTTATAGCCTTTCTCTGTGTCTTAGTGTGTGTGTGTGTGTGTGTGTGTTACATAACATAAAGAGGGGCCAGAGTGACATCAGTGCTGACTCTTAACGGGCACTGTTGAAATACAATCTCCACTTTCCTAACAAGCTGTAAACCCAATCAATGTGTGTGTGTGGACAGCTGCTCTGCGTGCTCAAAAAGAGACAGCCGTTAAGAGAAAGTGAGGGAAAGATCGTTAGAGTGGGTGACATATGAGGAGGAGGAGAGAGAAAAACACTAACAGCTAAATGATCTTAAAGAAAGTGACAGAAAGAGAAAGCTCTTTGCATTTCAAGAGCCTCCTGCTACGTTTGATTGCTGTAAATTTAGCTGCAGCAGTCTGATCCTTAAATCTTCAACCTTTGGTGAAAAGTGAAATCATCTTCTGGTTAAAGCAACTCCATGCAACTTTCATTTCGTGTTGATTTTGGTGGCCCCTGTGGACAAAAGCGGTTATGTTTCACTACCTGCCTTATGTGTCATAATGATCTGGGTAGGATGTGCATTTGTTTTGGAAGCTTGTTAAAGAGAGACACAACTCATTTTTAATACTATTTGTCTTTGTTACACATAGCTGTTTGCAGAATTCATAGGGATGAGCTAATTTATCTACTTGTGGTGATGTAAGATTAATAACAGTAAAAGGATGACGGTGAAACAAAGTAAACTGTGAGAAAACTAAAACTAAATCTGCTGCATGACCAACCAATGACTGTGCTCCATCATCTGTTTCATAACCATCGACTTACAGTCAATCCCTTACTCTTAACCACAACTGCTACATGCCAAATGCCAGCCTTTCATCATGGTAATGAGGAACTACTTAGTAATAACTCATCTTCGTGTTAGTAAATTAATTAGTAATAAATTAGTCTTTATTAGTTTGCATCTGGCTGGTGCAGAGTTCATCAGGAACAACTTCTGAAGAAAGTTTTAATCATCACTTAATGATTCATTAATATTGTCTCTCCCAGTCTTTTCTCTGGTAATTCATCATGAACTACTATATAATCCTTGATTCTGAGTTACTCATTAATGATTCAGCAATTATCAGGTTGTTTAGGAGGGATTTAGAACAGGTATGAATAAAAAAATAAATGTTCGCTGATCTCCATTTAGCTGCTTCAGTTTCAGGGTCCTTGTAATCTTCACGCTGGCTCACTGGCACCTGAACCAAACTAACCTATCTTTACTGTTATTAGTAATCCCTGTGAAAAGCAGACTGTTATATACAGTCAGCTTACATTCAGTCAGCTTTATCAGTGCATTTACATATACAAGGAATATGAATCTCTATCTATCTTTCTCTCTCTCTCTCTCTCTCTCTCTCTCTAAAAAAGACAGTGTGTATAAAATCTATAATTTATCATTTGAAGTCAGCTAATTCATAATAGTGTGCTCAAGAATGTCATGCTAAGTTAAGAATCTGTAGTGAATGAGAACTAGTGAATGAAAAAGAAAAAGGGACCCAAAATAGTGACCGTTCGGTCTCAGCAAGACACATTTCTATACCACTTAAAGTAAACAGTCCACTGGGAGGACTGTTTGACCCCACGTTGTGGTTAATACAAGTTACACATACAGACACAGCTAAATAAACAGACTGACACACACTCCTGGAATCTGTACTGAGTGAGTGAAACTGCTGCCTGGACGTGTTTTATCTCTATCCATTCAACTCTTTCTCACATGCAAACACACTTTTTCCTTCCCCCTTTTTTATCGCTCTTGATTTCTTTTTCTGTATTTTCCTGTTAAACACACTCTTTCCTTCCCTCTCCCGGTCTCTCTGTCCACACAGCACAACCCCTCTTCCTCTCTGCTTTTTGCCATCCATCTCTGCAGGTTGTCTATTTGGATAACCTGGTGATTAAGTGTGTGTGTATGTGTGTGTGTGTGTGTGTGTTGTATATGTGTTTGCATGCGTGCTCAAAGTTCACAGAGCATGTCAGGTGGCAGGCGGAGATGCAGTGTGACATGTACAGTTTACACCCCCGCAGCACCCTCCCACTCTCCTCTGCTAACAACAGCTGACCACTGCGTTTACATAAGCACATTTCTGCAGATAACACCACATACATCACGGGGAAGGTCAAGATGATACGTTTTCACATCCTGACCACATCCCCGTACATTTCGATAAACACGATATGTTACATGGAATATGTGCCAAGTCGGGCAAGGTACAGTGTTTACAACATTTCTCAGATAACATGAAAACCTCCCAGTAGCTATATTTGGTTTTCTTAGAACTGCTGAAATAATGCCACGCTGAAAAAAGACAGACAGAAAGTAAGTAATTCTGTTTGTCATTTCACTGATGCAGCATTTTCTATTATAGTAACAGGCAAAAACAATATTTGCTCAGAAATTGCTAGAAAAGGAAATGTTTATTGTAACAAGCACATGACAATACTATATATTATGGTTTTCATTCAGATAGTAGGTATACCTGCAGACCTACACAGGTGTGTTTACCTGTTGTTGCTAATGAGAAATCAGTTAAGTTAAAGTTGGGCAGATCCATGGTGGGAATCATAAGAGGTCACTAGACTTTGTGTGTCAAGAATAAGGATAAAGGTGTCATTTGTCCCGACTAATATGGTGCAACAGAGCCAACAGGAGAGTGAGGGAGCCGTCAGTCAAACGCGGCCACACACTCCTGACAGGAGGTCAGAATAAGTCAAATCACCTGTGTGGGTCTACAGGGCCTTTAAATATGAGTGTATGAAATTAACCGTTGATCAAAGTAAGTGAAATAAATAAAAATGATGGCTGACTTATTTTATATTTAATAAATTAGCCACACAACACCCATGTGGTAACAATAAGTAACACCAGCGTTTCCATGGTAACAATTGGTGACACCTCCTGACCAGGGTTTCCATGGTAACAATAAGTAACATCAATGTTTCCATGGTAACCATCAATGTCATTGCTGTCCAGTGTATCCATGGTAACAAGTGACACATATGTTTCCGTGGGAACAATCAGTGACACCTGCTGCCAAATGGCACCAAATTACTAAATTTGTGGTTTGTTGTGGAAAAGGCAACTCGAAGGGTTGAACTTCTGAACTTTGCCAGACCATAAAAAATTTGTAATGAAGAGAGCTGTGTGATTTCATGGAATTGCTCTGTCAGCTATGGTTTTTTTTTAACTTGGAAAAGGTCTTGATTTACCCAGAACTCATTGGTAAATTAGTCCTGCCCAAGAGAACAATACAGCTTTGTGTATTAAATTTAGACATCTAGCTAAAGTCTGTCTTTGTGAAACCAGCACTGAGCGACACTTAGAGATCTTCTTTATGGCAGACATAGCAGGAAAAACACAGGTGATACTAATAAAATTTATGGCTGCTCCGGTCAGTTAAGTGTCCCAGTGAGCCTGCTTGCACGTTAACAGGAACCTGAAGTTGGCTCACCTGAAATACAGACATCATTAATATTAATTACACACTGTGCTTTTCCTACCGTGACCTGTCTAAACGTCCACAGCAAAAATGGGTCCATTGAGCAGTCACTTAAAAATGACTGAGGTGAGAAACACAAGGCGAAGTAGGTGAATCAGGCTTTAAGACTGCTACATGCTGCCTGTGCTGAATAAATTTAACAGGAATTTGCTTCATATATCATATATTTTCATATTTTATACGCCATGCTATATTGCTGAACTATACAAATATTATGTTATACTGTATTACTACTTTTTATCTTATATATATAATATAGATATCATGTTATACTATATAATTTTATAAGGTTTTATTATATTATTATATTATGTTTCTATATTAATAGGACAAACAAATATCATTACTTAGTTACTTAGTCATGTATTAGTCATTGTATATTACTCTAAAATATATTGTACATTTAAGTACAAGTCTGGTCATGGTTACTGTAAGCATGTACACTGCTTACCTTATAAATTTGAATGTAATTACTCATGTAAAGTTTATATTTTTATTTATATTCTCATTTTTCTTCTATATATTTGTAGTTGCTTATTTTTTTTTTCTCTTTCTGCCTTTTCTCATTTCTGTCCATGTGCTGCTGCAACATATGCATTTTTCCTCTGTGGATCAATAAAGATATCTTACCCTATTATTTACTTTATTCGACAGATTGTGGCAAACAGGTGAGCTGATTATGCAGAATTAAACCTGATTTTAATCATCGGCTTTCCTGTTACACTGAATCACAGACATGGCAGTGAAAAACAGACTGTTCAGGGAATAAAAAGTGGAATAAGGAGGAGAGGTTAGTATGTATCACACAGAGATTAATCAGATTAATCAGAGGCACAAGAGGAAAGAGGAGGACGGAGCAGCTGTCGGCGTGACATTCATCCAATCAACTGAAATGAAACACACATTTCTCAAGATTTTCATCATTTCTTAAAATTTTAATATTATTATCATTATCATTACAAGTCTATGTTTGTTGTTGTTGCTATAATTACATTTCCATCTCATGCATATTGGTTTAAATGCCACATTTGACACACACCTA
This sequence comes from Scortum barcoo, assembly GCA_023238725.1. Taxonomy (NCBI): domain Eukaryota; kingdom Metazoa; phylum Chordata; class Actinopteri; order Centrarchiformes; family Terapontidae; genus Scortum; species Scortum barcoo. Next base: position 24,002,394 of record CM041531.1, read on the forward strand.
CACACACACGCACACGCACACACACACACACACACACACACACACAAACACACTTCTGGGAAACAGGGATTAGTAACTGATACTGAGAGGTGGGAGAAAGCAGCCTCCCTCTGTGGCCTCTTAAACCAGATGTAACCAGCTGGCACAGACACACACACATACACACACACACACACACACATCTCCCAGTGACCAGGCTTGTGGCCAAATCTTTTGTCCTTTTCTCAACGTGTGAGCTGACACATAATGTAGAGAGAGAGAGAAAGAGAGGCCCACTCTCAGCTGTACAGAGTTCAAAGACGCTGCCTCAATGAATCTCTGTAGCGGAGGACAACAACTCCTTGAAGGTCTTTAACCGACTATCATCACATTTCAGGTCGAATGGTTTCATGAAACATTTCAATCTTTATCTTCGTATTACAATAAGAGACAAAGTGAACATTGCACATGAACTAAAGAAATAAAAACAGATGCAGTGAGAGTGAGGGAGAGATGACACGTACGAGTGTGTTTGTGTGTTACTTGGAGAGTGTGTGTGTCTGTTTGTTTAAGGCAAAACAGACCGTGGGGGGAGAGGGCGGGTGTGTGATGTGATGTTGAAGTAGTAACGTCAGGGAGTCGAGTTCATCAGATAGGCTCTATGAGTCATGGGAAGCTGGTCCTGGCTGCAGAGGGAGGATGATTCTTCAGTTTCCATATTTCTGTGGAAAATACGCTGAGTCTTGATTATTGTAGAAATAACTTGTGATTTCAATTTGAAAATTTAACACGCCTCTTTATCTACTCAAAGTTGGGCAATCTTTATACAGACCCAGAGAGTTAGAAAGGACAGTTAAAGCCATATCCATTGACCTGTTTTTAAGCTCAGTGCCCTGATTTGCTGAATGAAATCATCCGAAAAGTAGCTATTTGCTGGAATGAAAACAAGTCTCGACACAGCCCGACAATGAACTTTAGTCACTTATCCTTACTTTGTATCTTATTCCATCATCAGGTCAACATTGCCATTTGTCCAATACTGTGGTTTAAGAGGGTGCTCTTCGCATGTTAACATCACTCACTCTAATCCAGTCTAATCCAGCCACACTTGCAGTTATTTAAAAAAAAAATATAATCAAATTATCTAGTTTGCTGCTCACACCAGGCCATACATTGTGCAAGAACAGTTTGAGGGTTAAAATTAAAAGAGAAACACACTCACTGCTGTTTCATGCCACAGAATTATCATGTCTCATTATTCAAGCCGAATGTAACAGCGGCCCCCTCTGAAGGGAGGTCATCTAGTCATCACAACAGAGAAATGTCAAGATAATAAAAACACACACACACACACACACACAAAACATACAGTGACGTTTCACAGGGGTAAATAATAAATGAAGGAAGGCTGAATTCTATTTAGCTGCTTCAGTTTTATGTTTTTTCAGTTTTATTCCTACTGGCCCACTGTTGGGACTTTCTGAGACACTTGAAAAGAACAAAGTCATTGTTAATGTTAACATCATGTGTTTTTATATGTTTAATGACATTTTCTTATAGTGACTAAATGTCTACTGTGAAAAAATGTCAATACCACACCTCCTCCATCCTATTCTCACTGAATTGTCCAGTGCTGAGGAGATGCCGTACAATAAGCTCATAAAATAAGATGTAAGTTAATGGTTCTGGGTTGAATGCTAATTAACAGAGAGTTAATGAGATGAGATATTAGATGTCTGTTCTCATGATCCAGAGCTGTGCTGCATATAGATCACAGAGCTTCTGCTGCCGTTACTGCGATGGCTCTTTTCATCCCAGTCACAAGACGATTCAGCTGTACAGAGTCAAGATTTGTTCAATCACAAGATCTTCCAAGAATGTTCAAAAATATCTATCTAGTTTTTAAAAAGTTTCTCTGTAGAGTACAGTCAGTGTTGTAAGGCGTATTCTTCATTCAGCGTCTTATCAGTTTGCAGAACATGTCCCACATCGGACAAAGCTCTGGTTTAACATATGACCTTTGATTAAAACAGGAAGAATGGCCTCTCTGCCTTAATGCATGTGACGGCTGAACAACAGCTCTTTCACTGATAGAGGGCAGACATGTAGGTAGCAGGAAACATTTTCAGCTGCACTATCTCCGCACACTCCTTTATAAAACCTCACAGTCGAGAAATACTCTCAGTAACTACAATAAATGTCCTCAGTGTGGAAGCTCATACAGCGACTTTGGACTTATGTTCAAATGTTGTAGTTACAGCTTTAAACACATGCCAGCCATTATGTTAAGTAATGTGTATAATGTTGTAATGTTTCTGCCTGTGCATTCATTTACTACAGCAGACTCATCTTATATTATTTACTTTAAAGTCATGGCTTCACCCAGTGATCACTATAAGTTAAACTATCACTAATGTTTTTACGAGAAAGTATATTTTCAGTGAGGGGAACTGTCCTGAGGGGCTGCAGCCTGAAATGTTTGGCTGTTTTTTCACCCCGTGATCTGCTCCATGACTAACTAAATAAGGAGATAAAGGAACATGAAAGGGAAGTGAACGCCGCGGCAGGATGATGTGTCAAAATGGTTAGAGAGTCAAGGGAAAGAAAATTTGAGTGAAGATTTACCCAAAATGCATTTTTATCAGTTTGAGTCTTTAAATGTGGCTGTTGAAAGTTTATGATTTCAGCCTTCGCAAAGAACAGAGGTTGTGCTTTAATTTGCTGTTTAAGGTGGATTCTGAATCATGTTATATTTATTCACTGTTCATTACTATGCACAGCATTTCTTTCTCAAATACACTGCTTCTAATCCACTGGAGCCACAATGAATAAAGCCACAGACTTTTGACAGTGTTTCAGTCAATCGATTTCAGGTGACATATCACTTTAAGACCCAGAGGCATGAAGTGCACATCTACATTTATGTAATCTCAGTTATAAAATGAATTAATAGTGGTGAAGGAAGTATTAATTTTCTTCACTTAACTAAAAATACTGACACCAACATAAAAGGTGGTATTGAAAATGTCACTTAAAAGTATGTAAATATATTCAGGAAAATGTACTTAAAGTATTAAAAGTAAAAGTACTCAATGCAAATAAATGTCCCCTCTGACTGTGATTAATATCTATCATATCACTAGATTATTATTACCGATACATTCATGAAAAACAAGGATTGTATGAGGTCATGGTCATTTGAACTTTTTTACGCGACTGCAACACAATGATTATTTTCACTGTGGATTAATCAGCTGATTTTTTGTTACTGAAAATGAAAAATGACTAAAATGTTGATTATCTAAATAGTTCACAATTCATTTTCTGTTAATCAGTTAATTGATTATTTGACTCAGCTGTACTTGTATACAGAGTGGTATGTTAACCTGTTAAGTAACTAATAAGTACAAACTTTGTACTTTGTACTAAGTACATTACTTGAGTAAATGTACTTAGTTACATTCCAGTACAGAAAATAAAGCTGTTTCTCTGTGTACAGTTTACAATAGTCTGTAAATAGTCTCTAATAGTCTTGAAGGAAGCATTATTGCATTGTGTTACTTTACTGTTAAAATGAAGCCAATATCCATTTACTTGGGAAAAAAAGCAAATATGGTGAATAAACACAGAGGTTTTGTTGGGGAGAGTCAGAGAGGGGGCAAATCTGTGGCTGAGAGAGAATGAGAGAATGAGAGAATGAAGAAATGTGAGGTGACGTAAGAACAGCAGCACGTCCGCTGATCAGACAGCTGCTTGTTTCCACTTCTCTCTTATCTCTGACCGCACCCTCTGTGTGAGTGTGTGTTTACCTACTGTACATACTGATGTCCTGATATGTGGGAATCAGTTCCAGCATGCAGTGTGTGTGTGTGTGTGTGTGTGTGTGTGTGTCCAGATGTGTGTGTGTGTTCAGATGTGTGTTGCTCTTATCAACCCTGATGTCTTTGACTTGATGTTTATATTCAGTACATATTTGTACCTGCAGACTCAAGTATGTACAAGTGTGTACTTGTATGTACAGTGAACATGTCTGCCTGAGTGTAGATGCGTGTGTGTAACCATAAAACATCTAAATAGATGGTATCTGTTGCATCTTGATGCAGCTTTAGCTTCACTTACTGATAAAAGTGTAGCTTCATCTTCATTGCCCCTGAAATAGCTTTTAGTTTTCGTTTTGTGTTTATTTCAGTTTTTGTTTTCAGTTTTATCCATGTTTTCTATTTTTACATAACATTATTCATGCCAATCTAATTATGTTCTAGTATTAATTCATATTGTCTCAAGTGTTTGTGGTTTGCTGTACCAGAAGTACTCTGATCTTTTACTAAAAAAATAGTAATACCACAGTGTAGAAATACTCTGCTACAAGTGAAAGTCCTGCATTTGAAATTTGAAACTTAAGTGAAAGTGTTAGAATCAGTATCAAAGTAAGTATGTACTAAAAGTACAAAAGTGTAAAAAGTGCTTATTTACTTACATATGATATGCAGAATGGCCCATTTTAGAAGAATGTTATATTATTGGATTATAATTATTGCTGCATTAATGTGTCAATAACTTTAATGTTGCAGCTGGTAAAAGTGTGTCTTTTTTAAAAATATATTGCTTAGTCACTTGTGAATTTCACAGAAGGAATCGACAAAGTCATATCTTTTTCCTTAATAACACATAATAATTAATTTGTTGGTTATATTCTGTATTATTTAGCCCAATCTGTTATAATAAGTAACTAAAGGTAACAAATAAATGTGGTGGTGTAGAAGTAAAAAGCAGCAGAAAACTGAAATGCTCAAGTAAAGTACTCAAACAAAGTACTAAAGTCTCACAATTGTACCTGAGTATAGTACTTGAGTAAAGTACCTAGATACTTTCCATCAGTGATGATTTGGCTCTTCTCCTGATTGGTTGTCTCCGCCTGAAGCTCTTATATTAAGATGTGTTGGAATTTGATGCCTGATAAAAGTTGAAAGCTGAAACTTTTTATTTCAGATAAACTCTGTGTGGAAAAGTCTGAAATGGATCTTACATCTAACAGATGCTTCTTGTGTCAGTACCACAGTGGTTGATAAAACATATTTCTGTGGACTTCTGTCTCCCACAATAAGAAGAAATTAGATCCTAGAGTCAAGTTAAAGAGGGAAAACCTGCATTGGTGAAATTTGTTGAAAGGACGATATACAAGGATGATAAGAGAGAAAACGAGACAAAGTGATCAGGAAGGATGGAAATAGAAAGGAAAATAAGGAAAGTATCAGACAAAGAGGAAGGAGTGAGGAGGTGACAGGAAGTGACAGCAGAGGAGAAAAATAGGAAGAGGTGCACAAGAGGGGTGAAAGAGAAGAGAGGAAGAGAAGAAAGGATGTGGGGAGTTTTCCTGTTTTTCTATCAGTTTATCCAACATGCTTAGCTTGATGCTGATGAATTACACATGAAGACTCATACACACACACACACACACACACACACACACACACACAGAGGATGTGTCTGGACCTGACATGCTGTTATGTCCTGCCAGCAACAGAACAGCTGAGTGTGACATCCTCCTACGTCAACTGTGTGTGTGTGTGTGTCTGCCATTAATACGGGGTTAAAGGGTCATGCTGATACTGGGAGTGTCTTGCGCTGTGTGCATGTTTGTGAGGACCAATTTGAATGTTACACCTTCAAACTGAGGACATAGATTAGGTTGAAAGTTGAGTCTCAGGGTTGAATTTAGAAATGCATTTGTGATAGTTAAAGGAGGATGTCTGTTTGTTGTTTGGTGCTGAGCAGGTATTGTACAGTGGTAAATGCTTTGTGGAGCTGTTGGTTGTATGAGCGATCTCTTTTATATAACACATTTAATCTATTGTTTATGTAAAAATATTGATTTATAGTTTTATAAAGCTTTAAAGTTTAGGTTTGTGTTGGGATATGCATTGTATTAAGGTGGGCCCTCACAAGTATAAAAGTACAGATATGTTTGGTTGTGTAAATATGATAACAATAACGACTAGAAGACAATTAACAATGGAAGTGTGATTCGTTTTTGTGTCTTCCCTCACTGTGGCTAGAGAAGCTGGAGTCCTGGGCACATGTTGTCTCCTTTAGATGTGCAGTGTCATAGTGTGCCTTGCCTAGCTCCTCAAGGAAAAAAATGGTCTTCTTTGGAGCTTCCTTTGGTTCCAGTCATCCAGATTGTAAATGCATTATAGATCACGAGTGGTGACGGAAGTGTTCTTCTTTGACAACTGTGACAAACCAGCAGCTTGTCTAAGTTGTCTACCACTCCTTTTGTAGTGCTGAAGTCAAGTATGACCTTTGGCTTACATGGTCCCCCTGGCTACTTATTGTTCCATCACTGTGTAGAGTGCTCATGAGCACTTTCCCCTTTTTTTGGTATGTAAGATACCAGGGCAATATTGGCCATGAACATAAAGTTGGAGGAGTGGACTGGCCTGACAGAGGGTAAAGACTTCAGGAAAGTGAGAGCAAACAGCTTCTCTGTGCTTAGATTATAATAGTGTAATGTTATCTGTGTGTGTGTCTGTGTGTGTGCATGTCTGTGTGTGTTTGTGTCTGTGTCTGTGTACGTGGGCATGTTTCTGTGTGTCTCTGTGTATGCGGGTCACACTGACCCAAACACCATATGAAGGATGTAAATGTGTGGGGTATAGTAGCATGTGTGCTCAAATTATTTTTTTTGGTTTGTACATGTTTATCACAGAAAATAAGCTAAGGCCACTGAGATTCAGGTAGAAAATAATAAATAATAAATAAAATAAATAATTCTACAATTTACTTCTTGTAAAAATTTGAAATGGGTCAATTTGACCCGAATACCATACAAGGGTTAAACTGCACTACAGTGACCGCTGGAATGTGTGTGTTTGAGAGTGTGTATGAGTGTTGGGACGTTGCTGAACTCAATGCAAGGGCAACGAGGCCACTGCAGTTTTAGGAGCGAGAGCAGGAGATCGAAAAAGATCTTGATGAATACTCTCAGTGTCTAACTACAACCTGCTATTGTGGTCCAGCTTTCTATATAAGACCTGTTGGCAAGACAGAACACACACACACACACACACACACACACTGTTCTATATGTACAATTGCAGTCCAGGTCTAGTTGGACTCCTGTGGTTCACCTCCACAACCATCAGTCAAGTTTAAGAGTCTGGAGACAGAAGCAACTCCCCCAACACACACAGCTGGACAAGGCAGCCATTGAGCTCCACAGTGGTGGCCTTTTAGAGACATTTTTTTATAGTTACTGCAGTGAAAAAATCAGCCTGGGACAGCTACCTACAGTGGGCTTAGTATTTGAGAAACAGCCAAACATGCCCTCTAGGAGAACCATTATATAGACATAAAAAAATAAAAGTTACAGCAGATTTTCAACAGCTGAAAAAAGGCCCCACAGCTGTGGTTTTTGTGCTCGTTCACTGCTGGAGATGGAGTCGTGCTTGTTATTTTTGGGATGGTAATTTAGCCTAGAGTAGTTTTAATTATATTCTTAATACATCCAAGGACTAAACAGTCACGTTCACACAGATACTGACACAAACCAAAGTGTGTCTTGGCTAGTATTTCTGTCTCTCCTGGCACGATAATGAACTCCCAGACTAACAAACTTTGCACGCACTCACTGCATCCACATGCCACTGAAGCTGCTAATCTGCAGACAAGAACAAAAAAACATCCTTCCTGTTAAAGATGGGGAGAGAAATGTGTGTATTCTGGTGTGTGTATGATGACATTTTTAGATTCCAAGGACAGGGTGTGTTTCCTGTCTCGCTTTCTATTGTTCCTGCAGCAACAGTGATCCTCTGGGAGCAGCGGTGCAACTACCAGGACTGTGAAGCAGCAGCCAATGGCAGGGCAGGACAGAGAGGCCCCGGGGCTGATGGGAGCTAAAGTCTGCCCTCTTTTGCTTTGCTGTTTCTATGGAGATTTAAAGTATAACATGCCCACTGTGTTCTCATGAGAAGGACGTGTGATCAGGTGCCATGGTGGACAAGCAGTCTTCAGGGGTTCATTTGATTTCAAATGAGATTACTGATGAGTTTGTCCTCACTGACTGAAGGCGTGCAGGAGTCAGAGAAATCGATAGCTTTACTCTCTGATTGTTTGCCCCTCATGACACATGGTTACCCCTCCCTGCTTTAAGGGATGAGGATATATATAACCATCAGCACAACTGGCCCAAATGTCTTTGCTGCCATCTGCAGGAACACCTGCATACGATCTGCTGTCACTGCTGTCCACACAGCTCTGCAGGAAGCACACTGCTCATTTCCATTAGGAAAGTGAAGCCTCTGAGGATGCAGCAAAGTGCCACCATGAGGCTGACAATTCTGTCTTTGAGTGAAATGTTTTAAGATCTCTTGGGTGGATTTTAATGGGACTGATCTGACTGAACATTTGCTGTCAGATTGTGTCGCTGACAAAGCACCATGTGATGCCGACAAAATGTGATCGACAGTGTAACAGGAACATTATGACATTATCTTTTTCACAAAAAACAAGTCCAACAGTAATACTGTGGTTTTATTGGTTAAATAACATATGCAATGCATGCATAATTCAAGAAAGCCACATTGCATCAAAAAATCTTCATGATGCACCAGCCTCTCACAAAATGAAATCCTTCGATCTAACTCTTTCCCATATGGCTTATTCTTTCAGAGGGTTGTGGAGCCTCCTTGCTAGCACTGGGCGAGAGATAGGTGACAACCTGGACTGGGTGCCAGTTAATCACAGGACCAACAGATAGAGACAGACAACCAAACACACACACATTCACACCTATGAGCAATTTAGAGTCACCAGTTAACCTAACCTGCATGTCTTCTGGATTGTGGGAGGAAGCCGGAGTACCCCACGCAGGCACTGGGAAAGCATGCAAACACACAAAAGAGCCCCAGCTGGTCAGTGGGTTCAAAACCCAGAACGCTCTTGTGACAGTGCTAGTCACTGCACCAAATGAAAATCCACTTAATCAGTTCCTCCATAAATCACACAACCTATTAACCTGTAAGTGCTATTAACTTTTTTTAAAGGTACTGTATAATGAGTCAGATTTGTCACTTGCTGTTTGTTAACACAAAGCTGGCTCCTCCTCCCTGAAAACTGAAAGCTCTTCTGATGGACACACAGAAAATCACACAGAAAAATGATCAAATCCGGGCAGAGGGCATAGTCTCTGCAGATACGACAGACCACACACATCAAGTGGGTCGTAAGTGATGAAAGAGAGGGATTGTTTTTATCTGAGTCTCTAGATTTTTTTTTTTAAAGGAAAACCCTACTTGTAATGCCTTTAATGATCAACAACTCCTTACAGAAAAAGGGGACCTATAATTGAACTGCCTTTACCCATATTTTAATGGTAACATGAATATTTTTGCTCTTTCTGGTAAAAAGAAATAATATGCAGCCCTTAAAACAGGTAAGAACTGATTAATGCAAGCCATTTGTTTTCCTTTTAAATGTCCCACAAACAATGGTAAACCCACACTTGATTTTAACGACTTTAATTACAAATCTTCTCAGGTGTGTCTGCACATTAATTTGATCTTAGCTGATCTTTGTTTCTTGCTGTCTTCTACACCCTTACATAATGTGTATGCACACAGTTTTTTCATTTCTGTTAAGTCACAATTTCCCATTACTACTTTATGTGGTAAATTGACATTTTGGCCTAAGAGTGGCATAAAACAAAAGGTCATGATAGAAGAGTTCAACCTCAGGAGAGCATCAACAATTCTATACATTTTCTCGCTGGCAGGCAAATGTGTTGGACCAAAGTACTACACAGGCAGCCTTCGTCTCTGCTGTACGAGGGGCAGAAACCCAAAGCATTCTTAAAAATCATAATGTGACGACTTCATCATGTCATGTTATGAAGAGAACCAGTGAAAGAACATATTCTCTACTTTGCATTTTCCCATTTTCATTCAACTTGGTGGCACCAATCACGATAATCAGAAACTGCAGGTGTTTTTGGACCTTACTTGAGCTTCAGTTTCATCTTCTGTAATCATTGAGGTTTGCTTTGTTTGTTCAGCCATAGTAAAGGAAGTTTACCAAGTAAGTTTAACACTACATCACTTGATACACAGGTGAGTTAAAGAACGAGTCTGTTGTGTTAAAAGCTGAACTGTGCACCACTTGTGCCTTTTCTGCAAAAGTCGCCACCAACACCTGGATCATAATACTGCATCAGTGGGTGATGAGTGTGACTCATTATGCCAGCTTCTGCAATCAACTCCAAATCTATGAAGAGCAGATTTTTAAAGAAACACAGGAATACAGCTGTCCCGTTATTTAAAAAAATGTATTTGTATGTACTTACATACTGGTGTCAAAAGAGTATGCACCAAAAATGTCACATTGACTCACAATTACAAAGAAAAAGCATTTTCTTTTTCTTCAATTACAAGTATTGAAAAAACTATGTACAGAAAAAAGGGCATGGTGACAAGATAGTACACTAGAAACAAACTTACAGTCACACAATGTGGTTTAAATGAGGCTTCTGCAAAGAAAGGGGGGAAAAGATCTTCCAAACAGTTACACTGTCTTGGTGCTCTGAACTTCATATTGTATTTCCACTCAAAAAAACCAAAAAAAAAAACCCAAAAAAAACAAAACAAAACTTTGTGCATTCTCCCATAGTCCTGCATTACAGAAAGGATCTTTAAAAAACTGCCAGGAATAATCAGAAATGGAAAAAATAAACACTTGAGTGGAAACACTTTTTTTTTAAACTTAAAACACATTTCCAAGAGATGATCTTAAAAATGAAAACAAGGGACAGACAGGGAGAGGAAACAGCGTGGAGGAAGGTGGAGTCCTGGAGACGAGCTGTGTGGAGGGCCAGTGAGGACTTTAATCACCACCTCCCTCTGAATGGAAAGAGACATGAAAGGCGGCAAACCCTTTGTGTCTCTGAACGTCTCCCTGCTGCCTGTTTCCCTGCTATCACATCTTACAGATGAAAAGTACACTAGTTCCCAAAACTCTGGCATCTTTTCACTGAGTGGAAATTTACAGAATTCGATCAAGACGAGACACAAAGCAGGAATGGAAAAAAAAGGCAGCATGATGGCGATGACTGGGCTTCTGTTATGTGACCAGCAAGACTTAAGAGAAAAGAAAAAAAAATCCTCACTTGTGAATAGGTGCTAATGAGAGAGGAAAAAAAAAAAGGCAAATAAGAGCAACTGGACTAGTACACCGAAATCCTTCAGGTCCTCTTGCTGGAATCAAATTGTGACTCAAACAAACTGAACAAACTCAGGGTGGGATGTCAACATCAGAGAGGAACCTGAAAAAGCGTACCAACACATTCAGTGCAACACTAGACTAGCACACACATACTCACTGCATCTTGAATTTTTTATCTGGGACCAAAACTTCCTCTCAGCTACAAAAAGGACCAAATTTTATCCTCTGGTGTTCTTAATTTGGGGTAAATGGCGCCTCTGACAGGAATTAATAGTTTTTATGGCACTTTGATAGATACAATGACTGCTTTGTAATTTGGGCACAACGCACAGAGCATTGTGCAGTTAACGGGCATGTTTCATACTGCAAGACCGCAATGAAAATGCATGTGTCACACTGTAAGATGTGAACAGTAATCAGATACAGGTCACTACGAGAGCTACACTCAAACTTCCGCTAAAACAAAATGTGTGGAGAGAAGAACAAGGACAGGGTGAGGTGTATGTCCGCAGAGATAGTAAGCCCCTCTAAAATGTTTAGAAATACACACTAATCTCTGTAGACTGGTTCATCCTTCTTGCTTCTAGTTACTAATAAGTGGGAAAGGATGTGCTATTCAGCCCGTCAGTGAGCGGCAAGTTTGCCTCTTCTGAATTTAAGAAGTAAAAGTGTATCCAGCTTCTTTCCAACGATAGCGAACAAAAGAAACTGGAGGGGTGATAGAGTGAGAATCAACCTAAAAACAGAGCACAAATAAACTACACTGATGGTCAGCCGATCTTTGAGCATCCGTATAGCATTTGTAATTAATGTTTTAGGGTGAACTGATGTTTGTGAGGTCAGGATTTAATTTTGAACAGAATGTGTCTCTGGTGGATCTGGGCTAGCCTGGGACCAGCTGCTCCCTTGGGGACAGTTCCTCTTTGCCTTTAGTCACTTTTAGCCTTTTTGCTGTCGTTCCCGTTCTCCTCCGGCTCGGTCCCTTCCGCCTCCTCCTCGTGCTTCCTCTTCTTTGTGTCGTCTAAATGCGCAGGGGACGGGTGTGGCCGGAGGGTGATGATGACGCAGGTCATGTTGTCACAACCTGTCCCGTCTCCAGATGTGTCAGGGGCCAAGCAGTGGTCCAACAACTGTCAGGAGGACACGTAGGGTTTGAAATTGAAGATGCACCAACAACTTGTTAATTCACAAAACTTGGGAGTCAACCACAGCTAGTGGCTAATTAGGCTGAACAGTCAGACTACACTCAGTCAGTTTCAATTTAGTTCAACAACAGTGTAACATAAAGATGATGCAGGGGAGACTATGGACGTGATGGTTGAAAATATAACTTTTTTTTTTTTTTTTAGCAATATTGAATAGGTGCATTGGCATTTAGCTCACCAAGTTTGAATACAAAACAGGTTAGGAGTTATTTTTTCCCCCCACACTGAGGAAAATTTGTTTTGAGGTCTGACATGTAAGTGTGATTCCTGAGCTTTCAATCTGGTCACAGAAACCTTTTGATTTATGCACAAGTGGTCATAATGTACATATATTAGGTGTGTAACAGGAGCGCTCTCACCTCTTCCACTATGGATGAGAGAGATCTGACATTGCCACTTTGGTCTGGTTTGATCCTCTCACTAATGAAGTCCACCACCTCCTGACTGCTTAACACATTCCTGCACACACAACACATGGAAAAAGTATTTATCAGCAGATAAATGAAGGTTTAAGAAGAAAAAAAAAACAAAACAAAAAACAAAACAAAAAACCTCACGTGCATAAAAAAAAAAGTCTGCTGTTTGTATGATGTAATCAACAGTAAAGTATGAATTATTAATCCCAATGAATAATCAGTTCAGCCTGTCAGCCTGCTGATGAACCCTCTAACTCACCAGATGCCATCGCAAGCGATGACCATGAAGTCGTGGTCCTCATTAAGAGTCAGAACTTTGACGTCCGGCATTGCAGAAATCATCTGCTCCTCTGGGGGCAGAGTCTTGTTCCTCTTGTAGAAATGGTCACCTGCACATCAGAGTGAACAGCTTTTAAGGGAAACTCCTTCTGCGCACAAATGTGGTCATTTCAGAGGAGGAGAGTGTGCAAACTGAATTATGATTGAGCAAGTTTGATTCTGATGAAATAAATGAGTCCTTACAAGACTAACCTTAAAGTCACACACACACACACACACACACACACACACACACACACACACACACACATCAGTCATACCAATAGCTCTGGAGAGGTTCAGTCCGCCATTGACTCGTCCATCCATGGTCACTTTCCCTCCAGCGTTTTTAATGCGAGCCAGTTCCACTTCATCCTCTGGCTTGTGGTCATATGACATATCGACGGCTTTGCCTACAGCAACACAGGAGCAGAGCTCTTACATTTCATACACGACTACTGCAACGCACTCTATCAAGAGATCTGCCACTGCACGTTTCTGCTGCATCCATGCGTGAGAAAAACACTTTGACTGTTTCCCTCCAAAACAACACCTGACTGTTGGAGGAAATTTGGAAGATTGGACGATATTAGGTCCCAAGTAATCATATACATGTACCTAAATATGCTTATGATATAAACTTTCATACATCATGCATTGTCTGGCTAACTAGACAGTTTTACAATTCAAACGGTTCAAACATACCGCGCTCAGACACCACACAGCGAGAGTCTCCAGCATTGGCCACGATCAACTGTTTTCCTCGGATCAGAGCCACGACAGCTGTGGTGCCGCTGTCTGAGCCAGGCTATGAATACAGGAAACATGGGAGGTGAGACACGCTTTTAAAACGTCCGTGACATTTCACACGAACACTAAAAGACCAAATCCTCTTTCCAGAGAAGAGCTTAAGGCAGCCACCAAACCTTTTTCCATTTACAAAAACTCATCACAAATTATTACATCTGGCCTCTGCTGTGATGCAGCCGTCCAACATACTGCAGGCCGTTAGTTGGCTTCATAGCTGGAAAGTGTTGACTAAATGTGTTGACCAATGTGACTAAATCCATCACTAAACGGTTGCAAAACTTCTGTCAGTTTATCACACCTTATGATAAGACACTTGAAAAGTGGTACAAAACTTTGGTGGAAAGAGGTCCTATAATTTTCATTTAAGTCCAAACAAGGTAAATTTGAGCTGAGCCTATGACAAACTGATAACTTTGATAAGAGAAAATGTGATTTATCAGCACATTTAAAGAAGAAACACTGCACTGTTGTTCCCACTCTAAGTTGACTGGGTCACACTCAGTGTTTACAGTATTCTTCACTAAACCACTTTATTGTTGTCCATGGCTAATATAGTAGTTTACGTAACTAAAATCTTCTCATTTAGAGCCAGCTGTGTGAAGCTCTGGAGGCACAGAGCATTTTATCATATTGTACTCAAAACAAACATCAGTGTTGGGTCTGATGCACCACAGCGGGCACTTTCTAGCCAAATCCACTCAACTTTCATCTTGAAAAAAAGACTATGAAGTCATTATAGCCTGCACAAAATGTCATCTGTACTGCATGTGTCAGCTGCATTAGACTAGTTTCAACCAAGTATCCTCTTTGTACACACCTCCTCCTTGCCATCCATTCCAGGTAGACACATTTCCTCCTCCTCTTCATCCTCAGAGTCTTCCTCTCCCTCATCTGTATCCTCCTCTTCTTCCAGCTCACTGCTGTCACCCTCCTCTTCTTCGCTGCCATCCTTAAAAAACAGCCAACACATTACACATCTTTTCAAAGTCACAGAGTGAGTGGATGGTTTATTCTGGTCGCCTGTTCTCACTTCTTCATCACTGCCCTCCTCCTCTTCTCCCTCAGACTCCTCGCTGTCGTCAAAGAACCTGGATTTGTTATCTCCTGCAGCTTTGGAGGACAATGAGGAGCAGGAGGGACCTGCATCTCCTTCGGCCTTACCGGCTTTTTCTTCTCCGTTGGAGCTTCCTGACCCTCCACAGTCAGCTGCTGAAGTGATGTTAAAGAGGACCAGAGAGCAAAAACAAGTGGAGAGGAGAGGAGAGGATGTTTGATTGAAGATTTTTTCATGTCATCGCTTTGCAGACAAAAATATATACGTGTTAAAGACTGCTGAATCTCACCTGTGCTGCTGCCTTCACCTCCTCCTGTTCTCCGACAGGCTCGCAGCTTAGACCCGCATGCCGCTCCTTCACCTGCCTTTGCCTTCCCATTGCTCTCCTCTTCCACCTCTCCATTTAACCCCTCCTTCTGCTCTTCCCCAGCTTTGTCTCCTGAGGCCTCTGGGTTTGAGCAGGATGCCTTTTTAGCAGCCGCACTAAGAACAAAACATAAAGAAGAATGAAATGTGGATTACTCAGTCCCCAAAGTATTCCTCTGTCATTTGAAATATTATAAACATGAAGTACTTGCGCCCCCTTTTTTTCCCCCTTTCTCTCTCTAAAAAAAAAAAAAAAGCGCCATGCAATGCTATCATTACTTCCTTAATGATAGCCGTTGAAACAGGTTGCTGAGGCAGGGCATCAACCAGCAAGGTGATTCATTTCATGTGTAGAACAATGGGTGTCAGTTATGGTGAGAAGGGCAGGACTGTGAAAAATTTGTGATGACTACCGCGGATACATTGCTTTCCAATAAACACTGCCAGGAAGTCGAGTTACTATTTCATTTCTCAAAACAGTTCTTCATTGCCACATTATATCCATTCTTGTATGAAAGAAGTCCCCTAAACTACCTGATGGCAGCTGCGTGCTTGACAGCGTTGCGGTTTTGGCCGTAGCGTACCAGCAGCTCTTCGATGGTCATCGTAGCTTCCTCATGAAGCAAAGCTGCCTCCTCAGTCTCCACTGAAAAGAGGACAGAAACATGGAATCATTGAGAAGATGTCATTATTAAGATTTGACATAATGGTTTGTAATCTATGTTTTAATCTTTCCTAGTTTATTCAGGGTTGCCATCTCATCGGCTTATATTATTTATTTACCTAAAAAGCAGTGGTTTATTATAAATGCAATTAGAATTTCAAGCACTTTATTGAAAATCAAAACATTTTTCAAACCTTTAAAAACAACACATTAAAATTCAAGAGTTTTCTGGACAGAACACCGTACAAACCCTGTATGGACGATGCTCTGTTACATTTGACATGACTGAGCTTTGTTATTTACCACCCATCATATTGTTCAGGGTGTACTCACAATCGTCCTCCTCTGCCACCTTTTCAGTGGGCGGCTCCTCAGTGGGCCGTCCAGCGATCTGGACCAGCTCCTTGATGACTTCCTCTGTCGTCATTCTGCTGTCGATGGCCAAGAAGGCGTCTTCCAGTGCCTAAAAACAATATGGCAAGTCAGGATAAGTCAAGCAACACAGTGCAACACTGGCTTCAAGATTAAGGGGATTCATGTTTTGAATGTGTCAGGACTGTGGCAGAGAAGAAAAGTGGTAACCAAACTCTTGTAATGTCTCTGATGCCACCTCACATTTGTAACTGTGCCACAATCAAGCAGCACTCCTCTGGTCATAAAGATCTCTATCAAACTTGATTAAGAAAGGTCACACTGTGGCTTCTGTGGCTTCTTACCTTTTGCAGTTTGCCGTCTTTGTAGGTCTTCTGCTCCTTGATGATGTCAGGAAGGTACTTTGAACAGTAGAGAGCGACTTCTTCGCCTAAATGGGACAGCAGGGTATATAAATTCTTATGACAGGTGTGAGCACACGCAGCACTAGGAGAGGTGTGTAAAATAAACAAAACGAGGAAACCCATGGGAGCACAGTACTGGAAGTGTAGGATTCCAAAAATCAAAAAGGGAAATGTTGTTTGTGCCTCTGGTTGCTGTTTGTGATGTGGTCAGTGTATGTTGTGTACTGTCAATGTAAGATAAAGACTTGGATAAGTTACTAAATACTATTAAGTCAAAAACACAAGTGGCAAGTGTATCCTGCAAAATGACACGATCACAAGACTGTGTGTGTGTGTGTGTGTGTGTTACCTCCATGTCCATCATACACTGCAAACATGGCTGTCTCCTCATCAAACTCTGGGATACAATTGTGAGCATCCTGTGACACAACACACAAAAAAGTACACATTAACATGACATATGAGACCACTACACACAATTTTCACTGATTGCATATAATTTATTTATTTGTCAGGGCTTTAGGGGCTTTAGAATAAGCTTTATTGTCCCAGAGGGGAAATGTCTCTTGGGCACAATCCTACAGCCTACTCCTTCACATTGAAGGCATCACAAAAACATACAAAACACATTTAACACTGACAACATGGCGGCTTAAGAAGAAACTCTAAAAATGAAAATGAAAAAGTGGTTTCATTGTGGAAGTCTCTGTCCTCCGACTGTATATGCCCCTAACATGCATTTTACCTGAATTACTCAGCTGCATGAATTTACCAGCCAATATTATCCACGAATTCTTGTGAATTATTGCTGGTTAAACCTGTAAACTTTCATTTTCTAGTGCAGCCCTGTGAGTAGTACATTGATTAAATAAATTAACTTGTATTTTCCTGATACATGAGTCAAATCAGATCTCCAAATGCTGTGAGCTGCAGCTTCTTCATGCTTAAAAAAACAAAAACAGAACAAAAAAACACCTCCGATGATGAACGTATAGATCTCATCCTCCCCCTGCAGCTGATGCTAAGCTACTTTAGGAGTGTGACGAACTTTCCATGTACTCTGGACAGACGCCAAACACACACGCAGAGAAAAGCCTTTCCTTTCACCCCGCCATGTACAACTCAAAGACACATTTTCTCCTCTTTAGAGACTCATCGTTCACCTCCATGGAGACACGCCAGCCCTGCATAGCAGAGAAGCCGTAGCTCATGTTGCTGTTGCCGCCATCGGAGGAGATCTTGGTCGTGTTGGGTTGCGACAGATAAGCCCCCATGGTTGTCCGTTTCTGTGGGTTTACACCTGGAGAGAATGGGGGAGGAGAGAGGAGGCGGGCAGCCCGCTTTAAGCTTCACACAAAACACACAGACATTTAACCCAGCGGGTATAATTCACTGCGTTTACCAGCTTGGCTAGCAACGGTTGCTAGCTGGCTAACGTTAGCAACAGCACAACAAAAAGTGGACGCGTCGCCGAGCTAACATGCTAAGAGCAGCAGAAACCCGGCTAAACTTCACACCGTCACCTCTGACCCCCCCAGACAGGAAAGAGCCTGCGCAGCTTGACTAGAGCCCGCCCGCTCAACGCCGGAGGGTCGTTTACCTGTTGTGGCAGAGCAGGATGAGTTTATTATAATCGGGCCCCAAAAATGAGAGAGATTGACATATGAGAGATCCGCACGTGTGGAGGCAAAGAGCCGCTATCAACAGAGAGACGGAGAGAAGGAAGAGAGCCACTGCGCATGTCCCTTTCCTTCAGCCCAGGGGGCGTGGCCGACACGTACGACATACGTCACAATGTCACGTTTTTTATTTTTATTTCATTTCGTTTAATTTATTTTTAATTAATACAGACGCACTTTATGGATCAGACAGTGAATAATCCCAACAGTAATGTATGACATATATACAAGAAATAATTAAATGAGAAGGCCCCTTCTGCCAATGTGATGAAAAAAGATCCCTTAAGTCATTCTGATGAAAAACTCTCTCAAAATAATGCCTTATGTTAGCCTGATTATTTTGAGAGATCTCATTTTATATGCAGGCTGAACACTGCAGTGCTCTCCATGGTTGAAAGTTTCAATTCTGGCCAGATTATTGTGGTATTCTGTTTTAGCTGCTCACCTTATGCAGAATCTCTTTGGAAAGAAATGACAACAATCTGAAATTAGGATTTGTTATAAACAATTCGAGTTCAACAATTTTGTTTAAAAAAGCAAAAATATATTTAATTAACTTACAATTAATACTGGAAAAATACCATATCCACAAATCTGACTATGAAAATTATTATTACTATTACTACTACTCATTACTTAGATATGTATAATATTTTGTTTCAGTAATCTTAGAGAACCTAATCTAGTATAATAAATAAATACAAACAATATGGTCTGATATTTGATATTCTTGATCTTTTCATTTGTTTTATCGCCATGATAGTGTTGTTGTGAGCAGTAGCGGACACCCTCCACACGGCGGCAGCAGCGCGCCGTGTTGCTGTTTGTCAGGCGGCAGAATCAGCGGGAGAAGAAGGAGCGCGGTAAAGCGTCACTGGTTCAACATGGCGCGGGAAGAAACAGAGCAGCTTCATATGGAGGCGGACAGTCTCTCTCCGTCGAAATTAAAACTGTACGAGACTCAGTTTTTCGGCTTCACCCCGCAGACTTGCATGTTGCGGGTGTACAGCGCCTTCCAGGACTGCCTGTCCGACATCTTACCGGTGGTGGAGCAGGTGTGTGTGCGGCAGCTGAGCCGAGGTGAGCCGGCCGGGCAGGAAGAGCTGCTCCGGGCCCGGGCCAGGGACTGCAGCCGGCGGCTCCAGCAGCTCCTCGACGGCCGCTTCAAGCAGCTGTCGGGCCGGATGGAGGCGCTGCTGTTGACCCGCTGTTTCTCCGTGCCGCCAAACGTGCTGCTGCCAGAGGACAAGAGCCACAACAACCATCCCCAAGACCTCCAGGTGGGTGAGGAGTGTTCACATGATGGTGGAGGAAACTTAAAAAAAAACATTATGAGCTTATAAACACTTTGATACCATAGCTTGTTCCCCCTCTGTTCATCCATTAATGCTGTGAACTCTCAGATTAATGCTTCATCTCTGTAATGTTGTGATAGATAATATTCCTCTACTATTAAACACCTCTACACACTTACACACCTGTGTGTTACAGTCATGTGGTGCTGCAACGATTAGTTGATTAGTCTATAAGTTTGCAGATATTAAATTAACTGCTCTATTTTCATATACAATATTTTCAGGTTTTTTTTAGTTCTCTGTGACCATGAACTGATTAACTTCGATTTATGGACAAAACAAGATGTTTCACATCATCTGAGGCTTTGTGAAACAGTGATCAACATTTTATGGACTGTATAACTAATCAATTCATCTACACTTCTTTATATTACTGTACATATTCTGTTTATTCTATTTTGTTATGTTGTGTTCTCTATATCAGAGCAACTGGGACACCAAATTACTCGCTGGGATAAATAAAGTATTCTGATTCTGATATTAAAGCCTGATTTATACTTTTTTTTTTTTTTAGCTCTTCACAGATATATCTTACCGCTTATTTATAGTTTAACTTCTTTGTGTACTTCCCCTCTGTATATATGTCATACTTATAGGTAACAAGACATTAAAGTGTCAGAAGTCACAAAACACCAAACAGGTTTGAGGTTATTTAGAAAGAGTGACACCATCTTATGGTTTGTCCACCAGAGAGCTCTGACGAGTTTGTCACCTGTTAACTGTTCCTCTCTGTACATATCCTGGTCACATAACAAACCAATTGTGAAGGAGCAATTTAAAAAAAGCTTTTTCATATTTTGTTTATATAAAGAATAACTGTCAGCTTAAATACTGGCATTTGTATTGCCTGCAAAGATCATCTATTGACTGAACTGAAGTGATAAATAGAGCCACACGGGACACTGACACAGATATTATAGCCTTATTTTAGCTTTTAAAAGATGTATATATCACTGTCAGTGAATATGTTGGGGGATAAGAAACAAGAACAAAATCCCAAGTAATATTTATTGTGATTGGTTGATTCAGAATATTTGATCCTGTGTTTGACAAAATCTAAACTCAATTTTCATCCACTCATGTTTAATATCTACATGTCACTATGTCTGCTGTTGAGAATAGGATGTGAACTAATGTATCTCTGTGACTTGACCGTGGTCCTGCTCTGTCCAGGAGGTGCTGAAGCTGGAGTCGTCAATTGCTGACCTCCAGAGATCCTACGAAGCAGAAGTCTGTGCCCGACAGGCCCTGCTGGCCGAGCTGGAGGAGCAGAGGGAGGTGCAGAAGCAGCTGGACGAGATCCTGACGTGGGTCAGAGAGCTGCAGGCTGCCTGGGTGAAGGAAGGAAACGGCAGCTTCAATGAAAGTTTCCAGCTGGTGATGGAGTCTGTAAAGAAACTTCAGGAGGCCGTCAGGGAGGTCTGCATCAAGGCGCCTCATGGAGCTGCACTCAAATGTTTATAATTTTGTAAACAGACATTTTCCAAAACCTTTTGTAGTCTTTTCTGCTTTGACTGTATCTGATAGAGATACAGTGACTGAAAAGACCCAGCAAGGCTGACATGAAGCAGGTTCACTGAATATGTAGTGATTTGTCATCTGGTTTGTAGATAATAAATCACCAGTGAATTAATGCTCTAACACATGTAAATATTGTAACACAGCAAAAATCGCAGTTCCTCACGCTTCTGTTGATACTTTTAGCCACATTAAAAAGCTGTTTTTTCTGTCTTTTTTTTTAAAGGTCTTTAACTAATTTTGATGAAAAATGATGCCAGAACATTTGCCTTAAGTATCTATCATAAGTTAATCCCAATAAAGCTTAGTTACCTTTGAAAAGATGTAACATCGACTAACATTTGTCTAGTTTACCTTTGTCAGCTTATTCTTAACACTAAGGTTTTTCCTGTTTTCAAGCTTGTCTTACCCTCAACTTCACAGCCTCAGAAACTCAGCTCTGTTTTTTTTTTTTTTACACCTCTTTATTTCCCTTACTTAATTTGTACCTTGAAGGTGGTAGTATTTGTTTAATTGTCCTTTCACTGGATTGTTAAGTTGTTAATGATACTGTCCACCCTCTCTTGAGCTACAGTGTTGAGATGCAGAGATACCCAGCAGAGGGCGCTCTCTGCATATTATTGTCACTCTCAGTCCAATCTAGAAACACTTAGTCATTTCAACAGCTATAATCAGATAAACTAGTTTACTGCTCAGACAATGCCATACATTTTGCAAAATTAGTTTGGGGTTTGAAATAAAGAGAAACACCATTGTGTTGTTACATAACCAAAAATTATCATTAATATCTGACATGTCTGACAAGTATTCAACACAGATGTATCAACAGTGACCTGAAGCGATATCACCAACATGGAACTGTCAGAATAATAAAAACAAATGAACAAACAAAGCACATACAGTGACGTTTTACAGGTGTAAATAATGAAATGAAGGATGGCTGAATTTCATTCAGTTTAAGTGTGCTGGTTTTATTTACTTATTTTATTTACTGAGACACTTGAATAGAACAGAGTCATCGTTAATGTTAGCAACACGTGTGATTTTCCTACAGTGACTGAATGCTGTAAAAAAAAACCTTATCAGCTGTTCATTGATGACAGGCGCAGGTTTGAGAGGTTTCTAAAGACATTTTGAATTATTTTAACACTAAATTGTATTACTCATAATTTGTATTTGACTTCAGTAAAAAATAGTTATCTTTATGTCAATCCCTATAATTTAACTGCTTTCATGAATAATGCTGTCTCAGGGTTTTTAATGGCTGCACAGGTTAGACCGCTGGGGGGCGCTAGTGTTTAAACAGTTTCTTTAATTCGTCTGTGCAAAATGATGTTTCTCACCAGCTGATCACAGCAGTATCAAAATGCATCTTTTATATCTTCTTACTAATATATTTTAATGCTGATACTGAAGATAAACTGCAGCAAAAAGACAGCCTGCTGTGATAAATGCAGAGCAACATCTCCAGACTCAATAATAATGTGCCAGAGACAATAATTTATTTTTACTGATGAATTATTAGTTCACTTTCAGCTTCCATCTGGGGTTAGACTTTGAAAAATAATTCAAAGCAGAGAAAATATTTTGAGGGTTTGGAGTTGATGCTGTTAAAGTCTCTGAACTCAATACTCTGTGGTTGAAGGAAATGTTTTGGTATCAGTCAACATGAATATATGTTTTCTCAGATAATCAGAAATAAGAAATGCAGGCATGATACTCATAGGAGATTCATAATTTGAATGTTCTTTTTAGCTAGCCGGAGACAGAACCTGATTTGTTATTGCTGATGTCAGATTTACAACAACAACAATAGCAAGAGAAAGTACATAAACAGCAACAAGAGGTGCAGTGTAAACAGTAAACATTTGTTTTAACATTCTTGTAATGTGTGTGTGTGTGTGTATCCCAGCCTGTTGTGACAGAAACGATCTGTCCAGATGTTGAGGTGTGAGAGCGAGTCATTGTTTCTGTTTGTGTGTACCACCTGTAAATGAATGATCTCACAGGCTGTAGCTGCATTTTGTGGGGGGCACGTTCTTTTGTCTCGCGGTAAAATGACAAAAAATGCCGGTGCAGAGCAAGGAATCAGACGTCACTTGTTAAACCATTTGCTTGAAAATCTCGCCTGTTTCAGAGTTTCCTGCTGTTTGAAAAGAGCAAAAAGGACAAGAACAGTAAATTCAGTGTTGTGAGAACAATGAGGTAGAAATATCATATTTCTTCGTTTTCTTTTGGTTTGGCCATATTAACTAAAACTCCAATCCAGAAGCACAGGTCAGCAGTTTTTATGACAGAGCTCTTTTTACACAGAAAGCTTTCAAACAGTCTCTGGTTATATGGTGTTTTTCACAATAAGGAGCATTGAGAGGACTTTTAAAAAACAATTTAGATAATTGATCTTTGATTGTTGTGTGGTGAGACGCTGTAGACTTTCCAAATCTCTGCATGTACAAATCTATTGCCTCAGAATGCGAAGGAAACATAACCTGTATCTGTTATTTTTAGACCATAGTATTGTGTAAAACAACAATAAAGACTGGTACTTGATAGTTTTATCCCAAAGTAGATTTGGGGGGGAATCCACTGTATTCTGACATTCACCTCCCCCACCTTACTGATTTCTGATCTTTTAACATTCACATGTAGCAGTGGGATCAGTGGAGTTGGTGTAAATTGGAGAATGGTGGAAAGTTATTCTCTCTTCAGATTTGGGGCCTGTTTGCTGTTTACTTAAATTCATTTGATGAGGACAAAAAAGAGAAAAGAAGAGATTACATCATGTTTTCTCTGCTAACAGCAAGTTTCTCTGAATATCATAATCTGCTGTCTCGTGTCACGTTTCCAGGAGTTACACCATGAAGATTATTCTGTTGCCTTCATTGCGGATATTTGGCACAAAAACCTCTTGTCATTTTCTGCCCTGAACCTCCTCCTAAGTAACAAGGTGTGTGAACACAGCTGTCCTCTGGTTTTATCTCCGTTTGTTAAACTGCAATAAATTTTAAACTCTGTCCCCCTGGTGTGTGTCTATAATACTGTCTACAGCCAATAAGTGATGTTGTCAAACGGCACAGCTGTATGCAGCTGTCTGCTAGCTACTCATAGAGCTGCACATGGTCTATGCACATGTCTGGATCCTGCTGGCAGAGTGCAAATAAAGTAGAAAGAAAAAAAAGCATCTAATTACAAAGACAGAGAGCCACACAAGTGCCTGTGAGTGAGAGTGAAAAAAAAGTGAAAGTGTTTGTATTTGAGGGGAGGGGAGACAAAACAGAGACAGAAGGTCGAGGAGGAAAGTGTCTTCATCTTAGCCGGGTCCCAAACTTTCACACTGTCATCCTAAACAGCTTTGGCACTGAGACTTGATGTGGACGCTGTTTACATATAAAAACCACGTGTCACACATTTTCAGGTCACTGTTGGCACTGAAACGCTTAAGCAAAAGGATAAATGTCTTTTTCTTCCTCTTTCACTCTGCAACCAACAAAACTTCACATCACAGCAAACATCTTATGAAGACAGCAGCTGAAACTTCTGTCCTCTCATGTTTCCATTGTCATCTTTACTCTGATAGTGGCTAAATTGCTACTTTACAATAACAGTAAAAGTCGCTGAAGGAATAAACATAAACACGAGTTAAAAATAAAACCTGTGTTGTGTGAGCAGCTATAATATAAAATATATCTTAACTTTACTGCCACACACTCCCTGACCAGATGTAAGGCCTCAGGCTGCTTCTGTCAAAAAAAACTCACTCAACATCCACTTACATGCTTTTTCCAGGGTTTTTAAATGCATCTCAGGGTGTTTCTCAGTGGATGGAGTTTGTTCAGTTGTCACTCTGAGATCTAAATATGGAACTTTGTTCAACTTTAAATAAACTAAATAGTTTATATAATCGTTTTCCAAAAGTTCAGTTTTTCCATCAAACTGAAAAAATCTGAGCCGGCACTTTCAGTTTTTGTTCACCCTGGAGACGCTTTCTTAAGGATGCTCTGTGGGAATCTTTAAACAAAAGAAGTTTTTTGTCACATTCACTCTCTTCTTCTTACCAAAACACATGTGTGTGTGTGAGGTCTAACAAATGTGTTGAATATTTTTCTTTCCTCAAAAAACATCTGCAACATTGATTTTTTTAAGTACTTTAATTCCCACGCTGTTTATGTCCACGTTAACTGGCTAGCAGTCTTCTTGCTTACTACCTTTGTGGGCATCTCCTCTGTGTGAGTTACCACCATCGGCTGGTCTGAAAGTGGCAGCAGGAATGTGAACTAGGTTACTCACGCAACCACATGTGTGTCCTCATGCGCAATACAAACTAAATCTGAGCCCACTCATACAAACATTGCTTCACAGCACTACTAGTGGTGAAAACCTTTTCAGAGTATCTTTAAAGCTCAGTTCTAAGTGTGAAAAACGTATTGAGGATTGAAAGCAAAAATGGAGAGAAAAATATGCTTTTTAGATTTAAGCAGCATGGTGCTGACAAAGTGTGAGCTGCTGTGTATGTTTGCGTGAATGTGTTGACGTTTAAATGGTGCGTATGTGTGTGAGAGTGAGTAGCGTTTGTAACAGTGCATGTATTATTCCTTAGTGTGTGTGTATGTGTCTGTGTGAGCTCGTGTGTGTGTACCTGTTGGGTTTTGTAACTGTACAGATCTGTGTGGTGTGTGAGCGTGTGAACCTATATGTGTGTGTGTGAGTGAAGACAGCATATGGACAGTGCCCTCCCTTCCTGTTAGGAGGGGAACAACGTGGCACTCTGTGAACCACAGTTTGACCTCCGACCTCTTAGGATCACACACACAAAGCCCCCCCTCCAACACACACACACACACACAAACCCAGATACCTACACTCACATACGCAGATATACATCCACAGTCAGCCAGCTGTCCTCACTGACGGACTGTCCCACACAGAGGAGAGATTAGAGTGACAGTCGGGCGGGCAGACAGGATTGTTTTGTCAGGCTGTGAGAGCAAGTCTGGAATTCACTCGGACCTTTTTAAACCCGCGTGTCACCCAGCAGGGAAAAACAACACACAGCAGCAGACCCTCTTTTCCCATTTCAAGACTTTCTCCCAACTGTAGGTCACTGTGACGTCATCAATTAGGAGAAAAGAAACTCTCCTCAGAACAAACCACAATACAGCCACTTTTTCTTACATTGGTCTCCCTCACGCTTTTCTTCTGCTAAAGTTCGGTGTTAACCCCCATTAGGGATGTTTCCTGAGGGTGTGATGACACTATGTAATCAATGTATCCTCTTATAACTTCAGAACTTTAGATAAACAGTGTTCATAACCCAAAATGTTGTTTATGTTGCTCTCATGAAAGAATTATTTTCTTCTGCCGACACACACTGCGCTATGTAATCATCTGTCACTGTTTTTTTCTGAGTCGAGTTTGGTAGTGATCCTGCATTTGCACTGTCAGAAATAAGACAAGCTGTAGAAGCAGTAGTAATGACCTCAATAGAGCTGCAAGAATTCATCAAGTTGTTGTGAACTATTAAATGAATTGCCAGATATTCTGGTAATCGATTAATTGTTTTGAGGTTGTTGGGTTTTTTTTTTAGAAAAAGTGTCCTAATTTTCACATTTCAGCTTCACAGACGTGAATATTTTCAGGTTTCTTATGTCCCGTGTGTCAGTAAACTGAATATCTTTGGACTGTAGACAAAAGAAAATGAGATTTAAGGCCTCAACTTTGACTTTAGAAAATAGTTATCAAGATTTTTCACCATTTTCTAACCATTTCTGGACCAAACAACTAATCAATTGATCAAGAAAATGATAGAGAGATTAATCAATAACAAAATTAATTGTTAGTTGTGGCCTTAGACTTCAAATCACATTTCTGCACGTTTACCTATAAGTCAACTTTTTCACCTCACCCCAAAATTAACTTTAGCCTTTTGTTGAATTTCTTTTTTTGTTTACACAGGCAAAATGCATGTGAAATCTTTCTATATGTGAAAATGTATCCTCCATCACTAACACTTGTTTGACCCAATGCAACAGCCACAATATATTCCACACTCTCTGAATTCTTTGAAAGAACCATCAACATAAAAGATTGTACAACAAACCCAGCTTCTTCTAGCAAACATTAACTTTTCCTGGGCATGTGCAGGAGGACACATCAGCCAGTAGCTTTGTACAAAGTCAGATAAGTGACTTTCTGCTATTTCGGTGGCATTGTTTGTTGTTGACAGGACAAACATGAAAGAAAAAAAAACCTGACTGTGCCAGCGAGTCAGGATGCTTAAAAACAGGTCAAACGCCTGTGATCATATGACCGTCAAACCTCAGCATTTTTCTAAAACCCCTTTTACTTTGCCACAGTGCAGCAACAGACCACCGTTTCCAAGTTCATCCACTTTGAAGGGAATGAAACATCTATTTCTGGTGAAAACACCAGCTTAATGAGGACATAAAAGTCATTTTTAACATCTCAGATTTAGCCACGTTGTTGAGGAAATAGCTGTTCTTGGATTGGCTGAGGATCGGCTTTCTGCAATATACCTCAAAGTGCGGCGCTCGCACTGCATGCCGCACAATGACTCTGCTGTCAGACGCTGTGGCCTTTGGTTTCTCAGTGGTTATATAATGCCTTGCTCAGCGGCACCTGGACGGTAGATGTTGAGAGAGCACTGCTGAGGAATCTGAAACTTTTTGGTTACAATCAAGCCAACCACAGCTGCACCACACACCCACAGCATACAGGGTCTCCCACTCTTTCTTTAATTGCACCACTGCACTGCAACTAAATACACCATAATTATATTTGGCGTACAGAATGTCAACTGAACATCAAGTTATTTATGCTTATTAAATTATTTTTTTATTCCAAAGTTTAAAAATGTAGGCAAACTTTTATAAGCCCTAAAACCACAAAACATATTAAGCTGTAAATATTCCAGTTTAAAAGAATCAGCTGAACAATATGTGTGAATATGAATTTTCCTTGTAACACCTGAATATATTCAACATTCCCTGACACCCAGATGTCACACCCCCTCCCTAACAGTCTATTTGATCTTCTAAAGGTCTTTTCAGTGAATAACAGCTAAAAGTACAGGACAAGGAGAAAGGAAAGACAGGAAGAAAAGAGCAGAGAGAGAGCAGAGAAGATGAGAAAAGGAAAGAGGTGATGAGGTGAGAGGAGAGAGAAAAAGGAGCAGAGCAGCAGCTGGCAGGTGTCAGGAGTCACAAAGGACCATCTGTCCATCGAGTGCCATCTCCGTGCGCGCACACACACACACACACGCTACACACACACACTTACACTAAACGTTCTTCCTCACAAAAACATGCATCGATAGAGCTGCTCATTTCTCCTCATCTGTTTTCATCTCAGCTGAAAAATTCTAGTTTATTTTCAGAGTTTACTGGCTGAGTCAGTGTTAGTTGGCTGTTTACAGTAAAATAGATGCTTTGAGTTCCAGTCTAACTTTTGGCTTTAACTTCATAGATCTCCACCCTGACACTGGAGCAGAGGCAGACTTTAGACTTGTCTTTAGAGACGGAGTGATGATGGGGAGCCCAGAGAAGCCATGATAGTGACAAAACAGAGGCAATGTGACCAAGGTGAAGGTGAACTCTGTGTGTGTGTGTGTGTGGTATTTTGCTGCTGCTCTGAACCCTGCAAACTCAACTTCCCCAGCTACTTACCATGACTGACAGACAGACACACACACACACACACACACACACACACACACTGTGCTGACACACACACACACACACACACACACACCTCACCGCTGACCTTTCACCTCCGATAATCTCTCTCATGGGAGTTTTTAAGAGTGTGAGGATGACACATGTTCAAATATGCTGCAACTACTATCTCAACTCTGAGCTGACAGCAGAGTGTGAGAGCGAGGGGGTGAGCGAGTGGACATAAACGTCTTTTCATCAGCACTTTAGCTCACAGTGAAGTAACTCCACAGATAAAATAACTACACAACATGGACAGTAGAATGAAGACACCTGTACAGACTGTGAAATCATCTTATACAAAAAAGGGCTTTAATCTGCTGCCATTACAGCTTCCGTCAGCTGGTTTTAGGCTTTCCAGAGGATTTCTGAACCAGGCTGCAGGGATTTCTTCCAATCAGACACGAGAGCTTTAGTGAGGTCCAACAGCACAGTCAACATTGCAGTTCATCCCCAACATGTTTGATGGGGTTAGTCAGGTTCCTCTGCACCAAACTGAGAGGACTCTCTTATTATGAACAAGGCCATCATCACATATGTTTGCAATCTATCTGTAACGTTGAAATTTAGATTTTTCATATTGTAATTTCACTACTGTTATTTTGGGGGTGATTTTCCTGAACTGTGGGTCTGTAAAGTGAGAAGGTGTTGTGTGTTGTATAGATTGTAAATAGCCCCTTCAGGGCAAATATGTGATTTGAGTGGTCTATCTAAATAAAACTGACTCGACTTGACGGCCTTACCAAAGCTGTTGCCACAACGTTGGAAGCACAGTATTAAAGATCTAACGGAACAAGTGTGTGAACAGGGTTGTCTACATACTTTTGACCAGATAATGCACTGTTAAAGTGCCAGGGTCAGCACTTCATCAGTACAATAACATGATTTCCTCCTCACTCTCTTGTATGACCTCTGTAGATTTTGATGATCATTATTTGCAGCTGAGTGCTAATCCATCTGGAGTCACCCAGGACAGCATCATTTGTAATTTATGTGTTATAAATCAGCCATATACACACCTGCTTCAGCACGACGGAGTGGTGTGTGTTTAAGGACACAGACATAAACACATACACGGACGCGGTCATTGGATACATCGGAAAATGCATCGATGACGTCGTACCGAGGATTACTGTGCGGACATTCCCCAATCAGAAGCCCTGGGTTAATGGAGAAGTCCGTGCCAAACTTAAAGCACGGACAGACGCCTACAACTCAGGTGATTTGGAGGAGTACAGGAAGTCCAGGTACATGCTCCGGAGAGCCATCAGCAGCGCAAAGAGACAGTACAGGGACAAAGTGGAGTCTCATTACAAGGGCTCCAAAACCAGGAGCATGTGGGCTGGATTAAAAACTCTAACAGACTACAAAAAGAAGATCAGCAGTGCTGAGGTGATGTCTGCATCTCTGCCTGATGAGCTGAACACTTTTTATGCATTGCCGCTTTGAGAGCACCTCTCCAGCTGTGGAGGTGCAAAAGGCTCAGGAGGACCACTGCCCACCTGTGATATCCAGGGCAGACGTGTGCAGAACTCTAAAACGGATTGAACACACGTAAGGCTCCTGGACCTGACGGCATCCCCGGCCGAGCTCTCAAGGTGTGTGCAGATCAGCTGGCAGACGTCTTTGCAGACATTTTCAACGTGTCACTGCTCCAGTCTGTAGTCCCCACATGCTTCAAAGGAGACCACCATTGTCCCTGTCCCCAAGAAAACCAAAATCCTCTCCCTGAATGACTACCGCCCAGTAGCACTCACCTCCACCATCATGAAGTGCTTTGAGCGGTTAGTCAAATCATTCATCACCTCTTCCATCCCGGACTCACTGGACCCACTTCAGTTTGCCTACAGGCCCAATAGGTCTACTGAAGATGCCATCGCCCTCACCCTCCACACTCTGCCCTCTCCCACCTGGACCAGAGGGACACATATGTGAGAATGCTGTTCATTGACTACAGTTCAGCATTCAACACCATCGTGCCCTCCAAGCTCGTCACCAAGCTCAGAGACCTCGGGCTCAACAGCGCCCTGTGTGATTGGATCCTGAACTTCCTGACGGGCAGACCCCAGGCTGTGCTGTGCGGATGGGCAGCACCACATCCTCCACCCTGACTCTGAACACCGGCGCCCCCCAGGGCTGTGTGCTCAGCCCTCTGCTGTACTCCCTGTTCACGCATGACTGCGTGGCCACCCACAGCTCCAACACCATCATCAAATTTGCTGACGACACGACCGTCATTGGCCTGATCACCGGCGACGATGAGACGGCCTACAGAGAGGAGGTCAGAGCCCTGACATCTTGGTGCCAGGACAACAACCTCCATCTCAACATCAGCAAAACTAAGGAGCTGATCGTGGACTTCAGGAGGAGGCAGAGAGAGGAACACGCCCCCCTCTCCATCAACGGGACTACGGTGGAGAGAGTCAACAGCTTCAGGTTCCTCGGGGTTCACATCAGCGAGGACCTCACCTGGACTCATCACACTGACTTTATCACAAAGTCAGCCAGACAGCGGCTCTTCTTCCTCCGCAGGCTGCGGAGGCTCAACATGGACTCCAGGATACTCTGCAGCTTCTACAGGTGCACCATAGAGAGGATCCTGACTGGCTGCATCACCGCCTGGTACAGCAGCTGCACCGCCCTCAACCGTAAGGCTCTACAGAGGGTGGTGAAAGCTGCTCAGCACATCACCAGGACGGAGCTGCCATCCATGGAGGACCTCTACACCCAGCGGTGTAGGAAGAAGGCCACCAAAATCATTAAGGACCCCAGTCACCCCACCCCAGCTACAAACTGTTCTGCCTGCTGCCGTTGCCTGGCCGATTCACGGTTCCAGCAGCATTCGAGCCCGAACCACCAGGCTCAGGGAAGCTTCATACCGCAGGCCATAAGATTTTAAACTCTGTCCACAACACCACCACTTCTTAATAACCCACCACCTCTGCTGTGTATACTCTCTATTGTATATATATATCTAACTTACATTTACAGTTTATATTTATTGCATAACTTATATTTTAAGGTCTTTACTTATTTTATTACTCTTAGTTTATTATTTATGTTTAAATTTTATTTTATTTGTTATTTTATTTTCTAAATTATCTTTTTGCTTTTCTTGTTTCTTGTTTCTTTAGCATTGTTAGGAGAGCCTGGGACTTAAGAATTTCATTACCAATGATTGCTGATGTAATTGTTGTGTAATGACAATAAATTCTTGAATCTTGACTCTTGAATCTTGAACTGGCGCACACAGAAAACCTTCTCAACTAGTCTAAAGAGCAGCGTCTGCTGAACAACATTGGAAATCTGTTGTTTTTTTAGGGTCAGATGTCATCTAGCTCTCTCTCACACCTACTAACACACTCTCTCACTCTCTCCCTTCTTCCTTAAAACAACTCTCCATTTCATTCTCCCTCTCCTCCCACCCCTCATCCCCCCATCCTCTCGTCTTCCTTCCCCATCCAGCAGACAGAGGGCGGATGCTGGCAAACACTTCCTCTCTCCACGAAGTTACTTCCTGTCTCTGGGAATCCATTTCCTGTTCACTGCTACTACAAGAGCACTAAGAGCATTCCTCAGGAGTCTCTCTATCACACACACACACACACACTCTACTACATGCATGCATGTGTACATTCATTTAATGACTGTGCTACAGACAGGCTGACTTATAGTACACATTGTGTGTGTGCGTGATATGTTTTCCTTTGACTCTGGGTCGTTAGTGTGTGTTGGCTCAGCAGTGCTGTCCTTAAAGTTAAACAAATCACCTCATGGACCCATCATTCATAAAGAGCTTTCTTATATTTTCAGCATGTAGGTTAACATTTAGACGGTGTTGAGGTGACAAAGAGCTGACTGGGACTATAAAGGGGGATTAGACGGTCAGATCATCACTTCATCTGATGCTCTGGAGGTAATTGGGCCAGAGAGACTCTCCATTGCTCATGTTTGAGTGTTTGAGGAAACGTATTCTCTGGTTTAAAGAAAGGGTGAATTAGAAAAGAAATTGAATGAAAAGAATGAGTGAGGATGAAGACAGAAAGACTGAAAAATAAAAAAGGGTCTTGGCAGGAAACAGGCACGGTTTCCTGTGGTGTTAACACACAGACACACACACACACACACACATACCATCTTGTTTCTAATCAGTGGCAGTATTATCTGGCCATACAGGGGGGAAGTGTTTATATTTGTATAATAGGTTGGACCGCCACACACTGCTGGAAGTGACACACACACACACACACACAGATACAAACATAATAAGCACAAATGTGTGCACACACATACATGCAGACACCAACTGCATCAAAGCTCTCAAACAGTGCAGTAAATGTAAAAATGGACAGTCTTCCTCACGCCATGCTTCTCTTAATCCTTCCATCTTATTCCCTGATTTCTCTGTTTCTTTTTCTTCTTCCAAGTCTTTCTCAGGTTCTCTCCACAATGATCCCCCTACCCGTCTTCTCCCTTTCCTCTCACTATCCATTAACACTAAAACAAACACACACACAAGTGCTGGGTTTATATTTTGGTGCCTTAAATCTGAATGTTCCACAGCTGCTCTTTAGTTTCACTAATAAGCTAAACAAATATTTAGGCTTTAAAGCTCAGCTGAAGTGTAGGGACAGATGGGGATGTGGAAACTTAAAGGCTCCAGAGTATACACACCGTACGGTGAATTAGGAGACATCTTGTGTTCTGTGTTTTATTTATCTTAAAACATGTCACAGTTGTAAACTATATACTCGTCAATACAACAGTATGAAGGAACATGGATTTGATAGTCCTTAAAGTTGTGTTTAACATTTTCATGTTTTGATTAATCACTAGTACACATTGAAAGAAACTTATATCAGAACTGTCATGATGTCATGACAGCTTGTAGAGATTTGCAGTAAACAGCAAACATGTGTTAACACACATCAGACACATATTAATAAACATGTTGATGTCAAATGTACAAATAACTGAATAACAACTAAACACACACACCTCCAAAACATCTTTAGTGGTAATTTGTTGTTTTGCTTGGAGACACAATACTTTAAGGAAGGACGACTGTACTCCATAATGAACAAGAACCGAATAAAGTGTCACTGAAGTAAAGTTTTGCAACTAACTAGTTCTTTACATTCTTAATGTTTGATGCAGATCTCGTGTCAGTGTAAACTTTTGCTTCATGGATCTCTTTAATTGCTGTGTCACAATAAAGACTGCGTTTGAATGTTTATCTAAGTAAAAACAACATAACAAACTTTGAAGGAGTAACACTGTGTGAACACATGACCGAGCCAAACTATTGTTTTAAAGTTTCACACGAAAAATAAAGTTGCATGCATGTAAGAAGGAAAATAAGTCGGTTTTTTTTAAGTGGGACAGCCTGTGCAAGTCAAAGCTCGTACAGGACATTGATTACATGTCAAAAATCTGTAAATCTGTTTAATTAATTAATTAATTAATATGATTTATATTACATCTAGGCTAATTGTAGAGCCATATAACTATACAGCGTCCTGCTTGTTATTAACAATTGTTATCTCAACATGCCATGGTCACATCCTGGATAGAGTTGACTGTATTAAATGTTTGCATGCTCCATGTGAGTAACACACCCTACAGGACGGTCTGTTTGGATTTTTTTTTTTTCAGATGTACGGCTGCTGGTGTGTTTGTTCATTGTTGGTGCAGCCTCCTCTCTCCCATCTGCCGCTACTCATTAGCATGGAAACAGGACCGGGAGCGTTTTCACACATACACACACTGGCCATTAATCAACAAGTCAGACCAGGGTCCATTCCCACACATACACACCACACAGATGAAAACAAAGAGCATACACATACAGACACAGCGCCTAATCACAGAAACATCCCGGAGCACACTTTAGCAGATCTCGACCACACCTCTCGTCTCAGTGGATCAGACCTGGCAATACCAAATTTTTGTCCATCAAATCTGGCAACCTAGTGACGTCTCAATTGCTTTTTTACTTTAAGTGATGGCTGTTCCCTCGTGGCACCATCAGCGAACACAAGGACACTTGTTCTCATCAGCTGTTCTGTCTTTTATATCTTCACGGGATGAATTGGCGAGTGCTATTGTGTGAATTTGTTATCTAATTTGTCTAGCCGCCATGAATGGCCACATTGAAGAGAAGAGTAGTATTCCCATGAAAAGACCACTTTGTGTAAAGGCAAACCATGTTGCAGACAGTGAAGACACTAAATCACCTCCATACTTCTCAGTACAAATTTGTTTAACATAAAAACAGGCTGTGCATTTAGCGCATTATGGGATGTCGTAAAAACATGAAATATGTGAAGAATGTATAAAAGCTTGAAAAATGCAACCAAAAGCTGAGTCTTGAAAATGGTTAAGTAGCAAAAACAAGATTAAATTAGAGATAACACATTTAAGTGGATCGGTTTCAATCCCAGGCACTGTATCATGCAGGAGCTCCAGAAACTGAGTTTTGACAGAGGCAGGAAGAGATGGAGCAGCTGCAGCCTGATCAAGAAGACATAAAAGCATAAAAAGCTTTCATTCTGGATAAACCCCTCTGTTGTAATAAGGCTGTATGAGTGTCCCTGCTTGCTGTGAAAACAGTAATGGTAAATTCGCTTTCACAGTCAACACGTGAACTTCAGTCTGATTCATGACTTTCGATTCATGTGAGCACAGATTCTCACTGCCAGCTTTCCGAGCCCAGTTTGCTGTATGAAACCAAACCTTGGTACATGCTTATTAGCTGACACTTCAACAGTTTAACCATTTCACACAGATCAACACAGAGGGAGCTCTGCAGGTGAGATAGTACAGGCAGGTGTGAGCCAGAGATGGTAAGAAAGGTTGTACTTGGTACATTTGAAAACAGATTTGTGTCAGAAAAGGGAACAAGACTATTAGGACTGCATTTCAATTCAGTTTCCTGTAGTTTATCAGCAGACTGATTTAAAGGCCCACTGGATTTAATTAACCCAGCTGTTCTGCAGGTGCCTGAGCTGAACAATATTGTTTTTTTTTTTTTTTACTGATGTTAGATTTATGTTTATTTTCGTACCAGAGCTGTGCCACGTAAGTCTCCCTGTTTGGCAAAATAATTATCCTCCAGTCAGCAGGTAGATGGTGTAGGTGTGATCCTTGGTGGCCAGATAAATATCCACTCTCTGGTCATCACCTCACAGGCTGAAGCTCTGCACATCCACGCCTGGTCCAAAGAAAATGTAGGCCACCCTGGTGTGAGGATACCTCAATGGCATTGTAACATTCACATAGTTAAAGTAAATTAAATAGTTAAAGTAAATAAAAAAGAAAGTTAAATTGAAGTTTTTTTTCTAGTATCCCAGGTCAGAATTTTGATTTGATCTTGAGTCTCATACTGCTACTCTGGCCTTATTCACAAAATGTAGACTCACTGCATGGGTCAGAGCTGCACAGTGTGAAAAAAGTTCATCAAACTCGAAGCTTCTGTGCAGAACCCGTCTTAACACACTTGTGTTGTGTGGCCAAACGTTGGTCCAACACACTGAACCTCATGTTGAATACACTAGTTTTAAAGGTACCAAATGTGTGAGTCTAAAACTGCAGGAAAATCACGCACAAGACATGCACAGGCTTCTACCTCATGGTTCAGTTCAGTTCAAAAACATGCTGCTTTGAGTTTGAATGTTTTAATCATTGTAAGCATCATACAGTCATACAGCTTCAATCAGGTGTTGCAATGTGCAGAAACAATTTATTAAAGTGTTGATACCACCTCCAGACAACAGAACTGCTTTAATGAATGCTCATTAGCAAAACACAACATTTACTCTTCCTCTAAGAAACACTCCCTCAGTTGGTGTTGCTTTAAAATCTCCCATAGGAGTTTGACATCTAGTCACTCTTAGTGTGTGATTCACATCACTTTTATAGTCATCAAACCCCTCATTAAGCTCTAGTATCCTGCAGTGAAGCATCATCACCATTAATTTGTACGTTTCTCTTCTCCTTTAATCAGACTTTGCCTTTAATTTGCTGACCGCTTGTTTTTGATATTGTCATATAGTGCAGCTATTGCGTTTTTCTTCACATGAAGGGACATTTATTTGGAAAAACTGCGCTTTGAGAGGGTTAAGGAGGCATTTTTGAGGAGATCACTGGGAACCTCGTGGTTGTGGGGCAGAGGCCTGATCCCGAAAGTGTTGGGAAATATCCCACACCACCACAACAGAGAGGCTGGACCACAATAGAAAAGTGCAAAGGTCTGACCGTCCTGCTGTGCTCTGGACATTTGAACAAAGCGTCGCTCTGTCAAAAGCAGGTAGAGCTGCTGTCTCCTCTTACCTGCTGAATACAAACCAACTCATCAGAGAGAGAGAGAGACAGGGAGAGAGACATCTGCTGTCTCTCTCTCTCTCCCCTCCTGTGTGTCCTCTATGGCAACATCTGCTTCTTCCACTGCTCTTTCCCATCATGCAGTGGGCGTGTCCTTTGTGTTGCACACCCCCCCCACACACACACTTTGGCTTCATTGTTCTAGCCAATCATTGTCCTCGCCAAGCTGTTCCCACGATGCACCAGTAATGACCAGAAGGCGCTGATGGGAGCTGCTGTCTCTGAAGGAATGACTTTGCCTTTACAACTGCTCTAACCCCCAGGGAGAAATGACAATAAGCAAAATAAAAACAAAAACAATGCTCTAACACCTAATCACAGAGCGCTGAGACGTGTTCTCTATTTTAATTGCTTTGACTTTCAAGGACACCCCCAAAAACTGTGATTTTAATCAAAAATACATGAAGATTAATGTAAGAAAAGGAAAAAATAAGTTTAATACAGTCATGTTGTGCAGATATAAACAGAGGCAGAGGAGAGGGACAATCAGGGAGAGAGAGAGGAAGAAAGAGGGGGAGAAAGAGTAAGTGAAAGAGAGAGATGGAGCTCTGGGAAAAGATCAGAGCCCGGTCCCTGGGGAGCTGCGACAGATGAAGTAGCTGAATAAGCTGTCTGTCATTGTGTGACTTGGGCTGCTGTGGTCACTTCGTTTGTTCAAATCCAACAATGGAGGAAGGCTGAGAGAGAAATCTCTGTTTTCCCACAAGATTTAGCCCAAAAAATCACTCGTCAGTGATGCTCTGTGTGCGGGGATTTGCCCTGGTGACAAATTGAAATGCTAATAAATGAGTGAGTGGTGAGAGGTGTAAAAGTCAGTGAGTCACACTTATGATGTAGCTCCTTTTGTTGGGACAGAAACTACAAACCAGCCAGAAGAGTGAAAACACAAAGATGAGAAAAGTCTTGAAATGTACTATTTTTTGACATTGCAATTTACTCGCAGAAAAAAAAGACTTTTAAGCATGTTGTGTATTTAGTGTTCAAGAGACATGAGACATGTAACCTTTAGAAGATAAAGCAAATACAACTTATCAGTCAGTAGAGAAAATGCTCAGGATCATGTATGGCACTACACAACAGGTGCCTTAACCCTCAGGCATCAGTTTAATTTACTACCCTCTTAAGTCATTAAGGACAAAAATGTCCATAATGATGCATTAGGGTTAAGATAAGAAGATGTTTAATGCTGTGGATACTGTTACATGTTATGTGACTGTGTCACGTTATATATATAGAGACACAAAAGTTTAGGTCATGTGCATATTTGGTGTCTCCTGTTAACATATTTATTCTTGTACACACACTAACAACTTTCACTATGATGTTTACTGAACATTATTTCCTTCATTGTTTAAGTCTTTACTATTGATATAGATGTTTTTAAGATTGTTTAAAATTGTTAATGTATAATTGTTGTTTTTATTGGGTTCTATCGTTTCTTATATGTTATATCCTGCCCTTTTTGTTTATGCTCCTTACTACAGTGCTATCCTCTTTGCTCTTATACGCTGTAAAGGTCCCCACTGAGAGATTAATAGGGATGCTGAGGGACCACTGCACTCCATAATAAACAACAACTGTCATGTCTGACAGCTAACTAGTTGTGTTCACTCTTCTCTCTCAGTGTGAGCTGCTGCAAACCGTTGCTTCAAGGATCTTTCAATCACAACTTCCTTAGCTCACCTCTCTCACATCCTCAGTGACGTGCGGAGATGAAGGGTGGCGGGTGGCGCTTTATCAGCAAGATGACCGACATCAAACTACTGGAAAATTCAGCCACCAATATTTATTAACTTTCAAAACTGCTCATCCTCCACACTGCCATATCCCTGTATAGTGGTGTCTGTCTATGGATGATGTTACTGGTGTCTAAACATACTAAACTACAAAACATATGTAGAAATATTTGGACATTTTATTATCTCATTTTAAAGAGCTAACAGCAAATGAGCAGGTGAAAGAGAAGGGGATCATCGTGCAACTAAAGTCCCTCGTTTGGACTTGAAAGGAGGAAGTTTTAGTTCATGCTCAGCACCTGAACCTCCCCAGGCCACAAGGGTGCCCCAGTTTCTCCAGTTTCAACTGTTCTCAGCAAAGCACTGCTGTGTGTGTGTGTGTGTGTGTGTGTGTGTTGCGTGAGTTTGTGAGTGTGTGTGTGTGTGTGTGTGTGTGTGTGCATGACAGGACAGGTGACCAGTGTGTGGACAAAAGAGGGGCCAGTGGCCAAGTGCAGGCTCTTTTCTTCCCCCCTTGTCTCCCTCTTCCCACCAATCTCTCTCTCTCACACAAACCAACGGACATCGACATGCATGCTCTCTCTCACACACACACACATACACACACACACACACGAACACACTGACACACACATATACATTCAAACAGACCTGTGAGAGGAGAGGAGAGGAGAGGAGCGAATGAATGGACAGATTAATCAGATTATAGCAGAGACACACTTAAACAGCCTGTTCTCTGGATTAGATACGGTCCTGCCTACTCCCTGTCAGAATAAAAAGTGTGTGTGAGAAGGAGGGAAAGAGGGGGAGAGCAAAAAAAGACAATATATCATCCGACACACATGTTACACTGTGTGTATTTTCAAATCTGTGGGCACATTTTGTGTAGCTTTTTATTGTCGTCGGCATTAAACATGTCTCATGTTTATGTTACCGAATAAGGGTGGCCCTAAATCCTGCAACATAAATCATGGAGCAACTTGAATATCCTTGAGAGCTGAGATAAGGATGGAAACCTGCAGAACATGTAAAGAGAATATGTGACTGATCTAATACGCACTTCTACATGTATTTTACCATGAAGAAGTTTTGATTTCCCCCTTAGAAGTTCAAAGAGTGCTGCTCTTTATGTGCAGCGGGGCAGCATATGGGAGCCAGTGGCCGGGGCTTTGTCTGACTATTGACACCAGAGAGATACGGAGAGGGAGGATGTGAGTGTGTGCGACTGTTCAGGGCCGGAGGACAGCCTAACAACAACAAAGGACCAGCTTTAAGCCTGTCTCCTGTGATTTTCCAACTCAGCGAAAAGCTATTGTGGCACTGAAAAAAAGTTAAGTTAAAAAGCTTAGCATGGTATGTGCTAACAACTGCCGGCCGCCTGTGTAATACAAGCAAATGCTTTTTGAGCAGTCACAGTCGCAGTATTTGGAGGGGCGACGGTCCCTGTGCCCACAACCACCGGCAGCTCTCCACTACTCCCAAACTTATACTCTCTTACTTATATGGTGACTCTGTATCAATACTTGAAGGAAGAAACTCTACTAAACTTTCTTTTTGTTTTTCCTTCATTGTAACTGTCTAATTGTAGTCAGCAAGACCATGACCTGTGTGTGTGTGTTAATGTGCTCCATGTCAACACTTAATACAGCTTGTCCTCGGTAGTAAATTTCTGATCGTCTGTCGTCCAATTTCTCCATCTTATGTGTGCGTATGTATGTGTGTTTGTGTGAGACTGCGAACCAGATGAGTTTCTTTGATGACTGCTTCTACACTCCCAGTGGTCGCTAAATGACATACACACACACACACACACACACAACACACAGAGTAGTCAGGCAGGGGCAACCGGGACTAAATCCAGACTGGTGGTTTCTCTCTTGGGCTATAAATACCCCTCTGCTTAAAACACACTTACACACACACATACACACACTGATACTCATGTACAGAGGCTCATAGAAAAAAACATGAATTCTCAAACACATCAAGAGGCAGATCTATATGAATACACGCACACAATACACGTGTGTGTATACACACACTCTCTCCCCTCTCTCTCTTTCTCTCTCTCACACACACACACACACACACACACACACATAAAACTACTCTCGCACACACACAAATAGTCACACACAAAGAGATGGCTCTGGCCTCAGAGGAGGCTAGCTAAGCGGTCTATGATTATGGGGTGTGTCTTTGTCTCATTTAGTGGTTCCACAAGGAGACAGTCTTCTGCTGCGTCAGACGAACACACACACACACACACACACACACATGCAAAACACCGACACAGAATCACTTAGCGACGACACATCCCTCAGCTTGAATTTCTTCAATTCAGGGAACTGCAGATGTAAAAATGGCTATTTATGAAGGCAGTTTTTTGCTCATGTTTTGCTTTTCCATCTTTAGCGGTGATGTAAACATCCCCTATATAAAACTAAAGCCTCTTTGGGAATGCCTCTTACTGTGAGGTGATGCCACTGCCTGCATTACAACACACAGCAGGAAGCTCATCGAAGTAATTACTCGTCATATTCATTCTATTCATTCCTCAAGTGCATTTAAACCATGTATAAATATAAAATCACTTGACACCAGAGGTGCTATATTTCATCCCTCTTTTATTTTGGAAAAATATTGCTTGTTTTCCAGTAATAAAAATGACAGGCTCTGTACATACGACTCTTCTCTTAAATACAACACAGTCACAGGGGTCTCAAGTGCCTAACACATACATGCATACATACATACTTACATACATACATTATCTGCCAAATAAAAACAATCCAACTTAAATTATAACAGGCTTAACAAAAGGAATCACAACAGAGTGGAACACAAATAATTACATAATTAAATTAAAAGCATACATCTTTCTTTAGATAACAAATAAAATAAAAACAAATGATCCTGACAAAACGGCAGGCAGGGTGATGGTGTCCTTTAATTGGCTAATAGTGGAAGACTGGGTGTGAAGGGAGCGGGAGTGGGCAGTGCATACATTTGACACCACGCACAGGCATCACCTCTTCTGTACACACACACACACGCACTCATACACACATACACACACTCGCACACCTCCATAGTGCAATGAGGTCTTGGCAGTTAAGACTAGTCCTTTATAGCTCAGCTTACTTAGAAACACATCAGCGTCATTGGAAAAATTCTGTACAGAACAACTTTTTTTTTTTTTTTTTAAGTTAATTTTGTCAATAAAATGTGGCCAAAGGAGCACTAAATTTGATCAACTAACCCAGGGAGAGTGATGTAAATGAATAATTACATTCCCCTCTGTTTGGTCTGATTTGTTTGTCTCCTTCCATTTTTATTCTCTTACGCTGATTGTTGTGTTTCCTAAGTTGCCCTGCCCAAAACATTGCCCACAACATTGTATCATAACCTTCAGGGGTCAGGAGCCAGTATGGCCCAACAGGATCCATGTTGGATCGATCTGCAGTCACTACTGGAGTCTCTATTTCCTGCTGAGAACCAGCTCAGCCAACAGTCTCTGTCAGTGCTGCAGAGTTCAAGATGTAATGCTGCTGAAGAAGTCACACTGATTTAAATGTGGCTGTTTTTATATATTAATATGTATTAGATTTGTTTTTGTTTTATTTTGTAAGGGAAGCTCCAATTGAGATTTTTTGAATGAATGAATTCTTAATAATAATCAATAACTAGACTACAGCAGCAGCTGCAGTACTAATCAAGTACAAGTACTGCTACTGTTGCGAGTACTTCATCCTTTCTCTGCAGCACTGCACAGAACATGAACTGTCCAATATCCACAACAGCTTTTACACTGCATCTTAAAACCACAGCACATAGCAGTACTACAACAGTACTTCAAAAGTTCTCAGTACTCCAAAGGTACTACACTGTTCATTCAATCAGTACTCCACAGTACTACAATATCATCGGTCAGCATCCAAGTCAATACTCCACAGTTCATCAGTAGAGTTCATCCTCGAGCAGTACGACGAGCAGTAAATCTTCGACTCTTCATCAGACCTCCAGCAGTCACCGTTTGACAGCACGAGTACTCATTCAGCACCGTGTCTGTACACAGTTTGCACTAGTACTAGTCTTCTGGTACTTCATCCGCAGCACTGAGTCAGCATTAGACCTACATCCATGGAAGGTCAAAAATGTCCAGTATTCACCCGTAGTACTACTGTAGTACTAAGTCCGTCGGCCAAGTAGGTACTGACTCCGCTCTGGCTCAGTCAGTAGCACCTTGGCTCAAAGTCCTCCGGTAAATCCCAGGGAACAGCAGCAAACAGCAGGAGTAAAACCTCCTGGAGACAAGCTGAGCTCTACTGCTCAGGGCTGGTGTGTGTGGACCGCCATCAACCAGAGGAAACAGGGTCCAATCTGATGTGGTCTGGACTGGTATCATACCTGTGATACAGAAAGAAAAAAAATCAGCGTTAAGTGTGTTTTTAGATGCTGAAGGACGTTACAATTATTCTGTATATATTTGCCAAGCAGGTGAATCTTTTTTGTATGCTCACCTCTGTAGCAATGATACATTCATCCTTTTGGTCCGACATGACGTAGACGGACTGGTATTTGGTGTCTGTGGTACACTGGTACCTGCTGTCACTGGCACTGTGGTATTCATCGCTGGTCGACTGGTACTTGACGTCACTGTTAGATTGGTATTTAAGATCACCTGCCGCGTGATAGTTCAACTCGCTGCATGACTGATATGTTGCTTCGCTGCAGCTAGGTGTCTCTTCTACTCGTTTCTTTTCCGATGTGCCACTGTGGGACGAAGAAAACATTTAGATTTAGAAATATTGTCTTCCACCCAACACAAGCTTTCATCGCATTAAACAGTATGAGTATGTGAGTGTGCACTTGGACGGCCATGTACCTGTTTAGTCTCTTCCTGTATCCTTCCTCTGAGTCAGACTCATCCAGCATTTCGCATTTAACTTCTGGCTCGTCACGCTCCTCTGCTTTACACAGCGACAGCTCCTCAGGCCGGAGCTCGTGGACTAGGTTGTACTCCACACTGGGGTAGCGAGTTTTAAAGCCATTCTTCTCTGACCCGTTGAGCCCACTGATTCCACTCAGACCACCCAGTGACCCAGCAAGGTCCGAATGGTAATCCACCTTCTTGTTGGTGTTTTTAATTGACGTGGTCATCATAGGGCCCAGTTCCTTGTCACTGCGGAGACAATTGTTGGTGGTCGTCAGGTTGTTCATGGTCTCGTGACTGTCGCTGTGTACACTGTCACCGTGGTGACTGTGCCGCTCCTGCAGTTTGACCCGAATGTAGACCACCAGCACTGAGCAGCCGATCAGCATCACAAGAACGAGGAAGACTCCGGCGCACACGGCTGTCCAGGGGAATCCGTCCTCATCGTCCTCGTCTTTAATACTTTCACTTTCAGAATGAGAATAAACCATATCTGGCCCATCAACCACTGGCTGACCCCTGGGAACCGCTGGTAAGAGGAACTGGCAGTTGTGACCGCCGTAACCGGGCACACAGGCACACACATAGCGGCCATCACGCTCATGACACGTAGCTC
This sequence comes from Scortum barcoo, assembly GCA_023238725.1. Classification (NCBI taxonomy): domain Eukaryota; kingdom Metazoa; phylum Chordata; class Actinopteri; order Centrarchiformes; family Terapontidae; genus Scortum; species Scortum barcoo. Next base: position 24,047,148 of record CM041531.1, read on the forward strand.
CGTTGTGGCAAGGGTTGTGATGGCAGCGGGAGATGGGGGAGCTGCAGTTTTCACCAGTGTACCCTACAGAAAAAGGAGAGTTTAAGAGTCTAGAACAAAACTACATTTAAAAAATATTTTTAAAAAAGTAATAATATTTACACAAGACATATGCTGAGTGCTTTCATACCTGGAGGACAAGTACAGGTGTATCCATTCGCTTCTTCCTGACAAGTCCCTCCGTTCATACAGGGGAAGGAGAGACAGTATCCAGAGATGCTGGTGCTGTCCTCACAGTTAGGGCCCGAAAATCCCTCGGGACACTGACAGAGGTAGGAGTTCACAAGATCCACACATTCAGCACCTGAAAGGGGAGGAGGTGGGTTGAGATGAAGAGCAAGGATTAGTCTCAAGGCTTTTAATTGTGGGTTTAGGCTTAATTGCAGAGTGCAAGATGAACTTGCAAACACAGAGGGCAACGTACCATTCAGACAGGGGTTGGAGGAGCAGTGGTCGATTTTCTTCTCGCAGTTGAAGCCGGCGTATCCCATCACGCACTGGCAGAAGTAGCCACCTTCAGGGTTGTCGATGCAGCGCCCGCCATTGAAGCAAGGCCCATCTGCACAGGTATTGGCGCTTAACTCGCAGTTGTTGCCATAGAAACCAGGTGGGCAGGTGCACTTGTAACCGTTGTCATTGTCCTGTGTTGGAGACAATGTAAACGGTGGTTACACGCAGGCTCGTTGCCATAACAGCACCTGTTATGATCAGCACTTCTCTGGATTATTACTCACATTGCAGCTGCCTCCGTTGCGACAGGGGTTTCCAGAGCATTCGTTGACCTGGATCTCACAGCTAGCGCCCGTGTACCCAGGCAGGCAGGAGCATGTGTAGCTGCCCTGGCCAGTGTTGGTACAGGTGGCTCCATTAAGACAGGGCTTATGGTGCGTACAGTAATTCAGATCTGGAAACACCAACAGGAAGCAACATTTAGACACAGTTTCAGTGTGAAACAAAGAGGGCTGATTGACCAGGCGGCGCAGTAAATCTCTCGGCAAACTCACCCTGGTTGCAGAAGAGCCCGCCCCAGCCTTCCTGGCAGTTACATTGCCAGGGCTGCTGGCAGGTGCCATGGAGGCAGCCTGGGTAACGGATACAGTCGTCGCAGTAACGCCCACTGAAGCCCACACGACACCTGAGAGCACAACAGTCATTAAACACTGTTCATACCACAAAACATAGAAAACAATCATCAGACAAGGTGATTGTGCACAGAATTAGCATTGTTTTGGTAACTTACTTGCACTCTCCAGGTTTGTCACAGAAACCATGTTCTTCGTCACAGCCAGGAAGGCAGATCGCTGCAGGGGGGAAACAAATAGTGGCAGGTGAGTCACGGGAAATCCACTGTTGGAAACATGTGTTTGCCCTCAATCAATCTTCCATTTTTAAACCGCTGCCTGCTTGCCTGCCTGGCGGCCCGACCTTCTTATCTGTTTGCCTGTCTTTCAGTCTGTCTGGGGGTCTGCCTGTCTTCCCGATTTGTTTACCTGCCTATATGTCTGTCTGTCTACAGTTTATTTAATTTTTCCTCTCTAGTTTTACCTTTCCATCATAGAGGCCTAATAAGGAAACAGGCCTGTGGCTCAGGTTTGGTGGTTAAAGACACTCTGGACCAAACTAAGCTGCCAAAGTGAAAAAGGATTAACTCTTGAGGGTAATCGAGGTTATCGGGTCATTCCTGACCACTGACTGAATGTGCTGATCTCTTCAAAAAACTGCAAAAGTTGCTCATAAAGTTACTTTCCAGCTTTAACGGCCCACAGAGAGCTACGGCAGCTTTGGTCACCAAACAGGGGAACCAGCCAACAAGCCCTCTCCTTTAACATAGTTGCTCTCCAACACAAAAGCCTCCCACACAAAGCCTCCTTTCTCCCCTTGACTGTGGGTCAGAAGTCCCTTTTCTCACCACCCTTGGCCCCTCTCCTCCTCCTCCTCCTCTCTCCCCTCCTACTTCTGATTCTCCTCTCCTCCCTTCCTCCTCCAACAACCTATCCCCCTCTCCTCTCCTGTCCTCTTCCTCTCCTATCCTACTCTCTCCTTTTCCCTCCTCCGCTCCTCCCATCTCTCCTTGCTCCCCCCCTCCTTCCCCCCAGGGCCAGCTGGTCTGTGTGGAGCTAACCACCAGACAGCTGCTCCATTGTCTCCTCTCACCGAGCAGCTGCCCCCTCCACAACAATACACAACCCCGCTCGGCCAATCACCAGCCCGCGCCGCAACAATACAGAACCCCCACTTGGCCAATCGGGGAGGAGGTTTGGGGCGAGGAGGCCCCAGTGGTCTAATGGAAGGCACGCGGCGTGTGAATTACTGAGGAGCCACTGCGGCTCATTAGAATGGAGGCCTCTGGTGCGATGGGATAACTAACTGACGCCTGTTGCACACGGGCCCCACATTAGGAGGTGGAAAACAGCCCCCAAACAATAAAGATAGGCAAGTGATTAACTTTGAAAAGTAATTTATAAACTTTTCAGAAAGCCTTTGCCAATTAAACAATCATTTTAAAGCTGATTGTGATTCTTCTCAAAGTCAAACTTAATATAAAACTTTGAGGCAGTATTGTGAGATCTGAGGCTCTGTGTAAACATCACTTTACACTAATGACTCCTCTGCTCCTTCAGCTTATCTATTCCACAAGCAGCTGTCAGAAAATTTAAATATTAACTAGGATGAACCGCTGTTTTCTTTGACCCCTTTTATCCCCATGTTTATGACATTTGCTCCTTCTGCTCCATGTGACCTGAGTAAGTGCTGGATTGATAAGCAAACTCACGCTCAGTGCAGTACTGTCCCTTCCAGCCAGAGTTGCAGATGATCTCCCCGCGCTCGCCACAGGTGAAGTGCCCAAAAGCATCATCCCGAGGCCGGCAGAAGACGGAGCAGCCATCGCCGTAGTAGTGCTCGTCGCACAGGAAGCGGTAGGAGTAACGCAGCTCGGTCCTGCCGGCAGTCTGCATGTCCTTGGACCACTCCTCTCCCACTGTGAGGTGACGCTGTGTGGTGACCCTGCTGATCAGACGCTCCGGGTTGTCTGCAAAAGTCAATGAATGTTGTTACTGTTTGTATTGTGACTGAACGCTAACATGATGTACTGCAGAGGTCACTGGTAGGGCAGATGAGAAAGAGTGACATCCTTTTTTTAACTACTTGTTTGAATGACTTTAAATCTTGTGTTTGTGTTTTAATATTGAAGATTTCTTTTAGGACAAATGTTTTTGTTTCAAGGATGAGGTTTACTTCCTGAGATAAAATACTCCTCCAACATAGTAAAGTGGTGGATGCGGCTGCCTGAATAAAACATGTTTTGAAGATATGAACAGTCTGCTCCTTTTACAAACAGAATATTGGTCACACCTGGTGACTGCCAGCCACCATCATTATCTCCACCACCAACAGACAGAGTCCTGCGCTGTGATCAGTTAGTCACCATCAGTGTGGTGATAAGAGTGGGACATAAAGATAACATCAGCAAATATCCCAACTACAGGGACAAATCTTCATAAGCCACCTACATAAACTGTAGGTGGCCTTTTCCCTTATTTGATAATAAATACACGTCCAGCTCTGCACACATAAAGCCTTTAAATTATGTATCATCAAAGCCATGGGTTTTATGGCCATGTTTTTTTATAACACTGACATTTCAGTTTAGAAGACCAAACAAATCAAATGAGATGTCTAAAAATTGGGTAGGAGGCTCCATATGTAGGAAACCAGTGTCATTTTCTCTCATATAGGAGAGTAAAATATGTTAATGTCAATGTTTAGTTCCAGTTACTGGGCACTAAGTGAAAAACATGCCGTTGAGGGAAAACCACCATCAGCCTTCTGGCCTGTCTTTGAGTTACACTGCTGCCTTCTCTGGCTGCCACCCACCTGTTGTCAGGTCGTCCAGGGAGTCAGTGTGCAGGGCTTCAATGATCAGTGAAAATGTCCCCTGAGGAGAGAAAAAGAGAGAGAGAGTCAACAGCTGCTCAGCCTGGAGGCCTCCCTCCCTCCGCAGGGGCAGCAGAGGGCCATTAGGAGGCCTCCCAATAAACTTCACAGCCTAATTCCCGTGTTGATTAGGGGCCTAATAAGGGCTACTACCTGCTCCCTTTTCACACCCCTGCTACTATCACACTCTGACATCGCCGTAAAACCAAACGAGGCGGAATTTCACGCTGCGCTGCCAATGATGTGCCAACTCAGAGGATGTTAAATTTCCCACCACGCCTGGTCGGAGGAAAGAAGCGTTTGGTGAAAACACCCCCCTCCTCCTCACACTCACACGCCCTCCTCCCCTCCCCGTTTTATCCTACCGAAGAGCACAGAAACACTACAATAGCCCCTCTCACTCACTGCTGACAAAGACCCTCACAAGTGTTGAGTTTGGGAGCATCTGTTGCGTTTTGCACTCTTCAAAGCTAATATGCCCCAGTGGAATAAGACCACAATAACTTCTTAACAGTCTGCCCGTGGTTTCCATTACTCCTTAAAAATGTGACATTGATGAAATATACAGACACAAATCCTACATTTAAAAAAAATCTAACACATATAGTAAGTAATATCCTACAGTGATAGATCCAGTAGCAGCCTATACAGATATCATCTCTCGCAGGATGCTCGCGGACACTCACCGGCCATGTGAAGCCGAACTGGAAGCGGATCGGGTTGGTGAAGCTGTCCGCGTTGGTCTCCGGCACCTGGAAGGAGTTGGAGCCGAGCACCGGAGTCACGGCGCCGCCGTAGGTGCAGGGGGGCTCGGGGGAGACGTTGGCCTGGTAGTGCTTCAGACAGACCCGAAAGAAAGTCTTGCACTCGCACTGCTGGTGCTGGCCCTGAGCTGAGCCCCCCCCCCGGGCAGCAGTTGGCGTTCCCCCCCGGCACCCCTTTCTTGTTAAGGAACTCCTGCAGCTTCAGCTCAAACACTCCGGAGCACAAAACCTACAAAACACACACACACACACACAGTCAGACAAGTGCGTTTGAGGCAGGAAACTTAAGCATGTGTTTTTGGAAGTTTTTGACACATACAAACGCCCCTAAAAAGCATGCAAACAAACAAACACACGCACACTCGATCCCGCTCTGTCATCGTGACGCGCCGGCTGGTCGGACCTACCTGGCAGGTGAGCAGGGAGAGGGTGACAACCAGGAGCAGACACAGGCGTCCCATCGTGCTGACAGCCCTTCAACAAGCGGTGAAAGCTCCACAGGTCCGTGCGTCGGGCCGTGCTCAAACAATCATGGAGAAAACTTTAGAGAGGCGTCCCGGTGATGTCACGGTCAAGGTGAGCTCCGTGACGCGCAGGAGGGGGGGCTGAGGAGAAAACTCTGCGTCTGTCTCCGCTTTCCGCGCCTCTACTCTCCCATGCGAGACTCGAGCCCCTTTTCTGACAGAAGGCAGAGCAACAACAAAAACAAGGTTCGCGGCGTAAAGTAATCCCCGGCAGAAGGGTCCTCTTGGAGAAGCGTGAGTGAAATCCCGGGTGGAAATATAAGAGAGTTAATTCCAGCTGTAGGAGACAGAGGCTTGTTTATTTCCCCACTTGCTTGATAATGATATTCTGATCCTGAGTCTCTCTCTCTTTCTCTCTCGGTGTAACAGTGCGTGTGTCTGATGGGTCTCCAGCCCTGCACAGGGTTTTATACTGGGCCAGCAGGCAAAGGGTAATAAGATGCAAATGAGGCCCTCTGCTCCTCTTCTTCCCCTCCCTCCACCACCACCACAAGTCCGCCCCGGGGCCATCACAAAGAAAGAGGAGGGGGTGAGAGGAGGAGGAGGAAGGGAAGGGGAGGGGGGGTGCACAAAACTTTTTCTAAACCCCCCCTCTCTCCTCTCTTTCTCTCAAAGGGACAGACCAAATGGCTAGTGAGCTGTTAAATGTGCAACAACCCCTTGCTTCCCCTGATGCCTCCCTCCTCCGCACCGCAGCGCATCGCAGGGCCCATTTACATTCCGACAAATTCTTCAAACCCCTTGCACGAAATCCTCCACGTCGCAGCATCAAGTGATTTATAGTTTTGCGCGGCGCCCAGCCACCCAGCCTCGGATTTTGGGGGGCTGTGCGGCGGTGCCTCGGCTGGCCTGTTCCCTGCGTGGCCAGCCGGCAGCCAGCCGTCCCAACTGCGTTACAACGACCATCTGCTCCGCCGCATTCCTATGGTGTTACCCCTGCAGTGGTTTTCACATGTTCACACCCCCCCACCACCCCTCCGCCCCAAAACAAGTCGATCTGCTCCTATTACCTTATCTTTATTTCTTGTTTATCTGTACCACGCCGTACCTCTCTAAGCCCGCCTTCATAACACCATTTAATCATTTAAGTTTAATGGAATGCTGGATCTGCTTTTAAAAAAAAGGGTGAATAAAAAGTGTCAGGCAGGGCATTTGATCATTAAATTTGCATCCTAATATAACTTAAAAAGATCACTTCAATGCCAGGAATAAGGCTAGGCGCATATATTTACAGTCCACTCCATAAATCCGACTCTTTGTTCATAGTGATCACCACCAAAATTCCCTTTGACTGTGTGCATCCATGCTCCTAAATTATATTTTGAACGACTTTAAATGCATAAAGACTTCATGTGCTTCTGCTCTCTGTTTCTTGCTTCTGCAAAGACGCACCGAAACGCGCACACGCTGGCTGCGGGCCAACACACCTAAACCTTTTTCTTCGTCGCATGTCTCTGTATTTCCCGTACTTGCTCTTTGGTAGAGGCAGTAAAAAAAAAAAAAAACAAAAAAAAAAAAAAAAAAACTTGGTGGTGTGTCACTCACTCGCGTGGCTGTCATTAAGGGACTTTGTGGGGAGGAGGAGGAGGGGGGAGGAGGATGGGGAGGGAGGAGGGGAGGCAGAGAGGGAGTAAAGTTTTTTCTTTGTGCTTTCAGCTGTATGGTAATTGGGCCGGCAGCACCTGCTCTCCCACAATAATACAGCACCAGAGAGAGAGGCGAGCATGGCCGGTTGCACAAACAGTAATCTTACAATATGTTTGATTCTAAAATATCGCAACCCCCTGCACACAATCACAGGAGATAAAACATTATCTGGACTGCAGCCTCCGAGGGAGACAATGTGCGTCCCTGAGAGTATCCTCTGTGTGGGAACGCAACTCTGACTGCGCACATGCTTGGACACACTGTCTCATTTGCATATCTGTGCGCATCCGCAGAAAAAAATGTGGGCAAAGAATTCGCACTTGTTGGATGTTGTTGGATGTTATTATGAGCTAATCTCTGGCTGTGAGATGTTGGTATATCAGGATTATTGTTAGACAGATCCCCAAATGTGCTCTGATGTTTTTTGTGATTCTGCCACTGAGTCATCAATTAGGAGGGGTTTCAATGACGTGAAGTAATATGGAAACCTCTCTGGGTTTAATGAAAGGCCATCTATCTGTCTTTCCATCTGATCACACAAAAAAAGGGGAAATGAAAGCCTGGGGAGGGAGGTTCTCACTGGACAGATCAGTTAGCTGATTGGGTTTTTGCTGCCACACTTGTCAATCAAAGATCCAGAAGGGAGAAGGAGGGAGGGGGGCCCAATGGTCTCTGAATGATTTCTCTATTAATGTGCAGGAGCAGGTAGCGAGGCCCACTGAAGAACAAGTGGCTATAATGCAGAGCACTGACTGCACCACTTGTAATGTTTACACATATGAGCACACAGACACACACAAGCCTTGAGGGGAGGAGGAGGGGGGGGGTCTTAATTAACAACTCTAATTGAAGCTGCTCCCTCTGCACAGAATCACTGTTTTGGTTTCTACTGCTGTCCCCAATACAAGGTCTCCATTCACACTCCTCAACTAACTTATCTCTGTGTGGACGGTTCAGTCCATCACGACAGTGGGCCAGATGCATTTGCTGCTTGTTGCATAAGTCTGATGCCCCTGCTTGTAACTCCCCCTGGGTCATGTGTGGAGATAAATGAGGATGCCTTGTGTCTGACGCGGCTGCCTGTGTGCTCTTTTTACACCCTCTGAGGCTGATTGAGGGGCCTTTAACCTTAAGCTTTAACACTATTATCCCTGCCTGCCACAGCCTTTCCACATACCCGCATGTGTGTTTAGCTGTAGGACGCTGCACCGAGCTGCTCATTTCATTTAACCAGTTGATTTCAGCCCCCTGCTCAATGGCGCACAATGCTCCTATGTGGCGTGGCGTAAAATCCCTCTCTCAGGGCCTTTTATTTACACTCATCCCGACTTTCAGAGGTCTCCAGTGCTCCTTCTCTCTCTCTCGGTATTAGGCCAATATACTATCAGTCATTTATCACCATGACGTGGCACACATTTTCCGATTACGCCAGCAAAGCGTGACTGAAAGGCATGGTGAGATGGAAAGTGACCCCCCCCCCCCTCCTCTCATCCCTCCTTCAACAGCATCAAGACGACATTTTCCCCTAAAACATAATTTATACCAGGAGATGCTCTAATTGTGTCTTAAGGAAACAGCAGAAAGTAGAAACTCCTCCCATCAGAGCCCTTTTTGTGTGTGTGCACGCGCGTGTGTGTGAGGTTAAGAAATTGTTTAACTGGAGGTCGATTGTTTAACTGAAGTGTTTTCCTATTGTCCATGTGTGTACGTGTAACTACGTGCGCGCGCATGTGTGTGTGTGAGAGAGACCAGGAGCTCTGTGACACGCAGGGGGACAACAAAGGAAGAGGTCTCGCGCCCCGCCGCCCATTCATCCCTTTCTCTCGCGGAGTAATTCCCATTGATTCTTATTGAACGGCGAGTCGCGAGCCCCTCGGGGGAGAAACCGTGTGATTTGTGAAGGGTCGCGAGGACAAGACACGCCCCTCCTCGAGCCCCGGCCATCTGCTCACCAAACACCACAACACCAACCAGCCACCAAATGGCTTCCCCTCATCTCTGTCTCTCTGTAAAGCCTCGTGATTTCTCCTCCTCTTCTTCCTCTTCACTCTGTCATCTCTTTCTCGCATCTATCTGTCCTTCCTCCCTCTCTTCCTTCTTTATTTCTCCCTCCATCCTCTAGTCTACAGGACACATGCCTTCATAGATGAAGCTACCAGTTGCATGATGGGTCACATCACAGTGGAGGCATGCAAGGAGTATGGGGTGGCCATATGGCCTCTGTGTGTGTGAGTGTGTGTGCTAAGAAATGGATGGACGGCCAGCCGTCGTGGGAACCTCCACAATATTGCCATCACACCAACTACACACACACACACACACACACACACACCGTTGCACATAGCTTTAGCACAGCAGCCTTTGGTCTGGTCAGTTGTAGGAATCAGAGTTCACAGGGACTCTGGATCATTCAATTTGAGCCAGAAGAAATGTAACTCCTTTGATGCAGTTCCCATGTGCACAACAACAACACTGGTTTTTAATAATTAGCTGGGGCTCTGACTGAGATATTTAATTTGTGCTCAGACTGAAAGGCTTTAAGAATGGCTGAATAGAGACCAATATTCAATTAGAAAATTCCTATGCTGCTATGTTATTTCATTAGTCTGATGCATTACATTCATTATGCATCCGTTCCATCATATAGACAGACAGACAGACAGTCAGATAGTCAGATAGATAGATAGACAGGTGCTGATGTGGTGAGGATCTTTCCAGTGCTGATTATAATGATAATGGGAGAGTCGTGTGGCTGATGGATAAGACAACACTATGATGTCAGAAACTTGAGACTCACATGCGTCCCCTCCCCATCTGAGCCACGAAGACCTAAGGCAGCCTTTACCAACAGCCCCAGTCAGGAAGGTAGTGACTTACACCACCTGTTAGTCTCAGTGTGCTACACACACCTGTACCACGCCCGTGTTAAAGCTCAAATAATGATATTGTAACACTGAGACCACCTGCCTGGGGTGTCTTTTTATGAAAGACAGGTCCATTTACTGAAAAAAATATGTATGAAGTTTTTTATTAAGGTTGGGTTGTTTTACCTTTTGAACTTTAGTATTTTCAGTGGTCCTCTGAAATTTCAACTTCAAAAGCTTCAGTATTAGATATTTTCCATTCTGTCATTCTGTATGTTTCACAGATGTGCTTGTTCCAGTTCTTTGATTAAATTCAGAGTCATTCAGTTAAATTAAAGTAATTTTGCAAGCAAAATTACCAAAATTAGGATGCATTTTTCACAATTTTCTGACAGTTTAAATGCTTCAACAATTCACTGAGAAAACAGAATATTTACTGGAAATAATTGTGAGTTGTTACTTTTTATTTTATGGCTACGCTATTAGAATGAATGTAAAGTTTGTAGATGTTTTGTACATGTTTCCATATCATGAAATATTTGGTGTTTTTGATTATAATCTAAATAACCTTGTGTAGTTTTACTTGATTGTAAATCAAGAGTTTGTAACGATGAATCTGCTTTTGATGCTGAACATTATTTTTGATGATCCTGCTTTTAAATTCCCACATGACATTGATGCCACAGTTTTGAAAGTCTTGAAATGAAATTTAAAGTTGAATGTTTGATGGACTTAAAAACAAGCAAACAAGCAAACAAAAACTCTTGCACTTTGAACAAATCGCACACTCCCTGCTCCCTGAGATCCCTGCCCTGTGGCCCCCCGGGGGTCCTTGGCCTTTGGTTTAAGAGCCAGTGGCTTCCAGCAGCAGGATTAGCCAGGCCAGCTGCCCAGAGAGACCCTGGGTCCTGGACGCTGACACCAGGCCTGACCCCGGGGTGGCTACTATCAGGGACACTGAGGGGATTTGGACAGCACTTAGTGTGTGTGTGTGTGTGTTGTTGTTCATTCAGCTGGACAACTGTTGAGCCAGTACAGATTTGTACAGCGGCGCTCTTTGTACGTGTGTGTGCGTGCTTGTATGGTCAATTCTTTCCGGGGGTTAACTGCTGATCCAGTACAAATGGGAGGTGTTGGGGGGTAGGGCTGAGGGCAGTCGTGTGCTCCTGGAACATCTGCCTCTGTTTCTCCTGAGTCAAGCTTTGGTCAGGAGCTGGAAGGAGGAGAAGGAAGAGGAGGAGGGGAGGCAACATAGGGGGGAGGAGATAGAAGAGGAGAAGTAAGAGTCAGTGTAGGAGGAGGAGGAGGAAGTTGAAAAGCTCCGACGTCAATAGGCAACAGGCCCAAACACTGCTGAAAATGGGATACAGGATTATATAAAACCCTTTCCACTTCTGGTCTTTTGTGTTCTCATATAAAGGATCTGTGCAGGGGCATGAATATATAGTATGTGTCCAGGTGCATTGTATGTTTGTAGGAACATGTGCAGGTTATTAAAATAAATCTTTATGAAGAGAGAAAATAAGATCTATAACTCATATCAGGGTCCAAAAGCTTTTGGCCTGGTCCGGATCAAACCAGGTTTGAGCAGCAGGGCGATTGATTTGGCACATACTGCATCAACTGAATGATTCATATGATAATAAAAGCACATTTGTCTTGATATACAACACAGAATCCTGAGTCCAGACCTCTGACACCAACAGCTCTGAAGTTTTCATCAATTCAAATAAGGTGAAAATAAAACAGCAAATTCAGAATATGTGAAAGAATGTATTATACGTAACCTGCAACTCCAAAACCCGTTTTGTCCACTCACAAACATGCCACTGGTTCAGTCCTCCTCAGCCGGCTGTCCCAGATCCTTAGCCTCAGCACCCCCCTTTGTCCAAACATCTCACTGCTGGTGACTTTTTCTGCACTTCATATCAGACTAAACTGTTATTAATAGCATTAACGGTGGATAAAAAGATTAAGCTGCCTGGTTGGAATGATAATGCTACATGATCCATTTAGCACTCACTTAATCTGTTGACAGATCACTCCATGGTAGAAAAAAACTCACAGCAGCTTTACAGGACAACTTCAATCCACGCTAAGATGCCTGTTCTCCATTTCTTTAGCACCTTGAGAGCTGATTCCTCATCAGATCACCAGCATGTGCTTGTAAATTATTCTAAAGTTTCTGTGACTTTTGTTTTGTTTGATTAAATGTGTTTTTTTTACGTGATGTTGTCTTTTGTTTTGTATAGCGTCTTGTTTTTATGTAGCAAATACTCAGAGCACTTGAAAAACCTGAGAAATTACACGAGGCTCTGCAGCCCAACAGGTCTGAACCTAATTACATAACATTAAGTGTGGCATAGAGAAGAAGGGGTAAAGCAGCTGTTTATTCAACATCTGGACATATAAAAGCATCCTAAAGGTGATCCTAACCTCTAAATGGAAGTAGGGTCACAATATTTGCAGGTTTTTGGCAGACTGAGAAACAAACAGTCTAAAACCAAAATGCCAATGTGTCCTCATGAGTCCAGTGGTCATAACTCTCTGGAGGGAGGGGGGGCAGATTTACAACACAGCTCCTCCCTTCTTGAAGATCAGTTGACTGGGAGGGGTAGATCTTCCTCCCAGTCCACAGAGCATCTGGCTGTTGAACGACAGATGCTGACAGCTGGACTGACATCCAGCATATGTCCCTTTCTTTATTCCTGCTCCACTCAGACAATAGAGTGGAAGGGACGAGGGAGGGGAGACAGGGGTGCTTTGTGCTGAGAAGGTAGACCTAATAGCTTGTGACTGCAGAGGAAAGCACCCCCCCCTCCCCCCCACCCTCAAATCTCCAGGAGAGCCTGCAGAGCAATTAGCCCCCGTCTCTGATCCCAGCCTGGGGAGTGATTATGGGAGGACTGAGCCCACACAAACCTCAGTTGTACATTCAAACCACAATAAGATGTTTATTTTTTTCATCTCAGAACAAAGATGATGTAAATTCCAATTTATGTTTCTGGGATGTATTTTATATTTGTATTAATAATACATATAAAACTCACTGAGGCTGATGTTGTCTTTTAGTTCTGGTAGGGCGAGAACGTGCGCTTTGTTTTGCAGCGCGATGACGTCACGCACAGATGACCGGAAGTGATTTGAATTTGCACCAAGTAAACGAAACAATTTGACAAACACTGCTCAGCAACTTAAAGACTTAAAAGTAAGTTTTTTTCAGTGTGAAGCAACACCAGGGGGTGAAAGCGTATAGAGACTAAACTTTATTATTTTGCTCGGACAGGAAACAAGGAATGAAAGCGTTTAGCAGCTAGAAGCTATGCTAACTGTTAGCATTGATTGAAACACCTGTCGAGCTCGTGTTCATCGTCCTACAGTGATGTGAAGCAGTCTCACTCATGAAAGTCTGTTAAATATGTTAAATGTTAAACTAAAGTGTCACTCCATTAAACCCCATTTGAAGTCACCTTAACTGATTCGTGGTGTGTTTCTGTGTAGAAATGGGTGTTAAAGGTCTTCAGTCCTTTCTGGATCGATGCTGTCCGGAGGCCTGTGTGACTGTGAGCCTCTCACAGATGTCCCGACAACATGCTGCCAAAGTCCAGCAGGGCTGCAAAACACAGCCAACACCAGCAGTTGAGTTTCTATTCAGTGTGTGAGCAGCAGCAGTGAATCTGTCTTAAGAAGCTGAATTGGTTGACTTTACGTTTTACAGGAGGACATGGAGATATTGGCTTTATTTTTAGGGGTACAAGATAAATATTTATTGACTATAATGATAGTGTTAAGTACAGAGGTAAAAAATAAATAACAGAGCAACCAACATAAAAAAAAAAAAACAAAAAACAAAATATAGACACAAGCATTTCCAGACAAACATGACAAGGTAAGATAAAAGTGGTTTGATTAAGAGCAGCTGAATTGATATGTCCATTTAAACAGCAAACACGAGACTAATGTATGATATGATAAAGTCATAATGGAGCCTCATTTACCTGTGTTAATATGGAGTTGTAATATAGGTGTACTATGTAATATGAGGCAGGTCAGAGATATAGTATAACATTTCTGTATGTTATAATTTTGTATAAACATTGCATGTGTATATGTGTATATACACACACACACACACACTATACTATGTGTGTGTAATATAACATCTGTCCATAGTGCTTGTTTCATATGAGTGGTAGCAACGATATTACGATAGCACTTATATTATTACAGCTTAATATTAGTGAATGCATTAAATAAAAGGAATACTCGCAAGTTAAACAAGGCTAGCAGCACAGATAATATATTACTGGCAGTATTGAGGAAATATAGTTTAATGATCTCTGAAAAACAAAAACTTTTACTGATGATATTTTATCAAGGTGGGTGAACAAGCAAGAGTTCTCTGTATTACATTTGTTCTTCCTCTCTCATTTAGGCCCCACGCTTGTTGTGGATGGTATGGCCTGCCTGCGGCACTGGTACTCCTGTAAGGACTGGGTGTGTGGGGGGCAGTGGAGGGAGTATGTGAACGTCCTAAAGAGCTGGGTTGAGGCCTTCAACTCAGCAGGTATCAGACTGGTGTTCTTCTTTGATGGGGTGGTGGAAGAGCAGAAGAGAAAGGAATGGGTGAGGAAAGAAACTCTGTAAACCTGCTGTTTTTAGTTGCAGAGTTTATTGACTGTATATTGCTAGTTCTTTGATTTACTAAATCTCTCATTGAACACTGGATTTGCAGAGTTTAGGAGAATAGTAAGTCTCATCGCCTTCTTTACCACCATCTCTCCTGTCTGTAGGTAAAGAGGAGACGCAGAGTGAACGGGGATGTGGCTAAAATATTTCGTCACGTGAAGGCACATGGAGAGCAGCCCGGTAGAGACCTCTTTTGTCTTCCTTCTGGTCTGGCAGCATTTACACCCTTTGTTCTCAGGTCAGCATTTACAAGCCTATGTGTGTGTGTATATATATATATATGTATATATATATATATATATATATATATATATATATATATATGTACATTACATGTTAATACACTTATAACTCTGTGATAAATTTATTGGTCTGGTATCTAAGGATTGTTCTTGTTGTGGTTTATGGTAGAATTATTGTCTCCATTGTTGTTTGATATATTTGTCTTATTGTAGATTTTATTGTTGCTTACAGGTCATTGGGTCAGGAAGTGTTTTGCACAGTGCGGGAGGCGGACTATGAGATTGCCAGCTATGCTCGTCAGCACAGCTGTATGGGTATTCTGGGACAGGATTCAGACTTCATCATATATGACAGGTTTACATGTTGTCATATGTTTGGACTTCACTTGAATTTGAAAATTTTGAAAAAATGTTGAATTTGATAGTGGATTAGTAGATTCAGGGACTTTATGTTATTGATAAGTTGTGGAAAATGTGAATGAAATGTCTGATCTGAACATTAGCTTTATCTTTTAAAGTGCCCCCTACTTGTCTGTGGCAAAGCTGCGGATAGACAGCCTCATCACTGTCCTGTACGACCGGCAGATGCTATGCCAAATCATTGGGTTGGATGTTACACAGCTACCACTGCTGGCCTGTCTCCTAGGTAACGATGTGGTGTCAGAGGAGCAGATGCAGCACATTAGGAACAACGCCATGGCAACATACAGGTGTCTGGGGTTTTACTTTTGGGGTTGTTCTCTATTAACATTTGTTGTAATTCATGAATATTGAAATTGAGTCTCATTCATTCTTACATTTTACCAAATAAATGTTACTTATGTCTTTGACTATGTTTAGTTATAAGAACCTGAATACCGGATACATCCATTTATTATATTTATGACGGTGAACCAACGAGCTCAGGTCCACATGATGTGACAACATTTTTAATGTTTCCCAGGATGAACAGTCCTGCAGCACACTCTGGTCCTCCTCAGGGGCAGATGGTGCTAGCTGTATCTCACCTTGTGGGCTCCTTGCGGAGAAAAGAGGAGGAAGGGACTGAGCTCATCCCTCAGTCTCTGAATCTCACTGCTCCACAGAAAGAGCTACTGAAGAGGGGGATTTGCTCCTACCTACTCCCTGGACAGGAAGCTCTTCAGCAAGGAGATATCTCTGCACTCCCCTCTACTACAGCCTTTGAGAAATATGTCAGTCCAGAAATATTAAAGGTATGTTCTGTATGCCATTGTGTCACCTCTGTTTTGAGAATGTCAAATGCCATGTTGGATCATTATGTTTTACTTTGTGATTTTCCCCAGACCTGCAGAGAGAAGCATATAGCAGCAGAAGGCTTCATGGTTTACAGTGTTGTGTGTGAGGGAGTCACTCAATGTAGCAACACTCTGGAGGATGAGGAGGACACTGAATTGCTGCCTCAGGCCCTCGTCTACAAGCCCTGCAGACAATGCATCTATGGGCTGCTACTGCTGCACGGGCATGATGGTAGGACAGTGAACTTACTGGATGGGTCATACACATGCACACAAACACACGTGAGGTCATAAACACACAGATACAGATGCAACATGGCATCACTAGTCTATCACAAGTCACAAGTCTAAGACAAGGTATTCAGACTTTTAGAAGAGAGGGTGTAGTATACCAACCACACATGAAGGTACTTATATTGTATACACACCTCAGGAGGAATACATGTTTGGCATGTATGCTTTTACTTTTTTGCTGTTATGTGCATACTGTAGTTTGAAAATAACAATACAAGAATGCCTTTTTGTTTTCCCCAGACAGTGGTGTATTGCAAAGTCAATCCAAGTCTAACCTCTAGTTATTTATGCGTTTTCAGACAGCTGTGTTGACCTTCCTACCATCAGGGAATGGTTTGTCTACCGTGGAAACCCTCTGAAGGAACCTGAC
Source organism: Scortum barcoo (assembly GCA_023238725.1). Classification (NCBI taxonomy): domain Eukaryota; kingdom Metazoa; phylum Chordata; class Actinopteri; order Centrarchiformes; family Terapontidae; genus Scortum; species Scortum barcoo. Next base: position 24,063,773 of record CM041531.1, read on the forward strand.
ATGGTCCAACCTGTCTCGATCAGCCTCCCATGTAATGTATCTGCTAGTTTCTTTCTATACTGATTAAATTACCTGATTTCAATCTAGTTATAGCAGCTGATGCAAGCTGATGGTGATGTTTTTTTGTGATTGTTTTGTTGAGGGTTTCTGTACAAGTCCTGGACAATGCCCTTTAAGTGTACGATGTTTCCATGCAATGATGTTTTTCTGTAATGAAATTAGTTGTAGACTAACCTCTGGTTGTTCTCAATACATCTGGTGAACTATTTTGTTTCTGCTTTAATGTGCAGGTGATCAGCCCAGTCTGGACTTGTTATGGTTCGACACTGGTCCTGAAGTTTCTGCTCTTCGCCTGATGTCCTTTCTTTCAGTTTTTGACTGCCAGGAGTTCTCTGAGTTGTGTGGAGTTATAGAAGATTCTCTCCTGGCTGCTCTCTGCCTGATCACTTACATTGTCCTCCAGGTAGTGTCACCCTGAGATCAGTAGCCAAATTCAGACCAGTGTCTGGTATTTATTGAATAAAAGTCAAATGAGTAGGAAAAAAGAATTGAAACTCTTACTAATTACAAATGATCTTCAAAGAAAGGAAAATAATCTCAACAAAACAAAAAAACAAAACAATCAAGATTTATACTCGCATTCCAATGATTTGATTGTAGAACTTCTCTACTTTCATCTAATAAGTCATGTGAATGTATCAGCCAATACTTAGTAAGAGTCATGAATGGAAAATGTAACTTAGTTTTATTTTGTTTTAACTGAAAATACATGACAGTGATTTTCTCTAATGTTATACTGGCAATATACTGTTGGGTGTTCCAGTTGGATAAAACATCGTCTCAACTGTGATTGATATGACTGCTGCTTGTTTGGCTTGGCCTTCAATGAATACGTCAAGCTGTTTAATGAAACAGTCGAGCACAATGGAATCAGTTTGTATTTAGGCACTCAGTCCAGATAATGCCAGTGTATGGGTAGTCAGGCGACACCTGGTGATATCTGTAAACAGAAAATGAAAGACCAAATGTATTTGGTGACAATTAAACACACAAGTCAGCTTTTGATTTGGGATTTACTTCTATAACATAATACAACAATTATTCTGCTCTTTTGTCAACTTGTGATTTGAAGTCAAACACCACTTGTTGACGGTCTGTTCTGTGTTGTTTTGTTAAGGCTTGATGGTCACCACTATTACCCGCCGAGTACCCAGTTTATCCACAGACACTGGTCTTTCTAACTTCAGTTCTTGCGTCAACAACAGCTCTGATAACCACCCAGGGGCTTTGAATTTCTTAAGACCCAATTCTTAATTCACTTTACTACAATTTTTTCCCTCTTTTGTGTGTACATTTTAAACTACAATAATTTGTGTTGCTGTTTTTAAAGCCTGCTGTAATGCCTTGTTTTCAATTTGAACACCGTGATCGCTTTCAGAGTATGTGACAGAAACAGAGATTTGCTTTTTTGGTTTGTTCATTTTGCACTGACGTAATCTCATTGGGCTATAACACAACAGAGATCACTGGATCACATTGCCTGGATAAAGCTGCATGCGTCATTTTGCAGAGGCTAAACAAAAATTATACTGTAGGTCAATTTATCGACTGTGTAATAAACAACGTTGTAAATCACTCTTTAATGCCTCCCTAACAAAGTTATGTATTCAAAAGAAATAATCTCAACTGTAGTCCTGAAATACAAAAACGAGCTAATGAAAGTTGACTTACCTCAAAAGTTTCAAAATAATGCTTAAACATATTTGTATTGCAGGGTATAAAATACTCTGCTCCAAACCTCATCAGAAGAGAACTGATGTTCATAGATGAATGAATGCCCTTTTCATTATGCATGTGAGACATGCCCTACGTTCCCTTCAAAGAGTACTCCACCCATTTATACTTGATGCAACAGAAACAGAGATATCATCTTTTTTATTCTATGCGTTCCTTCTTTGTCAAAAGCTGGCCCCTACATTACCCACAATGCAACTAGAACCCTGACAATTTGGTCAGAGATTTGGGTGTTTGTGCTAGTAGCTGCTAATGTAGCCTAAGCAGAGATTTGATGTGCATAAGTTTCCCTTTATTGGCAAAAGCTGTCTCTCATTCATATCGTCCTGTCTTGCCATTTGAGCTTCCTCTGTGGTCATAAATTTCTTAATTATATACACCAATTTTGCATTTAATTGGAAAAAACAGTCAAATGTCCTTTCCCTCTCGATCCTTATCTGAATGTAGAAATTAACTTAAGCCATTAAGTTCATTATACAGTTATAGTTGTAGAGTCGGCTCTGTAACTGAAGATAACAATAAAAATATCTGAACAGTTTGCTATGAAAGGATGTTAACTCACTGAGTTAGACCTGCTTTTACAACATACGTTGATCTTATCGCAGTCTGTTCAAGCAGAGTTTATCACTTAAAGATCAGCAGGCAGCATGCCAGTCAGATGCAGATTTTCAGGCAGGCAGACAGACAGACAGACAGACACTTGTAGCCATTCATTTAGAGCAGCTTGTTAGATGGACCGTTGGATGACTGGAGAATCAGAGTTGAGCAGGCTGGCAGACAGACAACAGTAGCTGTTATTGTCTGATTGCTGCTGCATTCACATTCCCTCGTCACTCGTCTATTTAAATAGCTTCAGGGTTTGTTTGTTTTGTACACACAACTGGGCAGCCTTGTTTCTGCATTCAGCATTGTTTTCTCTCTCTGTTGAATTGTTACTCGGAGAGCAGACAAAACAAACTGACCTGCACAGAGGACACCCTGGGATGTAATTGAATTGGCTAACCATATATATATTTTCCTCTGTATCGGTGTGTGTGTGTGTGTGTGTGTGCAAGGTTTCGTGTGCATGTTTGTGTGTTTGTTTTCAGGTACAAACTTTGTCTCAAGAAGACACGGATGCTTACCTGAGTCAGGCTGTGTGTCTGAGACTAAAATCCTTCCAGGAACTCCAACAGATCAAGGTCTGTTACAAGCACAAACACACATGCTCTAAATAAGGTCTGTTGGTTTGCTTTTTAAAAATAAAATATGACAAATTATTTTAAAAGAAGCAGATCTGTTTTCTGATTTTCACTTGTTCATTTTTTGCCCGAGTGTACCTAAAGTTGTTGAGTATCCTGGTGCAAGAAGACAATGTCCCCCCGCAGTTTACGGTAAACAAAGTCCTCTTGTGGCAAACAGAGCTCACAAAATGTTACCAATAATAGAAGGTGAAGAGAAAAATAGGGAGAAAACACAAATAAGTGGCTGATTCAGTCTCCAGAAAAACAAAAGCCCCAAACAATTGTAGTTGAACTGCTGTGTCGTTGTACTAAGAATTCTTGTATTGTAAATTTTAAAAAGTCAAATATTCACAAATTTCTTTAAGGCTCAAAACCGAAACTGATTCATTTGTTGATTAGTTTCATATTAAGTCATGTATTTTGTGAGATATAAAAACCTAAATGAACATCCATGAACTGTTTTGCACTTCATGATCAAATGATCAGGAAGCTTCAGTTAAGCTTTTCTTTATTGGGGAAACTCTTCTTCTAGAGAAAGCTTCACTATGATTCACTTGTTACATCACAGTTTTTTAATTGTTCACTGCTGCTGTATTAAATATGATATGATATGATAAATATATGAAAATCAGATCAGAATATAGATATTTTGACATCAATTGAGTTATTAAAATAAAAGCTGAACGTTTTCCAGTTTCTTAAATATGAGGATTTGTTTCTCTTCACTGTGTTTTAATCAAATATCTTTGTCCGACAAAACAATCAATTTGAAGAGGTCACCTAAGACAACCCTTTATTAGTCCCACAGGGGGGAAATTTACATTGTTTGCAAACTTGTGATGTTCTTTTTTACAGTTTTTACTAAATGATTGATTGAGTCCCAAACAATAATTCATAGATGAACGACGGTACCCCATTGTTGCAGTCTTAATCTAGACAGAGCTGTCACTGACGTCTGTCCTCAGTGAACCGACTCGTGAGCTCTCACAGATGCAGAATTAGAAAGTCAGCTGTGCTTTTCCATTCTCTGGGAAAACGGCCTCACTGTTTGCTGCCTTGTTGTAGCCCCATTTATTTTTACTGCTTAATTACCATACTTGTGTCTAGTAATTTGTATTTTTGCTGCTCGTCTGTTTTCTACACAATAATTAGGGCTGGGCGTTGATTTGAATATGCTGTCTGGGAGAAGTTCAGAGCTGCAGGAGGGGGGGTTAACGTATGAATATACCCAAATGCGAATATGTGTGTGTATAACCTGCAAAGAGATGTAGAGTCTCACACACACACACACAAATGCTTCTGTCTGCTCATCACAGTACAAACCGAAGACCTGCCTCTTTATTTCTCCACAAAACACCCTTAAAAAACAAAGATACTTGAAAATAAAAATCAGGATAGTATATCTGCATCAGTGTGTGTTAGACAGAGTGAAAATGAGTCACACTATTTTTGTGTGTGTTTAGGGGAAAGGGGTTGTGGGTAGGTTTTGGGATGCGTTGGTTTCATTGCAACATTCCTCCCCATGGGACTGCGATTGTGGCGTGTGTGCGTGCATGCATGTGTGTGTATGTTTGTGTGTGTGTAACAGAGAGTATGTGCTGGCGACAGCCGCCTGTCTGTCCTGGCTGACGCTCACCACATGGAGCTATTTACACCAAGCACACTCCGCCCCGCTGGACACACACACACACACACGTTTCTGTCTTTGTCTCTCTCACTTTGTGTGTTCTCATGTTCTTCGACTTTTTACACTCGACCACTTTCTCTTTCTCTGTCTCTCCTCATGTTGCTCTTTATCTTTTTCCCTCCCTCCCTCTCTTTGTGTCGGTGTGTTTGTGTGCACCTTCAGGTCTTTGTGTCTCTGTCAAGTGGTCCATTGTTTTCAGAAGGTGAAGCTGTGTTTGACTGGAAGCAGGTGGCAGGCAGGGCTGTGTGTCTGTGTATGTGTGTATACCTAATCACTGTTATCTGTGCTATCTGCCAGAGGACAGGTGAGAGCAGAAAACGCACACACACGAAGAACATCTGCCTGCTGTCATTACAGTTAGCTTGCTCTCTGCTTCTTCATCATCCTCATCTTCTTTTTTAAGATTTCCTCGTTTCTTCTTTCTTCTCTCTGTTGCTGACTTTTATGGTCTTTGACACCAACAGACACGTTCCTCCTGTTTTTTCTTTAATCTTTAAATCTTCAAATGAATTTATTGTGAAGAAAAAAAACATAAAACACCTTTACACCAGCACTTATTATGCAGAAATATATAAAACATCTTAAGAAAAGATCTATTTTCTTTTGGTCTTTAGTCTTTCTGAATTTATCCAGTGAGTTTTAAATTAGATGTTATATTTAAACTTATGAAATTGCGGGTTTAATTGCATATTTAGTGACTTATTTATATGATTAATTGTGGATTGGACCACTGTCTTTTACCTACGATACGGTGGTCTGAGTTGTAAATACACTTGTGAAATTTATGTGTCAGGACTGAGCAGGTAACGTTGTGCAAGTTGGGAATATTTTAGCAGCTGGGAGGAAAGTTTAAGGAGTTTGTTCCAGCTGGTGACACTGCATATATTGAAGAAATAGATGACTCTTTATAGCAGGACTCTTTAAACAATACTATGATACGGGAGGATATTGGTGGTGTGTTGATTGAAGCTGGTGTTCTTACAGGTGCCTCAACCTCAACCCTCTCAATGAAGTTTAACAAGTTTTATTAATGTGAATGTCATGATGAATATATCATTGTGAATAAACCAAAATAAGACATGATTCATACTTCACTCAGACTTCATTCATATTCTGTAATAATGGAAATCATTACAAGATTTATCGATAACATTACTTAATGAAAGAGCTCAGTCTCTTTGCTTTGTAAAACTTTGAGCCAAAGGAACTTGAATTCAATTTGAATTGAAGTCAAGTATGACCTACTGACAGCTCGAAATAGAGTCGCTATTGCTGTGTTCATGGCTGTCATCTGCAAAGTGCAAGTGTGGTGACAAACCTATTAAGTCTTGTGATAAAGATGTAGTGCCAACCAAATGTAACCAAACCAAACTTTTTCCCTCCTCCGCTTTCAGCTGCCTTTCCTCTGCAGTCGTGCGGTGCAGCTGGGATCTCTCTACGTCCGAGGACTAAGCCACCTGCTGGGTGCTAACTGTGCCAGTGGCTGCCCGCTGCCCAACGCTGCCCTGATGCCTTGGCACAGCTTCGATGGACGGCTGTTCCACTCAAAGTACCTGCTGGCACACAGCGGCATGGAGAAAACTGTGCTGCTGGACAGCGATGTGAGTGGAGACGGGAAAACAAAAAGGGGAATCTGTGTGTGTGTGTGTTTGTAAGAGAGTGAGAGAGAGAGAAGACTTTAAGTTTTCTGTTGTACTGTATGATTTACTGCTTTATCTTTACCCTATGTGAAAAGCATTTTTTGAGACAAGTGACATTTTCATGTGTAATTTTTTTATCCAAAGTGTCTTACTGTCTGTGTTTTGCTCTCCAGTCGTCCTGTTTGTCTCTATTTCTCTGCCTGAGAGAGAAACTTACAGAGACCTGCAGAAAGCGAGGCAGAGTCCTGCAGTCCAGACCTATTGCACCAGAACAAAGTCATAAAACCACACCAGGACCCAGATACAGAGACAGACACATAGGTATGACTGACTGATATGTCTTATAAATACAGTTGACCGCCTGCAGCGGTCAGCCATATGCCTTTGACAGATGTTTTCAGCCAGTTCAGTTGTTTTGCTTTTAATAGCTTTATATTTATTAAGATGCTTTGTCTTTTAAATTTGATTTAATGCATTCTTATGTTTTCTCCTCCCTTCTTCTTACTCAATGTTCTGCTGGTTCTGTGTTTAACATAATTATGTAGCCATTTTGGCTTGGACTCTTTGAGAAAAGAGTTTTGATCTTGAGACCATCCTGGTTAAATAAAGGTCAGGGAGAGAAAAACGTTTTGACCTGAGTTAAGAAATATTATGGTGTTTCTAGGACGCCCTGGTGGACTAGTGGTTAAGATGCATACTGTGTCACCACAATGTGCTTGGTGCAAATCTGGCTGGGGGACCTTTGTCGCATGTCATGTTCCTCTTTCTCTTCCCATGTTTGCTGTCTGTATCTACACTGTAAACGAGTGTAGACAAAGTAGAAAGTAGACAAAAATACCAAAAACAAACATGATAAAAATAATATCATGATATCTGTATTATTTTCAAGGCTCCAGTTGTTACTTTGTGATGTTTTTATGTCCAAAGCACAGAGAAGTAAAGACGCCTCCAGTGATCTGAGCTCATAAGAAAAACTGATGAAAATGCTGTGAGGCAAACAGAGAAGCAGCATTTTAATCTGACAGTTCATCTGTGGTTGTAGTTCTCTGGTGCCCCTCACAGTACCACATTACCCAGAGGGCCGTGCTGTAACGAGCTCCATGCTCCATGTGCTGCGGCCTCAGCACATACCACCGAGTGCGTGCACACACGCGTGCACACGTGTGCGCTTGGATCCGAGACTTGCTTTGTCAATGCACTAGTAATAGTAGGTTTCTGTTTATAGGCTGAGAGAGGTCTATTTTAAGACACACAACAGGACTAACTGATTACAGACCTCTCTCCTCTGTCTCTCCCCTCTTTTTGCTCCCCTTTCCCTCATTTGTTCCCCTCAGTCCAACTTCTCATGCTTTTATTCACTCTCTCTGTTTCTTTTTCTTATTTCTCACTGGTCTCTTTCTTCACACTCTCTAGACACCTTTATTGCTTATTATGCACAAATATATCAGACATATCCACCCTCTTACACACCTACTGCTCAAGTGTTAATGCAGGTTCCAGGCTTTAGGCTGAGTCGAGCTGTTGGTACAAGACTCACTCCGTCCTGCTCAGCAGTCAGTCTCGGAAGACGACTCAGCAGTAGCTTATGAAATGCGAACCCTTAGTTTCTATTCAACCCTGTGACTTATAAACCTTTTGGGTCCGTTCCTCTGCGTGCCATGTTGGCGCAGAGTCTCCGAATTGCGCCGAACTGTCTGCGTTTTGCCCAAGTCAACCCTTGTGGGTCTCATGAGGATGTTTCTGGTTTTACAGATGGAAGGCTATACACTCTTTATACCTCAGTGTTTCATTTCTGCCAGACGCAGACACCAGTCATTACTACAGAACTCCAGGGATATGGACTCTTACTCTGTGTGTGTGTGTGTGTGTGTGTGTGTGTGTGTGTGTGAGAGAGAGAGTGAGAGAGAGAGAGTGAGAGAGAGAGAGAGAGTATAAGAGAGAGAGAGAGAGAGAGAGAGAGAGAGTATGTGTGTGCGTGAGAGTAGTGGTGGCGCTATGTGGTATCGTTGAGGGCCCGGTTTGGTTTTTGTTTGGAATCAGGCCTGATGTTTAGTCTCCTCAGCAAATATCTCCTCTGCCCGCCTGCCCTGGCAATTACACTCCAACAGTGAATCCAGTGTAGCTGCTCTCCCATGTCTCTTCAGTTTATATCGGACCAAAAAGACAAAAAAGTAAATGAAAACAACCTCATTTTCATCGGCTCACTTTCACTCTGTAGTATATTTTGCTCTGGCTGACTATAGTGATGTACCTCCACTGTTCTTTTAATTTAAATTTCATTAACACACATTTAAAAACATATTTTATCTCCTGGTTTTAGTCCGAATCTCAGTCTGAGAAATTGAACCTTTTCCAAAAGACCATAAATAGACTTTTAAAATGTGTTGGTGCTTGTGGCTGGACTGACACATCCGCTTATGCTTTCATGTGCTTTTTTTCCCCTGCACTTTCACACTTAGTGGATTGATGGTAGCATGACGGCCTGATTTGGCCCAGCAGGCTACAGCTCCCTTTTGGCTTGGTATAAAACTGGACTTGGTGTTTCATTTCAGGCACTTTGTAATTGGCTTAAAATCTTCCACATCTGTCTGCCTTAAGTTTCTCAAGTGAAAAATATGTCAGGCTTTTCAGAACGTGAGGGTAGATTTTTAATGGAAAATGAAATCTATTTTGCAACCAGTAGTAGAGCAAAGGTCACAGGCATACAGAAAATATGTTTCATCTTAGTTGGATTTTTTTATTTGTTGGACGACACTTGACAGGGGGATCTGTAAACATTCAACTTTGTGATATTTTTTTCTGTCTTTGAATAATTTGGTTTTGAAACTGACGGCGTTTGTCAGACTTGATGAGTGTGTATGTCCGCTTTGATATGGCGTTTGTTTTTTTTTCGCTGTTCTGTGGGTAGCCTTGAAATAATTGCGGACAGACTTTAAAGGCAAGCTGTGTTTGTGCGTGTGTGTGTGTCTGAGTGTACGTTTCAGAGAGAGAGAGAGAGCGAGAGAAGAGCAGTTGTTGATGGTTTTTGCAAAGAGTGAGTTATTTAACATTTACTAAGATTGTTGAACTCAAAAGGTGCTGCTGAAGTGTGAACCAAGTCAAATTTTTTTATTTATCACATACCGGTACCATCAGTCCACTCCCATTCTCTTGTAAAACAATGACATGATGTCCCATAATTCAGCAGGAAAACTAAAATCTAATGGACTGCCAAGCACTGTTAAATAACTAAATAAACTTACAAACAGAGTTAAAACAGCACCAAGCAACACATGCATATTAACAGGGATCAAATACCTACAACCAATGTGAAAAGCTTAAAGACGTAATTATGAACCTATGGAGAATTCTCTACTTAGCGTCTTTCAGCTCATTGTTTTGGTTTTCCCTGCTGCAACTTTGACTGTTTTAGTTTACCCTCGCCGCTCTCATCAGCATTGTTTTGGCTGCAGCTGTCTTCAATAATCTCTGGTGACCCACTGTTCTCCACCTGCACCAAATAGCAGACAGACACAGGTAATGAGCTGATGAATATAGTGGAGGATTTTACAGCTAAAGAGCTGGTGGAGACTAAACACGGAGCTAAAAGAGAAGTAATTGGACTAACACTCATAATATGGACACAAACATCAAAGCTTATCTTGTTCTGTAACTGCTGGATATGTAAATAAGCCAGTGTTTGTTGGCAAATTTACCATATTACCTAAAATGTGATGATATGTGCATTTTGTGTTCACACTCAGTTTCTGCTGCATACAGAGGTAGTAGTATTTTTCTGTAACATAAAATGTTCCAAATCCACAAATGTTATGGGGAATAAAGAGTATTAACACTTTAGATAACTGTTTCATCTGGATGTCCTTAAATCAGATTGGCCAGCTCTCCTCATCATGTCACACTTTCCATTAGAGCCAAATGCAGCTCAGAACAGTGAAATAACCAAAATGATGTCAGCCTAAGCAGAAAATAGCGTATTTATGTACGACATTGTCCGAAAAAAATATTTTCCTGACCTTTTGAATATCACATTTCTCACTCACAGGTAGGCCTCCTCCTAGTGAGAGCTGGAGGGAGAGAGGAGAGATGTCAGGAGGCCATCAACATGGAGGAGGATGGAGAGAGAGGGGAGAGGGAAGAGACCCCAGTGAATATGAAAATAGAGAGAGACTGCGGGGGAGAGGGGGCCAACATTTTTACCCTCACCCTCGTTCCTATCCTGACTGCCATGACAGCCGACCCCAGAACACGAGCCATCCTCCAGAACGGTCCAGAGGCCGATCACGTCACATCAGAGGGAGCTACCGGCTGGCCCCAAGGTAACACCGCTGTGGGATTTATATATCTTCTTTTGTAATTTTTCCCCTATACTTACTTGTTCTACAATTGTCACCTTTCCTCCTCTCCTCTCCTCTCAGATGGTCGCATCGTCCTGCATCAGGAACATAACTTGATCTTGAACAGAGAAGAGAGAAGAGGAGGATTAGAGGGGAGGATTTGGGGAGTTAAGTGGATGGGAAAGACGTGATGAAAGGAGAGAAGGAATCAAATTTCTCTGAACAAACTGATTAGTGAATTACCCGTAAGGAATGTTTGTCTAAAGGAAGCAGTAGGTGGAGAGATGGAGCTCAGGAGGAGGCAAAATGAAGAGATCAAGAAAACATTGTCTAATTTGCCAGTTTATCCTGAATTAGTCTTTTTCTGCATCTCAAAATGCCCCTTTATTCAAATAATTTTAAAGCCTTACTTTTATCTCAGGGCAGCAGACCTGTCTTGCAGTGATAGAAAACAAACGGTATACGTGCGCACACAGACGCAGAAATGAGCCACTTCAAACCTGCACTGAGAGGTGGATTAGAGGTTAATCCTCAAGCCTGTTTTTACCCTTTATCTGTGACAATAAAAGAGCAAAGATCTTAAAAGCAGTGTGTATCCAGTGGCATAATCCTTTTAAAGGACTAGAGAAACAGTGATGGTGGTATCGAATATCGTCTGAAAGGGGGCGTCAGTGGTGGAGTTTTATGCACTTAAATTGATACTGATACTATAAACTGATACCAAGAGCTGTGTGTGACATGTCAAAAACCAGGTGAGGCAACTTGAACTTCTGCCTTTTTTCATACAAAGAAGAATGTTGAGTTGTCTGTGCTGTACTGACAGAGAGAGAAGTTTATGTTTTTAACTGTTTTGTACTGTGTCTTCAGATAAATTGTCTTGATACTGAGCTGTTCCTGATAAACAGTAACTCTGCTCATACAGACCTTGAGTTGCAAACATTTCATTTAAAGAACTGATCTGATTAATTGATAATGTGTTTTAAACCACAGGTTTTCATTTTCTGGTGCATCTAAAATGTGTAGTGTGTAAAGCTCACAGTTGTAACAGCAAATGAAAATAATGCAATAATTTCCAACTGTATCATTATTGTGGATTAATAGGAGCAGTTCACAACAGTTCAATTTTAATTCTTGTTGGTAAACTCAAAGACAGGGACATTTTCTTTCGATACTGGCGCATCCACTGTTACAATGTGTAGATAATGCAGCTTTGGAGTTATTTTTGAAAACCATGATGAACACCTGAGTCAAGTAAACACGACCAATACTCGTCCTAAAAATCCCTGAACCAGAATTCACCATTTGAGCCAACAGCATATTTTGAAACACTGCAGCATTGTGGTAAAACTCACCTGTAGCTCATTTTTACCACTTCCACTGAGAGTATTAAATGTGCGGGGATCAAACTTCTGGTGTCTGTGCGCGTTTGCTGGGGTGATGAGGAATGTATAGCACGTACACTCAGGCTGATGGTCTTCCTGTAGCACCGTGAACCTTGTAAAACCCACCAGAGAGGAAAAGGGTGCAGAGAAAGTTCCACAGTCTGAGTGCTCTGATGTGTGTGTGTTTGTGTGCGTGTTTGTCTGTAAGCAGAGAGGTAAAGAAAGTTAAATCATCTGCTCGTTAAAAAAAAAAATTCAAACTTATCATTATCACTTGATCTGGTCAGTTTGAAGGTTTAATGAAGACTTATTGACTGAATATGATGGAGACATCAGGTGGTGACTAAACTAAACAGAACGTAACAGATGCTGTGTTGTGTGTTGTTGTGTTACCACGTTGTGTTGTGTTTTAAGAGGGATAACTGCCTTTTTATGTATTTTTTGTATGATAAACGAGGACTGAAGCAAAACAGTGTATATCATGTCAAGCTCCTGCAGCTTTCTCAATAAACAGTTTTTTAAATGAACCATTTCAAACTGTTGTCTCTGATTCTGACTTAGAGTAACCACAGAATAGCAATGTTGGCTAACAGCATAGGGATCTACATCCAGGTCAATCTGCTGGATTTTTCTCGTAGTTGAATCTATCACAATGGGTCCAGAAAAATGTTTCTTGTTGGTGGGTTACACATACTGTAATCACTGGTTTATTTTTCACTTTATTTTTCTCATCATATGGAGAGCTGAGCATTTGCTCTAGCCGGCCTCTTTTTTTCGACAGATTGTGTGGATATGAAACAATCTTTGGGATGACAGCGCTTAAAATTGATTTGTAGTAATTTACTTAGTTGCACAGCTGGGATCACTCTTATCCATAAACACATCTAGATCTTCCAAGTCTAGCATCCACAGATCCCAAGTTTTCCTTCTCAGTCAGCAAGGTTTCTGTCTCTGACATGGTTCTTTGTTTCCATTTGAAATGATTCATGTAAAGATCTCTACAATGGAAGTGATGAGTGAACATTTATTGTGATCGTAGAGTCATACTTGCCTTGTTTAGGGGCACCAGGTTAAATATGCTGGAAGCAGCTGACTGTTAGAGTCATGTGTAAAGTGTCCACTTCCTGTCTCTTCTCTTAGTCCAGAGGCAGCAGATGAACAAGAAACAGTGTGTGTGTGTGTGTGTGTGCTTGTGTTTTTGGCTTAGAAATTGCGGTGAGAGGACTGGGTGTGGGTATGTATGTGAGGAGGGGCAAAAAGGGTGGGGCACACAACACACATACATGGCTTTGGTCCAGTTGCCCCTTCTATATAATAACAATAACAGGAGAAGGGATGTTTTCTGTGATGAGGAGGAAGCGAGGGATGGAAGGTTAAAAAGAAAGGAAGATGGAAAAAATCTAAATGGAAGACGGAAATGAAGGAGCGTAAAGAGAGAGGATAAATAAACACTGAGAGGAGGAAAATGAAGAAGACGAGGGAAGAGTGGGCAATGGAGAGGTGGAAGGCTAATAATAGGGGAAGACAACAGAAAACAGGATGAGAGAGGAGAAAAAGAGGAGGTGAAGTTAGAGGGGAGGAAAGGGGGTAAGACGGAAGAGTAAAGAACACAAGCAGTCAGTAGTCTTGCCTCAACCACAGGAAACCCTGTTGGCTGCCCGAGAGATCAGCTTCCTGCGTGTGTGGTGGAGGTCTGGGTGTGGTCCCTCCAGCAGCAGGGATACAAACAGTCAACCCCCCCCACACTCGAGGCCTCCCCCCTGGGTTTGAGTCAGGCCTCTTTCCTCTCCGGTGGCAGTCATTCAACAGGCTGTCTGCTCTACTTTGTCTTACACTCTCTTACACTCTTATCTAAACTTTCTGAGGCTTTCGTCCTGACAAAGTCATCCAACTAGGCACCCATTTGTGTGACCCCGCTGAGGGGATTTCATTTAATTTGAAATCTGAGGGGATTTCATTTAAACCCTTGTGGTGTCCAGTAGTGGCCACAATGGATGGCACCTAAATGGATCCCATCATGACCACAAAACCACTTCAGTAAACTTCCCCAGAAGCAAATAGCCACTTTGGGGAGTTGCACTTTTATGATTCTACTCTTACCTCTGGAGAGGTGTGACATGATTATACTGTACAGCATTTGATGTTTTTCAGCATCAGTCTGATTGGTATAATCATTACCAATAATAACTGTGATTTTCATTTTGCTTTACTCGTGTATTTCACTGCTGGAGCGCAGTCAGCTTTTCTACACCACACACAGCCGATATGTTCAAGCTGCACAGACTGAGTGTATTCGTTATATACATACATACTGCATGAGTGAACTGCTAGAAATTAGAGTCATCACATTTGAGCTAGAATTTCTGTCAACCACCTAGATCTACCATCTTACTATCATCACATCAATAAATGTGTCAACAACTACTGGATTTCTTTTAAAGCCACCAACTGGACAATGTATTCACCTATCCACATCTACTGGATGGATTTGCACAAAATTTTATAGAGACATTTGGGGTTTCTATGCACATGTAGCTGCAATGGTGTTCACACACAGCCCCAAACTTTGTGACTTTGCCACATGCTGTAGAAAAAGTAAACTGGATGCTTGGTGTGCATTGGATGTATGCACTAGATTCATTAAGCGGTCACACACACCATTTTCTTCCCTTTTTCATGTTGTTACAATAAAAAAGAGGCTCTTGTTCTTGCTGTCAGGAGGCTGCCATCATGTTTTTTAATGCACGTGTGAATGCATACCCCAACTGTAGTTTATATCGAGGCCTGTTCACTGTCGGTGTGCAGTGAGCACATTCAAGGCTTTACACCATCATCAGGTCAGAAATGTAATTTGCTTAATACTTTGCCGACACTCCCATCAGCATCAGTTCTACTTTGTGTTAATTATGCAATGTTAGCATGATGTTGAACATGACAAACATCATATCTGCTCAGCATCAGCGTCTCTGCCTTAGCTGACGTTAGCATTTAGCTCAAAGCCCTGCTGTGCCTAAGTACAGCCTCACAGCGAGGCTCGCATGACTCCAAAAATGAGGGTTGTCAGTTAAGTGATGTTAGGTGGATGATGATGCTTCCTTGTTTGTTCAAACTCTGAGCAGCGTACAATTACAGCATTTTGGGAGAAAATGTGAGAGGAGACATGAATTTACCTCAACCACAGCACCGCTTGTTAACACTTGAGCAAACTGGCTGTTAAAGAGGGTAATTGTTATTATTATATAGTGGATAACACATGTTCTAGTAAGTTAACAAGTACCTTCAGATTCAAGTGTTGTTATGTAAAAACCTGCCAATTGGTGTTTTCACTTCAGTGCATACAGGGTGCGCTTCATGATAGCAGAGAAAAACCTGCTAAGCACATTTACGAGAAAAAAAAAAAAAACCCAACATTTCTGGCTCGATGAACAGCTGTATTACAGCAGCGAAGACTCTTTATTCATTCAAAGTGTTGTTGCATTCACATAGACATGCAAAGAAGAATGCCTGCTTGTTCTTGTTCTGTTCCGTCTCTGTGTGTGTGTGTGTGTGCATGTGTGGGTGTATGCGGCTCTGTTATTTTGTTGTTCTTTTAGTCGATTTTACAGAGGCACGCACCAAAGTGACACAGCTGTCCAAAAATACACAGAGCCATAGTGACCAAATATAACCCTTCTGTATTTACAGCAGAGTCTATAAATATAAACTGCTTTCTTTAGCTGAGGTCAAAACACAGAGGGAACAACTCCCAGACTGCGACTGGCTGTGTGTGTGTGTGTGTGTGTGTGTGTGAGAGAGAGAGAGTAACCACACACTCCAGACTCCTGCCTAATTTCTAGTAGTTAGTGGAAGTGGA
Organism: Scortum barcoo; assembly: GCA_023238725.1. Classification (NCBI taxonomy): domain Eukaryota; kingdom Metazoa; phylum Chordata; class Actinopteri; order Centrarchiformes; family Terapontidae; genus Scortum; species Scortum barcoo. Next base: position 24,079,686 of record CM041531.1, read on the forward strand.
CAGAGAGAGAGAGAGAGAGGTAATTAAGAAAAGGAAGACAGTAAAGGAAAAAGAGAAAGGAAGAGAAGAGAGAGCTGCTAACAGAAACTGGTCCAACTTTTTAGGTTTACAACCGTGAGCTAAAATGTAGACCTTCTTCTCTTTTGATCTCCCCTCCTCCGATACTAGAAAACCAAGTCTGAAGCTGATCACAAGGCTTAACCTCCATTTTGTTCTCTATCTTTTTACATCAGCCATGATGCTACTATTAAATCTACAGGTGTTTTGCCACAACAGGAAACATACCTTCATCTGTGGGAACAAAAAGAGGGAATTTCATATTAGAAATACTGCAACTTTGGAGGAATTGGCTTGAGAGCTGCAGAAATGCTGTAGTTTTCCTGTGGTGGAGTGCTGGAGTGAGTAAACATGAAGCTGCTCCTGTTGTCTCGTTAGCGCTCAGGAACATGAACATTGCGGTATTCAGTCAGTTTGAATTCATAAAAAAAGAACAGTTTGTGGTCTTGAAACTGCAGCTGCTATGGAGTGAAGTTGTTTCCTCATTGATTCCTGAGTTTGACTGAAAATAATGATCTATAATAAAATCATAAATCTGCAGGGTGACACTTATTTACAGGTCTGTAACTCCCTAATAATTTCCAGGATATAACTACATAAATTGCCACTAATTGTAAGGAAAATAGTAATTCCCTTGAACGAAAAGCACTATTTAAACTCAAGTAAATATTGATTCACTGTACCTACATTGATTTGTGTGCTTGCTCGTGTGCGGATTACACAACCAGTTACAATTCAGAAATCATAGCCGACATGAAAGGACAAAGGTGTGGCCTCTCTCTCCACCACCATGTCAGCATCAGCACACACGGCCAGTGTGTTTGCTTCCAGTGGTGTGTGAGGAGGTCTCTGTCACGCCCTTCCTCTCCTCCTCATCCTCCTTTATCTCCCTCCACCTCCACCCATCCCTCCCTCGCTCTTTTACTTTTCGTCTATCTCACCCCCCCCTCTCCTCCACAGCCTCCTCCTACCCCTCACCCTCTCCTCTCTCTGTCTGTCCGTGAATGAATGCTCTCTGACTAGTGGAACATATGCTGCTGGTTGTTCAATACCCTCCCTCTGAGCGGGGGCGCATCCATGCATGCGTGTGTGTGTGTGTGTGTGAATGAGACAGAGAGTGTCGTGGGTGTGTGTTTGTGTGTCTGTCCTGTGTGTGAATACATGTGTGTGTGTGTGTGTGTGTTCATTGAAACATATGCCTCCTGTTGCACATCGGCCATCTGTTCCTTGAATGGACTGATGGAGTGCTGCTGTAACCATGGCGATAGGCCATTCAGTCAAATAGCCCGTCAAACAACCCCTGGCTCTGTGTGTGTGTGTGTTTGTATGTGTTTATGTTTAGGAATTGACTGGCAGAGTGGAGGAATTCCCACATGTTGATGAAATGAGGTTGACCCTCCAAGACGACCTGCTCCTACGTTATACCATCTCTCCTTTGGTCTCCGCATTCACACACAGATTTTTTTTATACTGTAGCTGACTGAGGACATTGTTGTTTCCAGGAGATTCACTGACCCAGCCAGACCTTCAGCACACCAGAAGAAAACATTGTACAGTTTATTGGATCAGCAAAGATGGAGATATTCAGGCAGTTTTTAGGGTTTTAAGGAAGAGAAGGAGACAAAAGAAAACACCAGGGATTGTGTTCTGTTATATTCAGAATAGTTTTAATTTTTAAAATTTTATTTCAGTAAGATGCAATAATGTAGTTTTTTGTTTACCTAAGATCTGCTGCTTATTTTTTTCACATCTATTTTCTTTGAAACACACCTCCTGTATCCCTTACAGAAAGTTTTTTTGTTTTGATCATATGGAGAATGCCTTTTCAATAATTATAAGTCCGAAAGAATCAGCAGAAACAATTAATTGTTTGTTATTGAGGGCTAAAGTTTGTTTTCCTTCAGTTTAATCACATAAAAAATGACTGTCTGTCATTTGGATTTTTTGGATATTTAAAAAGAGTATACATATAAATATATGAAAAATGAGAATATTTATACAATTAATTTAGAATTCTTAAGGACAGACAAGTATATTTTGTGCTCACACACACACACATACACACACACACACAGAAGCAGGGCAACAGTAAAAAAATGAATATTGAGTTTCAACTGTCTCTAACCACTGGTCTATTCATCTGCACCCTCAGACCATTCAGCAGCCCCACCCTCACACACACATACACACACACACAAACACACACACTGGCCCCACCTACCCACTCTCCACATCCACACACACACACACACACACACTCTGCTCCACCCAGTGCAGTGGTCTGCTGGCCATATGTCAGCCCATCTCCTCTGAGACATCTCTCCTGGGACCCCCACTTCTTTTGTATATATTTGTGTGTGTGTGTGTTCTGTGATGTGTTTGCCATCTCCTCTCACTGTCTCAAGGAAAGTGACAAGAAGTGAGTCCACACAAGAGATATACTCAAAACAAATGTAATTCATTAAAGCTAAGGTTAACGCCAAACAAACGGTCAGTGTGTAAGTCAATAATGAAAGCAGTGAAAGCGGTGCATGGATGTGTAGATGATGTCCTGTGGTGGCGAAAACCAAAAGATGATGCAGAGAGGAAGCTTTTGAAGAGAGGGAGACACGGACTAGCTCACGTTGGCCCAGAGCTTCATCAGCTGACAACCATCACGTGTCAGCCAAAGGTCTACTGAGTTTGACCAGGACAGCCTGTAAGACAGTGAGAAGGGTGTCACAAGCAGGTGAATATGCAAGTAAAAAGTCACAAGACAAAACTAGTTAACTGGTGCATGGCAGTTTCTGACCCTGACCTCTGACAAAGTGTCCTCCAGCTGGACAAAGCTACAAAATTCCAGCCACCAAATAAACGCCAAACTGGAATAACCACAGGAACGCCAAACCAAAGTAGCACCTCAAATGTTCCCTCTAAACAAGGACTCGCTGGCTCGACCGAAACGCCTCAAGATGCAAAACACAAAGAAGAAACCGAGCGACAACACAACTCACACGAAGCAACCAAAGCATGAGCTGCAGCGCTGCAATCCTACCAAAACAGCTCTGCCAAGCTGCCACATCGCAGACACGAAACACAACATTTGGGTAGCATTTTAGGATCAACAACATCCTCACTGCTGTTATTCTAGTTCCTCACTCACCAAACAAATTCCATCACATACCAAAAGATTTTACGGCATACCATGTTTGAGGCTATTTAGCACTTCATCACACCCTCAAGACTAGACGAAAATCGCTTGTTTTATCAGCCATTCTGTATTTAATGTTACAAACCGACAAGAAAAAAAAAAACACCACGAGTTCCAACTCACCGGCCTTATTCAACTTATTCCACTGACCATTTAACTAGTCTCAACCCTCGTCCTGCGACAGATACTGGTGATGGATAAATATGCTCTGATTCCACCAGAACCAAGAGACAACCAGGGAAATGCTCAGACATGGTCTCGTTCTCCGCCACATTAAAGTGAAAACAAGAAACAGGTCTCCTGCTGAGATGAACCACCTCAGCCTTCAGAGGCAATGAGTGGCTGCCGCAGACTGAAATGGAGCTTTTCTCACAGCCATCACATACCTTTAATCCCAAACAAAGAGGTTTGCAAACCGAACATGTTTTTCCACCAAAGCAAACTCCAAAAAGTGACCAGGCTGAACTTTAGTTCAAATTTTTTTTTTTATGTTCTGGTCTTTCCGGTGAAGAAACAATCTGTTCCCTGCTGTGAGTTACAGGAGTAAAAAGAAGTAGATGTGTTTTATGTGAACCTGCTGAAAACAGTGGCTCTTTTGCCTGCGTAGCATCATTGACATTGATTTTCTGAGATGTGACAGTAAACTCAAAATTTAGGTTTCAGCGAGATGCCAAACTGGCGTCTGTGCGTGTGTCTGTCTGACTGGAGACACATTGACATGAACACTGTGACTGGAAAATAACACAGAATAAAAAACAACCTGTCATAAGCTGTCATTCATTTCAAAATAAAAAAAAACTGCAAATCTACCAATTCCTATTTTCATCTCTCATTTAAGACAGACAGTACAACAGTTTTCATGTTGTCACTGTGAACATCTCAAAACTTGCTCTGGCCCTTCGGTCTGGATGCCTCCATGTGAAGGTATTCAATGCATGTGGAAAGAGAGACTGACCCAGAACATGTTAAAGGATTATAGATATCCCATCTGGCCCGGGAACTCCTCTGCATCCTTTACAAAGAGCTGCAGAATGCAGCTAAAGAGAGGACCATCTGGGCTACCTTAGCCTGCTGCCACTGCGACCCAGATCTGGATAGTGAGACCATGCAGTAAATGGATGGGATGAATAATACACACATTAGCTCAATAGATGACCATAAATTGATGGATATAAATCATTCAGTTTAATATATCATGGTGGAATAGCATGAAGCTCAGGTGCATCTTGTTTGAAGTTACAGGCTTACTTCAAACATCTTTAACTCATTTTTGATGCTGTGAGGAGATTTTTTTACACACATATATAAAAGCAAAAATCAGAAGACATTTAGGTAAGACTGGAAAAAAGACCCAGGGATCCCCCTCTATTACGACAGTATGGGACTAATTGGAGTGTCCGGGTTGTTCGGCAGCTGAGACTCATTCCATGTTGTGGTGTTTTGTGTTTTGAGCCCAAATTATGATCTTGGTTTTAATGTCAACCATCTAAATTCTTTCCCATTTTGTTGGTCTCTCACCACTGTCTCCACTATCAGACATGCCTTAAATATACTGTTACATTTTCCATAAGTTTGAATTTTTGTTGTTATTAGTGTTAATGCTGATTGGTTGTCATTGAGAGGAGCCATGCTGCAAATTACTCATCCCACAAGACAAGAGACAATTGCTTGCTGATTTATGGGACTTGCAGTCTTGTTTGACAGTTGTGTGCCTGTTTTGTGGGTGTATGACTTCATGTAAGTGTGTGTTAGTGGATGAAGGATACCCGAAGAAGGCAGATCTAAAGTCGATCAGCTTCCTTCACTTTTGTGTGTGTGTGTGTGTGTGTGTGTGTGTGTAGGTGTGTGTGTGTGTGTGTGTGTGTGTGTGTGAAACAGGTTTCACTCAGCTTGTCCAAACATCCTGTGCAATCACCAGAAAATCAGTTGCAGGAGGAGGATAAGTTACAAAAGACGAGGTTTATTTGAGGGTTAAGCATTAAAGGTTCAGTTCACCCAAATTTCCAAAAAGTCTGAAATTATTGGCTTTATAAACATTGATCATATAAAAATGCTTTATAAATCAGTTATGCATCAGCAATAAGAACAACTTTTTATGAATCGGGAGGAGTGAACTGTTCAACTATGTAACTCTTTGCAAAGGATTGGAGAGTATCTTAATGACAAATTCATGTATCCATTTATTGATTTTTAAAAGTTATATTCATTTATAGAAGTTGCCTTAATAGAAAGTGGTACCTAAATACACATTTTATCACTTCAACTTGGTGGTGTGTAGATATGCATACAATCTAAGTGCTATATGAAATATCCACCTCAGAGACTGGCTCCTTTGACAGTTTGATAGAATACCTCACAGCATTTAGCATTTAGCATCCTTTGTAAAAAAAAAAAAAAAAATCAAATCTAGGTAGCAAACCAAGGATATTTTCTTTCGCTATACTGCACATTCCTCTTTCTTGGCAAAACCTGCTGCCTACATTACCCACAATGCAATGCCAAGTTCACTTCTTTCAACTCCACACACTGACATCTTTTAAGGCAACTCATTAGACTTTGTATAGCTGCCTCTGGAGTTTAGTTTTCAGATTTACGTAAATCTGAAAACGTAACAGATTTCAATGTGTAAAATCTGCATCATTTGGCTCTGAATGGAATTTCATTGTTTGCTTCTCAAAACCATGGAAAATTATATTTCAAAAACCCATATGAGGCATCTCTGAAAAGAAACAATGTGCTGTCTATTCTGGATAATCGACAGCTTTTTCTTCAGTAGAACCTCAGGACATGTGGCGTTGCTTAGTTTCAACATGATGGTGATTTCTGCTTGTATCGACCTTTCACTTACTGTAACATGAACAACAACTTGAACAACAGCATGATATCTTGTGAGGTCCACATTCTCAACAAGAGCGATATGTGCAATACAAGAGTCTGAGAGTCTGACTCACTTGTGTGTTTGTCTGACTCCTTGTGTCTTGCCCCATCAGACTTTTTTGCAGCAATATCAGTGTTTCCTGATGTTTTTATAACAGAGAAACTAATGCTGAAACTAAAAGAAAATAAAACCCAAATTATAATAAACCGGAATTATCCTTTTAAGACAAATCAAGAAGTGTTTTCATACACACTGAGCCTCCCGCTGCCTCTCCAGTGAGTCACAGATTGATTTTTGTCCTGCGGGTCCGATTCTGCTGTTCTTCTTTGCTCTGTCTTGAGCACTTGTAAAGATATCTTGGTTGACAGATGATGATGAACACAATGTATCTCTGTGTGCGCAGGGGGTGTAATATTGTGCAACAGCAATTGAATCACAAAGTATTCAGCAAACACAGCATTACTGACCACAATATTGTCAACTAGTTACGGTTAACCGAGACGTCTCTCTGCATTCTGTATGTAAGCGTGCAAACTGAAGTCGTGCAGCACATCTGGTTGTGTGTGTTCGTGAGCGTTTTAGCTGCAAACTCTCGTAGCCTCAGACCACTTTCCGACTTTGTTGTTTATTTCTCTCTCTTTCTCTTGAGGTCATCCTTTGTTTTGTTCCGAGATCAGTCTCACCACTTTCTCTCTTTTTTCTAATCTCCTCATCTTCTCCCCACTCTTTTCTCTTCTGTCTTTATTAAGCCGATCTGTGTGGGGTTTTGTTCACTTTAGTGCAGTTGTACAGTCCTGTGCAGAGACATATGTCCTCCCTCCCTACAACTATAAATATAAGTCTTTAGTATTGCTTCAAGCAAAGAGGTTTAGATAATTTATTCTCTGCTAGGTCAAGAAAGGAATGTTTGTCTGTGTGTACCTGTCTGTCTCTGAGTACCCATGAGTTCCTAGACACATGTTGTAACATTAAACCTTGCACACACACACACACACACACACACACACACAGTTCAGTCCAATTCTTTACACACACTTAATTTCAGGCCAGCAGTTCTACCTGAGTTTACGCTGTTTTTGTGAAATGCTGAGTGAGCCACAGTGTGCGTGCAGTACGTGTTGACACAGCGACCGCTTCCATCTGCAGCTATTTTGTGTTCGTCCTAATGATGAAAAAAAAAAACACCCATTGTTTTGTCTCTTACTGTGAGACAGTGATCTTCACAGATGTCTGTGGGTTTTTACTCCCACAATTGTAATCCGTAATATATGTGAGCGAGTGTATAAATGCACTGGGTAGTATCTTTACATGGCAGTGGAAAAAATTCTAAAATCTGTGACTTCATATCTCATTTCAGGGCCTGAATTTAATATTTCACTTACAGTAACAGTAAGTAGCAGGATAACTGTAAGTATTGTGTTATATGAAATGTAACAACATACTTAGGTGACTTTTGCTTTCCTGCAACAACCTGCAACACGTATGCTGACAGGAGGCAAAGAAAAGGATAAATGTATGTTTAAATCACTGATACTGATACAACACATAATAATAATACCAGTAGGTTTATCCACTGGATATACTGCAGTTTGTGCCAGTGTAGTAATATTGAATACTTATTGAGTGTGAATCATGATCCTGCAAAGTAACTCACAATATCAAATAAAATGTACTACATTTATGATATAAAGTCCCAGTTCCCATTAGCACCAGTACCTGGAAATAGCAATTGAATATTTAAACACCTCTGCTCACTGTCAAAGCTTATTCACACCCTCTACATCATAACTGTTTGAGGAATACTGTGCAGCGATGGTGGCCATTAGATCCAAACAAACAACATTAGTCTATTTTGTTCAATAAAAGTTATAAATTTGAGTGTCTGCTGTCAGCCAATCCACCGTTTCCCCTTAAACCTTTGTCATGGTGCCAATAAATTTTACCACAATTCATGAGACAAAGTATTAGTACTATTTTTGTTGTACTGCAGTACAGATATATTCTTTTTATATCTTTCTGAGCCCCATAAGATCAGAGGAACAACAGCACACATGGATTTTGTTTTGCTGCGGATTCTCCCTTTAACTAGATCATCACTAGCATGCTCATGCTGTCCACCCCTCCCCACCCCCCGACTGCTGGAAACTACCGTGTCTGTTCCACTTCTCAATGGCATTCCTGTGTTAATGCATGAATCATGACACTTTGACTCTGTTGCTTCTCTTTCTTCCTCTCCCTCTGTCTCATTCATGCCGCCCTCTCTCGCTCTTTTCCCCTCTGTAACGGTTTAACCCTCCACAGATGACTTTGTGTGGGGACTTCCTCTGAAGTGCTGATGGGTAACACGCATGACGGCCAGGTTAACAAGCGGGCAGGTTTGGGAGGTGGGGATAGGGGGCCATGGTCAAAGGTCAGGATAACAGGGAAATCCCAGAGGTCACCGCAGCAACGCTCATCCTCCTGTGGGATGATTGCTCGAGATCTGCTTTGATCTGCAGCTCATCCACAGTGCTTCTTCTTATTCTTCTTCTTCAGGTGACAAAGGACTGTGCTAGTGATGATCTATTTTTAACTTCTACATAGAGTATTTATAACTACAAGCATATGACCAGTTTCCAATGACATTGACAACAACAGTACTGCCAGTCAGTCCTCATTGCAGCAAATCAAGCTGGCAGTGTACTCAAAGAAACAGGTGAAGAAAAGTGTGCATGATCAAGAGGACATAATTGTCAGAGAGGAAAATGGAAAAGCAGCAGTTTAACTGATCTTTTTAAAGTCAATCACACCGCGGTGGCGTCTTCCTCTGTGTAAATCACAGTCATGGCTGTAAATGCTCGACTGGAAACTCTTTGATCACAGAGAGGGGATGTCTACATTTGACTGGTGAGGTTCATCCCAGGTGTGGCCAGGTCCTCTTTTCCAACTAGAGAGCTTGGTGGGAATTTAGAAAACACCATTGTGTGTCAAATTATCACACTGAGCAAATTAGACTCACAGACTGAATATTTTATGGAGACATACTAAAACTTGTGTAACTTGATGGAATAGTACCAAAAATGAAGGAAACCAAACACATGACCCTGCAGACTGCTTATAAGTGATGTTTAAAGTTCTGTTAGCGACCTGTGGATAAAGACAACAAGACAACAATACATATATCTGCAGTGTCTGATAACTGCCCCTAACAAACACACACACAGAGACACACAGAGAGACACACACATTCTCTACATAGTTGGGGGAAATGCCGTAGTAAAAAGCTGATAGCTCCTCAGCAGGTACATGCCACCTCATCCTGCTCTTTGATAAGCACAGACACTTCCCTTTAACAAGGAACTGACAAACACACACACACACTCGATCACCCTCCTAACACACAGTTATCCATTGTGGCTTTGTTCACACCAAGCTGGAAATTTTGAAAATGCACCATTTTGGGTGTTGCTTAATGTTTTAATGTGGACCTTTTCCAACACAACCTAACACATTAGTGTGGATATAAGTCATTTTCATATCCAAACAACATTTCCAGACATATCCACCTTAGCATAGCATGTACTGTACTGTATATGTGGTAGTCTTCCAACATACCATTCACCCCTTCATACACATATGCTTTTAGGAGCAATTTGGGGTCCAAGGACACTTCAACATGCAGACTAAATGAGCTGGGGATCAAACCACCGATCTTCTGATTAGTGGATGACCTGTTCTACCTCCTGAGACACAGCTGCAGGAGAGAAAGAGTGTGAAAGTGATCAAGAGATCTAGAGTTAATGAGAGAGGGAAAATGGCACACTGTACTGACACACACACACACACACACACAGAAGATGAATAAGAAGCCGAGCAAGGCAGAAGATGAATAAGAACAAGAAAGGAAGAAAGAACTCCCACAGAAGCCTTAAATAGTACAAATGAGCCCTAGTCGCTCTTTAGCATGTATCCGTCAAAAGGAACAGGATGTGTCTGTGTGTGTGTGTGTGTGTTACAGTGGGAGAGAGAAGCAGCGAGAGTGTTTACAGGGCACGCTGCAGCCTTATCTAACGGAGAGTTGGCCTCCTGAGCTCCTGACCTCATCAAAGGTGTCCCCATCATTATGATGCCCATTTAATATTTAGTAGGGGTGGCAGTGTGAATGCACAAGACTGAAATTATATCCAGCTAATGTGAGTTGTTCCTCAATGAAACACTGTGTTGCATGTGTTTAGCTCTAACTCACACATCAAAGTGGTTCACACAGAGGCATTTTCTACTTTCCTGATCGAAGCTTTTTCCACAGAAAGATTCCCTCCTGAACTGGAAAGACGTCTCAAACAGCTATGTCACAATAGACTGCTCCACTGAAAACAAGGGCACATTTTTTACATCAATGTTTGTGAAGCATGTTTGTGAGAAAAGATTCACATTTCCACAGCAGGAATCCAGTTTGACAAAATAATGGCTGCCATGACAGTGAATGGGTGATTCCTGTGGTTTTCAATGTTTTAGCCCATCAGCTATGAATCGCATGTGATTTGCGCAAGTGCCAAACGTTTTCCAAAGCATTAGTAGCATTAGTTTCAGACTAATTTCTTATCCTCCAGGCAGCCATTAGTTTCCATTCAGTTCACTCTTCTAGGAGTATTTTGTTCTGTGTAGTGATTTAATTTATTTATTTGTAAAGTTATATTATCATGGCATCCTGATGCAGCTGCAAGCAGGACTGTTTTTTTTCTTTGCTGGTGCATTTAAGGACACTCTGACATCCAAGATAGTTGACTTTACTGTCATATAGCAACTTTTTAAAATGTAAGAGCAGATCAAATTGATGTCATCCTTGAATACAACAGTGTAAAACAGTGTTTGTGTTTGTTTGTCCTTCGGGTTGACTTGTTGACAACCCCGCTTGTGTGATGCGTTTTGGCAGTTTGAAGGTTTGAGATGCTGGAGCCTCCCTACTCACAGCTGCATTTCTATGTAAATACAATGAAGGTTAAATAAAGTTTGAATAATATATAATGTATTATCTATCTCAAGAGCAGCAATGAATGGAAACTAGAAGCTGCAGATCTGAAAGATTATTATGTGTTTTGGAAATCTGGTTGGCAGTCGTCAAGTACTGTTATCAGTGGAATCAAACTTACAACGCTGGCTGGTTTGTTCCTTTAATGTGCAACATGGATTTCTACTATGCATGTGTGTGAGTGTGTGTGTGTGTGTATTAGGAGGTTAGTTACAGGATCATCTCCTACCGTCAGTGAGGTGTGAACCCCAGACTTCTCACGTCCACCCCCACCCCTCTCCACCTTTACACCAGCCCAGGTGTCAAAGCCCCCACTGAGGTGACACTTATCACTGGTCTGGGAAAGAGCTGCTCTGCAACACACACACACACACACACACATACAAGACAAAGACACACAGACGGTCAGATAGCAGAGGATGACTTGGGTTGGAAAATGTCTCTCCGTCTCAGCAGATATTAAGGTCTACAGATTACCAGGTGTAGACAAGGACGATCAAATGGCTGTATTTACTTGACAATGAAGAACTTAGCAACCGCAAGAGCAGCAGCACTTATTCCAACTCTGTCCATTAAACTGTCCATTTAAAGATTTTGGCCCCACTACTATTCACTGATCTACATTATCTGGCTCACTAGCTGGCTCAGCATGTCAGGCCTTGTTTCCACTACTAACATGCTCTCAGATTTATCTACGACTACCTGCTTGGTGTCTGTTTTTAGGCTGTGTATCTTGCTCTGTGCTCCCTCCTCCTTTCCTCTGAAGATAAATATGTCACTCATACTGCAGAGGATGTGCGTGTGTGTGTGTGGAAACAATTTGGGATGTTGAGTCACCCTCTGAGGACAGATAGCACAGCAGAAAGACCAACACTTCAGCATTAAGAACCCTGAACCACTCATTTATGCAACATTTCTGGTGGATTTAATAAATACACTGTAAATTCACAGTTTCAGTTTGTTGTTACAAATGCAATAGCAAGTTCTGTCTGAGTTGAAGGGGGTTCACCATACCACAGAATACTTCAACAGGACATCGAGGACAAACACGAGCGCACAGTATAAACATTTGTGGAGGACAGTAGCCAAATGGTTGCAGAAGTGACCTTGTGACCAGAGGGTCAGCGGTTCAAATTCCTGGACTGCCTGGCAGGGAAAGTGGCTGAGACACGACAACTGCCATCAGGACGCTGCAGAGCAACAGACCCAACACAGTTAACATCAGTGGCAGACTGTATTTTATACTTTGCAAATGCTAACATGCTACAGAGAAAATTAAACAGTCTGACAGAGGAAGTTATACAACTTGATGATCAGATAACTATTGTGGAACACAGCTTATATATTGTTGATAAAATAGAAGTTGCAGAACATATTGGGATCAAAATTCTATAAAACAGTATCTTCATATAAACATTTAATCATGTGAGTCTCTGTAATGAGAGAGTGTTACAGTTACTGTTAGTGTCAACCACACTGACAGCTCTGCTGCTTTCACATGATATCTGCTCATTGTTTTGGTGTGTGGTCTGGTCTAGTCCCTGTGGCTCCCCCTAGGCACATAGCTTGCATGTTAGTATGTTAAAATGTGCATGATAAACTCATATGGTGTGTCAAAGCTTGTTACTGTGAGTTTGCTTTGGAGCCATATGGTCTTGCATAAATCTTGAATTGCCTCCAAGGTAAACAAAAATGACTGAATCATATGTAAAAATGGATCATCTTGTGCTTCTGGGCTCATTTATTGAATCACTAGTTGCAGAAATGACTTCAAACAGACTGAACTGTGTATTTTTCCTAAACTGGTATTTTATCTCTGAATTATTTGATTCTATTCACCTGACAAAATCATGCAGCTCTCGTTTGGTGGCGCTGTCAAATGGACAAGCTCTCAAGTCTCTCTAAGTGGAAAACTTACTGCTGCAGCTCATGAAGGAAGATAAAGGCTTCGCTGCTCTCTTGTGGTTCCCTGCCGTCCGCTGACGGGCAGTCTGCCACAATCACTGCAGGACTCAGACGCTGGTCTGCTCAAAATCTTCATGAATTTGTGGGTTTAGTTGCCTAATATGCCAAAAGTCTAAATCAAAGAGGAAAAGCACATTTTATGTTCTCTTAGCGCAGGGATATCACCTATGAAAGGGTCTTTTAGTGTAATAAACTGAACTGGAGACATTTCTCTGTAAAATTTGTTTGTTTTTCTTTTCTTTCTTTGTTTTACTTTTCCTTTGTCTAGAAGTAAGACTTTTGTGGCCTCGGGTGTTTCACAAAGGTTTAACTATTTTGATCCCTGTGTTTTCTTTTCTAATAAAAGACTTTGTGAATCTTTTATTGTAGGATTATTTTAAAGGCCTCTTCTGCCATATCCTGCCACATTTAATTCTCAAAATTCACATGAACTACAAAGAATCCATTAAGGACACTACAGCAGGGGTCACATACTGTACTAAAACAGATCAAACAAATGTTAACAATTCAACAGAGATCTCTCATGACCCTGCCTGCACATAAGGCACAGCAAAAGCTTTGCAGCCCCTTCGACCATTTTGCTGTTTTCTAGTCGTTTCTCTGCCAACAACAAGAATGACAACTCTCGATGTTTATCAGCCAAAATGGAATAAAACTGCTAACTATCACTTGTGCTGTCTATATAATTGGTGTTTTCCCTTTAAATGAAGGTGTCTTGACTTTTTGGATCCCACTAAATAACAGGTTGCCACCTCTTGTAGACCCTATGTAAGTAGTCTAGTCAGTTGTACTGTAATTGTCACTGTAACTGGGTGTGCCATCAAATGTGACATCCCTGTGATAATAGCTGATGTCCCCACAATTGGTGTTATCCTTTGTGCTGTCCCTGTAATCTGTACTGTCCTCTAGGTGACACTTAGACTGCCTCCACAGAGATGTTTGATGTGTCGCAAGTCGCCATTGCGTCCTTCACATGTAAATGAAATTTGATGCAGTGATGTAAGTATTCGTCACACCTGCTCGGAGTCTCCACATGGTTACCATTTAAAAACTATTCAAATGAGCCCTCATTTAAATCCTGGCCTTTGATAATCATATGTTATCCCAAACCAAAAGCTCTAAACCTCTGTGTGATGAACTGCAAAAGTAAGTAAATATAAATAAGGCCTCATGGTTAAATGTTAATGTTAAATGTTTCTTTCGTAACTGTGTTTATTTTAACACAAATATAAGTCAACATGATGTGAGCAATCACATCAAATCAAGTCCATTTATTCATATTATATATTTATTTATATTTTTATAAGAGGGACACTGTTGACAGCAGCCTACATAGAGAATAAACCAGAAAACTGCACACTACTCAATTTATGATTTATTCTGATGTTTTGGCAAACAATTGGATTTTTCAAGGATATTTAGTTTATATATACAAAACATGCACTTAAAAAGCCACCCCCACCTGATAGCAATTATGTTAATTATGAAGTTTGTACCATAACCAGCACTTCTGGTGTGTGTTTACCACTACTATGTTTCAGTAGCATAGATAGAAATATTTTTAAACCCAAAAGACACACACAGGAAGAAAATAAAGAATAAAATACTATAATCCCAAAACATTATGGACAATGATAACCCAACACACTCAGCCAAACACATCATTTTTTGTTCCTTTATTGTGTCTTCAAAGGAGAGGCACAATAAAATCATTTTTATGTCTTGGACGGTGTTGTGTGCCCTCTATGTTACCCCAGAACCAAGAGACCATGTTTTATTGAACCATCCATACTCCTCACTGAGTTTACTCAGTGACAATGAAATAGTGAGTCAAGGTGAAAAGAAAAGAGCAAATACGCCATCTAGTGCAGCCAAAGAGGAAGCACAGTGCTGACTAAAGGTGTGAAGAATCAGAGGTCCTTTATATTTTAAGTTAGCTGATGTTAACATAGATTCAAATATAATTTTAAATTGAGCATTTCAAACAGTGGCACATGATACAAGAAAGTAAACATTGTCTATTAACACAGATAAAT
This sequence comes from Scortum barcoo, assembly GCA_023238725.1. Lineage (NCBI taxonomy): Eukaryota > Metazoa > Chordata > Actinopteri > Centrarchiformes > Terapontidae > Scortum > Scortum barcoo. Next base: position 24,094,820 of record CM041531.1, read on the forward strand.
TTGAATATCCATTTTTCGTTGGCATTTGAATTTATGTGCTATCTGCTGGTGCTTTAGATACCCAGTTTCAAAGTAAAGTTATTGCAAAGTGCAGCATAGAAGGTATTTGTTGAAGTAAATTGGTGCATAACGGTGACGATAAACATAGGCCACTAAAAGAAAAGAAACAAATACTGCAAGAATTTTAAACATAAAACAGACATTTATGGAATATGTGTGTGGAAGTATGGAAGTCTGATCTATTCTAATTTAATATAAGAAAAACTGAGTACATTTACTTAAGAGCAGATTATCTTAAGTCTTTTCTTTTCATGCTACTTCATACTCCTTTCATTTTTTTACTTCACTAAAGCTTTAGTTACTGGTAACTTTACAAATTTATTTTTAAAATTAACTGACAACAATTTTGATAATCATTCAGTGATTTTTACTACTACTACTACTACAAATAATAATAATAATAATAATAATAATAATAATAATAATAATAATAAAAACATTTCATGGTTCCAGCTCCACAATTGTGAGTATTTGCTGCTTTTCTTTCAAATTATTTTGAGGTTTAAACTATTGGTCTGACAGTACTTGATGACATGACAGTTCCCTAAAAGTGAAGCCAAAACAGCTGGATCACCCCCTGGTGGCTGGCTGCAATACAGGTCATAAATCCTTCCCCCTTCATGAGCAGATGGGACATGGGCCAAATTAAAAAATCAAAGTACACGTTTTACCAAGAGAGGGTTTATATCATTTTAGGCAATTCTTATTACGCTGATGTTTGTTAAAGTGGTCATTTTTCTGATAGGTTTGGTTTTAAATATTTATCATGCTAGATGCCGTTTTCATGCCACATAGGGAGCTGGAAGCAGTGATGTCATGGAGAGAGAGTGAGATAAAGATGAGAAGGAGCAGCGCCATCCCCTGCCTGTCATCAGCACTCATTTTTCTGTTGTAGAGGCTTGTTCAAACAACCATTAAGAGATGGGAGTCTCTCTTAAATTTAAAAGATAAACCACCACTTAAACTGAGATAAATTCTGCTTTACAAATGTCTTAAGAGATTAAGATGAACTGTGTCTGCTCAGCCTTATGCCCTTGCTGAAGAGGCTCTTCACCAAAAAATGAATGAAGTTCCAACAAGTGCTCTATGCTGCAGACTTTCAGGACTCATTTCAATACAGTACAAAAGTATATGTACGTTTGTTCAAGCACTCAGCCTGTAAATAGTTTTTTTTAATCATTATAACTTGTTTAGGTTTATTTTTGGATCACCATTGGAATTATATAGCCAAAATGTTTATAATTCAGTGTTTTCATAATTGTCCATGTATTGTGGACTTTGTCTCGTTGTTTGAAAACAGAGAAAAAAGTCTCATTTTGAATGTAGGTGATGGAGCTGACCTTTTGTTACTTGTTATAAATTTAGAGGAAATATAGGTTTGCTTGTTAAGTAGGTACACACATGCAGCCAAATCTTAAACAACAGCCCATAATAACTGCCTCCTTTTTAAACCTCATAATGTCCATTAAACTCATTCTTGTGGCTGTATGTTCTTGTATTAGACTAAATTATATTAAATATTTTGTCCACAGCAATTTATGTAATTGTGGCTCAGGCCTGCACTTGGTAACTCAGAGTAACAAATTCCCCCCATATCTGTTTGGATACATTGGTTGATTAACTTTTCCATTGAAAAGATCTACATCTTTACAGAGAGAACATACAAATACCACAATTACACAGTGTTGTGACAGTTTCACATTTAAGCTCTTTGTCTAACACTGCTCATGGTGTTATTGTTGCCAGATAAAACCTGATGACTGACTGACAGCACAGCACCAACTCATTTACCTGTCTAGTTTAACAGGCAACATTTTGAAAAAAAAAAAGAAAAACTTCACATATAAATGGTCAATGCTTCCTGCTTTATTTCAAATGTTTCTTTTGTAGGTTAGACTGCAGGCAGACTCTAAGTACATATCTCTGCTCTATCCTTATGAACCAAGTAATTTCTACCACATCTTCAAGCAAGATCTTGCTTGTGAAAACAGTTTTAGCTTCCTCCTATTTTTGTTAGTGTTTAGATTTAAAAATGCACTCTCTATTCAAATGTTGCTGCTGTTTAAATCAGTTGGTGCATTTCCATTGAGAAACATACATATACATTTTTTATTCTAGAGTGCTTCATCTACAATTATAAAATATATGATTGTACATATTGTGATTTGCCTGTTTTTATCATTCACTTAAGTGTACATGGATCTAATGCTGCTTATTCTTTGTGCCTTGCTCTACAGAAAGCACAATTCACTCTCATCTTACATTTCACTAGAGTACTTTCTAGCTGCAGTGATAGTATTTCATTGTCTTAGCTGCAAAGTCATTCACTACACACACACACACACACACACACACACACACACCAATCTCTGATCTGTCTCAACAAAAGACCTCCTCCTCGTCCTCCTCCTCCTCTGTCCAATCCCCAGTCACAGATTGGTTAGTAAAAACAGGCTCGACCCTCCTCTGTTGCAAAAGGCGCTGTTCACAGACATCTGTGTATTTTCATTCACATCTTCATGTGTTTCATTCATACGTCTATGATATAAAGAGTGTATTATGTTAATGTGTGGGTGGGCTGAGTACAAGTCAGTGTGCCTCTTGCTTTACTCTCCTCCTGCTGCTGTGTTTGTAATTCCTCTGTCAACACACTCCTCTCCTCTCCTCTGCCCTCTCCTCCTCACTGTATGCATCCCCTCCCTGCCACAAGCCTCCTCCCTCTTCCCTCTCCTCTCTTTGCTGTTGTTACCCCACAAACCCCTCCCCCTCTCCCAGACTTCCTGCTCTCTTGTCATTGGGTGCTGTGTGGGGTGATGGTTGTGGTTTCTGTCTGTGATGTCTCCAGAGCGTGTACCGGCTTTCTGCTTCAGAACTATAGAGGCTTATTTTGATTTAACAGCCTTGAAGCACTTCTAAATGAGATTAGATTAGTAAAAAAGACAGACGGACAGACAGACAGACAGACAGACAGACAGACAGACAGACAGACAGACAGATAGATAGACAGACAGATACAGACAGACAGACAGGTAGGTAGATAGATAGATAGATAGATAGATAGATAGATAGATAGATAGATAAGAATAGAGGAATATGTAAGAAGATACTCTGAAGCTTGTCATCTGTCAGGAAGTGGATCAAGCTCATTTTTAACAGTTTCAGGACCAGAGACTTCTCCTCCTTTGAACCAGACTACTGACTCCTGCAGAAATAAGGATCAGCTCTCTTCTCCCTGCCTGAGGTGAGATACAATAATCACATGAAAACACACAGTACATATTCATAAGGGATGATGGTGTGAAGCAAGCAGTTGGTATAATTACACAGCACTCTGACGGTACTTTTTGTCCTCTGCATTGTACAATGTACTCTTTGTCTCTCTTGGTATTACAGGACGGTACAATAGCTGTTTCTTGTTTCCTGTTTATCAAAATAATATTACGTTATATTACATATGAATCACTGTATCAGAGTCTGTGAGCATAACACCACTTCAGTTCAGCACTGCTGCAGAATGAAAGGCTGGCTACTACGATGAAACAGCATCACACCCGAATTGGTGAGGAGAGCTCCCACTGAAGACTATTGATTGGTTCCCCATGCTGTCTGTCATGTGCAAGGGTGTGTTCCTACAGTCTTTAACATGGTCAGATGGTACAAACATACCTCCCTGGAAGTGGTGTTTAGTAGTATGTTTGTTTAGGTGTGGTTGGAGGAGGAGATGGAGTGGAAAAGGAGTGGGTGGAGGGCGGGAGGAGAGAGACATACAAATAATGCATAGATAAACAGAAGTAGAGCTTGTGTCATGTGTAGTTTGGACCTAAACTGGGAACTTGTGGATATATTAAACTCTGAACATAAGATATTGACATAGTGATGCATTTTTTTCTTTTTCTCTTGCATCAGGATGAAAGTATTTAATCAATTACATTAAATCCAATGACATTTAAACCCAAATGCTGATGCATAGTGGTTTGCTGTCACTATTGATGAATGACTATATGTGGCACAGTGTTAAAGGTTGTTACCTGCGGACAAGCTATATGAACAGGCTCACAGATCTGCAGAAAGACACAAAGATGAAAGAGGTGTACAGGTGTTTTGATAGTGACTCTTGTAATATTGATAAGGAAGCCAACAGGTCACAGAGTAAAACAAATAGTGAAATTGGAGGATATAAAAGGCATATAGAGATATATGTGAGGTAGGTTAAGAGAAATAAATGGACATCAACATCAAGGCAGCAGAACCTGAATAATGGATTCTCTGCTGACTGGACTGAGAAGCAGCCATTCAGAGAACTAACACAGGCAGTACACAGTCAGCTAAGGAGTGGACGGATCTGCAAGAAACCGGTCATATGATCCCTGGTCAGCCCTGAGTTATTAGAGAGAGGGGGGAGAGAGAGAGTATGGCAAACAGAGGAAGAGAAGCAGAACAAAAAAAAAGGTATCAGTGGTCCTTGTAATGCAGTTTACTGTAGCCTCCATGCTACTGTAGTTTCTCTCGCTGTGTGCTGTAATGGATCATCTATCATTCTTCTGTTGGTGTGGTTGGAGGCTTTTACGTCTACACTATGGTGAAGTGAAGGCCTACTGGATGCATTACTCATAAGCTGCTGCTCAAAGAATAGGTAAAACTCCTTCTATTTAGAAAAAAAAATATTAGAGGTTGTTAGAATATCTGAATGGCATATATTATCTATGACAGTGGAAGGTCTCATCCTGTGGCTTATGTGTGGCCAGGATTTGTTTGAATCAGTGACGAGGAATGAGAGGAAAAGATAAGATGTAATGGCCTGTGACAGAGATGACAAACAGGGACCAAAATTTGCATCGTTATTATACAAATGCATAATCATTCATTAATTCTACATCTAAAACTAGGCTTAAAATGTAAATGATTTATTTGCATTTTAAGGGCTAGCAGTTGTTTACCTCACCTAGCTTGTGTCCAGCCACAAGCTAGGTGTCAAAAGTTGGCACTCTAACAAAGTTAGGATGTTTACTTGAAGTCGTCCTTGTTTTGTGTACAGAAGACAAGAGTATACATACCGAAAGCATTTGCCATTTCCTGTGCAAATGATGAAATGTGTTCTCTCTTCTTCTGGAATCTTATTAGCTCTGTCCCCACTGTTTTGTCCCAGGCTGTTCTTCTCAGCCCAGCAGAGGCCCAGCACATCCTGAGAATCTGACCAAACTGGAACACACTGTATAAGAAAAAGCCAAAACACCCCACTCTAGTTCAAGAGGGAGGGTCATCTGGTTCCAGGGAATCAGGACGACCAAGGAGCCACCAGGCCGACACAAACCAGACTGGAGTGGGCCACTTCAGGACTCAGGGATCTGCTTGTTTTACTGTCAATTGTTTACAACAAGGCCGTGGGCAGAGGAGGGTCCCACTCACCATGTACTCCCCTCAGAGTCTCCACCGCTGGGGCATCACTCACAGTGAGAGTATGGAGCGGTTAGCCTACAGTCAAGGTAGGTTGGCAAGTGCTATGTGAATGAATTATGCTATGATGATAACTCCTGTCAACTCCCACTGCAATCCGGTCAAATACAATGTTCCTGTAATGACTCAGGACCAATCACTGGATTCATAAAACAAATTAGGTTTAGAATAAGGCTGGTGAAGTACTGCTAGAGTGACTGAAGTTCACTCCTGTCTGTTGTAATACATTAAAACTGAAATATCCAGTTTACAAAGTTTACATTATGACCCTAATCCTTATAGATATACAGTCATTTATGTTTTATCCAGTAATGGTTCATTAAGAGTGCCTACTGTTAAATGAAGCTGACACTAACAGTTGCCAACCACATTTAAACCAGTTAGTAATCAATCAAGACAATGAGACGACTCATCGGACTATGTAATACTCACTGGGAGTATTAGCATAATCCATGACAACAATAAAGGTTGTGAATTATTCATGTGAAAATGACAGCTCTTGATCTAATTGTATTCCAGAATTTTTAAGCAACAAAGATGACTAGTTCAGTTCCAGCTTTGTGTGAATATAATCTGGTTTTCTTAGTCCTTAGCACCTTGGCCTCTTGGAAATGGTGATGGAAATTTCTCACCATTTTATGACCTTTTAGAGACTAAAATGACAAGCCTAATAATAGACAAAATAATCAGCAGATCAATTGAAACCTAAACTAATCATTAGTTGCAGCCAAATTTGATGCATGCTTATTTCACTTGAAACCCAAATCAGGGTTTTCAAAGCCTCCTCAGCCTTACACTCTTCATCTTTTCCTCTTTAGAGGGGCCTGTGTGGGTGTTTATTGTTTCCACTGCTAAGCTTCCAAATTCTACTGTATTTATTCATTTAACAGTGAGAATATATTTTCTTTAAATTATTTTCCCAAAATGTTATTCAAAGCTGTTTTTACACCATCAGACATGAAATTGCTGTGGAGGCTATTATGCCATTTTAATTTTAAGGTCTTGCCAGAATTCTCAGACTTAACCTTAAAAAATTCAAGTGTTTATCATAGAGTGGTGGAGGTAGTATTCATAGGCTTTACTCAAATAAAAGTACCAGACTGTAAAAATACTCCATTTCAAGTAAAAGTCCTGTATTGACTGTTACTTCTAAGCAATATTTCATAAATATTATTAGCAAAATGAGTGTGCATAATATAATAATATTATGCCAATGTATTCATGTCAAAGTAGCATTTTTACTATTTGAGTTGTTTTGAGCTATTTTACACATTGTTCAGAAGTTTAATTTATTATACAATATTATTATTGTTAATAATAATAATAATAATGCCTGTGATTATGTCTGGCAGATTGTTCCAAAGTGTATGGACTTTGACAGCAAAAGACCTTTGATTTTCAGTCTAACTTGTAACTATAATTGTCAAAATAATGTAGTTATGTAAAAAGTACAATATTTTCCTCTTTATTATTGCAAAGTAGAACTTCCTGGGTACAACACTAGTAGATATTTATTTCCATTCCACCCGCGCAAACATGATCAGCTTGTAATCACATGTATGTAATCATGTGTGTGGATGGTGCCCTCTTCCTGCAGCCGGCCCTGCAGTTCCCTCTTCCCACAGCAGGGGGCGGCACGGCAGCCCCTGAAATCATGACGTAGTGCTGCCTTTGTGTGTCTTGTGAGCCGTTTGACACCGCCCCTCCGGAGGGAGCAGCGGGACCGTCAGGAGCCGACCGTCGCTCAGGTCTGCTGGTTGTAAACAAATCTGTACCACACCGCGATGTGCGGAAACGACGCTCACCGGAAGGGCTGCGTGTCCGCGCCGCTAACGTCCAGCATGTAGACCGACGCCTACGCCTCACAGCCCGGGAACGTCTCCACGGTCGGTCGGTTGTTGACTCTAGTCAGACCTGTCAGTGCTTTGGCCGGTGCCGTCAGGTATTTTTAATGCCTCGGTTGTTATAATGGTCGCCGGGTGAAATCTTACAACCAGCTCACTCTCGCAGACGGACGTCAAACCGCATGAATCCGGGTGTTTTCGCAGCGAGCAGCCCCCGATAACCGCACTCATTTCAGCGGCGCATGAACATGGCATCGCCCGCTGAGCACGACCTGGCTCTGTCTGAGGCGGACGGAAGCAAGGAGAAAGCTCAGGTGTTTGGCATTTTGAGGCTGCAGGAGGAGAAGTCCGGGGATAAAGCTAACACTGGCAGCACAGTGAGAGGAGGTGGAGGAGACGGGCGATGGCAGGCTCCTATCTTTGCTTTGGCCAGGAAAGCATCCGAGACCATTTCAGGGAGCATTCACGTCCTGCCCAAAGTGTCGGAGCACAGGACGTCTCTGCCCGGAGAGTGGACCGTCCAAGGTGGAGTAGACTGGGCTGTGTGTATGTTTGTGTGTGTGTTTTGTTGGTGTATATGTGAGGAGGGGTCCCTTGTTTTTAACGACAGGTCTGGAGGTACCCAGATTGTTTCAGGGACACAATAGCTCACCCTGTGCTTGTCAGCCTCTTCACACTGAGATGTTCAGGCACAATCAATCATTCAGTCACTTCTTTCTGAGACACAGTAAGTAGTTTCAGCTGGCGTGTTTAGATGTGTGGCAAACCAAGCTGGTACATCTCCTCCTCTCTCTTTCATATCCAACATTACCTCACCACCCCTCTGTGTGCAGCCAATTGATTTTTCATAGATCTTCTGCTGCTGTCATGCTTTTATGATGCGTCCTCCTCTGTTTATGTTAACAGTGGTGCTGAAGCTGTGCTGCTGCTGTTTTACACCACCACACAACTTCACTGCCTGAAGCATCACATGTCATACTGATGCAAATGGAAAAAATGTCCTCTGTCTCTCCACTTATCCCCTGGAGGATTATGTGCCTTGTGCAGAGTGTCTGTATGAGTGTGAGGCCTTCAGTAATTGTGTTATGCAAGTAGGACTGCAAGTAATAGCGCTTTCATTAGCAATGTGTTGATGCGTTTCATGATTAATCCATTCATTTTATTTATGACATCTATAAAATGTCAGGAAATTGTTAAAAAAAATAAATCCATCAACAAATACCAGAGCCCATGGAGACATATTTTGTCCGACTCACGGTCCAAAGCTTAAATATACTAAAATAATATACGTATGATTCTATTTTATATTTTATTATATTTTCTAATTATACAAAGCAGAAACAAGCAACACATACTCACATTTAAGAAGCTGGGCACAAGTATCTAGAATAATCTGGTCGGAATTGATCAAATCTTGAATTGTATTTAAATATAAAGTTCATGACATCGATAAGTCACTAGAGGTTGACTCCATGTCAGCATTGGCTATGCAGGGTTCAGGGCTGATTTAAACAGTAAATGTTGTGTTGAGCCATTTTGAACCCATGAAGTGCAGATTTTTATAACTTTGATAAGGAATGTCAATATTAACACCCGCACTAGTGTGTTTCATCATTGTCACATAATTTAGTTTATAGCTCAAAAACAGGTTTAAGAGTGCCGTACCTCTTTAGAGTGATCCTACACTGGCTGTTGTTATGTACATAGTTAGTTAGCATGGACATGTAGTCCCATTTAGGGCGCTGGAACACACAGTAATCTGGATTTGGTTATCTTGAAAAGTTGAAATGTCAGGGTGATCCAAACCCATATTGCTTTGAAAAACTGGCCCAAAAGAAATATGGATTAGCTGATCCTGGATAGCAAACCATGGGATTTTTTTGTCTTTCAGTAGGGGTGCCCACACACTCAACTATATTTGGTTTCTGACAGATTTCAGATGTCCATCACAGACTTGCATTTTGAATTATGTAAAGTCTGCAACATTTTTAACAGCTGACAGTTGTTTCAGGCATTCAGGGCAACAGGGCTTCCTATTTTTTTCTTTAAACAAGAACACAGAACATTAAATTAGGAGAATGACATATAAGGACAATTTATAATCCGACTGTAATGTTGTCGCTCTTCCATATCCTCAGTGTTCGATGGTGACACAGGCAGTCAAAGGGTTACTGTGTTTTCCTCAGTGTCCTCAGGGCTCACTGCCCAAGGGCACCCAACATTCATGCTGCTCCCAAGAAATCATGTGTTTTTTTTTTATCAGTGTCTCTGCCTCCAGGCAAACCTGCTGGGGCAATTAATGCTCTTCTACATTGCTAAGCAACATCTTTGCACTTTCTCACTTGACATCATTGAGTCCTGTTCCGGTGTTTGGCTGCACATTAACCTAGAGATCCTTGTGCAGATTATTCAAAAGCTTACCCTTGAGGGATGTGTACATTCAGCAGAACAGGCAAACTAGACTGTAAGGCACAATATCTAGCAATATTAGGAAAATCTCGATACAGAGCATCTAAATAATTTCTAAGCTAATTTATTATTTCCAGGTTTGGGAGAGTGATTAAACTTTGTTCACATGTTTATGGTTTGATACATGACAATACTTTATAGTCTCAATGTCAATAAAACTCCAGTTTGTTGACGTGGAGTCTTTCTCTCCTTTTTGGGTTGTGTTTTATGTACGTCGTAGCTCTATGAGTCCCTATGAGACTATGACCTGACACAGAAAAGTTAATCTGCACTGTGTGTTTAGGATGGATTCTGCCTTGAAAGCACTTACATTACTTTTACTGCACCGCCCTGTGAGCATGTTTCTGTTAATGAACAGTAACAGTACGACTTGGCTGACTCAGTTATTTATCCCTCAGCTAGAAACCTTACAAACATATCTACACAGTTTTATGGTATAGTTTATGGACTATGTTTACAAATGAGTAATAATGTATGGAATTTACTATAAATTGTGTGTTTTTGATATGCAGTTGTGTTGTTACTTAAAACATTTAAAGTACTATTACTACTATACAAAATTATTATTATTGGTATATTGAATAGTCAAAGTACCCAAATTAAACTCAACATAGTACTCTTAAGATGACAAAATGTATTATTTAAATATAATCAACTCTATTCATTCTATTCAGTCACAGTCAACATTTCTGTATAATAAAATTTTTATGCTATATGTAGATATGGAAAATTTGTGTAGATATTGTTGTATGACCCTTCTTTAATTCCTGAAGCACATTTTAAGTCAAGTGTCTGGCTTTTCCTCTGCAGCCCTGCGAGACCCCATGACCATGGAGCGAGCCAACCTGCTGAATATGGCCAAGCTGAGTATTAAAGGGTTGATTGAGTCGGCCCTGAGCTTTGGACGAACACTGGACTCGGACTACCCACCTCTCCAGCAGTTCTTTGTTGTCATGGAGCACTGCCTCAAACACGGCCTCAGAGGTAAGAGGGAGTGAGAGTCTTGAAAGGTGTCAGGTGTGGGTGCTGCACCACTGTCATCTGTAACCACATAAATGGTTAAATTTAGACATCTAAGCTGCAGAATTGTGCTTGTGAGACGCCTTTGGCATAAAAGATGTAATTCCCAGATTTTCATACGCCAGTGTGTACGTCTCTCTGCCTCTCTTCTCTCTCCAGTGAAGAAGTCATTTCTGGGCTTTAACAAGTCTCTGTGGGGTCCTCTGGAGCTGGTGGAGAAACTGTGTCCTGAAGCAGCAGAGATCTCAGCCTCTGTACGAGACCTGCCTGGACTTAAGTAAGGAGCCCATTTGTGTGCACACACGTGTGCTCACACACAACTTAACCTCAGCATCATGCTGGAGGAACATGAACCACAACGTAACCACATACACACTCACAGGCACCGGTAACATGAGACTGTGACCTGAGCCAGAGCAGGGAAATACCTGAGTGTGATTTACTTTCACTTCACCTTTCCTCTTGCTGCTTCCTCATCACACCCCTGTCACAGTTTCTCACCTTTTAATTATTCTTTTATGCCTTTATAACTGTTTGAGCCAGGACAGGAACATTTTACCAAGGATGTCACACACAGTTAGAGTTGGTTAGGTTGAAGTTAGTCTTAATACTCAGTCAGTTTTGGGCTGTAGCAACCTTTTAAAAGCAAGATTAGCAATGGTGCAGTAGCATATCTGCTGCCACTGCTGGGCTGACTCTGTAATTAGCACTATTGTTACATTTTCAGTGTGAATGTACTTCAAAAACCTACACTGATATTTAAGTCGAGTCCTCCAGTATCTAAAATAAGCTCGCTCTCATTTATGCACATGATTCTCATGTCATGCTCTACTTTGTTATTCAGTTAGCAGGGCCTCTAGGAAGGGAATCAAGAGAGTAATATTCAGATCCTGTCTGATGCAGCACAAATGGGGAACAGCCGTGTTGTTTTGGATGGAGAACAGAGTCCGTTTCCTTTGCTGGTGCTGAGTCAGACCAACAGACATCTAGCAGAGCAGCGTTTTTGCAACACCGAGTATAAGACAGTGCTTTTTTTCCCTCTAGAGTAATGTAATGCCTTAAAAACAGTTTTAGATGAGGTAACACAGAGGCAAAATGAAACTTGTTTGTCTAGTTGGATTTAAGTTTTCAAAAGAAGGAGCGGTTAATTAGATTGGTCCACGTAACTGTTGCCTGCAGTAAACACTCAGGAACAAAAGATTAGGTCTGAAGAATAAAACAAAACAAAGTCAAAGACCAATCTAATGATGTCCCAGTGCCACCAGCCTCTCGAAAACCTCCTAAAAATACAATCCACCTGTGTTTTGTGTGTGTGTGTGTGTGTGTGTGTTTTCCAGAACTCCTTTAGGCAGGGCCAGAGCTTGGTTGCGTCTGGCTCTCATGCAGAAACGGCTGGCTGACTACCTACGACTCCTCATCACTAGAAAAGACCTGCTCAGGTACAAACGCATGTATACACAGTGACACACACACAGATCTATAGCAATAGATACATTTGACTCTTAAAATAAAATGTACCTTTATATAGCTAATACAACTTGAGCCATTTATGAGAAGTCTTGATTAAAAAATCAGGCCCTTAAAGCTGTTGATATTCTAGATAGATTTTTCTTATTGTAAAGAAATTAGTCATGTTTCATATTTAAGTTAAAAAAAAATTAAAACAGCTAAATCATTAAATAAAGTCAAAGTTTGCCTCCAAAGGCAAAACAGGGGTGTTCCGTGTTGGAGCTCCCTGCATTGTTTGAGAATCTGTTGTATCTCACTCTGTAGTGATTTCTATGAGAATTCAGCACTGATGTTGGAGGAGGAGGGAGCAGTGATCGTGGGCCTGCTGGTGGGCCTGAACGTCATCGATGCTAACCTGTGTGTCAAAGGCGAGGACCTGGACTCTCAGGTAACCACTGATTACACCAGATGTTAACGCAGTCTTACATTACAGCCATTGAACTGCTGATCTGGATTATACTCTCCATTCTGTTCTCACTTTGAATGGATCTGATTTCCTGCTTGGACAATACTAAGCAGAGAAATAAATGGACGTCTCACGTACTACTTCATTGATATGGAACAGTTTTTCTTCAGTGACTAGTTTGGGGAAGCAGAAATGCAAACAAGTATTTTCTGTTTCGTCACTTTATCTCGGCATCGGGCAGACGCTGTGGTGTCATGTTTCTACTCCACGGGTGGAGACTTTGTCCTGAGTGCAAACACATTGTCTCACCAACGGAAACACCCTGAGCAGACAGTAGTCACTCCTGACTGAAGCAATCTGGAATTGTGTTTGACTAGATACACTCCTTTTGTGATCACAGGGCGAACCATTGTGCAGATTCCCACACATAGATTTGATTCTTAATTGCAGGTGTAAACAGAGTCTGATTCTATCCCCGGAGCCAAGATTATGAAATAAAAAAGGAGTGCCCCAAACATTTGGGATTCCTATATAGTTTTTAGATAAATAATTTAGGAATAACTTTTCATACTTGGTTGCAATGTTTTAGGGCTGCAAGTTATGAATATTTTGTTGTGTGTTTGCCTAAATTAACATTCTCAAATGTCTTTTTTTATTTGACCAAAAGTCCAAAACCTATTACCTATTATTTTTATTATTTCCTTTTTTTAAAATATATTGATGAAATTAAGCGATTATTAAAATAATTGCAGATTATTTTTCTGTCAATTGACTAATTTATTAATTGTGTTTCAGCTCACCTTTTTAATAATCTGTGCTCTTCAAGTCTCTTTAGACTGTGACTCCTTGATGGACTGTGGTAGTTTCTATGCATGTGTGGTTTACAGACTACTGTGTGTTATGAAAAAATGCAGACACAGCATTAGATATTAATCATCTATTTTCACCTTTACAGTTATCATTTTGTTTTTTTGGGTCTTCTAGTTCTTCTGGTAATGTTTTGTTGCATCTTCTGAGCTTGGTTTATTTATTTTTCTCTTGTGAGGTTGGGGTGATCGACTTCTCCATGTACTTGAAGAATGACATTGATGATTACAGAAGTGAGGAGAGGTACGACCTATTATTGTCTCTTCACTTTGTTTAATGCACTGTGTCTCTGTGCACATAATGCAATGTGACACTGAGCTCTTATGTCTGTTTCCATGACAACAGGAATAGTCAGATAGCATCCATCTTGGATCAGAAGAACTATGTCGAGGAACTGAACCGACAACTCAAGTAAGACATTTGTTTTTTTATTGAAAACAGACCTCGGTGCTGGGTTTTCCCCCAGAAATCCTGGAGTTGAAGGTGTTATGAACTTCAAAGAAAAATGTCAGGGAATGGAAGTCCCATGTTTGAAATGTTGTGTGTTTTGTACCTAAAGAGTTGCTGTTTGAGAGAGGCATTGTACCTTAAGTTTACCTGACATTTGGCTTAACATCTGTTGACTGTGATGTTTTCAGCAGTGTTACAGTGCACTGAATCAAAGGCAGAGGGCTGATTGTACGCTGAAAAAGGTCCACTGTTCAATCAGTAAATGTTTAACCAGTGTGGTTGAAGTACAACTGTGTCCCATCTGTCCCCACAATGACTCATCGAAGAACAGACTTTCAGTCACATTTCCTCTTTCAGTTTTTGTATTTCTCACAAGCCATTTAAAGAACTCAGATTGGATCTGCTGCTTGATTTATAGCTTTTGTGTTTTTTTGTTTCCTTTACGTTTTGCAGCTGTGTTTGTGCTAACAGCTTGTTCATGAAATGGGAAGGTTATTGTAAACAACCTTGACTGTGTGACATGATATTAACTAACATTGTCATGAGCCGCCCCTGAACATAAGCTAGTACAACGCTAGTACTACTACGTCAGTGCTGTGGCTATTAAAAGCCAGACTCAGGCGTCAGTCTGTGGTGAGACGGTTCACCCCACTGAACACTGAATCACATCAAACCCCATAAACAAAAACTTTTAAGTTTTACATTTTAAATCCTCAGCTGTGAATTGTGACAAAACTACTACAGTGCTGTTTCCATAACCTGAAAGTTGCTGACACATTAAATTCAGTAAGACTTAAAATAACCAGATGTTGATGATCATTTCTGTGTTTGTATGTCCAGTTCCACAGTTCACGGTCTTCAGGGCAGAGTAGACTCACTAGAGAAGTCCAACTCTAAACTCATAGAGGAGGTAAGACCCACGCTCAAAATCTCTTCAGATTAGGTTTAAGATAATGATGAAAGTCAGCGCTTTAACTTTAACAGAGTTTAAGTGCACATCTCTATATCATTTTTGAAGTGCTTTTGGTACTAGCACTTGGTACTAGTCATTAAAGGATTTAAATTAGGATCCGTCTTCTTTGTCTGTTTCATAGAAAACAATGCCTGTTACATGTTGAGTAATCACAGAATCTGATGTGATAATGTAATATGTAGTAAGTCTGTGTGGATGAAATTGGCGTTGGTGTGAGCATTATTGTCAAACTGTTCTCATTAATTACAGTTATTCTGTTTTTGTGTGTGCAGTTAGCCATAGCCAAGAACAACATCATCAAACTGCAGGAAGAAAACCAGCAGCTTAGGAGTGAAAACAGCCTCATTCTGCTGAAGGCACAACAACAATTAGAGGTACACAGTCACACATAAGAAGCATTCGCACTTTTACTTTTGGTCTAACTAGTATTCCAACAATCCTTACTACTCTGACGACAAACTAGTCACACTGACACCTGATATAGCTGATATGTGCTTCCTGTCTGTGTTTTTCATCTAGGTAACCCAAGGTGATGTGTCAGTGGAGAGATAGATACATACAAACAGTCACGTCAGGGTTTGGATGAGATGTACAACGAGGCTCGAAGGCAGCTGAAGGAGGAGTGTCAGCTCAGACAGGTCAGACTGTGACTGCTTGTGTGCGTGTAATACACATGCTGACATTGTAGTGGCACATGATATACATGTATGTGGTTTATTTTCAGGATGTGGAGAATGAGTTGGTAGTCCAGGTGTCGATGAAACAGGAAATGGAGCTGGCCATGAAACTTCTAGAAAAAGACATTCATGAAAAACAGGTTAGCATACATTTTCACACTGACTTTTTCTGAGTTATTTACAAAAGGTTTCAAAATCTGAGGTGGACAAAGGGTGCACAAGACAAGACTTAGACAAAAACAAAGGAAAGGCATTTTACTGACAGCATTATTTAGTGTGACTTATAATAAATACACACAAAAAAATCACAAAACCTACAGATTCAACAATCTTTAAAGAGATATAGGTCAATCTATTAATTAGGAGAATTTAGGGAAATTGTTAACAGTGATGCAGAAACTATGAAAAAAATTGAGAGATCTCTTCAAACACAAACAGTTAAATGAAGATGCTAAGAATGATGTGGATGCTCCTCAGACATGGTGTCATCACAAAGAGGGAGCACCTGACAACACTATCTAAAAATATAACAGCAGCCTGTACTTGCTCACGTGGAGCAGTGATACCTCGCCAGTTCCTGTACCCGTCTCTCTGGCAGCCCTGCCACTGTCGGGCCTCTCAGCACCAACATGTGAACTCTGCTATATAAACACCACTGGCTGACATTTGTCGCCAAGCCGTGAGATGCAGCAGCTGCCATGGCAGCAGCATCATTGCACCTTTTTTAAGGTGGCTGCTAGGATCATTACCGACAAAATCATTTGAATCAGCTGTCTGACTGGAGACTATGCATCATTATTGCAAAGGACTACGAGGCATGTGACATGGGTATTTGTATCATGCTCATACAGTTGATGCTGAATATATTTCTGCTCACCGACAGGTAGTTCTTAGCTTGAAATGTGACATAATATGCACATTAATATCACAAAGCTCCAAAACTAGCCAGTGATTATAATTGTGTATGTAGTTCAGAGTTTAGTCTTGTACAGGCCCCAGTGAATAAATGATTATGTAGAAGAATAGATACATAGATACCAATAAAATTATGAATGAAATATAATGAATGAAGCCTGTATTATTGCAGTGAAACAGCTGTAACAAACTAGAAGCAGTTATATGATGGTGTGAACAGAACTGTCAGTACAGGATCAGGGCACAACTGAAGTCTTTGTTTCCTCAACAGGACACACTGATCGGACTGAGACATCAACTGGATGAAGTCAAAGCCATCAATGTTGAAATGTACCAGAAGATGCAGGTACAAACACGCACACACCCACACACACACACCCTTAACATTGTCACACTCCATTTAGCACATATACTGTGATTATTACTCTTGTGTATGACAGCCAGTAATTCTCATTTGTCAGTCATCCGACGACGAGATGAAGAAGAAGAACAACATGATCAGTCGTCTGGAGGAGAAGACCAATCAGATCACTGCCACCATGAAGCAGCTGGAGCAAAGGTGAGATACACGGCCTGTAAAGTCCCAGCACACACTAACCAAGAGCAAGAAAATCACTTTGTCCCACGCGTCTCCTCAGTCCTTCGTCAATATAAACCAGATTTTCTGCAGTTCTGTTAAAACCTCTGAACTGCAGTCTTTGATGTACAGAAACATATAATGCATGCATAAATCCCTCCTTAGTGAAGTAAGCTTCATGATACCTTTTAACAGATTATTTATTATAAAATATTAATAAGAAGGAAAGGACTAGTCCTTCTGTTAAAAAAAAAAGAATTGAACTAAGAATATACTGTGAGAAATGGATGTTATTCATAGTAATTATTTAAAATACCATATTTATTAAGAGTTCTGCAGGATCTATTTTGAAGCTATGCAGAAGAGAACTGAGAGAAAACATGGGAGGAAATGGTTTGAGTCTTCTTCCTCGTCACCGTTACAGGGTTTCCCCGAGGAAATTGGTTAGAGGCTAATAGTCCTTGTTTCCTCCTAACAGGTTTATTTCTCTTGTCTGTTTTAAAACAGCATAAAACCTTATAAACAGAAGTGATGTGATGAGTGCTTTATACCTGACCAGTGTGAGATGGGATTGAGAAAGCTCACACTTTTCTGATCTATGCAGTTAATAGATGGCAGTCTAAACCATAGCTGCAGTTATCAAATTCCCTTTGTTATGTGAAACAGTGCCCCCATCTTTTAAGATGTCTGTTGTTTTTTTTCTCTCCAATATAGAGTATTAATTCCTTTAAACTAGAGTGTTACTGTCCAGTGAAAACCATTTCCAAAATGTCAGATATTTTGGGAAACATGAAAACTGTCATGTTTTAGCTTCTTCCTGATACAAAAGTAGAACAATTTGAGAGACAGTAAGAATTTGTGTTTGCCCTAAATATTTAATTTTCTGTAGGTCACAATTTCAGTGTGCTTAAAATAAAAACCACCTCCACCCACATCATAACAACATGGAAAATGAATACATCTATGAAATAAAACATTAACCTTCATAGAAAAAGAGCAGAATGACTCTTTCACACAGCAAATGCCAAACTCTTATATCGAATGCTATTGTTTAGCCCATTATCTACTTACTAAAGTGATTATAAGATGAGATGGATTTATTAAACAGTTTCCTCGGAGAAACCCTGCAGTTCTTAATTTACCACCTCTAATAAATGACACAGCTGATATTTTCATGCATGTCCTGTTGGTCACTACTGCACCACACTCTGCGTATAATGCCTCTGTACCTGCATCAGCCATTATGAGACCCGCTGGTTCATTGATGCCTCATGATCCCTCCTCACCCCACCGTTTACCAGTCAACTCGGCCCATCCCTCCCCTCTCCTCTCCTATTGGTTTAAATCTTCCATCCTATTTGTGATTGGTTGTGATTGTTTTTTGCTGCACTAAAGGTTGACGTAGGCTTGCAGGATGCAGACCCCGGTTACAGTTTTATGTCACACTTGAGGAAGTTGAACTTGTTCTGATCAGCGCCACTGTTTCAAGTCAAATAATTTACCATAAATTTCCACCTTAGAATCTAAAATGTTGTTGTAGGTGCTTTCCAGGTTTAAAACTCTTGTGTTGACAGTATAGTTCTGTGCACACTTCACACTTTTTGTCTGCTCTAGTTGTATCCATCTATCTGTCCACATTACCACCCCCTGCTTCTCCTTCCCACCTCTTCTCATTACTCATATGCTTACTGTGGAGGAAAGTTGATCCAGACTGAGCAAATCTGACGAAAGTGGGAAGCAGGCAGCCTGAAATCAGATTTCTGTGTTTTAATGCCTTTTTATTTACACTTACTGCTGTGCTTGTGATGTTAAAAGTCACTTAAGGTGTTCAGTGTAACCGGGGCCACGTAGAATACTGATGTATTGACATCCTTTCCTTTCTTCCTTCCTTCCTTTCCTTCCTCCTCCTTTCCTCCTTTCTGTTCGTCTCTTTTAAATCATCCATCCATCCATTTTGCTCCCTTGAAACCTCCATGTGTCATTTTTTCCCCCCTGATTTTATCCCTGCTCCTCTGTGCAGTGATAAGGATCTGCTAAGTCAGACCAGAACGCTTGCTATGTCATTTGTTAAGTGTGCCAGCACCGACACAGAGCACCAGTACAAGCTAGTCAAGGACATCTCCTTCTGAGGACAGCACATATGCCCACACACGCAGACACACGATTGCTTATGACTGAGTGAATAAATGGACTTAACTTAAAGGAACGTTCCCATTTTTCTTGCACACAATATTTGGATGGTTTTATGGCCCGAGCGCAGCCACAGAATCAGGTGAAACTGGACTGAAACGTCATCAGCAGAGTGCTGGGATTCACAGAGACCACTGCAACATGTTTCATCATCTTAAGTTTAATCTTCCTCAGGCAACTTTACTGGGTTTGTGCTTAACAAACATAGATTTCCTCTGAATGTCCTGATTCAGCTGGTCAGAGAAGTGACTGAATATTACATCAGTTATACTTTAATACATTCTAAAGAAACATTTTCCATTAATGATACTCTACTTAGTTTATCTATTCACTCACATGCTCAGTCATACACACACACACACACACATGCATGCACACATATGCACATGCACACACATACATATGCTACTACTACTACTTTTCCTGTCTCCAATAGTCAGTTTATATGCAGTAACACTGACAGTAAGATAGTCGACTTACGGGCTCTCAGATGTAATAATAGGGTCGTTGTTATTGTCCACATTGAGTTAGAATGAGTATAGTGGGCTTTCCTGTATCCAGCTGTTTATCTGGTGACACCCAGAGCCACTGGTTCACAGAGTTGAGTCACTGTAGTGTTTTGGGACTGCATGAAAATTGGGAGAAAAATGGGGTGAGATACATACTCTGTTTCACTTTACAAGATCTCTTCTGGTGTTATTAATGTTGACAAAAAAACTGAAAAACACCATCCTCACAATGTGTTGTGAAATTTAGATAGTCCAGTTAAATTAACCATTAATAACTAAAAGTGGATGTGAGAGTTGTTGATTTAAACCTAAATATGTTAATGGGATATGGGTCACATAGCTACCAAATTGCACAATAGAAGGGGAATAAAAAGTTGCAAAAATGATGGCAAACAAAATGATGCTGTCACTGTCACCTTATGTGACACTTTTTTACTTTACTGTAGTTCTGCTTTCTGTGAAGATGTAGCTTGAAGCGAGAGCGAGAGCTGCTGTAGTGAGAAATGACACTCTCTGGAGAGATAAAAGTTCAATCAGTAATTCTCATACAGTCCCTCAGTGGCACCCATGTTGGCTCTGCAGAGATTGTTGAGTAACTCTTTGAGTCTGTGCTTGGCTTTCTTTTCACCGTGTTGCAGCCGACACTGTTTGGGTCTGAAGCATGAGAAGGAAAATAAACGACCCAGACCGCCCAGACAAACTGTTTCATCACAGTCAGTTGGCGGCTCTCTACAGATGTTTGGTCAGACGGGAGATTGCGCCCTCCTACTTTTAATGTGTTGCCACTTTGCTCTGCATGCATTGCTTCTCCTGACCTGCTTCTGACTGGCTGTGACAACCCTTGCTGTGTCTGAAATCAGTCCCACACTGCTGTCTGTTACACGCATTCAGTAGGGTACTCTGTAGTGAGCAGAAAATCAAGACTTCTGACTCTTACAAACAATCGTCATTTGACAGGTTGCATTATAAATTTGACTAATTACATTGTGGGATTATTAGCAGAAAGTAGAGTACATGCCATACTACTTTTATTCCAATGTTTGGATTTCTAAGCGCACTTTATAGTGTATGAATGTACACACTAAAAATTCAGACACTTAAATGAAATGGGGGGGCAATATAAAGGGAGTTACTTCAGACACAGCCCGTCTCCTTCTTGCTCTTCATCCTTGTGAAGATTCCCCTAAACTGAAAACTCTAAGGCAGCTTTAGCTCCATTCACATGCTTCGTCTCTGCAGACAGACCTGAGCCATGAGTAAAGAATTATAGTTACACAGCTGTAAACCTCTGGAGCTTCTGTCAGGGGAGCTTGAACGTGTCGTCGTGTCTTGCCGTGGCATATTTATTGACTTTTGTGACAGATCGGAAAGTAATCATTCTGCCCATTCTAACTCTGTGTTCATAGTACTGTAACTCCTCTCAGTTTGTAGAAAAATAATCACTCAGTACAACTGTCTTTTACCACCGTGATCAATAAAGTTAGATGTTTTGAAAGCGTTGGGTGTGGTTTGATTTTTTTGGCTGCGTTCTGACAGGTTGACATTGGAACATCTGTTATGAGATTTCAAGGCGTAATAAAGCTGTAAGTCAACATTTGCTGTATGTCAGGATGTTGCAGGATTATGCGAGTGTCTGTGATGGCTCCACAAGATCTTTATTAAAGTCCTCATACTGTAAAAAAACATGCCACGAATGTTTCCTCCCTGTGCAATGTTAGATGAAAAGCAGTGAAATGGGCAACATGGTGATGCTGCACTCCAGTTCAGTCTGTCTGAGTGCACTAAGATGCTGCATTCAGTTTGCTATCCTCTGTTTTTTTTTCTTTTCTTTTTTTTTTTTTTCTTGTCCACTCAGCTGTTGCTTTAAGGCATTTTTCCCTTATTTTTTTAATTTTGACTCATCATCCCCTCTGTATTCCTCACTTCTGTTTTGAACCCCCACAATTCAACTTTTCAGTTTCACTCTCTGGTGTTGTAACAGAGCAAATTACAATGCCACCTTTCACCCCGACCTTCTTCATCTACCCTCAGCCACCCTTCCTTCGTGTTCCCACCCAGAAACCTCAGTCCCTAACCTCCCTCCTTGCCCGTCATTCTCCTTCCCGTCTCCCTCTGTTCTTTTCTCCCCTTCCCCTCACCGCCCCACCCTGCCCCCCCAGTTTTTTCTCTCCATGGTCCTGAGTTTGTCCCTGGTTATAATGGTGCAGATTACAGGAGGCAGAGAGGCACCGCACCTCGGCCGAGGAGGGAACCAGACGCTTCAAGTTGGACTTTGCCAACAAGGCCGACAGCCTGCAGCGGCAGATTGAAAACAGAGAACGGCAACTGTAAGCAAAACCCTCTCCAAACAGACTGGTAGAATCATACACACACACACACACACACACATAAACAATCTAGAGAGGAGCTCAGAGAGAAACAGTGTACTATTCACACCATAAGCTGTGTGGTGTGTAAGTCAGCTGCTGGTGTTACTGATTTTCTCCCTTGAATTGAAACTGTCTTATCCCTCATAGATGAATAAAGTATCTATCCACCTGTTAAATTCATGAAATAAATCACAATTCAACCAGGTTAAAGCATCGAAAATCCGCCTTAATTAATTTCTCAGGAGACTGTGGACAGTTCTCCAGTGTGACTTTAAAAAGTGAGAAAAAAATGTAAAAGATGTACAACCCAGTGTATAATAATAATAATAATAATAATAATAATAATATAACCTGTCACTGAGTATATCCCTTTCTCTGTTTGTCATCTTTATTTTTTATTGCTGTCGTATGAATGTGTTCCTGTAGCCAGCAGCTGGAGACGGACCTGAAGATAGAGAGGGAGTGGAGGCAGACGTTACAGAATGATCTGGACAGAGAGAGGGACACCGTGTCTCAGCTCAGCACAGAGGCTCTGCAGATCAACGGGCTGAAAAAGGTAAGAAGATAGAAATAAACGTACCCACCGTGTGTTTTACTACATGTATATGACTTTGTGTGTGTTACTTAACATTTCCAGAGTGTGATACATGTCCTGCTGTGTGTGCATTTTTGTGTTTTTTTTATTTTTCCAGGAGTTCCATCGTCTGCAGGATGAAAACATTCAGCTGAAGAGCATCTGTGAGGACCAAGAACAGGCTCTCGAGGAACTGGGATCCAAACTAAGCGAGTATGTACAGTATGCTGCAATTAAAAGGAATTTTTTTAATTTATTTATTCAGTCAGTCAGTCAGTCAGTCAGAAGGGAGGAGAAAAAAGAAAAAACTTTCTGTCCTGTCGTGGTTCTTTCCCTTACATGGTTTTATTCTTTTTGTCATCAGATCCAAAATGAAGATTGAGGATATTAAAGAAGCCAACAAAGCTCTTCAGGTAAAGTAACAGAGATAACAGCAGCATCCAAACCATCTCCATCACTATGACGATAAGTTAAGTAAGATATTACAGATATTCACAGCTCTGTGCCTTTAAGTGAAGTTAAGTGTCACTAATAAGGCTGATTTAGGCTCAGTGAAGGATGTTGTGTTAAGTACATAAGAAAAACTTTATTAAATGGCACTTTTTAAAACAAATGTTACTGTGTGCTTTACAACAGCAGCAATAAAAAGAAAACACGAGCACAAAGCACTTCCAAGAAAATACTTTACCAAATACCACCCCGAACACACCCTTGAAATTACAGAAAGGCCAACCTAAAAAGTGGGTTTTTAAATGTTGTTTAAAACTGTCAACAGACTCAGCTGATATAATGGGAGGGGGGGCGACTGCTCCAGAGTCAGGATGGCAGGACAACAAAAGAGCGGTCACCTTTGGTGTTTAGTTTGACCTGCGGTATAACCAATAGATTTTGGTTGCATGACCTAAGTGACCACTCGGCGGTATAAGGCCTGATCTTCACTGCCAGCCAACGCAGTGAGTTATTTGAGATCTAAGATCAGTCCTAGTCAGCAGCCTTGCTGCTGCATATTTAACATACATGTTGTAAGCAGAAGATGTTTCAGCTTCACTAATGCAAGTGAAAAGAGCTTTGCAGCTGTCGAGATGAAGAAAAAGAAGGTGTGAATGATTCACAGTCGGAGGCTGATAATAATAGTCTGATTTTCTTTTCTGAGATTTACTGTGTCGTGTTGTTTCAGGGGGGTCAGGTTTGGTTGAAGGACAAGGAAGCCAGCCACTGCAAGCTGTGTGAGAAGGAGTTCTCCATCTCAAGACGAAAGGTCAGAACTGAAATGATGAGAGATAAAAAAAGATTGTGCAACAGCCAACACAGTAATATTTACTTCCTGTGTCTCTAACTTGTTCTTTGTGTCTTCGTCTCCAGCACCATTGTAGGAACTGTGGGGAGATTTTCTGTAACAGCTGCTCTGACAATGAGCTCCCTCTGCCCGCCTCACCAAAACCAGTCAGAGTCTGTGACACCTGCCACGCCCTGCTCCTCCAGCGATGCTCCTCCAATCCAACGTGAGGGAGCCCTTCACTGCTGACGCAACCGCTTCAAACAATCTGAGCTCAGACTTGTAACCCCCCACCCTCCAGTAGTCATCTCCCAACGTACCCCAACAGTGTTTGCTGCTAGAAAAACAGACCCTGTGCATGAACATTTAGTACATTCAATTAGTCTTAATTTACAGTCTGAAAAAGTCCCTCATGGATTGAATGAGGGACGCCTGCATCGTTCTTCAGTCTTTGTTTGATGTCACTACTTTCTTTGCAGGCGCTTTGCAGTATAAAACTACTTCTCTTGTAATCAAGACACGGAGGACGCAATCAGTCTACATGGGCCCAAATGTCTTACTTGATAACAGACAAGTTGGAAATTGAAGGAGTGAGAATCCTTGTTCTGTTTTAGTATCAAAAGCAATCATGACTACGAATGAATGATCGAACGATCTCTTCTAAAGATACATCGATGACCTTGACAGAGGGAGTCATGAAAAGTGGGAACTGTCAATCCAGGCGTTAAACTGGCTCGGGGAGCTTGCAGGAACTCGATATATGCTCAGTGAAATTCAACAAAGTAAAAACATAATGAAGGAAACATTTTCAAACTCCCGCAGTAAAGATCATGGTTCAGGGTGCAGCAGGAGCAAA
Organism: Scortum barcoo; assembly: GCA_023238725.1. Taxonomy (NCBI): domain Eukaryota; kingdom Metazoa; phylum Chordata; class Actinopteri; order Centrarchiformes; family Terapontidae; genus Scortum; species Scortum barcoo. Next base: position 24,119,815 of record CM041531.1, read on the forward strand.
CAGCTGGACTGTTTCATCTGCTGAAGTTGTCAGGAAGCTCTTAAACATCAATCCTTCCAGCACCCTGTCTGGCCGGTGGTCACATTCAAACCAAACCATCTCAAAAAGACACAGCAGGTGTAAATATATAGAGGCGGCCTGCCTGTAGCCCTGCAGCTATGCTGCCTGCACAGACATACCCTAAAGTTCAGCAGAGAGAGGAGAGGTCAGGCATGAAAAGAGGAACAACTTAACAATAAACTGAGAGTGAAACTGCACTGTGAGAGTTGCTGCGGCTACATGTAGATTTGTTTCTGAAGAGGTCTCATGCTGTACTGCATCATTATAACTTTTGTATCAAGCCTCAAACTGAACACAGTGAGAGTATAGCCAAACAGATGAGATTCTATAATTTATAAACTTTATAAACTGTGTTTCTGTTTAGTTGGCTGTGAGAAGGTCACTGTGCCACAAAATAAAACAGGAGAATGAGTACAGGATGAAAAAGGGCTGCTGGTCACATCTGTCGTCTCGGCAGACATTTGCTCTGCTGACACTGAGCAGATCAGTTCCCTGTGGGGCTGCGGCTCTTCGGAGGAACTGAAAATATTTTTTTCCTTAACGATACTGGGCTGATGTGTTTTGTGCCTGTGTAAATGCAACAACTATTAACCACGTGTGCTTCTCATGTTGCCAAAATGAGCCCTGTATTTCTACAGAGAATGTCTGTAGAGAGAATCTGAGATGCCTCAAAGTAGCAACACTAGCCTATACTAGCCAAGAAGGAGCCTCTATTAAAGGCACATTCCTCTGTTTTATTTTTTTGGAGACACTAATGCAGTGGATTCTACTGAAAGGACCAAGAGGAGCACCAGATTATCATCTCTTGTGATTTAAATTGGTGTCAATCTGTCGAACTGGCTCTACTGCTGATGAACCACTGACAGCTAGCTCACCACATGACCACTTCACTGACCAAGTTAGTGGTTTTATAAGAACAGATTTCAGTGTTACACACTTTATCCACAAAGTATGTCTGATCACATGCCAACCCTACTACCCTACAATATACTAACAGTATATTGCTTGTATTATAGTTTAATTTGAGAGTATTTATATTTGATTTTGAGTTTTATGCACATTGATTTTACTTTTAGAAGTCAGGGGAACGTGTTTGAGCTTTCTCTGTTGACTTGAAGTTGGTTTGCGAATGGAGACTTTATAGAAGAACCACATTTTCCTGCTGCTCCAGCCCTGAGAGAGAAGGTGTGAAACTCTAAAGCATTTTCTTCCTTTTTAAAATTAAAATCAGGATTTCAACATGTTTATGTTGTCAAACTAACGCTGATGGCTGTAAAGTATGTGGCCATGAGTGACTGACGGGTTATGATACGAGCTCCACTGCACATTCTGGTTTTGTACTTAAAAAAATGTTTACAACCTGTAACTTTTCAAGAACTGGAAGTATTCATTCCCACAAATAGATAAGGCAGGCCTGGGTTCAGTTCAAGAAGTGTTTTTCTTATTGTTTCAAATATTTAAAAACTCACCATATCATCACGTTTAAGCACTATAGTGTTTCTGAACTGCGCCCAGGCCTGAAAGGTTTTTGTACAGTGTCAATCTTATAGATCTCCCAGTTTTCAATGGGAACATTGTACAGTGCTGATATCACTGTATGTTGTATATGCACCATGTTGATAATCACTGTGGCCCTTTAGCTTACTAAATCCTGCCAGTTTAATATTAACTATTGCCAACAATATGTTGCCTTGACTGTGTAGCAGTTTCTGATTAAATCAAGTTAAAACAGAATCCTCCATGTTGTTTACTTTCATTTTAATGTAATTAATGTTAATTTTTCTGTTAGCACTTACTGGTGTTGCACTGTTGGGTCCTTCTCTGGCAGAAATTAGCTAACTCAGATCTAATTAGGATCCACAACTGAAACACACACACATAATGTACAGTGGCTTGCAAAAGTATTCATACCCCTTGAACTTTTCCACATTTTGTCACGTTACGACGTACGCTTTGTCACGTAACACATAAATATATTTTATTGGAATTTTATGTGAAAGACCAACACAAAGTGGCATACAATTGTGAAGTAGAAAGAAAAGTTATACATGATTTAATTTTTTTTTACAAATAAAAAACTGAAAAGTGCGGTGTGCAAAAGTAATTCAGCCCCCTTTTCTCTGAGTGCAACCAATTGCCTTCAGAAGCTGCCTGATGATTGCTGAATGATTCAGTGTTGACCTAATAATAATTTTCTAATAATAATAATAATAATATATGTTGACCTAATGACTAAATAGAGTCCACCTGTGTGTAATCTAATCTCAGTACAAATACAGCTGTTCTGTGATGGCCTCAGAGGTTTGTTAAGAGAATATTGGGGAGCAAACAGCATCATGAAGTCCAAAGAACATACCAGACAGTCAGGGTCAGGGATAAAGTTTAAAACAGGGTTAGGCTATAAAAATATTTCCCAAGCTTTGAACATCTCACGGAGCACTGCATCATGTGGAAATGGAAAGAGTATGGCACAACTGCAAACCTACCAAGATCACGGCCGTCCACCGTAAGACTTACAGGCCGAACAAGGAGAGCACTAATCAGAGATGCAGCCAAGAGGCCCATAGTGACTCTGGACGAACTGCAGAGATCCACAGCTCAGGTGGGGGAAATCTGTCCACAGGACAACTATTAGTCGTGCACTGCACAAATCTGGCCTTTATGGAAGAGTGACAAGAAGAAAGCCATTGTTCAAAGAAAACCATAAGAAGTCCTGTTTGCAATTTGCCAGAACTCATGTGGGAGACACAGCAAACGTAGAAGAAGGTGCTCTGGTCAGATGAGACCAAAACTGAACTTTTTGGCCTAAATGCAAAACACTATGTGTGGTGGAAAACTAACACTGCACATCACTCTGAACACACCATCCCCACTGTTAAACATGGTGGTGGCAGCCATCATGCTCTGGGGGTGCTTCTCTTCAGCAGGGACAGGGAAAGATGGTCAGAGTTGATGGGAAGATGGATGGAGCCAAATACAGGAGCAATCTTGGAAGAAAACCTGTTGGAGTCTGCAAAAGACTTGAGACTGGGGCGGAGGTTCACCTTCCAGCAGGACAACGACCCCTAAACATAAAGCCAGGGCTACAATGGACTTGGTTTAAAACAAAACATATTCATGTGTTAGACCCAGTCATCAATTCCATCTAAGAGACTGGAATCCATTGTCCCGGAGCTGGTAGATTTAGATCAAACAGGCTTTGTATTAAATAGACAGACACAGGATAATTTAAGGAGAACATTACAAGTGGTGAGTCATATTACATCAGAAAACATCAGCGCAATGTTGGTCAGCCGAAAGGGCATTTGACTCAGTGGGTTGGTAATATCTATACAGAGTACTTGCAAGATTCGGCTTCAAAGATGGTTTTATTAAATGTACTAGAGCGTTATACTTCTCTCCAACAGCCAGGATCAGGGTTAATGGACACCTGTCGCAAACTATTTATTTGGAAAGAGGGACTCACCAGGGCTGTCCCCCTGAGTCCGACTCTGAATCTAAATGGAAATTCTTGGAAATTACACAGATTAAAATTCCAATACAATCTATAATAGGAAATAAAAGCCAAGCTGAAAAATATTATAACAGCTTGAATCAATGGACTTTATTCACTCTTAAGCTACGGTTGAAGGTTCTGAGGAAGTTACAAATAGAGAAACAGGCTGGGGTCTTGAATTGGGTAGCATATGATCCAGAATTTGAACCTGCTAGATTGGACAGGGGCTTTAAACAGTGGGTTAGGAGAGGTATCACGTCTTTTTGTTCCCTCACCTCTAACAGTAAATTTCAGAGTTATGAGTTAATTTCAGACACATTTGGACTGGAAAAGCAGGACTTCCATAGATACCTACAAGTTAGAGACTATTATAATAAAAAATTACAAATCAAAGAGGAGAAGGAATATAATTTGATTTCTATATTCCATGACACATACAAAAAAAGAGACAATAAAAAGTTGGTCTCAAGGATATATGGAAGTATACAAGCTTCTAAAAATAATTCTACGTTATACATTAAACAAAAATGGGAGAGGGAGTCAGAAACACAAATGTCAGAAGAGATCTGGATGGAAATATGTGAGACACAAGCGACCACTGCAAACTCAAGATCTTTGAGAGAGTTCGGCTGGAAGAATGTAGTGAGATTTTTTATAACTCCTAAAATAACAGCACTGCAAACAGGCACACAGAGCCGAGGCTTCTGTTGGAGACAATGTGGAAACTATGGCTAATCACTTTCATGTTTTTTGGATAAATACTTATTAAAGATACTTTTGGCAAGTAGTAGGAAAGCTTTAACCCGAAAATGGTTGCAATTAGACCCTCCAACATTGGACAAGTGGCACGGAATCGTTAAAGAAATTTACTGTATGGAGAGACTTACTTTTGTTTTAAGACTTGAGTTGGAGAAATGTACTTAACGCTGGGAAAAATGGATTGTGTATGCACCTTGAATAGTATGACATTATACCATGATGTATGTGTAAAAGAATATTTTGATATTAACTGTAACACCCATGATGATCTCATGTTCTTTGTTTGTACATGCAAATAAATAAATAAAAAAAAAAGTAAAAAAAAAAAAAAAAGAAAATGGCCCAGTCAAAGTCCAGACCAGACAAGCGGTTCCACAAAGTATTGACTCAGGGGAGCTGAAGACTTTTGCACACCACACTTTTCAGTTTTTTATCTGTAAAAAAAAATAAAATAAAATCATGTATAATTTTCTTTCTACTTCACAATTGTATGCCACTTTGTGTTGGTCTTTCACATAAAATTCCAATAAAATAATATTTATGTTTGTGGTCGTAACGTAACAAAATGTGGAAAAGTTCAAGGGGTTATGAATACTTTTGCAAGCCACTGTACATCTTCAAAAACAATGTCAGAGACAGGAAGACAGAAGAGAATTAAATATAAAATTTAATCGGCAAAATGTACATCAGCTGCATAAGCTATCTTACAGCTCAAATATAGACTTTGTTTTACTTCCACTCTTTGAGAGTGGAATATAATATTCAACTTTTAAATTCTGTAATGAACTGTGAAAACATTCATAAAAAACACACTGGCTCACATTCATCACACTTTTCAAAGCAGGAAAGCTGATCTGAATCAGTGTATGACAGAATAGTCAAACCTGCTATAACGGAGTTTAAACCAGAATAATCAAAGACTTTAAAAGCTGATTTTGTTGTTGTTTTTTTTTTACAAGAGAGCTGCTGGTAATGTTTTGAATTTGCTTCTCAATGTTTCACCTCCAAAAGAGCATCATTGACCCCAACATGTCACCCAAGTCAAAGCAGCAGGGTTATCAAAGTGACCAAAATGGTTCTTTTCAAATCCTGCGGCACTGCTAGATGAGGAATAAGATGATTTAAAGTGCATCCCAACAAAGTTACTAAAAACTGACACATTCAGTTGCCCTCCCTTAATGCCTTTCAACACTCATAAAAAGGTTTTTAATTTCTCTAAATGGAACCACTGGAGAAAATGTACTTTTCATGTGAACCACAATAAAATAAAACATCACAATATTCAACTGTTTTAAAAATGTAAGATAAACAAGAAATCTTCAATATGACCTATCAACCATGTTCAGCACCTACAGAAGCTCCAACATTTTAATATTGCCAAGTTGTTGTGTTCTTCATATGCTTTTAGGAATGGTGTAGTAATCATGCTTGTCACAGTCACATCAGAAGTTAAGTTTTAACAACTTGATAAAAAGAACGGCTGATACACAACAAACGAGTGTCTTCACATCAGCTCTCCTGCTTAAAAACAGTGATCCAATAAATGTGGCCTACAGAGACGCGAGACAAACGCCATGATGGATCGGAAGAGTGGGATGACATCATCAGTATGCACCTCGCAGCCCGCTGCTCCGTGAGCCTCCGCCCCCGCCTGTGTTACCATAGTAACCACCGCCACGACCTGAAAGGGTTTTGAAAAGACACGAGTGTAAAAAAGGTTGACAATTTTTGTACAAATTATTACATTTGTAAATGCTGATCAGCAAAACAAAAGAGTTGTCAAACTTGATCAGAAAGATGAATTAAACTCACTCATGTCGGCGGCTCCACTGGCTGTTGAATTTAGAAACAGCTCAATGTAGCGATGTTCTGTGGAGAAAAAGTCGATCCATCATTCATAAAGAAGAAGAACCTGTGTTTTTTTTTGCTGTTTAATGTAAATGAAATCACCTGCTTACTGGTGCAAGTGTCATTAAAGATATTTTTAGTTCAGTGTTCTGGTTTGCATTAGAAATGTTTTCCTGAGCAAAGGGCTTCTTAAAAGGTTTAATTTGTTTAATACCTGGCTCTGTAGCAGGATTATGTTGTCTTAATGGTCTTTGAAAATAAAATCCAACATTAAAACCTGCCTCACTCATAACCAACCAACTAAATTCTGGCAGCTTATCTACTGAGCTTTGAGTTTGTGCCATTATCCTGTTTCTACAAATGACCCCCTCCTCTGCTCTGAGTTAACAAGTAGCAAAAGTGGCGTCACAAGAACCAACATGAGGACGGACAAGATGAAGAGGGAAAAAAAGAGGACATACGCATGTGGTTCTTGTCTTTGGACATGGCTGCCACAGCGTCTTCATGGGAGCGAAACTCCACGTCTGCTTCTCCAGTTGACTTCCCATTAGGAGCCACATCGATGTGGACCCTCAGTGGATTCAAAGGAGAGAAGAACTACACGAAGAAAAGAGAAATGTATACACAGACTTATGGCCAAGGAGCCAGAGAGACAGATCATGTCAGTGTTTGGCTTCCTTCAGTGTTTGCTTTAGGTCGCAATACTCCCACTTTTATAATATATTAGTATAAGTAAGTTATAAGTATAATATATTATATAAGTGTAAAATGTCTCCTAACAGATAACAGATGATCATACGATGTATCTTATCATTAATTTTATCTACGGCCTTTATTGAGGAAACTGAATTTGGTGCTTTTTAAGACTATTCAACACCTGCAGATATCCTGCATAATAAAAGTAACTGGTCTTAATGTGTGTCTGTCCTTACTTTAGCGATGTCTCCCTCTGTGGCTCGGAAAGGTAAACCCCTCATATGGACAAAATGGCCGCTATGGAAGCCTGAGCAAGCATCGTTTTGACCGCTGTAGCCGTGGCCTCCCATCCCTGAGCCGAAACACATAGACACATCCACAGATTACCAAAACAGTCTTTGGTAATGTAGAAGTCATCTGATGCATACTTTTCACCTATGCGTTGTGATAAAACCAAAAACAATTGATAGAAAAAAAAAGTGTAGATGTGTGTTGTAAAATAGCCTCCTACAAGAGGTTTATAAGCCGACACAGTCCAAATCTACTAATTTTTAAAAATCTATCCTAATTCTTTTTATTCATATCAACAATGTCAAACATTAAAATATTTCAGGGTACACATTTTCATTCATTAGAAAGAGGAAAAAACAAACAAATCAATTATTAAAAAACATCTGAGCCTTGGGATGCTAAACTGCAAATGTGAATTCAGGCTTTCAAACATTAACTCAGCACATCCAAATGACTCTAGAGGGTAAATATGTTTCGGACTTTACCTCTTCCTCCCCTCTCTCCTCTCATTCGCTCATCAAACATGCCGTTGCCAAAACAGTAGTTGTTGAAACCGTTGTAGCTGTCAAAGCCACCATAACCTGAACACAGACATCAACACAGAGGAAGAGAGGAAACTCAATAGTTAAACTTCTACTGGATCAGAAAAAAAGACATAATGACACTTAATGTGGGCCGGTGACTAATTCCTCAGTGCCAAATATTCCAGTATGTTGTAAAAACTCTGCTTACCTCCTCCATAGCCTCCGCCACTCCTCATGGTGTCCATCAGGGCCCCACCGCGGCCGGGCCCGGGCCCAAAAAACGCTCCTCTGGGGCCTGCCATCATGGGTCTGTCGTAGGGCCCGGGTCTCTGGGCTCCCATCATCCTTCGCCGGGGCAGCTCATAGTAAGCTCTGATCTCATTTCGACTGCTCTTAAAAATCTCTATATACCTGCAATAGGAGAGGCCCGTTGGGGTGGAGGGGGGGCAGAGGGGAGGGTTAAGGTGTGGAAACGGCTTAGCTCGGGTTACATACATAGATATGATTTACAGAGAGAGAAGATAAACACACACAAGACAAATATTCTAAATAGTGGTCTAAGTAGTTTTAACCTAGAGCTGAATGACTGATCATCATTAGCTGGGCTTAGGGCTGTAGTAAAGGATTTCTACGCCAACCTCACCTCGTTACTTACAGAAAATCCTTTTAGGTGCTGCATTGATTATTTTAATGATTTAAAGAAAGAAGTTTGATGTTCTGACTGCTCTCTGCTATACGATTAAACCCCTCTTTCACAGAAATGATCTATACATGTATACATGTATATCAGGATATTAAAAAGTGCCAAATGTTGCTCTAATTCAATTAAATAGAGCTCCCAGGTCTTAGATGACCAACAATATAACTGTCTATGGCATAAAATACTTACACCACCTTTAACTGACAGATTAGATACATGACCTTTCATCCCATTATTCAACATGTCACCATTGTTATAATACATAAACCCATTAAACCCATCCCATTAGCATTTTAATAAATATTACATGACCAACCCAATTACTTTACCCTCTTAATCATTGCTTTACCATAATTATTCCAGCACACCAACCCATGCTTATCATTCAACCATAACCATCCCATGAATTACTCTAAAATGACCACCCATTAAATACTACAATAGAAGCCCAACCCAGTCCAGCCCGTCCCTTTCCCGTCTGTCCCACCTGTGCCCTATTCTTTCCTTGTGTTTCCCCAGAGCCTTTTCTGCTATCTCCTTTGAGGCAAACTGCACGAAGGCTTCCCCTGTGCTCCTCCCCTGGTAGTCCACTGGCAGAGTAATCCCATTTGGCACGATTCTCAACCCTTCAACCCAAGCACACATAAATACATAGGTCGGTAGGTAGACTGATAGATGTGTAGAATAGATAGAACAACACCCACTGCATCACTGGAGCTTTCAGGATTAATATACAGCGAATAAACACCAGCTGAGTGTCTAGTGTCTCAAAAGACTGCATTAAAAAAGAAGCACCTCAGAGGACTGAATTTACACTTGTAAGGTGCCCAGCGGGGGAATGACACAATTACTGTCCTGGAGTCAGCAGCTGTAAAGTTAGAAGTGGATTCAGATGAAACTTCTACCAATCGGAGTAAAAAGGATTAGTTATCAGTAATGAGTGAAACTGGCCCATAACTATGCTTTAAGTGTTGATTTTCTTAGAGAAAAGATGCTAATAAGAAGAATCACATTACTGACCCCAGATCAGTGTCATGAGACTGTTTCCCCTCAGCCAAACCAGCCCAGCCTATCCTATCTTTTAACCGCCTTTAAGAGGCATCAAGCTCATGTGGCATAAGCATGTTAAAGAGTGCGTTAGCATAACACTAACAGGGCAAAAGGGATACTAACGATTCATAACAAAGACATTAGTCAACACAGTATGACTATACTACAAGAACAAACATACATTAAGCCTTTGGGCTATGACACACAGACATGTTGACTGACTTTAAGTCATATAAATATCAATTTGTAATATGAAAGAAATCCAAAAGATGTTTCTTCATCTTCTTTGCATGTTAGTGTGTGCTTATGTTGTGGTATGTTGTTGTGAGCAGCAAAGTGGAAAGCCTCGTCCAAAGTGCAGTTGGCAGTACTTTGGATTTTCCACAACACAATCACAGGCACATTTCCTAATATCGTGGTACAATTTAACAAAGAGCCTGTAAATGTTAAGTTGACAGTTATACTACTATTGTAGAAACATAAACTTGCCATCAGAATAATCCTTAAGATGCTATAATCAGATAGCAACTCTACATATTGTGGTTTTAAGTTCTACCTAATGTGACACAGGGATGTAAATAAATATTAATCAAGAGTTGAGTGAAACGTATTCAATCCCTAAATGCATCTGATGTTTCTTTTAGGGGTTTAGTCTCATTTCACCATGTTTCAGTGCAAGGTAAAATACTGTGTTGACAGTAGAAAAAGAATAAGATACTTAGTGAACAGCATGTCTGTAAAAACTATCCCTCAGATGAACATAAGTAATGTGATATAATTACAATTTAATGGAGGAATGAGACAAATGCTCATGTACCTGAGAAGAACTGAACAATCTCCTCCTTGCTGCAGCCAAAGGGAAGGCCTCTAAGTCTCAGCATGCAGCCACTGCAGCTGTCATAGTCAGCAGGACCGCTACGTTTCAGCACCCAGTCCATCTCACTGCGGTTTGACTTGAACACTGACACACACACATGTAAAGATATGAATGGATACTTATAACAATTAACCTTTTCATTAGAGTTTGGTTTAAAGCTTATATCACACACATACTAAATGTTTGTTTAGACATGGAAATCAGTGCAGCAACAACATTTCTACAGTAAACTGATGAGATGGCAGCAACAGAGTATGTTCCACTTGAATATTTCATACCAGCCATGTCCTATCATGCAGTAATTATCCAAAGAGAAAGTCCACACAGAGTAAACATTGCCTGTTGCATCAGTCTGTCAAGTGTATTTGTATCACTTACCCTCTATGTATCGGTGTCCCATGTATTTACGGTCTTTGGAAAGGGCATTCTTAAAATCCTCTGCCTTGTTTTCAGCTCAATAAATGCCTCTCCACTGGGACGGCCTTCCTTAGAATATGTGAAACACACTCCGTTTACTTTCCCAACGATGTCACAGTCTGTAAATAAGTAAATTGATTGAGATTAGAAAGATACCTTCTCAGAGACATTTACTGTCATAAAAAGTGCAACAATCTGACTCACTTGAGATCCTGATAGCTCCATAATGACTGGATTAATGGGAAATTTGAAACATTAAGATGCAGGTTGTTTTATGTGTGTAACAACAGATCATGTTGTAGAAAGGAGAGGAGACTCTTGGACACAAATCAAATGTCAACGAGTTCAGCTAGTTTCCACTGACCCTCTGCCACTGATAAAAAAAAGACTGTGAGATTGATGTAGCAAACTTGCTAAACATCAAGTTGCCGATCAATTTAAAGATATATACTCTGATTCAAACTATATATATTTACTAAAATGAGTAATGACAATGTTCACACTGCATTCAAGATCACTGTCATGTGCACAACAATTACATAGAAGCAGCTGTTGGAAATGAAATTCTTAAATCTCCTTTGACCAATGCTACAAAAAACAGAAAGAAAATCAAACAAATAAAAATGAGAACCTAAGAGACAAGATGAAAAATAGTACAAAATATAAGAATACAATAAAGTAAAAGATAACACAATAAAATAAGTAAGTAATAGAAGGGAAAAGTGACAACCGTATTAAGCTCCTGATCCCAAGATCAAGATAAGAAAAATAGCAGAGTTTATCTTTTAAGTTTTATTAATTCTGTTTGTGCCTCGAGTTGTAGACATGTTTGTGTGTGTGTGTGTTTGTGTCCTCACCAGAGAAGAAACCGGCCACCTCCTCCTGTGTGCAGGACCAGGGTAGTCCTCTGATCCGAACCACATAACCCTCTTCATTCAAAGACATCCTCACTGCCTCAGAGAACACCACAACAACAACACATCACATCACTGTGTCAATAACACTTCTTTAAAATGCCTTTTAAACTGACTTTTAATGATGAAGGATAACACTGTATGTGTGTTTCTTCTGTTTGCACGGATATCACCACACACACAGCAGAAATATTTAACTATGAAACATGCACATCCTGCTCAGATACCATCTTTTATTTCTGCAAGACGCTTTATATAAACAACTGTTTTGTAGCTTGGAGGAACCACCAGATAGGAGAGCACTGCACCAGGCATTATAAACAGTATGTAATAACAAAACCTCCAGGGGTAAATATCCATAACTCTGCAGTATAATTTAAGTTTCTGCAGCTGTCACAACACTTTAATACGCTGTTTATTACTTCCTCCTTCCACCCTGAGCTCAAAGTGATAGCTTAACCTGACCACAGTTCACCTAAACTCAGTGAGACACATCCCAAACAAGACGTAACTTATTCCCCAGTGAAGTGACTTATTAAAGCTGGAGAGTGTTAGTTGAGCTGGATACTTGCTGAGTTAAAGATGCTAACGCGTTAGCCGATGTTAGCAGCTAATGCTAAAGCTAACTGTAGGACACCGACAGCGGTCAAACCAACGAGCCGGACTAATTCAACTATCGACGGCTGAGAGCTGTTACTGAACATCGGTGTGTGCCCCCAGAGAGAAACGTGTCAGCCGGCGGTGACAGGCGACTAAAAACAATGAAATTACCTCACAGTCTCCTCTTGTCCCCGGTCTCCTGCCCCTGTCTCGAGCCTCAGGTGTCACTGCCTGCCTGTACACCCGCTCAGGTATGTTATTATCGCGAGACTTGGACACAAAAAAAAAAAAAAAAAGACGTTTGGGATTTTTTGCTTGTAATAATAATAATAATAATAATGATAATAATAATAGTGTATTTTAATAAAATACATTTAAATAAATACCAAATGATGCATTAAATAACTGTATTGTAAATGTACAATGTATTTGAAGGTCGATCCAGAGGATGCCTATAATGCCAGAGGAACTTCCAGAGTGTGTTTTGAAATGTATTAAATCAAATAATCATTTGTATGCCCTTATAGTAAATTAATTATCTTATTATTAATATAATTATCTATTGATTAATTATCTCTGGAGGCTCTTGCATTCAGGGCACTGTGAATGCCACCAGCTGGCTACAGTGCATATGTGAACTTGTACCAAATATAAAATAGATCCTTCTGGTAATGGTTTATTAGTTTGTGTGAGTGACAAGAAGAAATCCTGGTTACATCCAATGTTAGACTTAAAAATTAGATTTCACACTCATCAAAAACAAAGCACTTTGAACTCTCAGGTAACCACAGTTAACTCATTAACAGTTTTACTGAATGAGCAGAGCTTGGAGCAGAGGGTCTCTACTGCACATATGACAACAACAAACTCGTGTTAGTCATGGTATTAAAACACATATTGAGAATCTGGCAGGTCAAACAGTGACTGAGGGGTGCCAGTTGAAACCAGATAGACAGACAGACAGACACAGAGAGAGAGAGAGAGAGAGAGGGAGGAAAGTCCACCAACAGCAGCTGCTGTGTCAATCCTTGCTGTCCTCATTGGAGACTCTCTTAGATTCAGATTCAGACCGACCATAATGGAGATCCCAGTTTATACACTAGATGCCTTCACTAATCTACCATTCAAAGGAAACCCTGCGGCAATCTGTCCTCTTATGCATGTGAGTAAGAAGATACAGAAAGGTCATATTGTCTATACTCGCCTATTGCAGCTACAGAAGGGATTTGCAAAGCTCAGCTCTCTGCTACTAAACTGTGAATTTACTTTGTTTGTTCAGGGAACACTTACTGATTAATTGGGCGTTTTCAGTCAGAGTTTACCAGTTTTATTTGCTCATTTATAAGATTACACCATCTGTTGTAAAACAGGCATAGGCAGCATAGTTCTTCTCTATCCATCTATGTGCATGTATACTGCAGCGTATAATAATGACAACAATATGTTTATATTTGAGTATTATGTGTGTTTCAGGAATTGACTGATGAGTTGTATCAGAAGATAGCAACAGAGATGAACCTGTCAGAAACAGCGTTCATCACCAGGATCAACCCCTCTGACAGTTTCAGTACAGGTCAGGTCTGTTTAATGTGTAACCGTTACATCATTTATTATTGATCTTAGCTATCAGTTAAGATTTGAGAGAAATGCACCTTTCCAGGACAGGTTAGCAATTCATGACAAGAATTAACCCCAGTGTTTTTACAGAAGTTTACCAATCTGTAGTCCATGTTATTGAGGCTGACTGAATGGAAACAAAAAAAGACATTCAGTGGATCCTGGTCACTATAAAGATACAAGAATAAAAATTGAATGCCTGCTTGCGGCCTTCAATTATTTAAATGTTGGATGAAACAAACAACATAGTGATTTTAATATGGTTTGCATTTTAACAGATGGTAATGAGGCTAAAAATGTAAAACACTATATTCTGAGGTTTTATTAGGGTGAGATTTTAAACAAAATGTAAAAATACGCGCAATTAGAAAATTTTGTTTGAGTGTTTTTGTCACCCTCTGATGATTAGCAATATTCTCAACAAATCACATAGTGTCCAATGTGTAGAGTTAAACGTAGGCTAATGTTGTTGTTCCAGTTGGCTTGACACAATAATAATGAATAAAATGTGCGAAATGGGCACATGTGTAGCTGTCAGTACAATACATAAAGCACAGCATTTTTACCTTGAGAGCAAAGTGCAAGTAGTCTGAACAACCTTCACTTACCTTTCATGCTCTCACTGTAGGCTCCGCTTGGAAAAACTAGGCGCACTGATAAGAGACAAACAGATTAATCAGTTAAATTAATACTACTGATAAAGACATACTACACATATAAATCTTTGCAGAAAATAAAGTGGCTAAAAGGAACAAAGGTCGGCTATTGTTAAAGACATTCTGGTTACAGATACAAAGACATAGCTTTGAACCTCTGCGTGGTTTTCTGTGCACAAACTGAAAAAACACCTGTCCTCAGCAGTCTGACAGGTGACAATGTTAAACACACAGCTAAGACTTGCATTGTTAGAAATGGGAAGCACGATGCATTGAGCTGTCACAGTTAAAAATACCACGTGTAGTTGCTTAGTGTTTTACAAATGGTACAACGGCAATGAGAGGAATGTCATTTTGATGATGAAATTATTGTCTCACTGTACATGCAACATATCCAGAGCATAATTGCCTGGCTTCACAGCACATGCAGTAATCTTGCTGTTTACCATATTTATATCCCTGGGCAGACATTCTGCTTGTAGCTAAGAATTTACTACTATATTTAAATGAGAAATAGTGGATATCTATAAACCTAATTTCATAGAACAAAAAGTAGCTAAATTTGAAGCAAACTATTTTTTCCATTTTTGAAAAGTGGTAGAATGCATGTTAAAGTTGTAAATGTGTGTTAAAGCACCCATTTGACAATGTGTTTTGATGAACAGGATCAAGGTTTCGCCTTCGATGGTTCACACCAACCAATGAAGTGAATCTGTGCGGTCATGCCACGCTGGCCTCTGCAGCGGTGCTGTTCCAATATGAGAGTAAGATACAAATTAAATGAACACACAGCATGTGTGAACAGCATTAATGCATTAGTTGGTTTGGAAGACAAGAAAACAGACCCACTCCGAAGATCCATATAGTTTAACTGGGAGAGACATTTTCAAATACTTATATACTTATACAAGTAAATTAATGCAACTTAACTTATAAGGATTTATATAACAATTACAGCAGCTGTTCCATGTAATGCAGTGCAGCTAAATACAAGAAAGGACAAAGTATCATCAGCTCATACACCCATGTAGACAGTTACGTAAAAACACTTCAGTAAACCTGGTTCATCAGCAAGCCTGTGAGCATAATATTTTATATGTTTATGTGTATATATCTATTAGAGAATGTGAATCCCATACTGGTGTTTGAGACCAAGAGTGGAGAACTGGCTGTCACCCAGCAGGGGGACGGCTACATCATGGATTTTCCTCTCAACCCACCCACCCAGGAGGTACGAGGTCACATCCTTGGTTCGATTATTGTTATTTGTCTCTAGGTGTGTATTTGTGTCAAGAATTGATGGATACATTGTGTGGATCTGAAGGCCAGTAAGGTATGAAAAGACCAACACTATAAATAAAATATAGTGATGAACATTTAATGAAACATACACACACAGTCAGCCAATGGTATTAATTTTTCATTGCACATAACTCTACCATGTAAATGAATATCTGCAACCTACAATAGTGTAACACATGACTGGTCCTGAACTACCACTGCAAGATATTCCAAAAGAAGCTAATGTTGAAAAAAAAAAATCAAATCAAAACATTTTAACAGCTTCTTTTTTCTAAAATCAATTTTCTCAGGATCCCAATGAGTTCAGAGACATCATCAAGGTCAGTAAGACAAGTTTTTTCCTTTATTTGTGTATTTTATAGTAGCTTACAGTCTACATGGACCCCTTTATATGTGTATATGCATACAGGTTGCACTTGGAGACCACCCGGTCCAGGATGTTTATCTGAGCTCCAACACTAAGAAACTAATGGTTCGATTGGCAGACAGCTGTAACAGGTTATAATGAAAACAAACACACACACACACACACAGAATATAACAAAGTCTATTGTATAATAGTTATTCATCTTCACACATGGACAGTGCTGAGTCTTGGAGAGCCACTGACTCACATCCCCATAAAAGCACTCACAGTCAGTCAGAAATTCAGTCACATGCCTGTCTCTGGATCATTATCAGTGTCAGAAGTCGCTCTCTCATGTCCTGCCAGGTTTGCTTGTGACTCTCCATGTGTCTTCTGTCCCTCTTCAGATCAGTGCTGACCAGTCTGAAAGTTGACCCTGTCGCTCTTCAAAGCAGTGAGAGGAGTGGAAGAGTGAAAGGACTCATAATTACCATGAAAGGTAACCAGAGCTAAAAATGAGGTTATTTAATTAAACCAAGGGGATACTGTTGGACAACTTTAGGATTTGTTAGGCCTGACCAACATCCACAGTGGTACCAAAGTTAAGATGTGCAGAGTCTTAAGAAATAAGTAACATTTGTTTGATGCCTGAAAATTCCCTTAAAATGCTAAACCCACTATTAGTTGGACTGTTGGACTGAGACCAACCCCGTTTGAAAACTGCAAGCCATCGTTGATCAAAACGTCCTTTTATATCTGCCAATAGGCTCCCCAGACAGCCAGCCAGGATACGACTTCTACTCAAGATATTTTGCTCCGTGGAATGGCGTCCCTGAGGATCCTGTCACTGGTAGACTACTGATATTATTACTAACACCACCAGTATTACTACTGACCACACACACATACAATCTCATGGGTTACTGAGTGTGTGATCATATTTTCTTGCAAATGGCTGAACTCTAAACTTATGTAAAGTACTTTCCGATAATTAATCAATCCTACATATTTGCATACAGGGAACAGGTACTGGCAAAGATACTAAAACATCTATGGTGCCAGACATCTATCATTCTTCATGAGTGGCAGAGAGTAAACGTGGCAAATGTTCAGTATGTGTAACCAGTTTCTGGCCTGATGTCTTTTCTGTCGTTGCAGGTTCTGCCCACACTGTGCTCGGCAGCTACTGGTCTAAGAAACTAGGAAAGAAGAAAATGCTAGGTGATTAATTAAACATGTTAACATTTGACTTGATCAGCAACTTACCAAATTACAAACCAGTCTTTAACTAACCATTAAACATGTCAATTATGTGTTGAAAGGTGTTGTTTCTCATTATAAACTTGAACTGTATATCACAACACTCATATTATCCCGTGTGTGTGTGTGTGTGTGTGTGTGTTGTGAAGCTTACCAGTGCTCCAGTCGAGGCGGGGAGTTGGAGCTAGAAGTCAGAGATGACGGAAGAATCAACATAGCTGGACAGATCGTCACTGTACTGCAGGGAAGAATCACAATATAACCACAGAGGGCTGACATCATTACAACAGAGACACTGACCCAGGCTTCGTACCATTTGATAAAAAATGTCATGGTTTAAATAAAAAGCAAAACAGTGCTGTCCAGACTGGTCAATCTTATGTTGAAACATCACTCAGCATATGAACAGAAGACAGGATGGAAAGAACAGCTCACACTTTGTTAGTATTTTTTTTATTATTTATTCTCAGAAACAAAATTCACAATATTATCAGGTTGCCTTGGAAGTAAAACAGATAAAAAAGGTAGAAACGCAGCTAGACCGGTGGCAAAACAGTCTGAGCAGAATACATTTCTTTCCAACAAATGGTGGTGCTGACTGTTCATGGCACCAGTACTTTACTTAGTACATTACTTCTGTTCATCTACTGCGCAAAGAATTGAAAAACTTTTTACTTTAGTTTTTGCTGTTACAGATAGTCTTATGTTGTGAACTTTTTTTTTTTTTTTTTAAAAGGAGCAACTAATTACTTACCCGTTTGTTTACATTTCTCTACTCCTGTAGTACATTCACAGATTACAAATCAAGTAAAGTAGAAATATTTCAAGTATGTATGAAATATCAGGTCACATCACTGAATAAGAAATCACACACTACAGCCTCATCCTTCAGAAAACATCTAGTTGATGTTTGAGTTGGAAAATACTGATTTAGTCATTTTACAAATAATTATAGTTACTGTATCTTGTTATATAACATAACTTTTCAGCGTTCATCCTTAAGATTGATATTCAGTTGACTGAGAGAAACTGCTGAGCTTATCTGACTGTTGTAGCACAGTGACATGAATTATAAATAATTATATTCACATTACTAATCATTTTCAGTGTGAGGAAAGTACCAAGTCACATATTGTCACGGTTTTGATAAATAACTTTCATCAAAACGATTATTGGTTTTTGAATCGTGAGTGCTAGTTGAGGTTTGATGCTCCCTAACACAGTCCACTACAGTGTCAATTCAACAAATTTTAACTGTAAGACTGTCTTATGGATGCAGCAGAACTCTGTGTGCAACTATTTCAGCTGATCAGTGTCTTTGAAACTTGTTTCACAGCACAGACATGAACTATTAACACAATTAAAGCAAGAGTGCAATTGTTTAACATTAATAAGCAGCTGTCCCATTGAACGACTAAATGTTCTTAAGGTGTCAGTCTTGAGGTGTTGATTAGTGTGATCTGTATCTCCAGTTGCTTATTAAAGACGTACATAAATAATCGCAAGGTAGAGGTCTAACATTAGGTGACAGGCAGGGAGTGCAGGCTCAATGTGCCACTGAGATACTAAGATAAAGAGGTAAATGTGTTTTAAACTACTGACAACTGACACCTCGCTCAAGTATTTGCTTCTCATATGTTTGGTCAAAGGCTGCTGACAGATCATTTGGTGATTTTGCAGATCAGCATTCAGTCTCTTCTCAGTTCTGCGGTGACATGAACCTGTAGCAGCACGGTGGCTTCACAGACTTCTATCACAGCGTTATGTTTGGTAAGGCTTTGTGAACAGCTGGTGGGAGCTGGATAATGTGAAGTAAGGGTTAAGGAAAAAAAAAAAGCACAGAAGATGGGACAAAGTATCATCAATCAAAAATTGCACAGAAGCAGTCTTGTATCACATTAAATGTATAAGACTAGAATTAATAGTACCAGTTCTTATCAAAAAGAATCAGATTTTGGATTGCAAATGAGGAAATGTTTTATGGTAGCAACAAATTACACCAAGTATTTAAAGGATATCATGTTCTCTTGCTGGAGATGGGTGAGCAGTTTCTCCACAGGTGCATAGCGTTTCAACGTTGTTGCAGAGCCCACCATCAGCAGCTTGTGTTTAGCCCTGGTAATGGCTACGTTCAGGCGACGCCAGTCCTTTAACAGCTCTCCTATCTATCAGCGGAGAAGCGGGAGAGAAGCAGGTTAGATTCCCACCCACCTGTTCATTTGCTTATTCGTCCATTTAGAACTTGAGGCACAGAGAAGAGTCAAAGAAGGAAAATAAAAGGACACCGGAGAGAGAAACACTTACGCTTCCTTCCTCTGCAGTGCTCCTGACAAAAGAAAGAATGATCACGCTTTTGTCTCTTCCTTGGTATCTGTCCACTGTATTCACCTCCACACCAGTGAACGCAGAGGACTCCAGCAGAGCAGAGATGCTCTTTAACTGTTGCCTGTAGGGGGCGATAACACCTATATCGCTAGGCTTAGACCCTGCCTGAAAAAAAAAAACAAAACAAAAAACAGGGGTATGTACAACATTTTTTTTCCATTGCTATAATAAAAACATTTAATTCCTCTTGTACCTTTATCAGCAGTGAAAGCAGCTTGTGTACGAGAACAGCCTCGGTGTGATTGCTTACTCCTCCCTGCTCCACTGACTCCAGAGCTGGCACCTACAGGAGGCAGTGGAGAGAAAATATGAGACCAGCACCCCTCTAATTTCCCATTCACAACAACAGCCTTGTGTCTGTCAAGCAAAAAACCCACACCTTGGGAAAAACAATCAAATTTACATAATCCACTTCCTTCAACAGGTAAAGCAGCTGACTTGATTCCTTAAACTCAGAGAACAGAGTAAAGAAAAGTCTAAAAGCCTCTGCAGGTTATTTTCTATTTATCTAGTTTTGCTTGATTACAAACCTCAGAGGCTGTGAACAGTTTAAGCTAACAGCACCTTTATTCACAATTTTAGATTTTCAGTGAAATATCAACATCTTTTCTCTTGACTCATTTCTACCTTTAAAAAAACAGAACATTAAGTGCCTTTAATATATTTTACCAACCTTTGAGCAATCTAAGAAGCAAACAGGGTTGCTAGGCAACAATGTGGCCTGTATCCAGGCCAGGTTGTGCTGGGGATCGGTCTCAGCGTAGGAACTAAGCTCCGACTGGACAGACTGCAGGAAGGGGAGGGTGAGCAGGGCTGTAGCCGTCCTCTCTGATCCACACTCCAGCCGGCCCTCATACATCAGGGAGTTACTTAGAGACATTATCTGCCTGACAACACAAAATACATGCTATTTATTAACTCACCATGCTGTTTTGCAGCTGTCATGTGAATTGTTTCATCTTCAAATATACTTTTAAGCTCCACTAATGTGCCAATGTATTGTTAGCAATTAAGAGTGTGATTTGAATGGTCTAAAGAAAGAGCTCATGATTAACAAGATAACTGGAGCAGTGTTAACTGTGTACGTAGGTTTACCTGTTCATTCGGTACTGCACATTGAGTTGGACCACTGCTTCCTTATGGAGCTCTAGTCGCTTAAAGAGACTTTCGTCCATCCCAAGTGACCTGCAGAAAAGAATCAAGAAAGAAATAAATAAAATGACAACAGATAGTTCCATGGACATTCTTCTAACTCTGCATTAATTACCAACATTCTCTATATGTTGAAACTTGACTTAAGAAGAAACAAAAAAACAAAAAAAAAAGCTGACAGGAAGTGTACTTCAGGCAATATTTTTTTTTAATTTTCTGCCTAACATATGCTATAGTTACACACACGCTTTACCTAGCTTCCTGATTTTGTACTATTGGTGGCAGCTGTTGGTGATCTCCAACCAGGACAAATCTCTTGGCGTAGAACATGGGCCCCAGACAGATGGGCTGGCTGATCTGTGAGGCTTCGTCCACGATGCAGAAATCAAACCGGCGACGTGTGAAAAGGGGATGCTTGATGCCCATACAGGTGGTTCCCACTATCAGCTAGAAAGAGACAGAGAGGATCCTTATCAATTGATAAGATGTTTACTCATTTAAGTTATAATGTCTACAAGTGAAATGTCTTGAAGACAGAAGCAACTCTAAAATTCCACAAACTAACTCCTCACCTCCTTATTATAAAGCTGCTCCAACTCTGATAGAGTGTGAACTCCTTTCTTTCTTGCACTTTCCTCTGTGTAGGGCAGGATGTCTGGATGAACCTGGAGAAGGCAGCAAAACAAGTAAGTGAGGTTTATTGTAAGGGGACAAAACATTGCTTCTTTTCAATGTAAATTTTGGACTGAACTGTTTCTTTAATATTTCAAATATACATATTTTTACATTCCCAAATACTATTTTGACATATTAATGTATAACACTAAGATTTAATAGTGATGTGTGAAGAATGGAGTAACTTTTTTTAAACACATTAATCCATAAAATGACACCGTTTAAATGTACTTGTATGAAACTAATTTGGGAAATAAATTTATTTTATTTACATGTCAGCCATTTACATAATCAATAACAGGTGTCAACCCTTGCACACCTTCTGCCCCTGCCCAAGACGCAGAAACCCAACCCGGAAACGCTTAAGCTTCAGCAGGATGTTGTCAACAGCAGAGTGGGTGTAGCTGGTCAGCAACACACTGAAGCCACAGGCGTGAAGGATGCGAACCTGAAAGAAAAAAAGTGAGAAAAGAGACAAAGAGCAAGAAGGACAAAAAGAAGATGGGGTGGAGAGGGTTAGAGGTCCGGTCTCACCAGGGAGTGGATCATTTTGCTAAATGGCTCAGTTGAAGTTAATCATGGTTAGGAGTTTACCAGGGTGCAAATCGTTGTGGTTTTGCCTGTGCCTGGCATGCCGACAATCAGTGTGTAGTCTTTAGATAACAACACCTTCTTCATGGCCTGCTTTTGGGGTTTGTTTAGACCTAAACACACACATACACACATACACACACAACAAATTAACCAAGCGGGAATTCTCATATGCAAGTGTGATATGGCCTTCATACAAGAAAATGATAGATATATGTGAACAGTTTTCCTATATGGCCTCTACTATCAACTGTTTTTAATGCCTGGGGAAGTGGGCTTCAAGTCTGTTCATTTTTAACCATGAAGTTGCTCATTTATAGCAACTACAGTAATGGAAAGTACATCAAATACAGAAAAGGACAAAATAAAGAAAATGAAGCAGGCACAGTATAAGAACAGAGCAGAGCAGCTTTATCACCTTTGAGGATGTTGGCCACGGTGTCCTTCGCCTCTCTTGGCAGGACAGAACTGAGGTTGGAAATAAACTCTGGAGGATGAAGGTCAACTACCAGCTCCCTCAGGCGATCACTGCACAGACAGACATTTTTATTAAATGACACCTTTTAACACCAAGCATAAAATGTGTGAGACTACTGCCACAATTCCCTAGAGGCTGGCTTTAGCATTACATACATGGCATGCCATCATAGCTTAATACTGAATTTCACTGGACCTACCTGTCTTCACAGTTTTCCATCAGTCTGGAGAGATTGGTGAGGTGGGTGCTGAGGCCCACCACACCTTCATCACCGTCCAGTCGAAACAACACACCACTGAATTTGGACAGATCTCTGTAATACACATAAATCAGGTTAGTGACTTCAACTGAGCTGCTGACAGACAGAAAAGTCCAAAGAATTCACTGCCATTTATTTTCTTGGATACTTCAGACTGCAGGTGTATGTGTGGACTTGTTCTCACCTGTCCAGAGTGCAGCTGATCGATGTCCTGCTGACCTCGCACAAGTATCCCGTTGCTAAACCAACCAGACGACCTTCCTGGTCGCTAACCACAATGCGATCCCCGCTGGCCAATCCACTGCTGGCCAAACCTTTCCGTGGCACCACACTGCTTCTCTGGAAACGATGGAGGTAAACCCCTTCAGACTGCACGGTCACTGGGCCACTGAGCTGCACATTCCCCAGACAGCTCCCCTTCTTCTCACTAGAAACAGGGCAGAGGGTACTGAGTGGTGGAATTTAAGAAAAGTGCTTATTGCAAAGTGTCTAAAACAGCAAGATGGGGTTGATTTTATTCATACGTTCTTATATCTAATACTGGATTTGACTTCACTGGGAGGCTTTGATAGCATTCACAACATAAGCTAACATTCATTGAAGAGCAAAGACTGTTTTAGAGTGTTTTACCTTTCCTCAGCTGTCTGGAGCCACACACGCTTTCGGCCATTCTTGGCCTCCATGGTGGTGGCCTCAAGGCAGCAGAGCAGCAGCCAATGGGAAAAATACTTTGTATGTGATGGGGTCAGGTGACCGGTCTCCTGCTGCAGGAAGTCACTCACAACATCCTCGTAGTCGCCTGCAGAGCTGCCATCAACCGCTCTGGAGGAAATGGGAGGACAGGGAAAGAGGGATATCAGATAGGAAGTAGTAATAAAAGAGGGCAAAATAGACAGAAGGAATCACAGCTTATTGAGACGATTTAACTACTATCATTAATTAATGGTTGTAATGGTTTTGTGTATAAACTGGGATATGCTTGGTGATAGCTTTTATAAAAAAAAAAAATATATTTCCATGACTGCAAAATGAGTTTACCTCTCATATAAAGCACAATTTCTCTTCTGAGGACAATACTGGCAGGTTTGTCTGTTTGTCAGGATGTCAGGAAGTCTGGACAAGTGGCTCCGGTCCGCCCCTTTCTCCACAGAGTTATGAATGTGATGAACCAAGGTGTTCCTCAGCTTCAGCAGCTCTGAGATACAGAGTTCAGCAATAAATGTGATTGCAAGAGAGGCCGGTGTGAAAGAGTGTAAAAAGACACTGCTCTTCACTGCACCAACATGCTGTACATTCAATTATTAATGATAAAAATCATATTGTGATACAATTGTATGATTGGGAAGCTTGGTTAAGCACATGTGGATGTTTGGTACCTCTGCGGTCCATGTGGCTGGCCACTACAGGATGCATGTTGGCAGTCTTGAGGTAAAGCAGAAAGCCAGCTTCGGGGTTGTATCTCTCCATGCTCATTAGAGTGTAAAGAATGACCTACACATGGAAAATACATATGAGCATCCTGAAACCAGGGTTTGTATGTTCTTCTATCAATGTTGAGCACACTGTGGTCCACCAACTTGACTGCGATGCTCTATTGAGTTTGACTCCTTTCCAGTCTTCAGCTCCAGTGGGAGGGTCCTCTCCTCTGAGGTTCTAGGAGTACCGCTTCGTGGTCTTTGGATTCGAACCCGCGCCGTCACATCGATTTTCCCTTTCAGACCAAATCTTGGTGACCACACATTCTCCTCGATATCTGCCAACTCTGTAACCGTGACGACAGGTGCCAAGTCCTGACCATTGCTCTGGGCTCTGCTGTTTGGGCTGAGATCATCGAGAGCAAGAGACAGACATACATTATTATTATTAAACTGTGCAAAAACATCCTCAGTAGTGACAGCATTTTAGTCAAGATCTGGGATAATAAAAATGTGATAGCACATATGACACTGAGTAATACCACATTTGGACACTATCAGTCAGATAAACTCCTGTTGCACGTACATTTTGAGGCTGATAGCTTTTGGTGTTGGTGAACAGAGATATTCCTTTGCCCAATGTTCCAGTGAGGGCAAATAATCATGCAGTTCCTGCTTCATCTCTTCTTGGCTGACACCCAAACTGTACCTACAGACACATGGACAAAACACAAACATAACTGAACAAGACAAATACATATGCACACAAACATGTATGATTAAGATAGGGGAAGGTCTGCAGCTTCCTGTAAAGGATCATCTAACCACTTACATGTCTCCTAGGTACTGAGGACTGTGCAGGGCCTGGTCAGCCAGCTTAGAAAGTGTCTCCAGAGAAAAATCTTTAGCTGTAGCTGCTCTCTGGAAGACTTCATGGACCATGGTGCCGTTCAGCATCTGCTTGGAGCCGCCATCAAAACTCTGCATCGCGACAAACAGAGAGGACAGGAGCCGTTAAAGAGTATAGCACTGTGTTGCACGGGTATGTGTATTTACAATAAACACTATGTACAAACATCAAACTATGGCCAAATAGACCATTCAAATCAAAACCTCAAACAAAAAAAAAAAAAAAAAAAAGAAAAAAAAACAAAAGAAGGAATTATTTATTGCAGAGCTTTTGCTTTGCATAATGTTGACAATTTCAGCTGATATAAATAGTAAGATCTATACGTATTCCGATACTGAAGCATTATGTTTTGTAGTCTCATTACCGCGAATGTGGGTGACATCATTGATAAGAAATCACTGTTTAATGTTTACAATGTTCTGTACACACTGACAATATACTAAATTAAGAAAAATACACAATGACTCAACATTAAAACAGGTAGTGATTTTAACCGTGTGAGTTAAACCTTTTACCTTGAACATATCTCCCAGCACTGCCCGTCTCATGCAGCGGATGGAGCTCGAGATGCTGGTGCCTGAGATGAGGCTATCGGGTACTAAAACCAGGAGGCCCTGCTCCCTGTCCACTAACCACGATCCACCGTCAGAGCAGCCCTCCAGATGCACCACATCACCACGACAAACGGGCGTCATCTCCCTGGAAACATCCAAGAAAGGATCCTTTCATATGCATATGAAGAAACATGCACACATACATGCACACACACAATGTGGTTCTGAAAGCAAAGACGCATATAAATGCATTCGTATATTAAACACAGCCCACAATGATCACAGATGGTCATTGGATTATTGGACAGAGAGACACATAAATCATCTATAAAACACCCAAACACAAAATAGAAATAACACCTTAAATAAGTTTTCTTGTTTACATTTAGTGTTTCAGCAAAACTCCTCCTGCGTGTCCTTGAGATCTAACAAGCACACTGAAAAAAGTCCTTTCGTGTATTGTCTATATCCATGTTTATGAGCTTGTTTCTTGGCACATTACCGCCACCTTTAGATCAGTAGACTTATGTGAAACCACTGGCAGGGCTGTGGTTTGCATCACGTTCACATAAGATTGAAAGTTGAAACCAGCTCGAATGCAAACATCTTAAGATTAAAAGAATAAAAAGTTGAAATGCTGGAGTTCCCTTCGTTGCTGCATCGAGGAACGTGATGTACATTACGATCAAAATGATGAATTGCATCACAGTGTGACCACCCAAACACACACAGCATTACCATCCATCTTTCAGCAGACACGTCTCAGTTGGATGCAGAGATCTGGAGCAGGAGATCGTTAGTGTTTTGTGGCCAGGCCTCTCCTCCACATCTAAAACCCAGTAGCGGTTGTTCAGGCCTCCAGAAAGGATCACGTGGTCTGGCACCTTACTGTGGGAACAAACGGGAGTTGTATCATACAAACATTGTCACCTAACCTGATAAAACTACAGCAGCATCCAAGCCAGTGTGTCTGTGTGTATCTCACCAGGCTTTTTTAGATTTATCCTTAGTGAGAGAACCTTCATTATGATCCATCTGCTCCGTAAACCAGCCCTCATCCAGCATCTCCTCCACTGGACACGCTGACGTTGTTCCTGTATTTTGTTTTTGTTTGAAAAAAGTAAAAAATGAAAAATATGACACTAAATATACAGTCATCTGAGATTTTAATAAATTGTTAAATAGCTTAAACATTGTCTTTTCCTAGCTCTAGTAATTATAACTCAACTAACAGTAATATTTAAAGATGTCAACATCACAGAGTTTTGGATAAATAATCACAATTCATCCCACACAACATGTAGTAGGTGATGATTAAAATTTCACCTCTACTTCCAGCTCGCTCCCCATTCAATGATGTTGCATCGTCTTTGTCCCCATTCACTGCTGTTCTTGTAGCTCCTTTCTCGCTGAGGTCAATCTCTCCATTCTCTGCACTTCTCTGCATCACAGGTGTAACAGTACGTTGAGCAGTAAGAGTGCGAGTATCTTTATCAAGACAAGTGTGTGGATTTCCCTTGGCTTTTGCCTCAGTTGCCTTCTGCTCTGTTACCAAAGTAAAATTAGAATCTGTCTCTTCCTGATGTTTTCTCTGTTTTCCAAAAGACTGGCAAGAAATGGATTTCAGTGACTTAATCTTGTTTTCGTTAAAGACCATTTCAGTGCCCCGGCTGTGGTCCTCTGACTGGTCGGTGGAGAAATAAGGCGTCTTCAGGGGGCAAATCACAGGCCTCGTTACTTTAAGGTTACCTGCAGGGCTGAGAGCAGTTCTTGACCTCTTGGTACTGTGGGACTCTTGAGGAGGGCTGATGAGTCTTTTTACAGAGTCAGAACGTCCCTCTTCCCTCTTGGTTTTTCCTCCCTCCAGGGTCATAACCCTCCGTACACTCCGCCCTTTGGAGAGGGGACTACGACAGATGGGGGACAGTTGGTTGAGGTTTTCCAGGCGCGCCACATCTCTGCTGGACTGGGGGCTCAGCTGACCCGGATCTCTGGAGGAAGAAAGCCTAATCTGACTTTTGGGGGTCTCAGGCACAGAGAGGAGAAGATCTGGCGAGGAGGGCAGGAAGTTTTCCAGGTCCCCAAGGATACTTCTCTTCAAGGGGGAATGGGCTCTGAATGCAGAGATGTCGCCATCTTTGAGCTGAGGTTCAGTCTTGGTGAGTGTAGATGACAAGTTCTAAAAACAATGCAGTCAAATGAGTATTTTTGTATATAACCTAAAAAAAAATATTATCAGTACATTATTTATGCAAATCAAAGAGATGCAATGGCGCAGCACAGCAGAGAAGAAACAAATTGCACAAAAATAAGTAAATCTTGTGGTACGTAAAATCAGAAAAGCTTAAGAGAAGAGACACAATAGTGCAAAGAACAAAAAGTAATAAGTAAATAAAACATTGTGGTACGTAAAATCAGAAAAGCTTAAGAGACACTAGTAAAGAACAAGCAATAAAACAGGAGGATGAAACAGAAAATTGTTGGAAAAAGCAGGTTTAATAATGTTAAAAGTGTTAAAAGAAAATGAAAAACAAAAAGGCTATATTACAGAAATTTACAGTTACATGCTATAATTGTCTTATGTCATTGGTTTTAAATGGTTGAACTCAGCAGTATACGATTCTACGTGTATGACCTTCATATGCACATTACTAACACTTACCTCTCAAAATGATCAACTGACTAAATGATCAATAGTGGCATTGAAAATAATTTAAGGATGAGATTTAGTTATTGGTGTCAAGACCTGAAAGCAAAAAGGAAGAAAACAACAGACGAAAAGCTTAGAAAAGGCAGCAAAGAGAGCAACAACCAACAAAAAGAAAAAAATACTACATAAATTTACCTTGGGGTGGTTTTGAGAGGAGAAAAAGGACGAAATGTTCTTCTGGCCTCCTGGTGCCTGATGGGAACAACAAAGCAAACATTTACAAAACATTTCACTGTGTGCTGTCCAACACGACAGCAAGTTAAAAAAAAAAAAAAAAACATAGTTTCAAATTAAGGCTGCAACTAATGATTATTTTCCTGATCGATTAATCGATTTATAGTTTGGCCCAAAAAATTATTAAAAACATTGATCACTGTTTCCCAGAGGCCTTTCGGTTTACTGTCAGAGAGGACTAAAGAAACAAGAAAATATTCACATTTTAGAAGCTAAAATGAGAAAATTTGGACACCTTTTCTTAGAAATGACTCAATAAATTATCATAATAATTGGCAAATTAAATGTATGCATGATGTGTTTTTCTGCATTGTTGACCAGAAAAACAAAAGATGGCTGCTCAAGAGAAATGTATGAAACCAGACAGACACACAGCTGAGTTAATATGAGGTGAGTTAGTAAGAGATGAATTACAAAGACGTGAGTTAATAAGAGAGATTGACTAATGAGATATCAGTTCATTAGAGTCATATTAATGAATAAGATAACAATTAATATCTCCTGAACAACAGCTAGCTCGACCTGCGTGACTTACCTTGGTTTTCTTCAGTTTGGTCCTGTTCATGGTGGCTGATTCAGTCACAGGCAGGTCGAAGTGTTTGTGTCTTTCAGGTAAACGAGCTGTTTATCAATCAGCTGTCTCTCTGTCGGTAACGGACGGCGTTACCGGGAGGTGAACAACGTCAGCGGCTAACATCTATCATCTATCCGAGCGGACCGTCCTCCGTGTTGAACATGAAAACCAGGAGCTGACCGAACACGCTGAACAGAAATCCTTCGGACTGCTTCGGTCTTTGGAGGACTTTTCTTTCTGTCTCCTCTCGGTGTTTAACGTGTTTAAAAGTCTCTCGCGCCAAAGTTTCAGCTTCGCGCAACGGAAATGACGTGGATCGTTTCCGGTGATTTTTTTTTTTTTTTTTATCTATGGAGTCCCAACAGCGGCAAAAATATAAAACTATAAGTGAATAAAGTCAGCCAGTCAATCAACAGCTCAGTTACATAAATAAGTCATTTTTTCTTTTTATTCTACTTGTTCTTTATACCACTGCAGCTGATAGGAAAGTTGTTACATCTTTATAAAAATGTGTTGTACTTTTTATGCTGAATATTTATTTATGTTTACTTACCTTATTTGCAGGCGTTTTTTTGTTCTTCTTATGTAAAAAAAAAGTCCGAGATATTGTAGGTAAGTCTGTTCTGGAGTTCTGGTTGAAAAGCTCACTATTATTCTTTATTATGTACTTGGAAGGACTTCAATGACAGTATAAAAGTTAATGATTTGTATGAATTGCAGCTGAACAGTGGCCACACTTCTCTGTGGTTCTATCATTGCCTTTGGAAAACCCTGATGGAGTGGACCTGGCTCCTCTTAAAACATATGGTCTTTATCCAATCTTTATTTAAGATCAGATACAGATAAGATAAAGAACATACACAAAAGAAAAAGAGAAAATGCAGTTCAGCATATCTAAAAATGTCTGGTGTTAAAAGTCAACATGTTTTGTGACAAAAGGGTTAGATGATTGAATATATGATGAATACTGACCATTAAGGTGAAGTTGAAGATTTGTCAGTTTATGCCTCAGGAGTTGAGGGATTGAACTGTAGTACTTCTGTATTAGACTTGTCCCACCTCCTGCTTGTTTTCTGGATCAGTGTCATTATATTCTGCTATTAAAGCAACAATGAACTGATCCCATCAACAAGTATTCAGTAAAGCCTGATTTATCTGTGTGGGAAGCTTAATTATTGTCCAAAAAAATTCAATATACATCAATGAACCACACGGTAGGACTATGTGTCATGTCCCTTTATTACCACGAAAACACACACACACACACTGTAGTTTCAGTCTACACACAAACCTTCCTGCAGCTGGAAATAGTTACCTGAACACCAGATCAACATGTGAAAATAACATTTAAGCAATGTTAAAAACTACAATGCCCAGCTCTAAAAAATTACTGAGCCCTCTTAAAAATTAGTAAATATGATCTAGTGTCATCCATCCATCCATTTTCCTCCGCTTATCCGTGACCGGGTCGCTGGAGGCAGCAGTCTAAGCAGAGATGCCCAGACTTCCCTCACCCCATAAACTTACTCAAGCTCTTCCGGGGGGAACTCCGAGGTGTTCCCTGGCCAGCTGAGAGACATAGTCTCTCCAGCGTGTCCTGGGTCTTCCCCAGGGCCTCCTCCCAGTGGGACATGCCTGGAACACCTCCTCTAGGGAGGCGTCCAGGGGGCATCATCCGAAACAGATGCCCAAGCCACCTCAGCTGCGATGCGAAGCGCGCTCTACTCCGAGCTCCTCCCGAGTGACTGAGCTTCTCACCCTGTCTCTAAGGGGAGCGCCCGGCCACCCTGCGGAGGAAACTAATTTTAGCTTGTATCCGCGATCTTGTTCTAGTGTCATCATTTTTACATTTCATTTTTTTAGATGAGATATTAGAGGAGCAGGTTTACATGACAAAAAAAAAATGCTGTTTGACAAGAAAAGTTCATTCTATGTGTATTTTTTCTCAAAATTTTTTTTGTTAAAACAGTTATTTTGTTATCTTTTGTCCAACTCCAACATTTCACTGACCAATCTTTACACATTATGGGATTTGATGACAATAAGGAAAATATAATGTATATCATCCACGAATACTGTGAATGTCATCACTCAGAAAATGATAGTGAATATGGAGGAGGTTTCCTTCTTTGACTACTGCACTTGCACAAAAAAAACTGTCACTTGGAGAAACATTCAGTATCACAGGTTGTTGAGTATTTTCCTTTACAGTACAAAACTATGTAGCAACACCTTACATAGGAAATAGTTTATACAAAGTTTAGTTCATTTTACACATTTTGCTACCTTGGGAAATGATCAAATAAACACTGACGCCAATAGAATCATTTTTCATGTCTAGGAATTTTCCCCTGCGTGAGTCTTCATGTGAATGATTAAATGGGAGCGCCGAATGAATCTTTTTCCACACGCAGTGCAACTGTACGGCCTCTCGCCTGAATGAGTCTTCATGTGGCGCGTCAGATTAGACTGAGCGCTGAATTTCATATTACATACAGTGCAAATGTAGGGTTTCTCACCAGTGTGAATTATCGTGTGCTTGATCAAATCTGCTTTCTCTCTAAAGCTTTTCCCACAGTCAGTGCAGCTGTGAGGTTTCTCTCCCGTGTGGATTCGTATGTGAGCATTCATGTTTCCGACCTGTGTGAACCCTCTGCCACAGAAACTACACGTGTGCGGCTTCTGTCCCGAGTGAGAGTTCATGTGAGTCTGAAGATAGGAACGCTGAATAAAGCTTTTCCCGCAAACACTGCAACTGTAAGGTTTCTCTCCGGTGTGCGTCTTCATGTGGCGAGTCAGAATGGATTTAATCCTGAAGTTCTTGTTGCAAACGCTGCAGGTGTACGGCCTGTCTGCTGTCCCACCAGCTTGGTGTGTTTTCTTCCTGTCAGTACTGGAGTGAAAACCTCCACTCTCTCTCCATTCATCATCACTAACTTCACTCATCTGACAGTCGCTAGTTGGCTCTGATGCGCTGCAGCCTTCTTTATCAGGCTCTGATTTCAGCTGTTCAGATGAGCTGCTGGGCAAACTGTCTGCTTTATTTTCTTCTTTATTTTGATGTGGGAACTGCTGTACATCTTCATCTCTTCTTGGCACATAAATGATATTGAACATTGAGTCCTTGCTTTCAGCCTCCTGTTTTTCACCTGTCTGAGCGGTCCACAGTTCCTCCTCCTGCTCTTCTTTAATCTGCAGGGGCTCCTGCTCATCCTCACACAGCTCGGTCTTCTTCTCACAGAGGTCCTGCTCAGAGTGTGTGTCATCTTCCTGAAGAGAGAGCTGCTGGGGGGCTGTGTCAGACATGAGGAAAGAAATGTAGGCTTTAGTTTGATCAAATATAAATTTTGATCTAAACATAATACAGGGTCAAAATAAGACGTGCAGAACATGAAAATGTGTTCTCGTGTATAAAACTCCCTGCTGATGAAATGATGGGACAGCAGGTGCAACGAGGCTCAACTTTAAATGGCTGCTTACGAGGAAAAGTTGCTTTGTGATGATGTCCTTGCAAACAGAAGTGTATAAAAAGAATTTAGGTATAAGAATATAGATAAAGAATATTGTCAACAAAACCTGAAAACAAAAGTGCTGGGGGAATCACTAATTTATGAATGTGTTTTATTGTATAGCCACAATCAATCATTAATTACCAGGATAATTAACAGGAGAGCAGCACTGGGAAAATATAATGCAGGTTACTACTAATCATAATTTGGGTGTTCACAAACACCATTGGTTAATTAAAAAAAAAAACAGATAAAATAATCCTAAAATTATTTATTGTTGAGTACACAATAAAAACATGACTAATGATTAATTAAGGAAAATCACTTCATAGAGTCAGCCATCTCTTTATTGATAATAAAGTGGAGAATGAACTCATCTAAATGGCTTTTAAATTTTTTCTATTCATCTTCCCCAACCTGGCTGACAGGAGAAGTGGATATGAGGTAGAAGAGACAGGCTAAGAGGTGAAAAGCTTTAGGGTGCAGGTCTTGTCCCCTATTCCACAGTTACTACAGAGGTAGTATGCGACAGCCATTTTGCATCCCTGAAGGGGGAGGGGATGCAAAATGGCGCTATTGGCTGTCCCCAGTGTATCGGGCTAAGTGTTGAGGGAGTGGCTCAGACCCCTTGAACACACATGATGACATTAACATGATGACATTAACATGATGCCGTTAACATGAGGACCTCCAGTGTGTGTGTCTGAACTTAACCTGGGTGCTGTTACCTCTCCACCCGGACTGCCTCCGCTGTTGCTGCTCGATGTCCCGTTTGGACCGAAAAACTGTCTCCTCATATTCTTTAAGAGTTTGCTCAAAGATGCAGAATATTTCCTCGGCGGCGGCTGTCAGTCGCTCACCGACCAGAGCTTTTAGTTTGTCTGTTTTGAACATGTCCGCCGGTGGCAGAGGAGCTCCGGTGCGTTTCCTGACGGACTGACAGCGGACTGACTGCTCGCTCGGGTTGCCAGATATCGCGAGAGAAACAAGTAATCTCATTTGACAAATGATGCTTCAAAGGTGCTTCAGGACCACTGATGTCAGCAGAGAGATCCCCAGTCCACCACCCTCCTCTCGTTTTGCAATAATACGACTATGAATCATGTTTTTATTCATAAAGTGTAATTAATGATACACTTTCAGTTAAGTCTGTACCTCACTGACCCAGAATATCTCTCCACAGCATCTTAAACAAAACGTTTTTGTTTATTTTTCTACAGTAAAGGGTTGTAAACGTGTAAGGACACGTGGAGGAAAACATAGATGTGTTTTTTTTTGTACAGGGGAAAAAATCCCATGGAAAAATGACTTCATCTTGTATTTTTACATATGTGAGTCAAGATTCAAGTTACTATATCTCACGAGGTACAAACAGTTCACACTGAAAACCCCTTAAACAAGATTCATAACACATTCATTCATAATTGATAAAAGTGCCGATTTCTGAGCCTTATATATTATTTATTTAATCTGAGATGCCTTTAAGATCTACAGGTGTAAGACAGACAATACAAAGAACATTTTCAATGATAAAAATTTTCAAAACAAACAAGTGCCTTTGGGATTATCAAGAAACACTACAAACCAAGTCGGTCATAATTACCAGACTTGGCAACTCAGACTGCTGACAGAAAATACCCAGCCTCACTGCAGGATGGATCTTTGCTGCCACCGACTGGCCATGAAACTAAACACAGAAACAAGACCAGAGGAGTGAACACATTTAACATCTGTAACAGTAGTTAAACAGATCATACTTATCGTAAGAGCTATGAGAAATGCTTTTCAAGTGATTTACATGGTTGATATATTTTGTAAAAGCTTTTATAAAAATACTAATAAACACTATAAACAAAAAACTGTAACCTGCAGACTCCAGCAGATAATAAAAAGAATTTATATTCATAACATCGAGAAATTCATCTTTCTCAGTGTTAATGTGACACAGCAGACGTTACTATACAGACTATATGACTGAGTGATTGCTTCCTTTTTTCATCCATCTAAATGAATCAAAACTTTACTGAGCTAAACAAGCCCTGATTTTGTGATCTAGTTCCATCACACATTGATCCTTCTAATGTAATAATATATATTACTAATACTACAACTACACAGACAGTACCTTGGTCAGTATTGTACAACTGGCAGCTGATTCATAGATATGTTCATCTGAATACTGAATTATTATTTTTGGAGGTTTACTTGTAATATATAAGCTTTGCAATATGTTGCAGTGCCTTACAGTCACTTAGCTGGAACATGATTTTGACTTTAAATGCTCCATCTTGTCTCATATTGCCATAATTAATATGATGAATTAAATCCATAATATAATTAAGTAGAAATTTATTTATTATATGATTCTTAGTCTAAAGCATTGTTCTAATAAGAAAATCCTTACAATAAATATTTTGTGTAATAACAATATTTAGTAATGCACTGAATGAGCCCACATGCACTGTGGACCTGAACGTGTTTTATGGCTATCTATGTTTGAATGTAAAGATATACAAAATTAGATGATGTCTGATCCATCAGATCATAAACACATGTATCCAGACATTTCAATGTGTATTATAATAGCTAATAGTATTTAATATGTTCCCTGGTCATCTGTGTGTGTGTGTCATCTGTGTGTGTGTGTGTGTGTGTGTCTCCTGTCTCCTGGTGACCTTTTTGTGGGTTGATTCTAGAATGTTGGTTGCTGTGACAACAATGAGATTCTATCTGCAGACCTTATAAACCTCAACACACTCTGCTCACTTGTAGCTAGAAGATCAACTGTGTTTGAGTACTCTCGTGTTGTTTTGTTGAAGTGAGCAAGCGTTGGTAAACTTTTCTTGTGGCTTTGACTCTTCTGTATTTGGATATACAGCAACAACATATCCATGGAAAATAGAAAGGGAAGCAAAGGAATCTACAGACTGTTTAGTGTATGTAAGAGTTTTTTTTTTTTTTTTACTAAAGTTAGACTTAAAACATTTTCAGATGGAGTTAATCCTTTGAGTAAGCAACATTTAAGCAACATTATCTTGGTTCCTTCACAGGTAATGTTTGACACACCCATATGTGAGCGGGCTCTGCAGACCTGCTGGCACATGGGCTCATATATGTGTCAGGTAAGACCCCCTATAGCTTTCATATTGTTATGCCACAGCCTAGGGGAATCTAAGGCACAACATAAAGGGTGTGACTCCCTCTCTCCCTGCTCCCAAGGATGACCAGAAGATACAGAATTGCAGTCCAACGAAAATATTTATTAACAAAAACTGGGTTTCATAGGCGTCGGGGGAGAGCACGGCCAAAACAACAAACAAAACCATCTAGAAACAAAAATCCACTAACTTACCTACTTGAATAAGAAAATAAAACACAGGTATCTTACCTGCCTCCCTAAACATAAACAAGAGAAAACTTAAGAAAAGAAAACAGCTTCTCCCCCCTACAAGAACCTGGACTGCACCAAAGAAATAACAAAAAAACTCAAAGGTGGTATGGCTGCACACATGCAGCACCACACATGCAATATGATTTACACAAGGAGCACACAGCACGCCACTGTCTGGCCGGGAGTCAGGATGCAAAATGAGAGAGAGATCTGGCCGGCATGGGCAGGTCCCATTTTGAACCTGGACCTGCTGATCCTCCGTCCAATCACCGGCCTACCACCTAGACAGACAGAACACAAGAGGGAAGGAGGGGAAGGACAAAGAAAACAGCACCTCCCTCAGGCAGGGAGAGACAACACACACTGGGGAAGATACAGACACAGACACACACTGAAACATAACCCTGTGACCCCGGGTCTTAACCCCCCCACCCCCACCCCCACCTAAGATCAAACATTTCATCCCTCAAAAGAAATGTTGTGATAATCAGGACCCTGCACGAGCCACAACGTTCTGGGTTCCTTTGAGGTGACGGATCTCAATGTTAAAATCCTGCAGCAGCAATGACCAGCGCATCAGGCGCTGATTATGATTGCGCATGTGAGACAGGAACACCAGTGGATTGTGGTCTGAAAACACAAGGACCGGGGTGGAACCCCGGGGGTGGTCCAACATAAACTTCAAAGTGCTGTAGTGATAATAGCAATGCCAGGGCTTCCTTCTCAATAGTGCTATAATTCAACAGATGTTTGTTGAATTTTTTTTGAGAAGTAGCACACTGGGTGATCAATGCCATGATCTTCCTGCAGACAAACTGCACCTGCGCCATAAGCGCTCGCATCCACCTCCACCTTAAAGGGACGCGCGAAATCAGGTGCAGCCAGCACAGGCGCACTGCACAGAAGAGCCTTAGCAGAACGGAATGAGTCCTGACATTCTGCGGTTCAAACAAACTGTCTGGTGGAGCTCATCAAGCTAGCTCGCAAAATTTTTACAAAACCCACAGTAATAGCCACACATCCCCAGAAAGGCGGAGCTGCCGCCGCGTTTCTGGCACAGGGAAATCCAGAATGGCCTGCACCTTAGCCAACATGGGACGTACCTGTCCCTGCCCTACTTGTTTTTTTATTCCTAAATGGCTGGACACGTTGTGGTCATGGGCTAACCTTAACACCTGGAGATGGAACTCCTTCGGCACGACCACCTGAACAGCCACATCGAGGGCTGGTGATGGATCTGCATGGATGAAGGGAGTTTAAGGTGGACAGCAGAGGGGTTAATCATTTCCTGAATAGCGAATGGACCAAAATAGTGGGAGGACAGTTTGCATGATTCGCTTCTGAGAGGTATGTTCTTAGATGATAACCAGACAGACTGACCTTTAGTGT
This sequence comes from Scortum barcoo, assembly GCA_023238725.1. Lineage (NCBI taxonomy): Eukaryota > Metazoa > Chordata > Actinopteri > Centrarchiformes > Terapontidae > Scortum > Scortum barcoo. The sequence goes on from CM041531.1 coordinate 24,157,454, forward strand.
ACTGCGAGGCAGGAGACTGGTGCTTATCCGCTGCTCGCTGGTTCCTCCTTCTAGTCACCTCAAGGGCCACTTGGGTCCTCTGCCACATCACCTGGCAGCACTGGAGGTGATGCTGCACTGACGGGACGGACAGTTTATGGTGCGAAAACAGTAGTGGATGGTAAGCAAGGGAGGCTTTGAATGGTGACAACCCGGTGGCGGAGCTGACCAGGAAATTGTGGGAGTATTCAATCCAGGGTAAGTAGGACTTCCAGGAACTAGGGTTAGCGGCAGACATGTAGATGCTCTTGTCTCTGGCACAGGTGGTGCAGCTGAGCACAAAGTCTTGATCGTCCTGGTCAAGGGTGGGCCACTAGAACAATCACTTGATGACAGTCTGGGTTTGGTTGATTCCGAGGTGGCAGGCAAACTTGGGCGAGTGACACCACTGAAGTACCTCAGAATGGATGGCATCTGGGATGAACAGATGACCCGGAGGACCCCCTCCCAGATCTGTCTGCTGGGCCCTTTGGACGGTGGCCTCTATGTCCCAGGTCAGGACCACAATGATCTGGGATGATGGGAGGATGTTGTTGGTCTCCTGGGCAGTCTCCTCCATGGTGAATTGCCACGAGAGGGCATCAGGCCCGATATTGATGGACCCAGGCTGGTATGTGAGGGTGAAATTGAACTTGCTGAAGAACAGGACCTACCAGGCTTGATGTGAATTCAGTCCCTGGCTATCTGGAAGTAAGCAAGATTTTTGTGGAAGACAGCATTTGAAGTGAACCAGTGGTGTATTAAATGCTGTCTTCCATTCATCTCCCAGTGGAAGCCCAAGATGAGTGGAGTGTTAGGAGCAGAGATTAGTAAGAACTGGATGGTCTCACTGTGATTTCGGGAAACACCTGGGCGAGAAGTTGGCCACAGAACACTGTCCCTGTGAGAGCTTCATAAGACGAGAAGAAGTGTTAAAGTTAATATCGCTGCAATCAAAAACTAGCCAGAATTTTTCCAAAAACTCACAGAAAGTGATTTCTTTCAGGGCTCCTCAGGCGGACCTGGCTTCGGCCCAAGTTAGAACCTTCTCTCACAACAGCCCCAGAATAAAATGAATCTTAAATGAATGTTGGATGAAAAGGAGACTGGCTTTAACTTGAATTGCAGGTTGCACTGGAATAAGAAACCTCGACTGAGAACGGCTCGGGAGGAGCGACGTGGGTATGTCTCGGATGCAGACTTAAGAATGGACCAGGAAGACAGAGAGGGTTTGACAATGAAACAGAGTTTTAATGTTCTTTCAGGCACATTAAGAGCGCTGTGGGGGTGAGTCCAGTGTGACTGTTTCAAGGGGGCTAGGTGTCGGTGGTTGTCCAGTGCAAAAACAAACATTTAAGCCACACAGTTACAGATCATGATAACGGACGGTCTGGCAGGGAGTGGAGGAATGAGCTGGTCTTAAATACTGGAGAAGACTAGGTGGCTTAATTGCTGATCTCTTGAAGATGTGTCAAAGAGGCCAGGTGTGATGATGATGACCTGGAATAACCTCCTCGTCTTCCTCTGTGAAAACAGACAAAGACAGACGGGGAGACAAACACACACACAAGGGAGAGAAAGGGAAAAACACAGACAAACTAAACTGCTGTTGTTAAATCTAATCAAGTCATTTCTATCTATAACTGAGTTCTAAAACCCTCACTGACAAAAATTAACCAATATTACGACATTATTTCAACTAGTTGTTGTAGTTTATTAGGCCTTCTCTTCTTCAGAAGAAAAAATGATGATGCGATGATGGGTGCAGGAAAAGACTGATACAAGCTTGTTGAACAAAGATTTATTTATGATTTATTTGAAGCAAGCCAATATCAGAAATCAGACACTGCAGATGTCTGAGAGAGATTCTGCCAATGATGAAACTCTGCCTTTGTCCACCCAGATCACACATTTTAAAGCTTACATGACACCACTCATTTCATATTGAATGTATAGCTAATTTCTAATAGTATAATGAGGAGAAAAGCCAACCCTTTAACCAAAGTTGGTCACCTATCACTTCCTCTAACTCTTAGCCTTATCTTCCTCATAAACGTTCCTGATTAATGTTGACAGAACTGATAGCAATATACATCAAGTTTAGGTGACTTTAGGTTTCTCAGTGTCTCTGCTACCCTTATATGGGCATAAGACCATCTGGTCCCTATCCAATTGCTTGGAACCTGTCAAGAAAATATTCTCTGAAGTTTACAATCCAACTAGGCTTTATCCTCATATAACCTATGCAGCTTATAGCAACCATATTTGTGTGTGGGTGTCCTGTAGGCTCTCTTGTGTCTGGAACATAACACCAGGTGGTTAAACACATACACAATCAGGGTCAACAAGTTCACGTTCGTGCTTACATTCCAAAGCAAAAAGTATCTTCAAGGTCCGGGTGGACTAAACCTCAGCCAACATTACATTCAGCATCATCAGGAAAACTATCAGCTTTATTATACATCTAACAGGCAGATACCTCATTGTCAATAGGAATCAAATAGTTTTAAGTTATTTCTCAAAACAAGAAACACTGCAGCAGAAATACTGTTTCAAATAAGTTCAACCAAAAAACACAAAAAACCCTTTTCCAGAGCTTTGAACCACATCTCATGGGCTTCCTCAGTCCATGGAGAGAATGTCCAGTTGTCATGGAAATAGCTCAGGTGCCAGGAGGAGATAGAAGCTTGAGTTAACACATTTTTTGGTAAATTATTGGTCAGATGTCAACAATTAACTTTAACGTTCAATTTGAAGTTGATTTGGCTTCAGCAGCTGATGATGATGTTACCACGGTTCCTACAGGGTGGCAAGTTTATATACATTACTCAAGTGACCACACAACTTAATGTTAGCTAGTTGTAGACTGGAGAAGAAATAGCAAATTAGGACTTTATGAGCAACACATAAGGGCAGCAATGAGACTGAGAAACATTCAGATGCTAATGAAGCCGAAGTCACACAGGTGATCTCTAAAATGATGCAGTCAGTAAAGTTTCATGCCTTGCATGTCTTCTTATACCTCTAATATCATCATTAAAAACTAATGGATATAATATAGTTGTAGATTTTGGCTGACATACATGCACACACTCACACATTTATTATACTTATATTATACTTTATTTATTAAGCATTTATTTTAATTTCCAGTCCTATCAGATCAGATCATTTATTGATTGTTTTAATTTTTTTAGGGCTTGCAGCAGCGCCCCCTCCAGCAGGTGGTGACCTATATGGATATAGATTAGGTTTTGCCACTTTATGTCTGCAGATATTCACTTTGCAGTTTAGGTTCAATCTGGAAAAACAGGAAAGAAAACGGAACAGGAATAGATTCAGGACTGTTTTATTTTGTGATATTTCCTACCCATACCCAAATTCCTACCTGCCCTGGTTACAATAAACCAGATTCACAGCTTGTATTTGCAGTTGCTGACCAGGAGATGGCAGCAAACATTCAGGTAAAACCTACAGTCTACAAGTGAAAAGTAACCAAACATAAGTACTAAACATTGACACAATTGACAGTCTTTAAGGTATTAATCAATGTCCTGCTGTATTTTCATTTGACACTTTTAGATGCCAGTGTTATCATAATCAGATTTTTCAGGACAGATAAAAAAGATCTTTTTTTTTCACAGATTTTGTTTTATTTTTAGGCCTTCCTTGCTTTTTTGTTAATTTCCTTCCCTCATTCGTCAAATGGATGCATGGAGACCTAACAAACTCCTTTAATAAAGATTCTAAAACTTGCATATGGCATCAATTTATGCTGTATCATTTAGTATCATTCTTATGTGTTATTGATAATTAGCTTCTAACCTTAAATATGCAAACAAGAAATGAGGCTGATTTACTTTTGGAAATGCTTTTTTCAGTACAGTAATTATAAAAATTATTTAAATTTACATACACATTATGTTTTTTATTTATTTTGTTATTTTTTTATATTATTTTATTTTTTTTTATTAATGACATTATTTATCATTTACCTCTCTTTACTTTCTCATTATTACTTTTTCTTATCTTATCTTATCTTATCTTATTTCATTTGAGACTAAGTTATTTTTATTATGTGTCATCTATCTATGCTCTCTCAGCTTGTTCTTTTGTGTCTCCACCTGGCTTTTGAAAAATGCCAGAAGAACCATTCATGGTATTGTTAGTTTAGACATGAGGATTAAAGTCCACTGTGTCAGTGTGGTCAGACAATAACATACCAGTGAGCCCCCCCCGAGATCGGGTCAGCCATCATGTAAACTTTACATGCCTGCGTGACAGATGCTTCCACACCAGTTCTCTGCACAGACCCCACACCTCTGTCTCTTTGTTCTGAAAGTTATAACTCGTGAATATTCTGTTATGTGCACATCCTAGCACTGTGTTGAGTGTGTTTATACTCTGCTGTGAACTGGTATAGTGTAAACACTTTCAGAAGAGTTCTCAGAAAAAGTAAGACTAAAAAAAAAATGTTACGTTGGTGTTGGGTGCACTTATAAATACCAGATCGTCAGGATAAAAGTGCTAGTGTTTTGCACTCCTCTTCACATCTGTGTACTGTTTTGATTTGTCCTGTTTGTCGTTCACTCTTTTTCTGACCGCACCTTCATTTACTGGAGTACGAATGACATCCAGAACCTGGAGTTTTGTTCTCATTTGCCTTCTGTGGAGTAGACATGATGGGCTGACTCCAGTGGTTGCATGAGGGGTTGCTCTGTAATCCATAAGAAAAGATTGTATCAACAATTTCCAAGGTGCACACTGTATTGAAACAGTCTGCAGACAGTCAGACGGGGATGGTACACAAATGTCCTTAGGTCCACAATTTCTCTTTGTTTAAGAAACTCCCTGAATTTAGCAGAGGTGAACTGTGTACCATTGTCACTCACTAACTCCCTTGGGTTTCCCTCTCGTGAAAAGACTGTGGTTAGAAACTGGGTAATCGTCGCTGTATCATTGTGTGGGACAAAAGCAACTTCTGGCCATTTGCTGTAGTAATCCACCAGTGTAATGGTGAACCTCTCTCGGTGCATTGTCAAAAGGGCCAACAATGTCGATGCCAACCTTCCCCCAAGGAGCAACAGGTAATGGAACAGGATATAGTGGAGCATTGTGGGTTACAGCTGACTTATCATTTTGCCTACATGTGGAGCACTCCTTGACGAGAGCTTCCACCTGACTGTCCATCCCTGGCCACCAGTACAGTTCTCTCAGGCGTTGTTTTGTGCGAGCGATTCCCTGATGGGTCTCATGGGCAATGTCAAGCAGACGTTTCTGCAGGGACTCTGGCACAACAAGGCGTTAAGTACCTCTGACAATACAGTCATCCACAATGTCAGATCATCACGCATCATGTAATATGGCAGTAAGTCAGGGTCAACATCAGTCTTTTTTCCCAGCCATGTTTTCAGAATTTGTGTACGGAGTTTGGTAAGAACAGGGCAGGAGTGGCAGTTTTGAAATATTCCCTAGAAATTGCACTGGTGTCCATCATTATTGCTGCGACTGACTCCACAGTCTCCGTATAGTCCATGCCAGTTCCAGGAAGTGGCAGCCTGGATAAGCAGTCAGCAACACCATTTTGTGATCCTGATCTGTATTGGACATTATAATTAAACTCCATGAGGCGGACAGACCACCTGGCTATGCGAAGACCACCCCGGTTATTCCCTTTTGTGGTCAGGAGCGTAGTCAGTGCTGGTGCTGGCTCCTTCCCCAGAGCCACACACGCAATTTCTCAGCAGCCCATATGCATGCTAAAGCCTCCTTTTCCACAATAGAGTATTTTCTTTCAGCATCAGATAGGCTACGAGAGGCAAAAGCAACTGTTTCTTCTTCTCCAGCATTGTTAACTTGTGTCAGGATGGCTCCAAGCCCATAATCAGAAGCATCGGTGGAGATCACTGTGGACTTATTCAGGTCAAACAGTTTCAGTGCAGGCCCATTGGCAATTATGCCTTTAACTTGTGCAAAACTCGCTTGTGCTGCATTGTTCCAGGTGAATGCACTGTTCTTCCGCAGCAGAGCCCTCATAGGTTTTACAACACTGTCATGGTTTGGCATAAACTTGCTATACCATGCACAGAGGCCCAGGAACGAACGCAGAGAAGCTGCATCAACAGGTGAAGGGGCATCCAGGATTGCTTTGACATGAGAATCATTAGGCTCCAAGCCTTGAGGTGAGATCCTATAGCCCAGGAAGTCCAGTGTAGTATGGCGGAAAAGGCACCTTTCTGTGTTTAATTTCAGACCAGCCACTGCTTTGTTAGGTTCCCTCATATCCACGCACATGGATATGAGGGATTTCTCCTACTGGTGACAACAATGGGGGACACCCTGTCATGTTTTGTTCAAAGTCCTGTTTGTTTTCTGGTTTTGTTTAAGTTTTGTATGTCATGTTTCTGTTTCCTTGTTCTGGCGTGTCATGTTTTATTTTGAAATCAACTCTCCCTCATGTTTCAGGTCCCTTTACTTCCTGCCCTTGTGTTTCCCCCTGCCTGTCTGATTGTCTGCCCCGCCCTCCCTGATTGTTTCCACCTGTTGCCCCTTTCCTCATTACCTGTGTGTATATAGTATAGTCCGTGTCTCCCCTGTCTCGTTGCCAGATCGTCAGGTGTTTCCAGATCGTCAAGTGTTTCGTCAAGAGTATCTTCATGTGTCAAGTGTTTTTCCTCGTGTCATGTCTAGAGCACTTCGGAGATCCAGCCACGTACCAAGTTCCTTGTAAGATCACTTTATTAAAACCTTAAAACCAATCTTGCCGTGAGTCGTGTCCTGCATTTGGGTTCTCCTGCCTGGTTAAGAGCGTAACACACCCTTCAGATGAATCAGTTTTCTCAATTGTTCCCTGCTCTTCAAGTTCATTCAGTTCTTTGGTGACAGCCTGCCGCACTGAAAGTGGCAAGCGGCAAAACTTTTGCTGTACAGGTTTCACCCCTGGGCGGATTTGTAAGTTCTTGGCATGTCCAATTTCCTTTTTCACCTTGTGACCTGTGGATGAGAGCAGTGGTTCTGGTTGGGAGATCACTGCACAGTCTGTTATTGTTTCAGGTAGAGGTTCCACTAAATGTCCTCCCTTTATGTCAATGTCTAGGGCTTCACACAAATCCAGTCCGATCAGGGGTGCACCGGACTTGACAATGTTGAAAAATCCAGTGACACTCCTATTGTGGTAAGTGACCGTAGCTTCAAGGCGTCCAAGTACTTGCCATTTATGTTTTGAGTATGTCTGCAGCTATATTGTAGTTTGCTTTTCTTGAAGTGTGCCATGTATATACGTTCTGGAATTATTGAAGCACCAGATCCAGTGTCAACTAGCATATCACTGTTATAGATTTGGAAGTGTGATGTGGCCATGGTGAAATTTCCGATCAGTTTCCCTTTAACTGATTTTCTGCTGACACACAGTACAGTCACTTCAGGTACTTCTAGTTCATTCACTGATGTAGTAGATGATCTGCAAACTTGAGCAAAGTGGCCTGGTTTCCCACACATCTTGCATTTAGCATTCTTTGCAGGGCAAGAATGGTCATTAGCAAGGTGACTTGGTGAGCTGCATCTGTAACCCTTCCCGTTTTCATTTCGTTTTTTCCCCAGACGTTTTATTTTCTTGTCTGTACACTGTGTTTCAGCATCCATGAATGTTTTGGCATCAGCCATAGCAGTTTCCATCATTCTGACCAAGGTGAGAGTTTTGTCAAGTGTTAATTCATGTTCTATCAACAGTCTTTCACGTATGCGGGGCGTGCATGTCTTCTCGACTATTTGGTCATGCAGCATTTCATCTTCCATAGCGCCAAAGTTGGCGAGCTCATGCAGCGCTGCCAAATAGTGATCAATTGACTCACCCACAGCTTGAACACATTGCCTAAAGCGGTACCTCTCAGCAACGACGTTGATTTTTGGAGTGAAAAACGTTTGCAAAGCCAGCAAGGATCCATCATACGTATCAGCAGTAAGAGGTAAGGTGTTGTAAAATCTCTGTCCCTCTGTTCTCAAGCAGTGGAGTAGAAGTGCTCTTTTCCTCTCTGCAGCAAAGCTGGATCCTCCGATCGCCAGCAGGTGGTTGTCAAACAACTTCTTCCAAGCGGCAAACGGTACTTTCGGTTCTCCCGGGCACTCCAGGAACACAGGAGGAGGTTGCAATCCAAGCAAAAACATCTTAGTTTTTTTTTTGTTTTTTATCCTCATCGCCACTTGTTGGGTGCACTTATAAATAAACACAACACGGGGCAGACAATCACAATGGTGGGAAAACACACAATGGCAGGAAGTTAGGGGACCTGAAACGAGAGGGAACGCTCTTCTGGACTGTACCCCTCCCAGTCTACCAGAAACTGACGTCCCCGGCCCCTCTTCCTCACTGCCAGCAGTTTCTTGACGGCGTAGACCGGTCCTCCATCGACCATCTTGGGTGGTGGCGGCTGCTTGGCAGGTGGGACCAACGGGCTCTCCTTCACAGGCTTTATTCTGTTGATGTGAAACGTGGGATGCACCCGGAGGGACCTGGGGAGTCTTAACTGCACAGAGACAGGGTTAATAATTTTGGAGACTGGGAAGGGACCCATAAACCTGGGATCCAGCTTACGGGTGTGCACATGGAGGGGAAGGTCTCTAGTAGAGAGCCAGACTTTCTGGCCTGGCACGTAGGTAGGAGCTGGTCTGCGATGACGATCCGCAGCAGCCTTCATGCAGGCTTGCCCCCCCTAAGGAGCGTCCGCCGCGCTGCTGCCCAGACCCTCCGGCATCTTCCCGTCCAATGATCTAGCGCTGACAGGACGGCTAAGAGGTTCAATGTCTATACCTAGAGAGTAGGCAAGAGCCTTGTCCATCAAACTCTCATCGGCACCCGAGTCTATTAAATCCTGGAGAGGAGTGGTGTTACCATTTGAGGTGAGAGTCACAAGGGGTCGAGGAGGATAGTTTTTGTCTTTGGATTGGCTCACCAGGGCCTTCCGTAACCCTGATGAGCCTCCCCTTTTATCGGACAGGCATTGACGCGATGACCAGGCTGCCCGCAATAAAAGCAGGCTCCCTTCATCCTCTGTTGACGTTCATCCGGAGCCAGCTTGGTTCTGCCCAACTGCATGGGTTCCTCCGTAGCTGTAGATGGCACTCCAGTCTCCGATGAAGCAGTCGGTGAACGGATGGTGCGGCGGAACTCATGGGGAAACCATGACGCTCCCTGGACTTCGGAGGACCTCTGGCTGAGTCGACACCTCTCTCGCTCCCTCTCCTGGAGACGGGTGTCAATGCGCGTGGCCAGGTCCACCCGGCTTTTGAAGTCCGCAGGAATTTCATGAGGAGCCAGATGATCTTTTATCTCCTCCACGAGACCGCTAACACAAGCATCATTGATTGCAGCCTTATTCCACCCACTGTCCGCCGCCAGCGTGTGGGACTCTATGGCATAATCGTCCACCCTCCGGTTCCTCTGCTTGAGGCTCAGCAGCGCTTGGGATGCCTCTCAGACTGTGGATGTGTGATTGAACATAGGGGACAACGTCTGTGAAAATTCTTTGACGCTCTGACAGACGGCCGCTCCTCAATCCCACTCCACTGTAGCCCAGGCTGCCGCCCTTCCGGTCAGGTGAGACACCATGAATGCAACCTGTGCTTGATCCAAGGAAAAGGCAGCTGGATCATTCTTAAAGTGGAGGTCGCATTGCATCAAAAAGGAGCGGCACTCACTGGAATCTCCGGAATATTTCTCCAGTAAGGCCAGGCGGACAGGATGAGGAGAGGCGGGTGGCAGAGCTGGTGGCGTGGATGGCTGATCAGACACTGGTGTGGCTGACTTGGGTGAGGCAAGGTCCTCCAGACAAGTGATCACAAGCTGTAACTGGGTGGCTAGCTGATCACCCCGGTTGGCAACCGCTGTTTGCAGCTCCGCTTGATGATCCATGAGTTGTTTTACCTCCAAGGTGATGGTGTTCAGCTGGGTCTCGTGATAAAGAATCTTTTTGCCCTGTGCAGACAGGGCCGACCTGACCGTGCTGATGTCCGCTGGGTCCATTTCTGGCCAGATTGTAATGTTACGATGGCTCAGAGCAGACAGACCCAAATGCAGGCAGGACAAGAGGCAGAACAGTTAAAGGTTTTAATAAAAAGCAAGATCTTACAATTGTACTTGGTTGGTCAAGAAGACACGAAGAATCATGACGTGACAGGGCAAGAAGTAGAAAACGATCTGGCAACGAGACAGACAGGGGAAACGCAGACAATATATACACATGAGGTAATGGAGAACAGGTGGACACAATCAGGGCGGGGCAGACAATCACAACGGCAGGAAAACACACAAGTGGCAGGAAGTTAAGGGACCTGAAACGAGAGGGAAGATTAGTACTTTCAAAATAAAACAGACACGCCAGAACAGGAAACAGACATGACAGACAACAGATTTGACGAGACATAACAAAAAAGAAGAGAATACTTCAGTGTTGCATCATCTTTTAGCTTTTCAGTTTGCTTTTTTCATGTATCAAACAAAATAAATGAAGTCACTCTTTGTTAAATCTGCCTCTGTAATACCAGCACTAATAAAATGCTGTGACATTTCCTCTGTGTCTGCCTGCTCTCAGTCAAACCTGCTACCAGACAAACAGTCTAGTACATTTACAGCATCTCAAGTGCTTAATCTTCCTCTCTCTGCTCTTGAGGGAATAATGAGTGACAATCAGATGGGCTACTCTATTAGATTCCTTTCAGTTCAGGAGTTCAGTTTGTATCAGAGCTCCCTCAGTTATTCTCCATCTGCCTATTGTTCTAATAGCAGCTGACACTCGCTCTTGAAATGTGATCCAGACGTGGTAATTTCCTTCTGCATGTCAGGTGTTTGCCAAAGAGATGTAATTATGACACAAAAATGTTATCTTAGCGTACCACAGAGCATCAATCCTCCATTAAACAAAACAATGGCACTGTTCATTAAAAAACATTAAACCTAGTCATATGTGGTAGTTAACAGTTTCTGTCATAAAAGGAGCACAAAGTTGGATTGATATGACATCATTATGTCACTTTCTGCTATTACAAAACTATAAAAGAGTGATGTTCAGGACACAGTATAGAATAATATATAATACTGAATAATACAATAATACAATACTCAACTAGCTTGAGTGTCAGTTGCAAATGTGTAGCTGTACTCTGATGAAGGACTCAGCTGGCAACATTCAGGGTGACTTGGCAGGAACAATGGTGCGAGACAATGGTGCTAAAAATGGACGTCATAGAAACACTATGGCAAAATGGCCCAATCAGTGAGGAGGGATTTGAAACTAAGGCTTAATGTCTTTTCCATTTCTATGTCTCTAATCACAGCACAAACTGCAGATCTTATGCCTTTTTTGCATTTTGCTGTTTGAATGTTAATGAAACTCATGGCTGTAACACAGAATGAAATGTGACAAAAATGGTTCGTCTTTATGACTAAAACCCAATAGTATACAACCTGTGGAAAATGAAAATATTTCCTAAAGGGATCAATTCCACATGTCATAGTACTAGTTTGACTTTTGGGGGACACCTGTTGTGCATTTGAAATCTACAGATATGAGTGTGCTGCAGAGCTGTTGGGTCACTGCTACTGAAAATCTGTTATCCTGTCACTGTGTGGGGGCAGCAGCTCTGAGGGATTACAGGATGAGTCTCTACCACGAGGTGCCTGTGAACCTTCATGACACATTTATCAAGGAGCTGCAGCCCTGTGAGGGATGAGGATGACAGTCAGGAAAACTCTGGAGTATACTGCATATTAACACGATCTGATCCAGTCACTCTGCTGACGCATTTCAGTTATCCATACATTTCCCTTCGTCTTTGATACAGGCCCTAGGTTTACTGCATCACCACCACTTCTTCAGAGGTCACAGCTCAATTTAGAGACAAAAAAAACCCCAGAAAAACAGCTCTTTAGTAGACTCATTAGCTGTACACCTTAAACCAAAGGACCTGAATACTGACTAAATTGATCTTTCGATCTCTTCCTGCATATTAATGTTATGATTTCAAGCAAGGCTAGGCTAGGACCCCAAGATGCAGACTCAGGACCAGACCAGACCAGAGGAACAGTTATGACAAACAGTATTTAATGGAAGATAAACACAGGTATCAGACAGTCTGAATATTCTGAGCTGAGAGTCCGGTTACCACCGAGAGGAGGCTGGTGGTGAATGCAGCTTGGCTTGTGGCTGGCCGAGCAGAGGCAGAGCAGGCAGGCAGGCAGGCAGGCAGGCAGAGTGTGGTGAGGGGAGACAGACAGGGACCCTAACAATTAATGATGAAGCTCATTAAACACCTGATATCGTTTTCACAGGCACATCTCCAAGGCCACCCTTCTACACTTTAACTTACAGTGAAAAAAACTCTCATTTCTTTCTCTAAACATTTACTTTGTTTTCATGTAAACAGACAAAACTGATGACATAAAGTTGAGCTCTCTTTCTTTTTCTTATGCCATGCCAGAAATCACTGAAATCATAAATGGGGACTGAGAGTGAGCATTGTGGAGGTTTATTAGAGGGAAACATTCAGTGAGAGGGATTTAAAGCTCCTTCTTTGATACAAGCAATGGGACTGGAAGCTCTCATTGCCCTTCACAGCTCTGTTGTTCTGTAAATTAAATGTTGAAAATGCAACATAAATGTCAGGCAACACACTCTGTTGCATGACTGCCTTTTAATCAGGAAAGTAGCTTCATGTTTTTGTAGCTTCACTCAAGAAATTGAGAGACAGGTGGAGATTAAAAGAAGAGACTTAAAATGGAGTAAAAGAGAGACAGAAGGGGAGTGCAGGGCCCTGCTCTCAGTTGATTACAGCTGATTTTATTCTCTTATCTCTGACATAAATCTTCTGTTTTTCTCTCTCTGTTTCCTTCCTAACATGAAGTCAATGTGTTGACCTAATAATGCCAAGTAAACACTTTAAGCAGACTTTAATCATTGTCCATTTATTTTTAATATAAAATTCATATTAACAACATTATCATTTCTACCTTGATGCCAGCTGAAGGAATATGAATAATCAGAACATCCTCGATAGAGTCAGATGAACCCAGCAGCCTGGTTTATGAACTGAATCCAGGAAAGGTTGATACAGTGGGGAAAAAAACAATTTCATAGCTATAAATGCAGAGTTTGTAGTCTTAAAAGTATGTTGGTATGTTGGGATATGACAGGCATCCGCTCAACACAGGTTAGATTAAAGACAAAACTGAGCTGATCAAAGAGTTCCCTTTCCCCTGAAAACTCATCCATCTCACTTAATAATACAACATGGACTGAAACTGAAACCTGCACATTTTGGAAGATCTACAGAACCAAATGGGAAAAACACAAATTTGGGGTCCAGATTATGAGTGCCTGCTCCAGCACACCATTCATCTGAGGTGGGGGTATGACGGAGGCAGTGTGGACGTGTGACAGAAACCTATTAGACTGACTGATGGATGTTCTTGTCTACAATTCCCTCCAGGAGAGGAAGAATCAGGTATGGGAGAGGATGAACTTTTTGGTGCATTTGAGGGTTTAGTGTTATTCTATGCTCATTATATGCCTTTCTGATGATGCTCCTTCCTGGCATGTGAAAAGAATCAGCTGGTGACTCTCTGTGAAATGGAAGAGGCATGATGCTGTCCTGAGCCAGGCAATACAAGAACAGTAAATGCAAACGATCATAGCAGCATTTCAGTCGTTTTGAGTAACTTGGTGGGTAGAAATAGCAGGAGTAGAAAAATAGATTTTTAATTTATGTATTAAACCTAAACAATGTACTGTCTCAGTAAAAAGCTCAATGCTGGAAGCTCAGTTTTCTTTCTAAGAATGATTATGCTGATTACAGCTGTCCAGCTGTTGTCTAACTTTTGGAAGATCAATCACACAGTGACATTTGTGGTTGTGTTGTGTCCAAATGCAGCCATGAAGAAGCAAGACAAGGAAAAAACATCACAATGCAATTAATTTAATTTATCAATGCCACCATACCAGTTTCTAATACTGAAAGCAAGAATTTACCTTGATTTAAACATTCAATGCTTAAAAATAAGATTTATTTATATGACAGCCTAATCCTCACCTGAGCCTTCAGCATGCACATGAAAATCAGCCAGAACTCAAAGCCAAATATGTCAGTACAACCATAAAGAACACAAGTAGGCATGGTTTGTGTTGGGTCACAGGACGGGAGGCTGTATTTGTCAGCTTCTTTCAAAAGATGTGTAGTTAAGACAGGTTTAATGTATTGAATGTTCCATTAAATAAAAATGTCTTCTTTTTACTTGGAGTCCTTGACTGTATTGAACTGCTATGCTTCATTTCCAGTCAAATACACAGCATGTGGGTTTTTTCACAACCTATTCACAGATTATGTTCTGACCCTGTCAACCATTGCAATCATATAAAACCGGCATATCTGCCTTTGAATTTCAAATTTCATAGGCATTTGATGTGCATATGCATGAAGGCAGAAACATATGTGTGTATTTCTCTGTATGAATGTGTAGGTCCCCTCCTTGAACCGCCACCTAACCGTGGTGGAGGGGTTTGTGTGCCTGAATGATCCTAGGAGCTATGTTGTCGGGGGCATTATGCCCCTGGTAGGGTCTCCCATGTGCAAACAGGTCCTAGGTGACAGGCCAGACTGTTAACTGTTAAGATAAGATAAGATAAGATCTTTTATTGATCCCACAGTGGGGAAATTCCACTGTTACAGCAGCTCAAAACAAGTAAAAGAGACATTAAATAATAGACAAAAAAACACACAAAGACACAAAAAACAGTATGTACAATAAATAGTGAATAATAATAATAATAACAACAGAAAAGAAAAGAAACAGAAACAGTATTTATATACACAGCCTCACCCAGTTAGATGTGCTGTGGTGAGGTGTTATTGCACAGGTGAATATGGATATGTAGCAGATATGAATTAACAGTATAGTAAATGAGTGAATGAATGAAAAAAGACCATAAAGTGCATGGCTAGGACATCAGTAAACATCAGTAAACATCAGTGCAATGATGAAACATCAGTAAACATCAGTCCTACTGTGGTATGAAAGTGTTTGTTACAATGACAAAGATTCATAGTGCAGCATTAAACAGTCTGATGGTGTTTGGGATGAAGGACCTGCGGAAGCGCTCCTTCCTACACCTTGGGATGTCTGAGTCTGTTGCTGAAGGAGCTGCTTAAGGCCCCCACAGTCTGATGCAGAGGGTGGGAGGTGTTGTCCAATGATGGTGGACAGTTTGGCCAGAGCCCTCCTCTCCCCCATCACCTCGATGGAGTCCAGGGGGCAGCCACAGACTGAGCTGGCTCTTTTAATCAGTCTGTTGAGCCTCTTCTTATCCCGCTCAGAACACCCCCCTCCCCAGCAGACCACTGCATAGGAGACCACAGATGCCACCACAGTCTCATAAAAAGTCCTCAGCAGTGGCCTGCACACACCAAAAGATCCCAGCCTCCTCAGCATGTAAAGGCGACTCTGACCCCTCCGATGTGTACAGGGTGAATAGGAAAGGTGAGAGGACTGTTCCCTGGGGGGCACCTGTGCTGCAGACCACCACATCGGACACACAGTCCTGCAGCCTCACAAACTGGGGTCTGTCAGTGAGGTAGTTAGTGACCCATGCAGCCAGCTGTTAACTGTTAACTGTTAACGGCTAACACTAACCTCAACTTGCCTCACTTCTCTCTCTGCAGTCTCCTACCACCCCCGCAGTACAAACAAGCCAGCCCAGTTCTGGAAGCGATCAACGAAGGGATCTTCAGGCTGTTCCTCCTGCCATCCCAGTGTAAGGGGTTTATCTTCCAGTGTGAATTACTATTTCAATTGAAACCCGTATCCTTCTCGACTGATTTAGCTAAGATTCAGGTTATGTTGGGGCTTCTATGGGGGAAGGCTCTCACTTGGGCCGAGACAAGGTTCGCTAGGCGGATCCTCGAGGGGCTCACCTATTCGGCATTCATCGAGGAGTTCTGTCAAGTCTTCGATGTCCCTGTCTCCCCGTTTTGTGCTTCCTCCCATCTCCTAGCTATCACCCAGGGCCGACACTCAGTGGCAGATTACATCCTGGAGTTCAGGACCCTGGCAGCTGAGGTGGACTGGTCCGAGGATTCTCTTTTGCACAGTTTTCCACCGCGGCCTGTGCGAGTACTTAAAAGATGAACTGGTGTACCCGGAGGAGCCATGAACATTATCTTTCACCTACAGGTGCAGCTCCCATACAATCTTCCCTGCCAGAGGAGCCAGTGGATCTATCTGGAATTCCTCCCATATATAACAATCTCAAAGAGGTATTTAGCAATATTTAACAAATATTAAAGACTGTGTGTTTCTGCAACTCTCCTGGTGTCTGGTCTGGTCTTGAGTCTGCATCTTGGGGTCCTAGCCTAGCCTAGCTTAGCCCGTAATTGTAACACAGACGAGAGCGGTTCACAAGCCCACCATGGATTTAAGAACATCAAGGACCGTTACATTGCCCGGATTGGAGTTACTGGGGCCCCACCCAGACCAACGTCATGCAGGACCCGGCCGAGGCTCAGCCCGAAATGGCGATGTGGGCCCGCCTTCTACTAGGCTCACCACCCGCAGGATGGTCCATGAGGGGCCAGTGCCATGTGTGGTTTGGGTGGCAGTTGCCAGGGGCCTCGACGACTCAATCATCCTTGGACAAAAACTCTGGCCATAAAGACATGGAATGTCACCTAGCTATGGGGCCTGAGCTTGTGCGGGAGGTTGAGAGGTACTGGCTAGAGGGATTGTCGGGCTCACCACCTCCACAGCCTTGGTGGCTCTGGAACCCAGCTCCTTGAGAGAGGACTGGACCCTCCACTACTCTGGAGTTGCCCAGGGTGAGCGGCGGCGAGCTGGTGTGGGCTTGCTTATATAGCTCCCCAGCTCAGCCGCCATGTGTTGGAGTTCACCCCGGTGAATGAGAGAGGTTGCTTCCCTGCGCCTTCGGGTCGGGGATAGGTTTCTTGCTGTTTGTGCCTATGGCCCAAAGCGGCAGTACAAATACCCAGCCTTCTTGGAGTCCCCGGGAGGGTTATTTGATAGTACTCCGACTGGGGACTCCATTGTTCTACTGGGGGACTTCAACACTCATGTGTGACAGTGATACCTGGAGGGGCGTGATTGGGAGGAATGGCCTCCTCGATCTGAAACCGAGCGGTGTTCTGTTATTGGACTTAAGTGATAGTCATGGTTTGCCCATAATACACACCATACACTAACCCTAACCCTAACCCTACACCGTGTTCGAAGCATAAGGGTGTCCATCAGTGCACGTGACACCAGGACACCCTAGGCCAGAGGTCGATGATCGACTTTGTTGTCATTTCATCTGATCTCCGGCAACATTTCATGGACACTCGGGTAAATACAGGGGCTGAGCTGTCAACCTGATCACCACCTGGTGGTGAGTTGGATCCGCTGGCAGAGGAGGAAGTTGGACAGACCTGGCAGACCCAAACGTATTGTGAGAGGGTCTGTTGGGAACGTCTGGCTGTCTTCAACTCCCACCTCCGGTAGAACTTCTCCCAGGTTCCAAGGGAGGCTGGGGACATTGAGTCTCGGAGTGGACCATGTTCTCTGCCTCCATTGTTGACTGCGGCAGTTTCGAAGCTGTGGACGCAAGGTCTCTGGTGCCTGTCGTGGCAGCAACCCCCAAACCCGGTGGTGGACACTGGAAGTAAGGGATGCTGTCAAGCTGAAGAAGGAGTCCTATATGGCCCTGTTGGCCTGTGGAACTCCTGACGCAGTTGACGGGAACCAGGTACCGGCAGGCCAAGCAAGCCGCCCGCCCGGGCTGTCCTGGAGGCAAAAACTCGGGTCTGGGAGGAGTTCAGTGTGAGGCCACGGAGGAGGACTATCGATCAGCCTAGAAGAAATTTTGGCAAACCATCCGGTATCTCAGAAGGGGGAAGCAATGCTCTGCCAACATTGTTTACAGTGCGGGTGGAGAGCTGTTGACCTCAACGCGTCCTGTTGACCTCGGACGATGGAAGGAATACTTCGAGGATCTCCTCAGTCCCACCGACACGCCTTCCACTGAGGAAGCGGAGGCTTAGGACTCTGAGGTGGACTCGTCCATCACCCAAGCCAAAGTCACTGAGGTAGTTTCGCAAGCTCCTCGGTGGCAAGGCGCCTGGGGTGGTGGATGAGATCTCGCCCTGAGTACCTCAAGTCTCTGGATGTTGTGGGGCTGTCTTGGCTGACACGCATCTGTAGCATTGCATGGGGTTGGGGACAGTACCTCTGGAGTGGCAAACCGGGGTGGTGGTCCCTCTTTTTAAAAAGGGGGACTGGAGAGTGTGTTCCAACTACAGGGGATCACACTTCTCAGCCTCCCCAGGAAGGTCTACGCCACCAGGGTACTGGAGAAGAGAATTCGGCCAATAGTCGATAATCGAACCTCAGATTCAGGAGGAACAATGCAGTTTTCATCCCGGTCGTGGAATACTGGACCACAGGCACAGGGTGCTTGAGGGTTTATGGGAGTTTGCCCAACCAGTCCACATGTGCTTTGTGGATCTGGAGAAGGCATTCGACCGTGTCCCTGTGGTATCCTGTGGGGAGTGCTCTGCGAGTATGGGGTCCAGGGGCCCTTTGCTAAGGGCTGTTCTTAGACTGCTGCCTCCTGCGACCCGGTCCTGGATAAGCGGAGGAAGATGGATGGATAGATGGATGAATGTGTAGATGTGTATATGTTTGCGTTTGTGAAAGCATTTTGATTATAACTAATCACAACTCTTACGCATAAAGGAGAAAAAACACATGATATAAATGTCATCCAGAAAATGGTGAAATATTTGGAGAGAGACTGAAAAAATGTCAGAGCAATTTAATGGTTAACCTGTACGTCCACACAATATGGAAATTACCCATTTTACTCCAGCTTCTCTTTCTTCAACTCCTCAACTTTTTGGCAACTTCTATTTCCCTCCTTTGCTTTCCTTTTGCTTTCTTCCTTTCTTAATGACACTCTTGGATTCTCACCTCCCAATGTCTGGTGTTTTCTTTTTCTTTTGTTCCCTTGCCTTCTCAATGATTTCATAAAGATGACTGTATAAATCCTTAGAATGATTATTAGCCACAGATTTAACTATGAAAGCAATGAATATCTGTCGTTATTTCTGTCAGTCCTTCTGTCTGTGCTTTGATTATCTCGACAGTTGTTCATCCGATCGACTTTCCACTGTGTTGCTAAAGATCCAAGGGAGTGTTGTCGAATTTTGGTGGAGCTAATGAACTTTATGTTTAAGCCTGTAATTTTTTAATTGTGAGTCTTAGAAACACATTTCTTCCCCCTGGATTCAGTAGGTCCAGACAAATCTATTCATATAAGCCATGCATATTTGTGTGTGAGTCAATTTTCTGTGTTTGCAATTTTAAATGTTTTTTTCGCTACTTTTCTTTACAATTTGAGCAATTGTCACCAAAGTTGCAACAGAATATCTCTGAAAAAAGTCATTCTTTCAGATTTTGGGTTTTGATTCCATACTTTGTTGCCATAGTTGGCCCTAAATATTTGCTTAAATGCTGCGGGCAGGGCTAACATTACAAAAAATGTCTCTCCTGAACACTTTTTGCTATTTTGCTACATTTGGTATATATGTGTAAATATATCCGAGTGACCATGATAAATGTGGTGCCAACTGGCTAATATGTGGCTCTGTTACAGTGTCTTCTAAATATACATGAAGGAATCCTTGCCTATATGTATGCATGTCTACAACTGACTTCACACATATGGCCCTTTTCCACTAATACCTACTCGGTTCGGACTCGATTTCTAGGACTCGATTTCGGTTTTCTGCGTTTCCATTACATGTTTAGTACCTGGTACCAGGTACTTTTCTAATACCTACTCTGGGCTGTTCCAAGCGAGTAGCTGAGAGTCGAGCTGAAAAGCGTCAGCAGGCGGCAGGCCACTGATTGGCCAGGGCGTGGCGTCACTAGATGCGTCAGGAGAGTGACTTGTTCATAAGAGTCAACCCTGCCATTTTTAAAACAGCAACACAAACGATACGATTAGAGATGGCTGCACAGAAATCAACCCCACGGAAGTAGCCTCCATTGCTCCGTAGTCGTTTCGTGTTTTGTGTTGCATAATAAATGACGTCGCTGGAGTTTCGGCCGTGTTGCTATGATGGCGACCTCACCCATGGTGAGGTGGTACTCTATTGTAATGGAAAACGACCGAAACTGGAGCCGAGTAGGTGCTAGTGGAAAAGGGCCATTAAAGTGGGTGTATTACTAAGGACCTGAGATGTGTAATGTCGAGGGTGAAGTTGATGAGCAGTTCTCGACAACGATGTAAGCAGCACTTCCAGGTTCCAAGCAAATGGCCTGTTACGGATGTCTGTATGATGAATGGGCACTGCATTAGTCTAACAAGAGAAGGGAATTTCTAAAGAAATTGCGGTGTGACTTCTGGCTGCTGAAAGGCTGACGCTAAACTGGATTGCTGGCTCACAGTACAGCCCCCTCACTCTGGCATCTCACCGTCACCGTCAGTTGCATGTGTGTGTATTTCCTATGTGTATGTAAAATGTAAAACAACAACAGAGTGAAATGTGAATTTCCCCATTGGAGATATTCATAAAGGTTCTAAAAAAAAAAAAAAAAAAAAAAGTTGAATAAATGTGGAATATTTCAAGGTGTGCTGAAAGTCTTGCGTTTAAGTGGATTGCCATTCAAATGATCAAATGATAAGAGAAAGGAGACATTGCTGAACACAGTGTGTAAAATGTGTGTGTTTAATGTTAAACATGTGAGAACTGGAGCAGGTTAGAGGTCCAGGTTTCTGCTTCCTTCCTGAAATTTATTAATATGGGATTCAACAAAACTGTTGGTCGGTGCTTCTATAGCTTAGAGGTTCATAGAGGCAAAAGTCTGTTTTCTTCCTTAGTCACATGTCTGAGTCATGCAAATTGTGGGAGTAGGATCAGGTTTAAGAGAAAATTTTCATAACATTTTAAATCTCCTCTCCACTCAAACAATGTCATCCACTCTAGTTGTGAAAATTCTGCCAAAGCTTCAAACAAAGTTTTGAGTATTGAGTATGAGAGTATTTTGAAGAGATGAATACTATCCAGAATGCCTGAAAGACATTTTGATGTTTGAAAGACATTTGAATCAGAAATAATGAAGTTTGAGTTGATACTTGCAAAAAATCTGTAAATGTGGACATTTTGAACATTGCATCCATTCATTTGAATGAGGACAATTTCCAGTAAAATGTGTGTGTAATACTTCTGAATGTATTAATGTAATGTAGAAATTGAATAATAGCTGGAATGTCCTAATTAATCTGAACATTTCTGATGTTTGAATGGATTTTCTGTCCTGAAAAGGAGGAAGGACTTGAGTGCCAAAGGTTATGCCAGAATAATATATATATTTTTGTAGCAGAAGAATATAGGTTGTAAATGCATCCAGCATGAATATTGTTGGATCAGCATTCACACTAATTAAGTTTACACTGGAACACAGGTGAAAACACAAGGAAAGGAAACAGGCTCATTGCAGAGCAGCCTCAGGGGGCCATCCTGCACAGTGACACCTACCCAGCTGTGTGTGTGTGTGTGTGTGTACACTGGGATGTGTTGCAGGGGGGTAGAAATAAATTAGGCTTTAATTAATGAGTTGAATGAAATGGCATCACATAGATTACAATAAGGTGTACACACACGAAACACAGCACATGGAGACAAACAATTTACATTCATAGCACACACAGGGACATTCAGACACCACAGCACACAGCTCCATGCTCAGACAGGACTCTGCTGGTCTCTCCACACGGTGTAGATTTGAAAAAGGGATGTGTGTATAGTATGTGAATATATGTTGTGGGAAAACTTGAATATTACAAATAAAGAGTCATATACATCTACTCTGCCTCCTGCATCGTCTGCATCCTGGGTCCAAACTTCACTTTGCTCTGCACCCAACCTTGACAATTAGTCACTTAACCTTTACTTTGAAGCCAAGTGAACATGCATTAAAGAGCACATACTTCTTTTTATTCATTTGGCACAACCACAATCATGGATTATTAACCATTGAGCACCTCCAACACAGGTGTAGAACGACAACATTTTTAAAGGGCATTTGGACATTATTACGTAGTTATTAGAGGAGGTGGGTGGACGTCACTCCGTCATCAATGTCCTCCTGTCCTTAAACTTGAACTGGCAACTCAAGGTCACAGGTCGGCCTTTCTTCTTTTCTACTATAATCTCCAACATGTAGCTTTGCTGTTTTTTAAGTGCTTGTGGACCATGCTCTTCATGATCTTTGCAATGCATCTGACCCATTAATCTCTGTACTGTTTCACAGTATCTGTACTGGGCAACTTGAAGAATTTTAATGGATTTCTACAATGTGCAATCCCTCCTCCACCTCTGAGCAAAAATAAATCTCCCAATAAAATCAATTCCAGCAGCCAAAAACATAATGACCAGCCAAAGAACACACACTGAACCCAATACAGTAATATACAGCAGTTTATTTTGTGAACCGTATGGGAGAATTTGCGACTTCAAAACACAGTCCTGTTTTTCATGACAGCGTTTTTTGGTGGACATAAAAACACTTTCACTGGTGTCTGGAGCACAGACACCAGAGACTCACTCAAATGGAACATTTCAAATATATTGAATGAAAGTGGTTGTCACAGCATTTCAGAGTCATGATTAATGCAGCTGTTTTGATGTGACTTCACAGAGAACAATTTTGCCTTTTCAGTCAAAGAAAATTTAAATCTGGAGCAGAAATTGCAAAGGCAACTGGATTACGCTCTAATACAGTAGGATGCATTTACTATAGTGGCCCAGAAGTACAAATCACAATAACATTTCACAAAACAAATGAACAAATCCCAAACCACTGTAACAAGTGTTTCAGCTGTTTCTATTAGAAAATGATTGAAACAATGATAAATTGTCAGAATTGTTGGCTCTAAAAAGTTTAATTTACTGTCAGAAATGTATGTAAAATGATCATACATGGTCTGATGAACTTCCCCATTTCCACAATCCTCATTTCCCTTTAGCTTCACATTTATAGTATTTGTATATTTCTGTAGGTTTAATATTGCCATCACTGGCAATTAGTGCAGAAGCAGGACTTCACACTCTTATCACTTTCTATTTCATATCTTATATTCATCAATCAAACCTGCAAAGATAATTTTAGCTGTTTCTCTTTTTGCTATTGTGAAATTACGGTCAGCCCACCACTCAACAGCTAAAGGATGGATTATCATGAAATTCGGACATTCAGGGTCATCCGAAAATGAAGCCACATCACTCTGACGTTTCATCTAGTGCCATGATGAGATTAACTTCTTATCTCCACAACTACTATACATTATCCTGTAGACGCCATAAAATTGGGTACAGACATTAATGTTTATGATTACTAATTAGAGCAACTGCCTGAAAAACTGTGCTAATTAACAAATGATAGCATATGCCAACCAGTATAGGGACTAGTAGACTTCATATAATTAAAGTAATGGTTTTACATAATTTTGCTGGTCGTTATACTATATTTATATTTGCATAGTGATTGAAGCTGTTTGTAGTCAACTAATACAAATAATGATAAGAATTTGTAAAACTAAACTTGAATATATTAGGTTTCAATTAGTCATTATTAGTGACAAGTATTGATTTTTGGTATTTATGAGAAAATGTTAAGAGAACTTTCCCATTAGTAGTGGGGTATTTGAATTTTTCGGTTTATTTAGGTTCATGTCAGCCTCTTAGTGTGGCTGTAGACGCTTTTTTAAATTGGAGAAAGGATCTGTTCTGTACTTCAGAGCCACTGTTGTTTATTGATACAAACTGTTTTGCCTGCTATTGAGGTGCTTTGAGTGTATAACAGAACTTTATTAACAAATTATATGACACAGATATGGAAATTAATAGTTTCAGAGATGTTGTACAGAGTGACCTGTCCTCCTTTGCTGGAATAATTACATTTGTGGCATTTTGGATAAGGTTATTTACACTTGCATGTAAATATTATGGCAGAGACAAACACCCAGGTGTCCACAGCCAACAATGCTATTTGCACCTGAGCACACAGTCGATACTTTCTAACATGTGGTTAACCCAAACATGATCATTTTCTAACCTAACAAAGCAGTTTTGTTGCCTAAATTGATACCTACCTTTTACATGACAGTGTTCAAAATTCCTATTACCCCTCCACCCCATCTGTCTTCTCCTCTCCTCTTCTTCTCTCCTTTAATCAAAAACAAATAAAACAAATACAAAGAACAGGAAGAATACAGGTGATCAAATTAAATAATAACCATATCCAACATTAAATAAATTGGCGTTTACCATTTTCATAAAAGAGTTCAAAGTAAATATTACACCCCCCCGCCCTCTTCTCTTTTTTGCATTTTATTCTCATTTCCTTCACTACTCTATTGTCATATTTTTATTTGTCTTCATGTCTCTTCTTTAATCCTTTACAGGGATTAACAGGATAACAGCTAACATTTTTAATAGAATAAAGGTGAGCAAATTATCTATCTATCCATGTCATTCTCATGATTAATTAAACAAATTGATATTTACCTTTTACATGAGAGAGTTTGCACTCTCTTGCCACTATCTCCTCTCCTCTCATCTCCTTTCCTCTCTCTGAACAGAGGAGGTATGATTAAAAATTCAGGGGAACAGATTATTTTTTTAACACTACATGAAATGTGATAACAAGAAATAAATTGATTTTTACCTTTTACATCAGAGTGTTTACACTTCCTGATGCCCTCCTACCTCCTCTCAACTCCTCTCTCATCTCCTCTCCTTTCTCTAAAAGACAAATAAGACAAATTGTTGCAGGTAAAAAAAAATCCATATCAGGTAAATAGAAGTAGAATTCATCACTGCGTAGTTTCACCTGGAGACAATACCATATCTGGCCAGCAGAGGTAGACCTCCGTTCTTTAGCTTCCTGTGACTGCAAATTTTCTTTTAGTTTGGACTCCTGTGCAGACCTTTACGAAGCTCTGCTCAGGTTGAAAGCATCTTCTTCATCTACGTGCCCCATTAATCTGTCCACATTAAGCTCATGTTTTAGTCAAATCTTTCTAACTGCACCTGATGGAGATCTCATCAACCACCATCCAGTATCTTAAAAAAAAAAAATCTAGCCACAGAGCATTGTGGTCGTCTCCTGGGCTGCAACAGCAGCTGCAGCTTAAGTCACTGATAACTCTGTCTCCTCCCTGCCATCTTCATTGACTTCTGAGAGGCATTCAATATACGATAAAATCTTACTCCACAAGGTACAGTCTATAGGTCTGGATGACACCATGCTTATCTGGTTTCACTCTTGCCTCACAGAGAGATCCCTGAAGACCATTGTATCTGATGAAATATTGCTCTTTACACTGTACATCAACAACAAAATCAATCCTAATCAATTCCTCACCATGCACCCTGGGCCTGACTCGCCTTCAGTCTGCCTTTAAAGCCTTTCAATTATCACTTCTTAATCACAGACTTCCACCAGCAGTCTGACCATCTTGCTATTAAAACTTTAAATTTTCTCTTGCTGAGTCGAACAGATATGTATGAACTTGGCTAGACAGCAGACTCATTTTAAATTCATATTCAGCATTTGACTGGAAAGTTAGGCTTCTTGTTCAGAAATAAAGGATGTCTTTCTTCATCCAACTATAAAAAACTACCCTCATGACTATGGAGATATTCTGTATTGTCACGCTGCCCCATCAACACTTCAGCTGCTAAACCTTTGTATGGTCATGAAATATGCTCACAAATGACAACTTTTGCACCCATCATTTCACTCTGTATCACACGGTAGGACGGACCTCCTCACAGTCAAGAAGAAATAGCCTACTGCAAGAGTGAAGTTATGTTCTATGAGAAAAGCTACGTTTTATGGGCAAAAGTTAAGTTAAGTTAAATATGGGTTTAGTGTTGTTGATTATTATTGAAGTATGGTTCACTGTGGCCTTATGTTAAAGTCAGCCGCTCTATGCTGCTGGTGAGGCAGCAGGTAATGAGGTGGGGGCAGAGTGGAGAGAGGAGAAGAAAGTGAGGAGTTGGTGGGACACTAACCTGTGTTGAAAGAGACATAAAAGTTTGGAGTAAGAACCCAAAAACGTTGTTGGACTCTTTATTCATTCACCCGCACCCACGTCGCTTACACTACTATTACTAAAAAAGCTCTACTGTTAAAGCTTCCAAAGTACCTCACATCTTTTCTCTCATTTAAATCTGGTAACTACAGTACACGTTCCAGTAACTACTTTAACTTGATATCCCTCATGTTGTATACAAGTTGGCAGAGTTTTACTGTATACCTTTTAAATGAAATAAACTTCAAATTTCCCATCAAACTAGAGTCTTACATTCTCACTGTATATTTTAAAGCTTTCTTATCAAATGTTTTTTTTTTTTTTGTTCCTCTTACTGTGCATTTGTGCTTTTCTGTTTTGCTGATTGTGTTCTGTGCATGTTTCTTGTTATCAGGTCTCTCTTGGAAAAGAGATCTTAATCTCACAGAGGCTGATTAAATAAAGATTAAATTCAATTAAAAATCACCTGGCAGAATATAAAGCCTACACACACGCAGAGCAGATAAAGTTGAAGAGTACAAAAAACAGTTCATCGACTATGTTAGTAACAAAGTCGGAAAATTCAGTCAGAGTTTACTTACTTCTCTGAAAATGAATTCAAAACACACCTGAGATAGATTTTTTGCAATCAACTCGGTGTCATAAATGTTAATAACCTGATTAATCCCCTATAAAATAAACATCGGCTAATATTGAAATTTGTCTTATTAATAATAAATGAGCCTATGAAGGATTAGGGTGTATAAAATTGGAGACAGATTAAATGTCAAAGCCTCACACATAATTTGCCCTGTGAACACCAACTTCTTTCTTAAAACAGCTGAATTTATGAGAATAACTTGAATTATTCATTTACGGGATGTTGTTTATAATCCTACTGTGTTCTGCAAAGAGTCTGGGAGCTTTATTAAAGTTGACATACAGGATGCATATATATAGAAACCTTATGGAGGGTGGATTTTGAGATCATTTGTGTCGATGCATTCAAAACAGTGTGTCTGCTTGATTTGCTCTAAATAAAAAATATGTCATTTCTACCCTGTTGCAGCGAGAGGGGTTGTAGAGTTCATTGCCTTTTCTGATATACACTGCTCAAAAAAATAAAGGGAACACTTAAACAACACAATGTAACTCCAAGTCAATCACACTTCTGTGAAATCAAACTGTCCACTTAGGAAGCAACACTGATTGACAATCAATTTCACATGCTGTTGTGCAAGAAGGTTTGCTGTATCTGTCAGCGTAGTGTCCAGAGCATGGAGGCGCTACCAGGAGACAGGCCAGTACATCAGGAGACGTGGAGGAGGCCGTAGGAGGGCAACAACCCAGCAGCAGGACCGCTACCTCCGCCTTTGTGCAAGGAGGAACAGGAGGAGCACTGCCAGAGCCCTGCAAAATGACCTCCAGCAGGCCACAAATGTGCATGTGTCTGCTCAAACGGTCAGAAACAGACTCCATGAGGGTGGTATGAGGGGCCCGACGTCCACAGGTGGGGGTTGTGCTTACAGCCCAACACCGTGCAGGATGTTTGGCATTTGCCAGAGAACACCAAGATTGGCAAATTACCGCCACTGGCGCCCTGTGCTCTTCACAGATGAAAGCAGGTTCACATTGAGCACATGTGACAGACGTGACAGAGTCTGGAGACGCCGTGGAGAACGTTCTGCTGCCTGCAACATCCTCCAGCATGACCGGTTTGGCAGTGGGTCAGTAATGGTGTGGGGTGGCATTTCTTTGGGGGGCACGCACAGCCTGACTGCCATTAGGTACCGAGATGAGATCCTCAGACCCTTGTGTATAATGTACATGCATGTGGTGGAGCTGACTGAAATGACTCACATCTCTTCAACTGCAAAGAGAAAAAAGTAGCATCATGAGCCACTTTTAGTTCAGATCTGTAAAAACTTTAAAGATACATCTGTGTACTTGCTGTTGTCCACACTAACTGATTAGATCGGTTTGTTACCCTGTGCAGGGCTAAATGTCAGCATCAGGCCAGACATCGGTCTAAATACCAGACTGATAAATGACCAGTGCCCTCCCACACATTATTGGACACAGTGACACCGTCAGTGTGTGTGTGTGTGTGTGTGTCCACAAAGTAGGAAAAGAAGAGCGGAGGATTTCTGTGTAGGCCAAGTGATATTATGGATTTGTTTATCAGACAAGTGCTTCATAATTGCTGGTTACCTGCAAGAAAATAATCATAGTTAGAGGACACAAAACTCTAAGTATCAGTGGTTATCAGCTGTAATGATTAAATATGGATCCACCAGTCTTCAGGGAGATTTCTCTGGCTGGTTAAAAGTTTGTGCCCGGATGTTGCTAAATTAAGAGAAAAACCTATCTTGTCAGCTAAATTACTTAGAGAAAGCTAAGTCTTTCTTTTATGTCCTCATTAGCGCTCTGATTGAACTTATCAGGCACAAGCTAATAGCAAACAACCCATTATCAGTGCTACATATTTTAAAACGGTTAAATGGAATTTAAATGCACTTGCTCAGATTTAAGATTGAGTCGGTTTTGTGGGAGGGCAGGCAGCCAAATGCAGCTGTGTCCTTGAGGAAAATTTTATTTGCATTTGTTGAGAGTGAAAGTTTGGTCATGTTTTCAGGGAGAAATACTGACCCATTTTGTTTTGTGATCCACATCTGTAACAGCTGTGACTCACTATACTGGCTTATATATAATTAAATGAGTACATTTTGTACAAATAAACATGCTTGGCAGTATTTTGCATGCTGCCTCAGGTTTGTTTTACTTCTCACCAATGAATGTGGCTGCATTTACATAGAATTCCCTGTGTTTACATTGGACACTAAACTCATCGGTGCATTGGTGGATTCTTTAAACCAAATTGCATCCTGTCATTGCATCAAATGATTACCATATTTACATGCTAACCAAAATAATCCTCTTGTTGATTCAAGCCTCAAGCATTCAGCCAAAGCTTTTACAGTCCTAATTTAGCTGCTTTCACATCTCATTGCAATTAATGAAATATGATATTACTGAACTGTTTGTCTTCGATAACTGCTGAACTAATGCTCATTTTGCTGTGTCTACTGGCTCTGGTTTAAATCGAGTTTATTGGCATTGTCAACGAGAATGCGTTTGTAATTTAACAGCGCAGTAGTTGGGCTAGGACCATTAACTTCATAGGAGAAGTCCATTAGTAGGGGTTGAATGGGTGGGAGGAGGCAGCATGTTGTGTGTGTATGTGTGTGTGTTTGCCAGCTTTGTGGGTACAACTTTCCTTGTAAGAGTAGAAAACATAGCTTGTGCGACAGGCCTGGGTTCTGTATGCTAAAGTTTGACACTCATGATAAATAACACTGCAGGAGCTGCGCCAATGAGCCAATGGTTAGTTAGAGTCGAGTGCAACCCCCTCTTGGGACCTCTTGTACACACAAAGTTGGCAAACACACACACATACACACACACACACACACACACACACAGAGAGAGAGAGAGAGAGAGAGAGAGAGTTTCATGTACATGTATTGTGGTGTCAAGTGGTCTTACAGATTGTATAAACAGCAGAGTTAACTTTATGCATCAAGGGTGGACATTTTTCTATTTGAAGTTCAAAGAGTTTAAAGTTTAAAGATTTTTCTGTCAGCTTTTTTCTGAGATAATTATTCAGTTTAAGAACTTGTGGTAAATAAAATTAGTTATCAGTTAAGCTCTGGCTACCACTGGGACAACTAAAGTTAAAAATGCACTTTTTTGCCACAGATCAGTTTGGGTCAGCGGGAAGAGACAACACATACAAGAAAATAAACGATTACAGCAATGATGAGATGATGTTCATGGTGGAGATGAGAGGATAACTAAGAGTAAAGGAGAACAACTTTTTCAGACTTTCTCTTATTCATAGAAATACAGGGTTTCTACTGGAAGTTATGGAAATGTGTGGCCCAAGGAAAGGGCTGTCTGATGGCAAAGTAAAGCGGTGAAAATATTTTTAATATAGTGTACACTGCTAAATAGTGCTGCTTCTCCAAACCTGTAGCATGCTGACAGCAATCTGCTGCAGGAAATGACAGTGGATAAGTTCCTTATACAGCACCACATAAAAAAAACATATGTATCCATTCAGTTTGTAGCAAAATGCTGTGGTGTGAAGTCTTGTAAATTGCTCCTGACAAAAGCACACTAAAGGTAGATTTATGCATCTATGTCACTTTGTTATAGCAGCCCTACTGTGTGTACCTTTGGAGTGAGAACTGATTTATATTTCAGTGTAGGATCTAACCTGTTTATTGTAGTTAAACCAGAGTGGATGGTTGTGCTTCAAGTCACAAAATATGTTCAGTATTATTGAATGGGAAGAGTATTTCACAAAGATTCTTGATATTGTCAACAACAATCTCTACCGGCATTAAAATCCTATTTACTAAATCAGTTTAGTCAATCAGTTGGAAGTTTGTAGTCCATTAAAAGACCATAAATGATGCATCAAAATAGACAACAGAATATATACACAGATAAATCTGAATTAAAGCAGTGCTACACTGTCTGCTTCTGCCTGACAGAGCACAGCCCTTACTCTCGCCTGCTCTCCCTACATCTGTCTGCTCATGTGGTCCAGAGTGAACAGCTGAAGGGGAGAAGTAAAAGTCAAGGGAAAGACAGATTGAGAGTGAGACGGGCTGAGATGACCGACAGTGACACAGATCAACTCAAAGTTCATCACAGGAGAAACAGAAAGGGAGACAGACACTGTCAGCAGGAGGCAAAGTAAATGTCAGTGGAATCAGACATTAGACAAACAGTAAAATGATGCACTATGTTTCCTTTCAACTGCAACTAAAGCAAATACTCTTTTTTTGAAGAAATGTCATGACAATAACTATTTTCTATACACTATACTATATTTACTATACAGTAATATTGCTTAAGTCTCACTATATTTTTTCTGTGCAATGTGAGAGACTGATTGTATGTACAATTGACAGTGTTTTAGTTTAGGTTAATAACTAAATGTGAGATGGGAGGAATGTGGTGCTACAAAACTGAGCAATGTTTGTCTGAAGTTTGTCTTTGTTTTCACCTTAAAGTAACTATCATGTTGCCTCATCTCAAATTTGATAGGACTGGCATAACTACGCATAAGACCAGTTGAGTGTCAGTCGAGGGGTTATCATGGGTCACATCCACCGCTAAAATTACTGTGAATGCATGAAGCAGTGAGCTCTTTATGAGGCGAGGCCAGGGGTGATGGTGAATGGACAACTGGCATGTCAGACTGTCATGCAAGAGATCACAGGAGATTGCCTCCTGTCACAAACCTGCAATTTGCATTTGCATTTTTATTACTTTGAGAAATTAAAAATGATGGCAGGGAATTGTCATTGAACTTGATCCACTGACCAAAACAGGACATTTCTGCTTGGCGATAAGGTTGATAAAAGTGAAGTTTTAAACCGATTTCTGTTTTCATGAAGTCGAGGCCATAACATTTTAAGCTAGATGGCTTAAATGACAATACATAAAGACACATCTGATCTCCTGTGGTTGTGAATGTAATTAATCAGATGCAGCATACTAGAAATATAAGTAGCATGTGTGACAGAGGACTATAGGGTTGTTGGATAAATATTGGAAGCCACATAATTTCAGAATCAAATTTATTAAGACGATTCCAGGCTAAAAAATGTGAAAATTTTCCACTTTTTTTCATTATAATAAACTGAATATTTTGGCATTCAGTTACTGGTCGCACATTTGATGGTCGGACAAAACATTTGATGAGGTCCTCGCATATTGTAATGGGCATTTTTCACAGTTTTCTAATGTTTTATAGACCAAACAGTTAATTACTTAATTGAAAATATTATTGGCAGATTAATTGCAGATAAAAATAATTGTTACATGTATCAATTGTTACATTGTTGCTTGGCAACACGATTGAACCATTTACTAGTGAATCTTGTGACTTCCATGACAAAACGTCCTACACATGACACACAGTATAGTGCATTTATTTATGATGCAACTCTCTTTTCATACAGAAAGGACATACTTTAATGTGCAATGGCATTTGATTTCATAATATGATAACAAAACAGTACTACTGAATTAAGCACTAATTGTCTACTCATTTTTAAAAGCTACATAAACACTCAATATTGTTTAAGTGTTTAAAGGCTACAATTATTACCCCTCAGGAATCTAGTTTAACATGATTATTAATCTAAAGGCCTCCCATTTAAAGGGATTTTGGCTCATTAACCTGAGATATCTTAACTGCACTGACTGCAGTTGAAATATCAGTTGAATACTAAGCAAAACGTAGTGTATTGCTGTGACACCCCTCTGGGCATCAATAAAGGATTTTTGTGTCTGATCTTAGTTGAACTAGAAGAGAAATGCATTTCAAAAGTTTCATAATTACTGAGCTTTAATTAAAACTAAAACCTTCTTCTTGAAGTCTGATCGTCTGGTGAGGATGAGAGCATCACCAGCAAACAGGTACTGTATTTGGATGAGCTCTTCTCTTTAAAGAATACCTGTTGCAACTCAGCTGTGCTTATATTGGAAAGAACTAGTAGTAGTGATTCTGTAGTAAAT
Source organism: Scortum barcoo (assembly GCA_023238725.1). Classification (NCBI taxonomy): domain Eukaryota; kingdom Metazoa; phylum Chordata; class Actinopteri; order Centrarchiformes; family Terapontidae; genus Scortum; species Scortum barcoo. The sequence goes on from CM041531.1 coordinate 24,190,186, forward strand.
GATAGAGCATTTATCACATTAGTTACCAATTCACTTTCTGTAGATCAGCTAATAAGTAAATCAACTACTATTTCAGCTCTATCAAGATTTCTTGACAAGCAATAGCGTTTTTCTTTCTGCCTGTCAGACGTAATTCCTGTATTTCTGAACACTGTCTATTTGTTGTATTTTAAAGTCCTTCACCATTAAAAGCCATTAACCCATGCCCCTGTCGACTTTACAACATTTTCTAATCATGGCATTGAGTCCTGTGTGTAACCATGTGTACATATATACGCTTACATATATACACTAATATTGTAAATAAAACAAATTAATACTAAATATATTTTGGACAACCATACTAAGATAATTTTGCACATTAGGATCAGAACAGTTCAGTTAGTGTATTTATTGTAAAATTACAAAGCCAGTAAAAGAGTAAAGTATTTAGAGTTAATGTTACTTTAATGTAAGACTTAAAGTTTTGATCCAAAGACACTTCATTTTCACACTCGGTTTTGATACCTACTATTTGTTGACTGAGAGTTAAATATGAGGGATTTGACTCTATTCAGAGTAAGAATTAACTCTACCTTCGCTCAAATTTCACCAACACCAAAAGTTTAACTCTGCTCAATTTGATGTATGTTTGGAAGATTTTGCAAAGCGGCAACTCCGAGTGAAACTACACTCGGGGAGACAAATAACAGGTGACCAACTCTTAATTTGGACACATGGCACATTAAATCCACCACAATAAAAATAGTGGGAGGGCTGAGCAAACAAGTTATTTTAAGCTGTGTGTGCGTGGAGCAGACGCACCATGACCACTACTTCCACTCCTTTCCAACGACTTCTTCCTTCTTTGTCAGTGATGTGGGAAAATAATTTTCTCCTCTGTGGTGGGGGGAATTAAATATTTATAGGTTCCATGCAGCAGGAAGTCTTCGAAGCAGCAGGAGAAACAGGACCAAGAGGAAGAAAGAGGTTACAACAGACAAACACCAAACTACCCTTCACCAGAGTGCACCGCTTTGCAAGAGTTTCCGCACAAGCTCCTTCAGTGTGTAATGCAGTTGAAGACGTTGGTTTAACGTGAGCCAAGAAACTCTTAGATGAGACACAGATGTTTTGCATGGTGATGTTTTTCAAGGAGTCTTATTGAAGGACAACCCTGCTTTAATTCAACCGAAAGTTTAAATAAACAGTAATTTGTTAATCTTGTTTGAAACACTGAATGGTTAAACTCTCACTTACATAATGGATTGATTATCCATTTGGCTGATTAAACAGCCATCCATATATATTTACAGAGTAAAGTAACAATAACAATCTGTCCTGTTTTCTCTGCCACTAATGTTGCTTACTATTTTTTCACTATGACAATTGTAGTCATTGTACAGTGTATTTTATAATAAATAGTTAATTTTTATATTTTGAGAGATTTGTTTAATATGTTGAGGTCTTAAATTAATTATGATTAAAGATATTCATCCATTGAATACTACTTATGGTAAAAAAAAATTTCTTTTGCTGTCTGTTGCACATGCAATAAACTGTATTGTTTAAATGTAACATCAATGTCACCTAAAACAACATACACAGTGTGACTGTCTGTACTTCGTAACATTTCTTAGCCTTTTCTGAATTGTTATACTGCACTGAATTGAACCAAATTAAGCATGTTCTGGATATTCTATGATAATTTGGATGATGCACCATGCCATAGTGACCCTCTGTAACACTGGAGGACATCTCTGCATTTGATCCAACTAGTACGCTTTGTGGTGTCCTCTTGCTATTTTCTCATATGCGTCGTACTCATGCTCGGACCTTTCACACATGAATCTGTGTACTTTTGCATGAAAAATTTATACACCGTTAGTGACTCAGGATGAAGCCTGCTCTAGAAAATACACAGTGTGGTGCTGTATCATCCATCATTTATTTAACACCCCAACAACCCCCAAATATCCCTTTATAGGAAGATCTATTCAGTGCTAAAGTCAACTCAAAGACACACAACAGAGCTCATCATATGGCAATAAATCATTTTATTTTCCACCCTCAACCAGGTAAAACTATTTGACAACACTCTGACAGATGATGTAATTCCCAGCAATATATGCACCCTTTGAATATAGCACAGGACAAATGATTTACACACAATACATGGTAAACACACATGGGGGAGATGAGCTGGATGTCCTGGCAACTAATAACATGCCTTTGGATTCACATGTATCATTGTACTCCTTCAAAGACGCACCTTGGCACTTTAACCGTGATGTGTAGGTACTGCAGTAAACAATAGTGATGATAGTTACATAAAAGTTGTCATTACTGTCATTGAAACACTCTTTATTTAACATCTTTAGAAAACATCTTCCATGCTGTTCACATTGAAAGTAGCAAGTATGGACTTTGGTATTTACCAAGTGTATAAGTATTATACTTTATGCTCAGACTTCACAAAAATGAAAAGATATAAAACACTATAAAATGTAAATAATGGTTATATTTTCTATCAGAGCTAGATCAGTTCATTTTTAGTTTTAGAAAAAAAAGAAAAAAAAAAACAGTAGTTAATATACCCTATGCCCCTCATAACATGAACTACAATGACTGCTGCTAAATGTCGGACATCTCATTAATTAGCAAAGATGGTCCATTTAACTCATCACCATTAGATACGTCTGGTTTAATGAGGCAGACAAATTATGTACCTGAGTAAAAACTTGAAAGTCTTGACTTCTGTACAACTTTCTCAACCTTTTCTTCTCATCACCGTTTAACTAACACCGTTTTCAGTTCAGTAGCACAAGTTAAATAAACCCTCAACCAACTGATTATATACACATAACATTTACCTTCAACCTACCAGTCAAAAACTGACCAAGGCCGAGCTGAAAGATGAAAAGACACTTTTTAAACATTAAAATCAAACATACCCTTTTTCCGCATCTGAACATAAGATGAACTACTTTAACCTGGATTATTATACATTTGGCCCCAATATGTGACCACGCCATCTCTGTTTGACCACCCAGTCATCAGTCATCAGGCATCAGAGGCTAACATGTAAACCTCGGTAGGTCCTCTTTGGCATTGTAAGCTAAGTAAAGAGAAGCAACATGAAATGCTTGTGAACATGTTTTAGCAGTGATTTAAGTTCAGTATATATTATTTAACACATCATTAAGAATGTAATGTGAAGTCAAATTAAGACACAAAGCCATAGAGATGTCAATAAAAAAGTAACAAATATAAGGTATTTGGTTTGAGTTTTCAACTTCAACCAAACCAAACACAGTTCAGTAGCACATTAACTTCACATTTTTCACTTAAGTGCATGTCTGTAAAATTGGATTATAATGTTGTGTGATGTTCAAAAGCAATTTCATCTTCAATACATCTTGGCTAGTCTATTTAATTTGTCTATATGCAACCATGTCTCCTAGAAATTATGCTTCTGATGCTGCTACCAGGATAAAGTTCAGTAGCTAAATTTTGATTAGAATAAGTCACAGACAGTAGGGTTTGAATGCGGTGTGTGGTTACATTTAGGCAACAAAAACACTTTCCAACCTTCCAACTTTACAGATTTATTCCTTAAAAAACATTTTGACATACTGATAAAAAACTAATTCAGGAGGAACTACGTGTCTCACAGATTGATTTGCTGTTATAAATCAGAAGTGCATAAAAATAATTTCTAGAAAACAGGGTTGCTATGGTTATGAATAACCTGAGATATCCTCTTGTCATGGCGATAGCACTGCATTAGGGTTCATCTTTTACATCAAACGTAAAAATGGTCGTGCTGAAGCAGACTCTCATCTACCAAGTTGACTGAACTGAATTGTTTTTCTTATAAACAAAACAAAAAACAGACGTAAGTACAAAGGGTCAAAGTTAAGACAAGTTAAGATATCTGTAATAAATTGGAGCATTATAAAGAGGTTAAAGAGGTTTTTAGACTTCTTATGCTGGATACATTATCAAGGTTCAGTGAGCACTTGTGGTAATAAGGTGAATGAGTGTATAATTTTTCTACAGGCACAAATTTGAAAATAATTCATTCTTAGTCTCTAACCTCTGACTATTTCTGGCTCTATACACAAATAAGACAAACATGTCCTTCTTCTTAGCTTACAGTATCTTTTTTGGCAACAGTAGTAATTAAATGATGATGATAAATGATTCATCAATGGTTGGATCGAAGAGTCAAGTCTTGTTTTTAGCGGTAGAGTTAGGGTTAGGGTGCTGTGGATCGCGGTTGCGTAATGTGACTAATTTCATGTCATTAAAATGCCAGAAGAAAAGTGGCTGTTTTGTTTTCTGTGTTTGTCCCTGAGACTGTCGGAAGCACGGTGTAGCTAAAAACACATCAAAATGAGCTCCGTTATGCACTCATGCACTAATGCACTGAATAACACTTGAATTTTAAAACTTTCAATAATCTGGCTGCTGAACAATTCCTTCTTCCCCCCCAAAAAAACAAAAACGCATTTATTGTCCACAGTGGAGTGAGCATATAATAAGCCTGCAGTTCAAAGGCAGGCTCCCGCAGTAGCTGCAGCAGTTTCTGGATCGACTGGAGTGATTTAACCAACTGTGACTAATGGCTGGAGTCCGTTTGCTGCTTTTTGGTCTTTGTCACCATCATTCGATCTCTGGCATGCACTTAAACCATTTGGCCACACGGCCCTGCCTCTTGGCTTGTCGTTCCTGTGCGTTTGGGTCTAGTAGTCCGTCTGTGTAGTTACCGAAGTCGCTTATGGCGTCTTCGACTCGAGTGATGTATAACCAGCTGACTATCACACCAAAGAACTGAAAAGAGAGAGGGGAGGGTGGAGGGAGAGATGAAAGGTAATTATAGGAAGGAAAGGAAGGGAGGTCACTGTAGGGGACAGTGATGACAACAGGAACAGCTGGAATTGTCAATGTCAGGCTGCAGGTGTTAATGCAACACAGTGTCTAAATAATAATAAGGATGCACTATCACTATTTGCAGTGCAGCAGTACAGTGATTGAAGCATTTGCACTTTCATTAATTAAAAACCTGTATTTATGCTGTGAACAGATGCATCAAACCAAAAAAATGAATGTATTTATTGATATTCAGTTTGTAAATTCATTATGTAATAAGCCAGATTATGATGAGAATGTCCCATACTTTGTAGAAATAATTTAAAAGCATATATGTTTTAGTGAAGAATGTGCATATATATCTCATATCTAAATATACTTTCTACCTGATGCACAGGGATATTTATCCCCATAACAGCCGTACAGTTTAAATAAAGTGTTTTTACTACTGACAGTAATCGTCTCTCCTCCACTGTATTATTATCCACAATGACAGACAAACTCTGTCTGATGAATTATGAAAGTTGCTTCTTTTTTTAATCAGACGTGCAGTTACCACAGCAACAAAAATTTTCACTAAATGGTGAATCAGAACACAAATCGTATCTAAAAGCGGTGGTGATAATGCACCTTAGTTGAATCTGTTTGTCTCCATAAAAGACTAATCAGCTGAGCTAACTGACTTCTAATGAAGGGATGTGTTGTCTGATGAAAGACATCCATGAAGGCTGCCCTTATCTTATCCTCGCTCAAGCCTCAGGCAGCCACATTGCTCCTCACGTTTTCTTTTATACGAACACAAGCACATATAAATCCAACACAATCTATCCATCCATCGCGTGTGTTTGGATTTCAATGCATCACATCAGTTAAAGTGAGATGTAAGAGGGCAGAAATAACAGTTATGGAAAATAGCTTCTGTGTTTGTCAAACCTGTATCCTCTAATGGGTCTGGTAGCAAAATGTGGACATGAACGGAAAGTGGCGACTGTATTGTGGAAATGCATAATGTGTGTACAGTATATGTGAGTTTATAAGAGTCAAGGTGCCTTCTAGAAAGTGATTCTTAATGCTAGAATGATACCAAAGCCAGACAACTTGAAAATCTTGTCCCAAAAAAATCTAAGTATCTTGCAGTCTGCCTGTTTGATTTAAGCATACCGCAAACCTAAAAGAAACAGACCAGCAAGCAAAACATTTTGTGAAAACTGCTGCTGCTGGTGTTGTGGAGTTGTCAGATGTACCTGATGATGAAGCCATTTGCATTTTTTTCCACTTAGTCATCTGAGTTGCCTGCCTCTGTGTTTTATTTCAGTGTGCTTTGATATTCACGGACACACTAAAACTAAAGCTGCACTTGTTATAGTTAAAGCAAAATGTCACAGCAAGTGTAGAATTTGTTCTGTGAACGTCACAGGTACAAATGATACCTTTACCTTGTTAATAGTGCAAAACTGGTAAAAAATAAATCTGATTAAATACACATGCTGTGAGATGAGATGTCAGCCTTGTAATTGTTTTATAATTGACTGTGTTTATAATTGACTGTGGAATTTAAATCTGTTCACAGTCACACTGTGGGGACTTATTACTCTGTCCCAGACTCTTTAAATAAAATCTGACACAAACAAAAAGTCCCCTCTTAAAACACAGCTTACGTTTTTTTTTCTCCCATAAGGCCCTACACTGTCTTCATTTTACATCAGACTACATGTTTATCATGTAGGATTGAAACAAACATAAACAGACAATTTTTCCTTTCTGCATATATGAGGAACAATTCACACTGAGCATCATGACAGTTAATGGGAAGTGACAAGTTTCTGTTTATATATAAATGTGTGTGTGCATGAGTGTACCTGAGGCAGAAGGATCCCTAGTAGCAGTCCTGCCATAATCTTATAGTTGTCCATGAGCCAGATGAAGAAAGCATCAGTGCAGCCTCTGATGTGGATGACTTCGATCAAGTCCAAACGCTACGAGACACAAATCGCTTGTTATAACCTGGTTCGTGAAGTGTTAATTCACTAACCAGCTCCAGTCAAGGAACTGGTTACACACTGTAATGAGGTTAAATGGAAATCTTTTCTTAATTCACTCACACGAGTCAGTCTTTCAGGTCTTACCTCATGTTTCAACACCATGTACCCACACATCGTGTTGGCCACCTCATTAGGCTGGAAGAGAGAGGCAGAGAGAATGAGATCAAGTTAAGAGACAGAAACAGTAACAGAGCAGACAGAAGGCTGTGAACAGCTTTTAGTGTCAAACAGTCAAAAGCCCGCAGAAGAAGACAGGTTTCCAGTCTAAATGTATCTTTAGAGGTGGAAACTGTCCATAAACCAGAGATAGACTGCCAAGGAAGCACAAAGTCTAACTGCTGCGCTCATGAACACACAGATGACAGTGTGTGTGTGTGTGTGTGTGTGTGTCTGACACTGACCTGACACCGACCTCAACACTGTTGAAAGCTCAATTGTGTTTCTTGCCTTTGCATGAAGACTATGACAGCCTGTGTGCGTGTGTGTGTATGTGTGAAAAACTGAAGAGTGTATTTGAGCATGTGCCTTGTAACTTTGAGCTTGTAGTTTTTAACATTCAAATATTAAAATATATTCATAAATTCAAATAAGATGAGATAAACTGCCAATCTCTCGTGGACCTCTGGCACAGGGAAAAGATGAGGAGAGCTGTGAGTCCCCTTTTTAAGTCATTGTATGACTTTTACTTTTTTTTTGTTTTACATTTATAATGAATTACTACATTATTATGACTAGTAGCAGGAATGGGAGAATAACTCACAATTCCGATATTTTGTCTGTGGTTCTGCGAAGTGATTGACTAATACAATTTTCTATAATATCTGTTAATGTCTTGTAAGTGAAGAACATACACCACTAAAATGAAAAAAACAAAACAAAACATAAATCAGAAACTCTGCACCATTCATTTCAGTGAAACAGGTGGCAAGTGGAGTTAGTTGCTACTTATGTTGCTATGAACATACAGGCTTGCAGTAACAAAGATGGGCTGAGATAAACAATGCATGGATGTGAACCTAAATATGGACATCATACATGACCTAAATATGGATGAATTATTCATCTGAATGATTACATGAAGGATTTTGCTGCTCATCTAGGAAGGATTATTGTTACTGTTATTTCCAATGTAATCATGTAATTTGTATTGTATCATAATCTATTCCTATTGTACAGATTTTCGACGATGGCATGTGCCGTCTCTGACATTTGTTGGCACAAGGTGCTCAATACTTCCAAGGAAGGAGAATTATAAATATGTTTCTAAATCTGTGTTTTTCTTGTTCGTTAGCCAAGACAAATGTTTGAAGGGCAGCAGATGTTAATCAGCTGCAACAAGACGTGTTCTGCCTCAGAGAGCATCTGCGGCCGCCCACATGTCGACTCTGTTCTTTCTCATCCATCCATCACTTGGGTGAGTGTGACTAGTTTAATGTATTCATTCATAAAAGAGATCTGTGAATTATTACATATCTAAAATGAGAATATCTAGTCTCAATATATTACATTGAGATATTCATTTCTTAACAGTTCTTGACAAATACATGATACTGAATACAGCGAAAAACAATAAATCAAATAGATAAGAACTTCATACCTTTACACTGAAAGGACTATAGTGTAAATATTATATTGGTTGCCTTAAGGCTGGTTTTATTACAATGTTTCCTCTACAGTTTCTAACCATAGTTAAAACACTGGAAAAAAACCCAGTATTAATACCATAAAATATTTGACACTATAACAGCAGAATAGAAAACAAATGAGCTCAATCACCAGTGAAAACAGGAACTGGAAACAATGGCATGAGATTGCATGTTATCAAATAATAAGAAAATACAATACTGGACATTTTTGTCACTTAATTAACCTTGTTATTACAAATGAATAACAAAAAGGCAATTCTGTCAATTAAGAGAAGATGAATGAATTAGCAACGAGTAATGGTGGTAATTGAATTTCACATTAAGAACAGAGTCTAGCCGAGAGGCAGAGTTGACCCGTTCATCAAACTGTTGTCTGTGTGGAAAAAAAGTTTGTTTGTTCTCTCGTTCCTTGTAAACTCCAGGGAGTGTAGGTGTATAAATTAAAAGGTTGCACATGTGTTGTTTTGCGTGGGAGAAAATTGCCTGTGAGACTGTCTGGTATGGCCAAAGTTTAATCATCATCATAAAGAGATGCATTTTAAATGCAACACTACACTATTACAGCTATTTGCTATAATGACACATTAAGTGGCTTCATGGAACTATTATAAATAAATAGAGCCGGGACTGATGAAAAGTTTATCGAAGCAATTCACGTTACAGATGCTAGTATCTAACACTGATTAAAAAACAAAACAAAAAAACAGCTAAATTACATAAATCACCATGAGGCTCTTGGTGGCATTCACAGCTTTAGTTTGCAGGGATTAAAACAGCACCTGTTCATTTAGCAATTGACTTTCTAACCAAAGAAATGCTGATGATTCCAGCATTTAACATAGGCTACATGAAAACTGCATTTTACATGTTTTTTTTGTTTGTTTGTTTTTAAGGAACACTGCACTGGACAAGTAAAAAAAAAAAAGGATCAAAATTGGTGCGCCTAGACCAGAGATAGTCTTAGATAGTCAAAAAGATAGTCTTTTTGTTCCACACATTCTTCTTCCTCACAAAAAGGCTTTATACAGCTTGTTTCATACAAACATATGTTAACAGACTTGTTAACAGATGTGTAAAATTGCCACTTTTTAGTCATGTCTGTGTGCTCATGATAGCACTGATGTTCATTTGTTAGAGGCTGTATCTGGGACCTTTACCAAGATATGTTGTACCCTGAAAAAAAAGATATCAACATTATGAATGAATATCCACAAAATTTCATAGGGTGTGTCATAAACTCACAAATAATATCACAATAAAACCCGAGGCACTTGCACTGACAGTACGGTTCTGGCAGTAGCGATAAAGCTGGTTTGGTTATCACACTTCACTCCTCGTGTAATTTAACAGGTAATAGTGTTATTTGCTGCTGTGATGTACAAGTAGCAGTTCAGCAGCAGTAGCGCCAAGAAAAGTGGTGATATGACCTGAAACAACAGAAAGCTCATAACAGCAAATGCTTCTGTATAACAGCAGCAGTTTATAGTAGTGATAGTACTCAAAGTAATGATAAAAGTGATGCCTACCCTGGTAGTGACGCAGCAGGTATAAGGCACACCGCAGGCCAGTGGACCAGGTGCAGAGCAGTTGTGGTACATGTTGACTTCCCAGTCCGTATACTCTTTACCTCCACAACACTTAAACTGTTAGAGAGCAGAGAGATGGCAGAGTGGAGACAAGTGCAGAAATTGAATGGAAAAGATAAGATAAAGAGAGAGATTAAGCGGAAGAGATGGGGTAGGATAGGTAGGGTAAATAAGAGTTAGAGAGAAGGGAGGCAGGAAATGGGGGAGAGAGGAGAGATAAAAAGAAAGTGAACAACTTTATAAACAACAATTTTCTGCTGTGCTGGCATAACGGCCATAACATTTTGGGACAAAATGAGCCATAATTAACAGCAATTTACATATAATTATGAGTCTGTTTTACATATGCATGCCTCTTTCTCCTTCTAACATTGCCAAAATCAGTGACAGATGGTAGTAGGGTTGGGTGATATAGTTGAAATCAACATCATTATATTATAATACAGCAAAATATAATACTACAATACAGAATATTATTGTAGCAACATTTTAATGTGAATATACTGTATATGTCAATATGGCAAATCGACAACAACCTTGTTACGTCACAAAAAACTCAATATATTCACACTATTATGATACAATTACACCAAAAGTAAATAGTAATTTATTGCCAAGCCCTTCGTCATGGACATTATATCATCAGCACCTGACAGTCCAACGCAACAACCCTGGAATGAACATTCTTCATTGCAGGGTTTTCTTTCTTTCTTTCTTTCTTTCTTTCTTTCTTTCTTTCTTTCTTTCCTTGCTTTCCTTATAAATTTCATAGTTTTTGAGTCTTTCATAGTCTTTGGTAAATATGCATTATGTTGTACCTAAACAAAAAAAAAAAAACATAAAATGCAGCTTTCTGCCATTGATAGACAAATATCATGCCTACTGATAAAGACCTTTATTATATTGTACATTCAAATCAAAATTCATGAAAATCCTCTGCTGCCTACCCTACACACTGAGCCTGCATTTACAAGCGGCAGACTAAAGTGCTTCCTCCTGAATCAATAACACAAAACAAATTGTTACCTGCTAACCTCCTTTTTTTGGTGCACTGGCACAAAATAGGGTTATACCAACCAATTATCTTTTATTGCCCTCTATTCAGCCATTACTGGCAAACCCTGGAGAAAAGAAAATACAATTACTTCACAGGGAAAAAGAAATGATAAGCTATCTAAAGGAAGTTGATTAGTATTGGTTTTGGCTTAGAGCTTTTGAGTCACATTGAGTTAACGCAAACAACTTCATTATCAGTTTTAATTGCCTGGTTCTGTGTCACATGGTTTGAAGGTTTCTTTTAGAAGTCCACCCGACTGGGCATGCACAACAATGTTAAATTTAATTTAATGTCAACCAAGATATAAACAAAAAAATGTGACTGAAAACAAACCATGTAAATAACAACAGAGGATTTTCCCCAACATAAGAATCAAAAGCACAGATGTAACACATAATGTGTAACCTTAATGTTATTAGTTACACCTGCAATGTGTCTGTAAGTGAAAAGTCCATACATGGGGTGGAAAGGACTACCAGCTGTGAGAACATTTCAACATCAAATATATGTTTAATATTTGAATTAAATGATTTTATTGTTCCAGTTGATAACAAAATAAATTACACTGTAGGCCCTCATTCTATCATTTATATTTGATTTTTTTACTTCCTCTGGCATAGACAGCAGCTACCTCAGAGGTTAAACACTCACAGAAACACCAGAAAGCCACGCTAGTAGCTGCTTTTTAGTCATTTACTGAGACAAATATTTTATTGGTGCAGTAAGAGATAAAAAAGAACAAATATGATAAAGGGTTAGACACCAAGAGAGACATTAAGAGAGGGCAAGATGAGAGATTAAGGGATGCATAAATGAATATATATGAGGCTGCTCTTTGCAAGGCACTGTGATCAGTATGCTGACATGATGCCACTGTGCCAGGAAGTTAACTCCCACTTCTCGTTGACATGACTCCACAGAGCGCCGTTATTTCGGCACTGGGTCAGGACCCAAACAAGGGTCACAGGAAGGCGAAGCAATTATGGTGTGAATAATGTCTGCAAGTGTTAGGTATAAGTAAGGTGCCCCACTGTACTACAGTGACTATAAAGGCTGTCCTTGTCACATTAAGACTGATGACTGGACAGCACAACCATTTTATATTAAAACACCTCACAAATCAAATTAAACATAACATATTTTTTCATGCTTTCTCCTCCATTTTTATCTCAGTCTCAATGAAACACTGTCTCTGTTAGGTCCTAATCTCAAGTCTGGCTCTGCCTGTGTCACAGATGAGCCTGTTTGTTACCATTTTGTCTTTATTTGATCATTTTTCCATTGGTTTTCTTTTTTACTTTGGCATGACAACCCTTCCTCAGAGGTAAATAACTGGGAGGCAGTCCAAACAGTCAGCTGTGTATCTCAGAATTAAATATTTGCAGAAGGAGCGACTGATTTTATATCCAACTGCCTAACTGACTGATGGCTGGCTGTTCACTGGCAGACTGGCTGACTGAGCGACTAACTGTGCGGCTAATTGGCAACCTGACTGCTCAAAGGGGGGGCTGCAAAACAGAAGTCCAATCCATCATGTGCTCCCTGCCTTCATTATGACATGGCAGCAATGTTGTGAGCGCACTATCCTGCAGGTTAGCATTAAAAAAAAATGTGTCACAGTCCAAACCTGTCTATTTTGACATGTCACATGAAGGGATATCTTAGTCTCTTAAATCTGTGTTTTTTACCAGATGCTGGTAAAGCTGATGCTGCTGAGACAGTTATGTTGTGAGCTGTTTTCTTCCCGCTCAGTTAAAAAAAACAAGACAAACCAAAGCAAAATTCTTACTTTTGTTATGAATAGAAAAGGCCTTTAATTCACCAGTTAACTAAATGACCTGAAAGTTTGACCATCACTGCCATGATTCCATCTAAATCAACAGTAATGATGACCAAGCTGTTTTTTTCATGCTGAGCCACGATGGGTTTCACTTCTATAATCAAGAATCAACCCCTGATGAAGTCTACACCAAAATAAATCTTTATTTTTTTCAGTAACAATGCTTCACATGCACAAACATGTGTAGTGTGAAAGGTATGCACTTCGTTGGAGTTGCTTCAACATTCAAAGGATCTAAATCCGCCCAGATGGATTTGCATGAAATTTGATATTCACATTCAAGGTTCATGCTGGATATTTGAAACCTTGTGATCTGCTTATCTTGTCACATGCAGTGCTGACTTTCAGTACTTTAACTTGACACTACTTTGGATCATATGGAGCCCTTAAGGGGACATATGCAAAAGAAAAAAAAGGAAGCAAAATAACTGAATGTTTTTTGTTTATTGATGTACAATGATTCTAGGTAGGTTTGAGAAGTCTACATATAGTGTTTTCTGATCTTAACCCATTCGAATGTGGTTTAAATGTGAAAAAAGACAATGAAATGAGCCTTTTTTGCATTTTCACAAATACAATAAAGGTTATACAAAACTAATAGTGGGTCTTGACTGCAGGGAAAGTTAATGTTTGACTTAAAATGCCCAAAATTATTTTACATCAGGGATCTTCAACAGGGGTCTGTGACCCCTAGGAGGTCCGCAGAGGTTGTGACATTTTTGGTTGTTTAGACAATTTTTAACCCCCCCCAATTTTCACAAATTATAATGTCTTTAAATACACATTAACATGAATCTAACATATTGTAGTGAATGGATAGACAGAGGCAGAAGATGTTATCTTTCAGTCAGAAATGCACACAGCGACACACAGGATCTCTCTCAAGCTGGGCACCGGTTCACTCACAGCACAAGACTAGCCTAGACCTGTCCCACCAAGCCGCCCCGCCAGCCCCTGTCGCTGTTGTGCCAATCACACGGCCGCATGTTACATGCTGGCTCTGTCAGATTCCCTGTGATTGGCCGAGAGCCTATTCAGTCCCCAGCTGACTAAGATCCCAGACACAAGGACGCACACTGCAATATTATTTGAAAAGAAGGCAGATAGCAAAAGTTTTTCGTGAGCACCTGAAACTTTCTGGAGTTTTTGGGGCTCCGTAGGCTCATATGTAGAAAATATCAATATAAAATATCAATAATAATTCATATTTATAGGATTCTAAAACACGTATGTTCCTGTCAGTGGTAACATTGTCCAGGTGCCAGCATGTGTATCTTTAAGTACAGAAGCGGGGCTGTATTTTACATAAAGTATTTACAAACAATTATCTATCATCCTGCCAAATGTCACGACTCAATCAAGTGCAATCCCACAGCAATTAGAGACAGTAGAGGAGGAAGCAAAGAGATACTAACCCAGCAGAGAACAAAAGGGGACTCAACCCTACAGACACATCACTGTAACATCACTGATCCATTAAAGCTGGAAACTACGCAGGTAATTGCAAGTTAAGTTCCAAATGTCTTTAAAGAGCAGGCTGTTGCACTTTCTAGTACAGAACATGTTTTCAGTGTTAGAGGCCACAGAAATGTCAATATTTTGAAAAAGGTAGATTCTCTTAAAAAAAAGCTTTTCAAATGGTTTCCTAATGGCAAGAAGCACAACCAGCAGTTACTGAAATAAGGTGCTACGGAAAGTGGACCTGGTATCTTAAAAAAGATCTATTTAATGAACACAGGACAACATTTCTCCCAGCAGAAAATACCTGCAGCATCCACAGACGTTCCTCTATTTCTCCACACACCTAACCACAGTCTATTTCCTTTATCCCCTGACAGGAGTTGTATCACATTTTTCCTGTTTTATTCCTCACACAAACGAAAATGAGTTCAGCGCCCAAAAAAACCCAAAACTGACAAGGACACTGAGACAATCACAGGTAATGCATTTGGGGGAAAGTATATTTTTGGTTGAATATGCTGACATTTGCGCGTATTGGCTTATCGACTGCCTTGCAGATACCTTATAAATAAACATACACTGACATTGTCTCCAATAAGCACAAGGTTTAAGATTGCAGTATCTATCCTGCTGCAGAACAACCTGACTCCTAAGACTGCCTTGCAATCTGGAAAAAAAAAGTCTCTGTAGTAGCAGCAAACATTTTTCATTTTCAGAGGCAGCAGGTGAATCATGTTTTCTCAGTCTATCATCAGTGTTTTGTGCCTTGGCTGGACGGTCTCTGGTTGTATAGCAATGCCTAGCTATTACTTTGGGTCTGTGCACATCCCATTATCAGTGAGGCCCCATCTACACAAGCACTGCAATGTCAAAATACTGATAATATCCTATGTATTTTACTGACATCTACTGTATACGCCAGCGGATGACAGGGACAGATGTAGTGCACAAAGAACCGTTTAAACTAGTAAAACCTCTGGTGGAACCCAAGTGCGGGGTGTAGTTCTTTTCTATGCATATGATCTGATTGCTCTAATAATAGAAGTGGTCACCTAAGTAAGAAAAAAAAAAGTATATAAATATGAACTATGTATTCTATAAAAATAGAGCTTGTGTTCCTCTTACAGTGATGCGTCACTAGAGGATAACAGTCTATAATTTTCTCTCTTGTCAAGCAACAGAGAGTCTACAGTAATAAAACCTGACCAAATAATCTATTGTGCCACGTCAATGATGGACCATCAATGTTCTGCCAGCCTCCTATCTGATGGATGAACAAACCTTGTATATCAAACTGATCAATCAGGGCTTCTCCATGGATAATAGATGCAGCCAGGTGTCAATAACAGACAAGTCCAGTGACATATTTGTTCTTCTTCACCACTGTGCTTTACGTTTATCCATTTTAAACATTAAACATTTTAAACAACTTCAATAAGACCTCAGATTAGATTCTGTGTTAATTGTCAGTTTTCCTCTACAGTTACATGGTTACACCAGTTTCTGTTTAATGCTCATGTACAAGTCAGGTGGTTAAACATGAATTATGAAAGAAGCAGATGTCTCTCTATGACTCACATTACTTCAGTGTGTGACTGTTACTAGAAAACTGAAACATGTGTTCCAGTTTTTCCCATAGATTGTGCACAGTTTTATCTGTCTTTTTGGGAACTCCAAACAATGTATGAATATCAGATTAAACATTTTACTCATATACTGAGATGACTGTTGTACCCAGAGTTTTTTTTTTTTTTTTTTTTTTTTTTTTAAACACAGGATTACAGAGGAGTGGCAAAGGGCTTTGTCACATGGTGCAATATCAACCACCTGACGCTCAGTATCAGCAAAATCGACTATCGGCTATGTCGACTATCAGAGGAACAGAAGGCTCCCCGTCCTGGATGTCAGAACAGAGATTTCTTCAGGTTTCCTCCATGTTGCCCCATACTGGGAGTTCTTCCTCATCCAAGTCAAGAGTATAAGGATAGAGGATGTTGTTTGCTATACAGATTGTGAAGCAGATTCTTGATGTGTGACATAGAAATATATGAAGAAAATTGATTTGACTTGACTTCTGCTGTATGTCTATTAATGTGTAACTTTGTTGAGACAAACAAAAAAACAGATTCAAAATTTTCTTTTAACATTTTTGTAAAAGAATACTATTGCTTCATAATTTTAACACTGTATGAATTATTTTGTTTGGCCAAAAATCTGTTTTGTGAGGTCACGGTGACCTTTGACCACCAAAATATAATCAGTTCATCCATAGGATGTAGTGGATGTTTGCAGACAGACAACCCGAAAAGATGTGGTTACTGTCTGTGTTTGTAGATATGTGTGTGTGTCTGTGTAGGTTTATCAATACGTTTGGGTGTTTGTCTTGTATGTTTTTGTTTGTTGTTATTGCATTTCTCATACATTATTTACCATATATTCATTCTCTCTCACTCACTCACTCACAATACTTACATACTGCTGTATGCATTTGAATATAAAACACTTTGAGTTTGCTTCTAATAAAATGTGCTGTGTACATATGAAAGCTTTGCCTTGCTTTGCACCGCCAGTGCCTGTTGTGATGAATCCAAAATGAACTTATAAATATGCATGAACACTTTAGTGTTAAACAACCACACAGCGCAGAGGAAGTGAAGTCAGTGTCTGTCCAAATGACTAAATGGCTGTTGTTTGCACTGCTGCATGACTTCTTGATATAAACCACAAAAACCTCATGCTGAGGCTGTGACAACTGTGACTGCAGCGTAGATAAAAAATGGTCTGAAACATTCGAGCTGTGCGCGGTGGGCGGGTGTCTTGGGTTGCTTTGATTGCCTCTGATGAGGGAAATGAAAAATGGCAGCTTCTTGCAATAAGACATTGCAGTAGTCAACGTTATGATTACTTTTTTTGATTAAGTATGCAACGTAATGGTGAGCACAGAAAAACAACCCTCACTAACTTCCAGTGTTATAGTAGCACACTGCTGGTGGAATAAATGTCACATTTCCATTAGAACACCTAGAGACATTGGATAGAAAGGTCAGCTTGAAATTAACTTATTACAGGATATGATGACCTACCACTAATCCATTGATTTGTGATAGAATTTTTGCTCATTCTCTGTACTTGCACAACTGATTAAATTAAGGGCTACACAGTTTTACATCTGGAACAAAAAGCTTTCAGCAGGGCTGTAAAAGGAGAGCTTCAGGGAGAAGTTCAATAAACTCGTGTACACCTGGCCAATCACCTGCAAGTGCAGGTGCTTGTCAGAGAGTCAATTTAGGAAAGGGTCACAGGTGCAGGTGTCCATTCGTGCTCTGACAAATTATGCTGTCAGGAGGCAGATCTTTTTGTTGAGGCTGTGATGGATGATGGATTATAACCCTCATATCTGGAGTATTTTGGTTTACTGTGCATCTGCATCTAATCATACACCTAAATGAATTGAAACCGATCCAGAGATCAGAGCATGGTTGATCCATATTAATATTACAGTTAATGTACTAGTTAGCAAGAAGTTAATAATGTGAGCTGATAACTTGATGCTCCTCCCCCAGCTACAACTGCTCCTCCACTTATGGCAGCCAAAACATGAAACTCGAGGCTTCAAAAAGGTAGTCCACAAACCAATGGGTGACAACACAACGTGTGTTGTGTGTAACCCTCATACTGGGCAGCTTTTCAGGTTAAGAGGCATGAAGATGTTTTAAAACCGTCAACTGGCAGAGAATGCCTGAAACCACGAGCCACTCGTGAAAACATCCATAATCCATCCACAATCCTACCAGTGGTCAAAATTCCACAAGGTATCAAATTTAGATATAATTTTGTCAGTGAATTATAGATCTTTTTGTGGTGTCTTGAGTATTATAATACACCTGACACATGACAATTAAAAAGTAACTCAGGTCACACCGCTTGACACTAAAGGAACAGGGAAAACACATTATCTCAACACACAAACACAAACACAGTGACAAACTCAGACCACCCACACAAACAAACCCAACATTCCCATGCAATAGCCAATCCCCACACAATATTTGTCCCCATATCTTTAGTTACCAACAAGAGCCGACACTGACTCATTTACTCAACACATGACCATGGCTCATTCAGGCCATTGTCTTCACAAACACACATAAATTCCCAAAGCCCATTTATGTGTAAAAGCAGCCTTAGTCCCCACTAAGGCTTTCTGATTGTTTTTTCACCCCCAAGGAAAACACTTAAATCTCTCCTATAGCAGGACACTTTAGCTAACCAGCAGCTTTACACAATAACAGGGCAAATACACTGCAGAGGAAGCCACTGGGGGGAAATGGCTAATTACCATTACTGAAGCACTGTTATTATCATCAAAAAAAGCAGAGAAAGTTAAGATCACAGAATAATCATTAAAAATGTGCTAGATTAGACTAGATGGAATGCTGTAATAAATATGGTAAAATAATTTGTTGACCCAGACTCTGAACTGACTCTGATCTTGCCCATAAAGAATACCCTGCAGTCCAAACAGGCCCTGCCCCCACCTGTCATTAACTGTTATTACGATAAGATTTTTTAAAGTGATTTTTTTTAAAAATTGACAATGACATGTAAGTGGTATAAGTCATGATACTGTCTGAATTTTCAGAGCCAATATTGGGAACAAATATTTTCAAAAACTTTGATGGTCCATAGATTTCAGTGCATTGAAAACCTTTGCTTCAGAATGGCCTATTGCCTCGTCATTGTCATTTCCACAAAATCACACTTGGTGCACCAAAAATATCCTGATCAACCAAGACAACCATTAAGGTCGTAATAAATTAAGAGCAAGCTGTGAAAGCACCACTGTCATATTATCACCTTATATGATGGAGTTGTTATCAAAGAGTTGCCTATTTACACACCCAGCCTATACAACATTAGTATTAGCATGGTGTTTTTGGCCATCTGATGAATGCCTTGTATTCACTACACTTTTAGCTCTGTCTCACCTGTGAGAAGTATCTGGCTCTTTAGTTGCTAATTGCTCCACTGTGTTAACCAATGAGTTGCTTAATGTGTCGGTTTAACGTTAAAACCTTAAAGTTGTGTTCTGGACAGTCACACAGTGAGCTGTAACTTGTTATGTAGCTGATGGTGATGACTCTGATCTGTCATGATGAGCGACCCCTTTGACAGTGTTATATTTAGACTTAAACGTTGTGAAATCCGGATGGGTGCAAGGCTCCGATGTTCAAACCAGTGAGAAGAGACAAAAACACAAATACATAAATACATAAATACTTCATGTGAAATGACCATAACTATTCTTAACAGTTCATAACATAACTTACATAACTTTGACAAAAAACAGTGTGTTCACCTAGGACCCAATTGCTCATAGAAAGTGATATGAACAGCAGAACTGGTACACCTTGGCACACTGGTAATCAAGGGAACATGCTTGTTCAGTCTGCCTTTCTGCAAATGAATGGAAGATCAGACTTTTGGATTTAGGTATTTAAAAAGTGACAAGTCCCATCATGAAGGGATTAGAACTAAGCCAGGTGCATCAACTTGTCTCAAGTTGCTGAACCACATATTTACCTTCCACACAACCTGCCAGGTTTCTACTTTAGGGCCTTAAAACTTCAAAAATACCATTCAATCAAGTCATAGTCTCGATGCACTGGTACTGTGTACCTTCTAGTATGTGGTATGGAGCCTGAAGACTGACGGATTGTTTGTCTTTTCTCTTCTGTTAATCAGTGGGGTTTGTCGCAGGCTGCTTCTTAATTTCAATGTGTGATCAGTCCACTGCCCCCAGACACTGCAGCCCCATGTGCTTGATCAAAGTTGGTAATGAGATCTTCAGCTTCAGACAGCATGATGTATTCTGGGAGCAGGTGCACAGTGACAGCTCTGTGCAGTTCTCTGATTATTTTGCACATAACTTGCTGTGATCATCTAACTTCACCAACAGAGCCTGAGTCCTCGGGCCTTGAAATGTGAAACACGTTCATTGCTTGTGCTGGAGAGCACCTTTCAATCATGTCAGTTGTTAATGAAATGACAGATAATGAGGAGTGACGTGACTCTTACCTTCTTCTGCACAAAGTCCATGATGTTTTTGAAGTCCAGGTCATCATAGTAATTCACTATGCCTCTTCGGACATTCTTGTTCAGTAACTCCACCGTCTGGAAGAGGGAGAAAAACAAAAGACAAAAAGTTTGAGTGTGTTAATGGGATTGAAGAGGTCATGTTTCCACATTTGTTTAGCTGCCAGGATCCAGCAGATCTACAATCAATGTGTCAGGCAGGCAGCTCTGGAGAAGAAATGCTCCGATCAGTCAAGGTGACTGATCCACTCAACTGGAATATTAATAAGTATGACACTTTGACAGTTCACATCTGTCAGTCACAATCTGGTGCAGCCGGGTCACATTAGGTGAACGTATGAAGTCTATCGAAACACTGAGAATAAATATTTACAACTTGGAAACTCGACTAAGTACATTGATGGGGAGCTTTTCACTCAACGTTTTCACTCAGGGAGCTGATCATTTATTCCACTAATTTCACTCCACTTCACTCTTCGTGGTACATTAGTCTTATTTATACTTCATTACAGATGAAGGCATCTAAGCTTCAGGCTTTTACCCAGTTCAGGCCTGTCAATGCTCTGTCTTCTCTCTATTTTAACCACTGATAATATTGAATTGAGTCTGCTGCCCTCATGAGAATCCCGGAGATTAAAGTGACTGAGCCTCTCATTTAATCTCTTTTCTTCCTCCCTTACACATATCAGGTCCCAGTAAATCTATAGGGGCAAGGCAGCCACATTTAAACCAGTATTCTACTGAAGAGTTTCCCTTCGCGAAAGAAGACACTGGACCATTATGAAAGACCTCCCGATAAGCTCACATGACATTATCATCTTTAACATGCTGTTCATGGAAATGAGATGTCAAAAAGAGAAACCCATCTTTATCAAAATCTATTCATACAGGCAAGAAAATCATATTAGAGTGAACACATTTCCTCACACACGGCTTTATCTTTAATTTCAATGTAAATGAGACAACAGTAAAATAAAGAAATGATATATTGGAAGCTGGGGTCTTTATTGTATTTTAAATAAAACACACTGAAATGTTTGTGTGAAATTTAATGTCTCAGAAGACTGTCAGAATGAGTTTGGCTCCGTAATCATAAGTCATGCCCACATAACAACGTTAGCAGAAACCCTCCACCAGTGTCCATTACATGAAAACTTTCTCACTTCTAAAGGTGTAATTACTTTCTGTGTTAAGTCTGATAAGCCAACAAAATTCTTACTAACCATGAATTTGAACATGTGATAGTTCCTAAAAGTTTTCCATATGACAACAATGCCTCATTCATTGTCACTTGTAAAATGATCTTGGTTTAAATTACAATCAACTATTTTTTCAAAAAAAAAGAATAACATGTTTTGCTAGGTTTTTTTATGTTCAACAAACCTACAAACTGCCTCCATAATGTCACACAAATGTGAAGGCAAAACAAGACAAAATTAATGAGGAGATAGCAGGCACATATCTGATAAAAAGTTGAGCAGCGCCCACGATGAAAGTCTCTTACTGGTTTACATTCAAATTTAAAGCAGTTACATGGTGTTATGTGTCATAAGCATCATACGTTAGGAACGATTTCACTCGTATAAAGAATTTATAAAGTTTTAATGTTCAAAGCAACCAATAATAAATATAATAATGTAAAAAAATTGACGATGTTGGTCACAAAATTGTAGGTGTATAACAGTAAATTAGAGTCCACAACACTGATGTTTTCTCTGTGTTAGATGTTAAATTAAGGTGGGTGAGAGTCTCTTCACTGCATTTGCTTTAGGAAATAAAGTTTTTTAATTTCTTCTCATATTTTGCAACCCCTGAAACATTGAATTTCTCAAGGCTCAGTTAAATGTTTTTACTATGGCCTGTTGCAGGTTCACACAAACTGCAAGAAGCTTCATGTGAACACTGTGGTTTCCTCTTCAATCATTCATCCTTTTTTATTTTAAATTACTCTGCTCTAAAAAAAGTTCAGACAGATGTTTCAGTGTTGATGACAAATGGATTAACACAGTGACAATAAAAGACTTAATATGAATAGACAGCCGGACTTGTTTGGTTTACTTGAATAGAGGTTTTACAGAGGCAGACTTGATTGCAGCTTCAGCTAACACTGCAAATGAGAATGTTCAAGTCATGTTTCCTCATCAGGATTCGCTGGTAGGTGGTCTAGACTCCTGGTCTGATTACTGCATTCAGTGTGTCAGTTTCCAACAATGAAATTGTCTAATCAAGAGACAACCTCCAGTCTTTGCATGTCAGGGAATTATTTTATGTCTCTGGGGTCACGTTAATGTTTTTTCTTCCTTTCTTTGCCCAACAAGGTATTGTCTATGATCACCACCTGTTTTGGAGGAAGTGTCTGCGTAATAACAGCGGCTGATCGCACTGTGTTAGTACGCACAAGAACATTATTGGATTTTACTGCAGGGAGATCAAAAACCGGAGGCAGAGATAGCAAGCAAGACAACAGGAGAACCAAAGATGAGATGTGAGGGCAGGGTTAGAAAGACAGAACAAATAAAGATAGATCCTGAAACACAGACAAGTCAGTGAAGTAGTGTTTCATAAACATACAAACATCTACTTTTTTAACAGATCAGTTCTAATTATTACTGTGCCTGAAATATGAGCAAATAAAGTTTCAATGCTGTGTCAGTGGGGTCTCCATTTATTGAAAAATATTATAGTATATTAGCTTATTAACTTAACTAAAAGTATGTCATTTAGTAACTGCTGAAATTTAAATAATAATTGTTTACTCTTTCCCACTACACCATGCCATGTTTGCTATTGTAATGTAATATCATGTGTGTAGTTGGTCATGGTTTATTCATTCATACTACCTTGTATATCTAGAAGAGAGATGCAGTGTCATACTGAGATCAAATTAAGCTATATTGTCCAGCTGTATGTTTCTTGGTTACTATGGTTTGTATAATTTCCTCATGATAAACAGTGTCTATATGACGTTACTGGTGTATAAAGCTTTGGTTGTTATGCTCTTCTGCTGCATGAGATAACATATGTTTCTATCTGTCAGGTCATTGATCAACACCTTGGGCAGCTCACCTGGTTGTGGAACACGAGCGCCAATATTCCTCCGAGCAGCTCCAGGATCAGACACAAAGACAGGGTGTACATGAACTGTAATCAACAGACAATAGAGAGGAAGATACATTATGCACTTTGATTTTTAATAATTATCTATACAATGTAATGAATGACATGCTATCCATAAACTTAGATGCAAAGAAATCAGGGTTTTCACCACTGCCTTAGAGCTACATCTCTTAACAGGTTGGCTGTATACAATGAGTGACACATAATGTCATTCCACTATGACATTATGCATGCATGGCATTTTTATTAAAAAGCCACAGATTAAACACAAATCTTGACCCCAATGTGCAGATGCCATGTGGCATTTATACCCTCTGTGTTCAATCAGTAAACTGTCAGCGACTGCTATTAGCAATCACGCCAACAAGAAAGTAACCCATTTAGTACATTTGGTTCAAAATTGCATAGTAATGTGCTGCATACTATACAGTCAATCAGCACATACTACATACCTCATACCAAATTAACATTAAGTATACCCTTACCAGCACACTGTTAAACTCAATCAATATGTCTCTTCTGCACTACATTACTGTACTGGTCTGAGCTAACGTTGAATGAAAATTGCTTATAACAAATGTATATAAACATCACAACTTTTTAAAGCATTGTATTGAGTTAAAGTACAATGATGAAATATTTCAGTGTTTTTACTTTAATGATATACGTACTATGTACTGTACGATCATGAATACCAAGTCAGTGGTTTAATTGTCATTCAAATATCATTTAACTGCATACAAGCCTTAGTACAGTATGGTTTAGTGCGCATTGTTAAAATTAGTATGTGCT
This sequence comes from Scortum barcoo, assembly GCA_023238725.1. Classification (NCBI taxonomy): domain Eukaryota; kingdom Metazoa; phylum Chordata; class Actinopteri; order Centrarchiformes; family Terapontidae; genus Scortum; species Scortum barcoo. The sequence continues at coordinate 24,214,677 of CM041531.1, forward strand.
CTGTTGCTAGCTGGTGCCATTGATAAGTCTGGAGAGATGCAATGCATTTTGGGACAGTTGAGTATATCCAGTAACCTCACGTTGCATTTTTCTCTTACTAATCTAGTTCACATCTGGGCATTTTTTATATACACAAACTCCACATACAATGCAGTATACTCAGTTTTCTACTAGGTCATAGTAAATATGAATAGCAAATATGAATATATGAATAGTATGAAATTTGGAAGAGAGCCTTTGTGTGAAATAGTATTTAACAGTGTGTTAAATTCATATAACTTTGCATTATCTGCCTTTTTCCATCCAGTAACACTTTAACATCTTGCCTCACAGTGGAGCAACAATTGAAGAAACGGACATTAACACCGACCAATTCATTCTGAGGCACACAGTTTTAGTACTGTGTTATTCCTATTTAGTGTGGAACACACTGGTTCCTTACTAAATAGGAAAATAAATGCAGTGAAAGCATGCACTGTTCAGTGTGTAGTTATAAAAAACAACAGACAAGCAGAACATTTACAGACATCTTAAGCATCCTAGCAGCCACTTTTCTGTTTAAGAAAGATAAATTACTTTGCTCTCAGCACACCACTCACCACTTTCAGCATGGTTATATTATCCCTCAGTGAACCCAAGACTCCAATGAATGAAACAATAAACATGACGATTCCCAGAAGGATCAGGATTACAGCCGGGGCCAAAAACACTCCCTCCAGAGTCTTGTAGCGTTGTCTCTCCACTTCAGCGTAGATGCCAATGGCCAGGATAAAGGCGCCTATCAACTGGAAAGATGGGAAGGGGAAGTTAGCCTGTGTTAGTCATCAGCTTAAACATGGTGTAAAACATGCAGGTGTCCAAACTGATGTAATTTCAGCAGCTTTAAACATGATTAAAATGAAAGGCATTGGCAAAGGCAGATGAACATCAGGCAATCAGACTGTGGAAACTGAGGTTCTGATTTTCAAATCCCACATTAGCTATGAAGTTCTGGCGGTTAACTGAATGTTAAAAAGTAAACTCTGAAGATGGACTAAAATTATGCTGGGTGGATTATATAGTTATTCAGTTGAATTTTATGGATGTTGAGAGCAGCTAAGACACAACAGAGAAATTATAATAAAGAGATTTCTTTGACTCTAAACAAACACTACAACAAAACACCTACTCCTTAGCAGAAGTACATACTTCTGTACTGAATGCTGAACATTTTATGAGCAATAGTATGAACCAGAGATGCTGCACACTGGAACAGATGTTCATCTTGTTGCCTTACTGCCATGCAGTTACTGAAGTGTTGCTTCCTTTTTTTTTTTTAGATGTTCATTCAAACCACTGTTTTTAGCCACGTCTGCAATATGGCTCTACAAATGGTACTGTTGGTCTGTTGGTCAACCATTTTGGTCCAGACTGAAATATCTCAATAACTATTGACACGGCTGTAAATTCTTAGTCCTGTTTAATCTTCAGTTGACCAGATCAAGAAATGACCTCCCTCAGCATGACCCTGTCTGTAAGAATTTCTAGAGCCTTGAGAGTATGAAACCTCTGTTACTGAAAACATACAACCAAATTAGAGTCAGTGTATAGTCTGCATTGTCACCAGGCTGGGGTGGACTAACAGATAAATCACTGCTGTTTTTGTAAATGACAGCTTTCTTTAATTAGGTTCTCTAAAGTGTTTTAATGTGGAATACAGTGGATCCACTGAGAACAATCAGTGCTGCCTGGAGTATACACACACACACACACACACAAAATATCATTGTGGCTTTTGCTCACTCAATTACTCTCTAAACATAATTTGATAATCAATTCAAGTCTGACTTTTTTAAGAACTTGATATCAAGGCTGTGAAGCAAATCATTATCTCGACTTATGCAAACACACACACACACACACACACACACACACACACACACACACATCATTGTCTTTGTGATCCTCCCACTTTCAGTCTTTCAGTTTCAGACCTTCATGTATTAAGCCATCCATTTTTCCATACAGTATTATCTTGACCAGGTTGCTGCATTTTGTCCCAGCATTCCTTAGATGAGAGGTGGGCACACACTGGACAGGGTCTCAATAGTGTATCATCAAATGAATAATAGGCTGACGACTGGAGACTGAGGACATTCTCGCTGAGAGTCCACAGTACTGCAGAAACAAAATAAATATCGCTGTAGTTTAGACTCTTAGTCTCTGGCTAAAGGTTTGTGTACACCATAAGAACAGGATGGAACATCACCATCACTGAACAGTCTTCAGAAACACTTAACTAATATTACAACAGTTAGAAAATATGTATTTTGTTATGTGTTCAAATGCCATCACATATTTATTACAACAAAACTAGAAAGGGTACTTAAGAGGTTCTGAGAAAAGGTCAACAAACCTTTAATTAAAGGAGCAACATATAATTATACCACAACTTTTTTGTTTTTAAACTAAGATCTTTCACAAATAAAACATACAGTAAATCAGCCGTTTAATGATGGTGGTGATCAAATAAAAGTGTACACAGATCAACTGCCTGATTTAGTTTCATGCAACAGAAAAAAGAGCTGTCTGATACTGTATAGCTGCTAATGGATGCTAATTGCAGGCTTTCTTCAGAAACGTATAACTGAACATTAAGGTCTCCATTCAATAGGAGTGCCGGCCTGTGTTCATAAGCTTTGGCTGCACGGGGAGATGTTCAGTTTCAGCTAGCAACTTAAAAACCTACACCACGCGCTGCTCCCTACTACTCGAAGAATATATCACATTAAAGGTAATTTGCGTACAAATTAAAATTGTTAATTTGATCCTTCCTCAAAAGGTCAATTTAATTGGATTATAACAAACCTTTTCATTTTAAGGTCCTATAATCTAGCTAATTGAATAATTATTACATGCTGACCTTGTTTTGAGTTTGAAGAGACATAAGCTCACTGCCAGCAAACAGCAGAACAACAGTTTCAAACAAAATGCTGATACTTCACTCAAAAATTATTTGCAGTCCAATGCAGTTCAGTGTTTTGTGATGCAAAGCTGCAATTTGCATGAAATTAGCTGGAAGCAGCTAATTAAGCAATCAGTGACAGCCACTGTCAGCGTCTACTGTTCACTCAAAATACAAAAGAAAAAAAACAACAACATATTATCTGATATTATCTGGTTATTAAGATAATTTTGGCTGAGAAAACAATAGAGGATAATAGAGGTGAATGGAATAAAATGTGTGGTTCTTGCAGCATTATAAACAACATCCCGGTTGACTGGGACTCACTGATCACTGATAAAACAGTGACATGCATAAAAATTATAAAGGACAAATTGTACAATGGGAAGGAAATTATCAACAGGCTTTGCACTCAAATTTCTTGATAGCTTCACTGTGCATGGTTGAAGATGACTGTGCTACTAATTTTAATGATCTTGCATGAGGCGTAAGGGCTGAAAAAAAAAAGGAGAAATTCTGGTGAAGCAGGAATTTGCAACAACCTTTTCTTCTTCCTGTTCATGTATATTAAAGACTGAAGAACCAAATGAATACACAACATCAAAATTAAGTGTGTCCCAACAATGAGCCCCAGGCAAATCTAAAATTAAAAAGCACAGATTCAATTGCAGCCAAATAGCACAAGGGTAAATGTAGGCCTGTAATGTGATCAGGCAGCTGAAGCAATAACTGGCACTACCACCAAGGACCAATTTATAGTAATGTTCATCATTATTTACCCTTTCTGTATCCAGACAGGCTTAAATTATTCTGATAACTTGAATCATGTATTACATGTACAATCACACATCTATACATTCAGCTGAAAGATGCTAAACATAATACAGTGCTGACACTGTGGATTGAGGAAAACACATTTTCTAATTGAAAACTTTGATTTATTACAACTTACGTTTTAGTTTGGTTATGATACAGTTATGATAACATTGTTCACTCAAATGGATCACTGCAAATAGGACCAAAGTGGAAACTGACAGCAAGTGGTCAGACCGGTGCAGGCTTTGGATTTTCTAAACCACTTTAGAGGTAAAACCGAGTGCAACTGTAATGAGTTTCAAAACAAGACTGATGGGCCAATCTTAGAATCACATCTGTGTGAATATAATCAAACAAAAATAAGAATTTGAGAGAGAATAAAACTCACTGAAGCAAAAAAACTCATTTCAAAAGTAAAAGTTATAACTTGCAAATAAACAATTTTGTTCTTTTACTTTTTAATTAAATGTCCTTTTGGTTACAACTCCCTCTGCTTCTTTCTCTCTGATCAGACTTTAGCACTCACTTCTGGCTTTGTGGTCGTGCTGTGACTTTTTGTTTGCAGTTCTGAAAGAAAACTCTTGCATGGGCGACATCTAGTAGAGCTCAGACAACATATATGATCAATACTTACACTATATTTATCTATGAGAATCTTGTAACGTTAGGAAGTGGGTAGTGAATGTCGAGTGCCGCTGTTAAAGCTCTATGTCTGCCAAAACTGAAATGTGTGCATGCTGTACTGTGCAATATTCAGGTCGCTGAGCTGTCACTCAATTCACCAATGAAAAAATGCCAACTTAATGTCCAACTCCCACCTTCACCCAAACCCAAACCTAATTCTAATTCTTGAAAACAAGTCTGAACCCTCAAACAGCTTTTGTGAGCACCAAAGAGTCCTACCTTTCCAAAACTGTCCCCCTCCCAAGATCTAAAGTTCTAAAAGGTCCTCACAAAGATAGCTGTGCAAGTACATACGTATGCACGCAAAAACACACACACACACACACTTAGCTGTGGAAGATCAAAGCATATTGCTACTGCAAACACCTAATTCTTTGACACGTCTGTCACTAATTACTGCCTCTCCACAATTTATCGTTAGCCTTTCCAAATGAACACAGACAACATGTCAGAGAAGAGAGGAGGGGGGGGGGGCTTTTACATTAGTAGTCATCTGTGAATTCTGAAGGTCCTAGAATTGTTTATAATCCACCATGATGTCTTTTCCTTACAAGTCCCTGCCTGCTGTCTGTTATGATATCTCGCTGCTGGCTGGCCGCCCGCCCACCCCTCACTCACTCACTTCCATTTTTCCAAGAGGAGAGGAGCGCTCTTAGAGCAATAAACAGAACAACTCCAAATTTCTTCGTAAAGAGGATCATGAGTGAGTGATCATCTTCACAAAAGAGTGTCGTTAGTTGGTGAATCACCCTGGTTTTGTGTAAGCTAGTCTTGACTAAAACAGCTGTGATAGTACAATATCATAAGTATTGTCTGTTTATCAGCATGCACTTAGTTGCAGAGGACTTAGTAACAATGTCAGGGCATTAGGCCAAGGTTAAGTTGTATTATATAACCTATTACGCTCTGTTAAAACAACTTCACAGTGCTATTATTGGGCTTGACTAACTGCTGTGGGTCATGCAGTGCAGTGCTGAGCCAGCCTACAAGCTGCAGATAGGGGGGAAATGTACTTATACAAGGACTCAGTGCACCACCATGACTTTGTCCTTAAAGCTGTCAGTGATAAACTAGAATCATTAATATAATACTAGAAAATAATCAAAATGTATTTCTATAGCAATTAAATGTGCCTTGAAATTATGGACTTAAAACATATGTCTCATAGATTGCTGCCCTGTTGCCGCATAGGTCGGCTATATAACCTTAAGTCTTGTTTCAAGTCTAACCATATTAGTAATAAACATGTCAGTCATCATAAAAAGACACATAAACTTGTCCAAGTGGAGCTTGGCCAACATGGGTATGAGGTTACGTAGAAAATAACAGAGGAAGTTCTCTTGATCAAGACAACTTCCTCTGTTGCACTTGGACTTTAGACTACTCTGAAGGCAATTAAACCTTAAGATTTTTACATAAACTAAACAGAAACAGAAACAAAATCACTTGGCAGACATACAATGCTAGTAAATGTTGCTGGAGTGTAGAGAACTGAATTTGTAATGATTACCTCACACAACAGTTGTGTCAGTCAGTCCCAACTGATGGGGCAATTACAACTGCCTTGTGGTCAAAAGTAAAAGAGCGCTGACAAACTGAGAAGTCCCACAGTGAGTGTGTATGTGTGTGTGTATTAGTGTGAATAAATGTGAGCCACTGTTAATTTAAAAAAGTAATAATAATAAAAAAATAATAATAAAAAAACATAATAGATTTTCCTTATAGAGCGATTTCATGTTACTTGAAAATATTTTACAGTTGATAGTGTTTAAGGTAGGCAATACGTTAAAAACAGAAATCACTGAAATTAAATTTAAAAGGATGCTGTTGCAGTCTTCAGTTCTGGATTTGATGAAGGCATGAATCAGGGCCTCAGGGCCAGAAAAGGAGAGTAATGGGTGGAAACAAGCTTTTTAGGTGGAAGAAGGCAGCTCTGGTGGTGTGATTTCAAAGGAGAGGCTGCCATCAAAAATTACTCCAAGGTTGTGGATGTGGGGGGAGGAAGAGAAAGTGGAATTATTGATGGTGAGGCAGAAGTTGAGTGATTTTGGTGAAGGATTTAGGGTGATGATAATGTCTGATTAACAGTTCAGTTTGAGGAAGGAGGCTTGCATCCAAGATTTAATTTAAGAGATTTTAATTTCAGTCATTTTAATTTGGTCAGAGTGGTATGGATATCAGTAGTGATGGATTTAGTGGAGATGTAGAGCTGGACATCATCAGCATAGCAGTCGAAGTAGAGACCATGTTGATATATGATATTTCCAAAGGGGAGAATGTAGAGATTGAAGAGGAGAGGACCAAGCACTGAACCCTGCGGGACACCTTGGGACAGAGGAGCAGTGAAGGAGGTGCAGTTGTTGATGCTGATAAACTGTAGTCTGTTTGCAAAGTATGGTTTTAGCCAGGAGAGAACAGAGCTGGTGATGTTGAAGCAGTATTTAAGGCGTGAAAGAAGGATGGTGTGGTTGATGGTGTCAAACACTGCAGTGAGGTCGAGAAGGTTGGGAATACTGAGGTGACCACAGTGTGAGGAGAGGAAGAGGTCACTGATGACTTTGAGGAGGGCTGTGCCTGTGTTGTGTTTTTAAATGGTTCAAACAGGTCATCTGAATTGAGGTGAGTTTTGAGTTGAGAGGCACTCAGTCAGCCTTCACTGGGTAAATAAAAAAAGCAGAACCTCACACAACAGAATGAAGTGAAACCAACCTCACAGGAACAAGACGCTCAGAGCTCGAATCATGGGAAGATTTGCTTCAAAATGCAGAAGCTCGAGTTGCTTATACATTAATCTGGCTTCAAAATTCAGCCGACAGAAGTAAACAATTTGTGACAAATTACAGATGTTAATCATAACTGTTGACAAAATCATTTTACACGGCACCAGTAATCAGAATAATTACCTTACATTTAAATGTTACTGATTGTGAAGTTTAACTCTTTGTTCGCATTACATTACTACATAGCTTGGAATAACAACTTAGAGTGACTTTAAAAGATAGTACATCACAACCTTTGGAATCTTACAAATCATTTTTCATACTTTGTTTAGTTTTTGTTTCAGTCTTTGTAACACCAGTGATCAAACAGTATAGAGCCAGATGAGATCAAGTCATTTGTTCTTGTGTGTGTATATATACAATATCCACAGTGAGCAGGAAATTACTCATCTTCTCCAGTAAATTGTTCCTCCAATAGATGTTCATGCTATGTTACTGGCTGCCTCAGCAGATGATCTCCAGCACACGGATATCCTGTCCCCTTGGACACTGAATCAGTGCAGAGAACAGGTCAAAGAGGAATAAATACAAATCAGGAAACACAACAGTAAGAGACAATAATACTCCTGATCCTTCTCACTTTAAAAGCAGGTCAAAGTCTCAGAAAGAAAACATATAACAGGACTGTGTTTGGGCAACACAAACTTCAGAATGTGTTTCCTGCATATCTAATTACAGGAAATGTGGGGAAAATATTACTGATTACAACATGCAGTAAATTGAAAATAAGTTTAAATGGAACATTATGGCAGACAACTGCTGCTGTGAATGAAACGGCAACCATTTTAATGGGACTTACAGCTGCTACTGTCAGGATTCCCTTTCCTGATGTGATAGTATGACCTCAGTTACTATTTATTCTTGTCTGTGTCATGCTGAGATAAACCACATTCTCCAGAGGCAGCGTGTGATAAGAATGTCTCCTTAACATGGCTGAATCAACAAGCCGTATGCGCGGAGTAAATATAAATCATTAATCTGTTTCAACTCCTCCATCAAGGAGGCATTCACTCTCCACAATAAGCCCATTACTGACTCCTCTACTCCTCTCTGCCTCACCGTCCCACTCTCTCCACGGATAAATGTTTCAGAAATGTCTCACGGAAGAAATAAACAAGTGGGCTTCTTTGTACAGTAAGTGTTGTGTCAATCAGCCATCTGTCTGCACAAATACACAATCTGTCATGTCGTCTGTGAGAGGGAGCAGCTGCACCATTTGGCACAAAACCTTTATTCTTAAAAACTGCGACATAATGTAAGCCATCAGTGTCTTGTTTCTGTTTAAAAGTGTCAAAGTTATATCAGGACATTTTTTCAAACAAGCGCATCCCCAGAAGAAAAATTATATGACTTTAAGTTACTGCCTTTAAAGATAGAGTTATCTAAGGAAATTACAGTCCTTGTAACAATCATTCAATCACTGTTTCTGACAAATAACAGCATCTCAGAACATACTGAAGCACTAAAACACTTATACTGAACAATAAGTTGAACAACTAAGTTGAACTTCAATGCTGAGGCGTGGGACTGTTCGGCTTCCAGGGGTCTCTATATTTACTCAGATTTATACAGCTTACAGCTAAGGTGATATATATTACTTGTTTTATTTGACTCATTAATCTAACAAGTTTGACAAAGAACCCTCATTGGACACTTCACCTCAACTGACCTCTCCACTGGAAACACTTAAATAAGCAATAACTGATTTTGGCAGGTGTTTGGGAGCAGGAGAAACAAGTGGTATACACGGCATTGATGTGTCATCGCCTTTTAAGTTGATATGCCAAACTTGTTTTCACTGAACACATTTGGCTGCCGCAGCTGAAAACAGTGCTATGAGAGCAGTGAGAGTGAAGCAAAATAAGCTGCTGGCCAAACATCTAATGGCCCTTTTCCACTAGTACCTATTCGGCTCGACTCAACTCGAGTTTCTGTTGTTTTCCATTACAATAGAGTACCACCTCAGCGTGGGTAGAGGGTCGCCGGTAACGCGGCCGAAACTCCAAAACTGCACGTCATTTGTTCGACTCAGCTCGCTTGGAACCCCGGCCAAGTAGATATTAGAAAAGTACCTGGTACCAGGTACTAAAACGTAATGGAAACACGCAGTACAAACCTGAGGCGAGTCGAAATTCGAGCCGAGTAGGTACTAGTGGAAAAGGGACATAAATAACAAGCTCAAACTCAGTATAAAGCTCTGTAAAGCTGCATTTTCAGGTGACAATTCTTTGTAGGTTCATCACTATAAGTCACATATCCATTACAGACGCAGTAATGATTAAAATAATAAAATGCACTTCAGGCCTGTTATACTTTTGTATCTTTGTATCTAACCTTTACATTTTGTGTATGCTTGCAAATTTTGTGAGATGTCAGACGAATACTGCAAATCATCAACTTGTGTGTTTTGGGGCCTTTGATGGCACATCAATGGCCTACTGCACATCGCTGTCTCTGAGAGAAATCCAGACACAGAGAGGCAGCAAGAACCCACCAGTTAACCAGCACATCCCTTCATAGTCTTTGGTAACCTTGTTGTGCACATTTTTATATACAAATAAATATGTTTGCTTTATTAAATAAATACCTTTACAGAATATTACCACACGACACAACACTAAAATGCAAGAGGGCCTAAAACAAATATGGTAAAAATAAGTCAGATGTAAATAATTATAAGGCCATCAGGCTAACATATGCTGTACTCAGTTTACTAATAAAACTGTAGCACTTTAAATATACATTATCATTTCACTTGACTCCTGCTGTCATTCATCTAAAGGACCACAAAGTGTCTGGGTGTCTTTCACTGGAAGTTATTTTATGTTCCATTATGAATATTTTATTCAAAATTGTTACCGAGCACCTGTAGGCTTATTACTTATATGATTTGTACTACTCTGGAGCATGTGTGCATGTCCAATACACATATGTAACATATAATAAATATACATAAAAATACCATTCATCAAAGACGGAGAATCAGTGGGAACCCTGTGCTTGTTTCTCTGCAATGAGCCGGTCCCACAGAGGTGACTTGTCCATCGCGACGAGAGGAACAGACGGAAGTTAGTAAACCGATAAATAAAATAAAACGGTAACTAAAACAGAAATATAACAATTTTTTTATTCTTTCTTCGCGGCCCGGTACCAAATGACTCACGGACCGGTACCAGTCCGCGGCCCGGGGGTTGTGGAGCTCTTCAATGTCGCCATTTGAGTTGATGTCATTTACTGACAACATGTTGGTGGCCCACACATGACTCATGTTGTTGGGAAACAGCAGGACACCACACCACAGGCACAAGTAGCCGGTGGCATTTTCGACAAAGAAAGAAAGAAAGAAAGAAAGAAATGGGGGAGAAAAAGCTGTGTGTACTCTTCCTCTCTCTTTCCCTCTTTATCTTTTTGTGTTTACGCAGCGCGGATCAGGCAGGTCACAGTAGGGTAAAGGTGCACAGGTGAAGGTGTGGCCAGACGGAGATCAGAGGCGCAGCCTGCAGAGGGCAGAACTCCACAGGTAGCCTCGAACACCTGTCGACTCAGAGCTTCACCAAACTCAACGCTGCGACGCAAACAAACGGGCTGAAGTTTCACATCTCCATCATGGCGACATGTATTTATATTTTTGTCCCAGTGGAGGAGCTCACGCAGTCCCAGCTGAAACACACACACACACACACACACTATCTCTGTTTACCCCCCCTCGCGCCGGGATCCGAGCGCAAACACGCTCCCCTTTAAACCAGCCGCAGATACTCACCCACCAGATGATGGCATAGGCGAACAGGATGAATTTGAGTAAAATGTAGGAGAATCTGTTGCAGTAGCGGATCTCGCCGTTGTCGGGCATGGTGTCTGACTCAGGACAGTGGAGTCTGACGACTCTCCGCGCTGTTGACAACTCACTTCCGCGTTGTCTCCGTCGCCACACCTGGGAGCGCACGCCTACGGATGGACGGACGGACGGATGGATGGATGGATGGAGGGATGGGTTATGGGCTGTGTTGAACTGATCGTGGGAACATCGTTTAAAAGTTATATGCCCACTGGCATTTGGTGTGCGATGATTGCTTTGTGCTGTGAAATACAAGTGTGTTTGACCACAGCATTGATTATCGTCTGTTGAGGGGCGTATCCAGGAGTCATGGGGTCATTGTCCCCCCCCCCAATTATTTTATTTAACCAGATAAAAGTCTCACTGGGATCAGGTTATATACCTACACAGTATTAATCTGTGGACTCAGGATTTTCTCAGCCTACAAGAGAATGAGTGAGGCTGCTGTTTGTCTTCTACGTAGATACGAAATAGTATAGATAAAAATATTGGTGTTAGCAATGAAAATCTACGAAGATTAAACATGAGTGTAATTATGCATAGGCTATAGTTTTTCTCTCTTTTTTTAAAGCATGATGTTAAAGTGTTAAAGCAAATAGTACATAAAGAATTGCACAGTGACTCAAAACATATAACTGTGCCCCCTAGTGGTGAAATACAGCAGAGGGATCAGATAAATCCACTGTATTGTGTCAGGGACTGACTCATCACAAAGATGCATCCAGTGAGTCCTTCACAGAACTTGCTGAATTGCGTGTTTCGGAGCCTCTGAAATCAGATTACAGACATTTACAATTGCAGCTTTTGTTTGGGGCCTCAATGCAGTGCCTTTGTTAAAGTCTCTTACTCTGACTGCCACGCACAACTTCCCTCCTTAACTGGTACATCAGATCATACGTTGCATCAAAAACATACATGCAAACTATGTTGTTTACAAAAAAACATTTAAAAAATGGTGTCTTTTGTTTTTGAGAGAGTTTTAAATTATAAGACTGCTGACTTTGAAAATTCAGTTTTCGTCCGGTTAGTTTGGTTATTTTTTATTCATCGTCTCCGCCTTTTCCTGTCACCTTCCACAAGAAAAAGAGCTCAGGTTCAAAAACTCCAAGAAAAATAAAGTGAAGCATACCTGTGCAGTTTCAGTTTTTGTCAGGCATATTCCTCATTTGTATTCTGAGGCAGTTTAATCAGATTCACTTTGGCATGAACACTGTATTTGTTGGTGCTTCTGTGATGTTCTCTGGACTGGGAACACAGACTTACTGTCTTTGTGTTCAGGTGCAACATTTGACAGAAGACACGAGGCGGTGTGAGTCGATGCAGCTACCTGTCTCTGACTGTGTTAGTTCAGGGTAGACAGGATGTTTAATCCCTTCTCTCATTAGTTCCAGGCCCTAGATAGTCACCACTGTTTCCCCTCCCTCTACAGCGCCTCCGGCTTAAATTCACCCAGGAGACCACACTTGTTAAGTACAGTTACACCAGCTTGGTAGAAACTTTTCATTCCCCTGCCTGCACCCTTCAACGTGCCCTTCACAGAGCCGTGCCGGCCAATAAGGATTTGAGAGCATGTGAAAGTACACACATGCAGTGCATACTGTGCACACACAACAGAGAAACGACGGAACAAGTTCAGCTGAAGTCAGCAGGCTCTACCTCTGTCCGTTCTTTTTTCTGTGCAAACACATGCAAACACACGCAGTAGATATCCCCTGAGAGAGAGCAGAGAACACAAAATGTGAGTAATACCAGTCATCAAACAAGTTACAGTACTTGAGACTAAAAACAACAAAAAACACAAGAGAGGATGTGGCAGTAAGAAAGAGGCACAGAGGCTGTTACACATTACACATCGAAAGCACAAAGCTAACAAACTAGCTATTATAGGAACTGTAGAGGTCTTTGTTTCATCAATTCCAAGGAGAAACAAATAAAGTTACTGCGACGACCAAATGAACAAACAGTGTGAAGGTACAAGTGTGCAAGTATGTGTCCTTAACAGCAGTTGTGATAAGTGACAGGGTCAAGAGGTACAGATTTATACTGTAAATCTCTTTTTAAACACACACCTTTCTGAAGAAATAAAACAATACCAAGGCAACGACCCCTACTGCCTTGTGTGTATGCCCTTTTATAAACACTTACATTTTAATACTTGTATTAATATGCATGTTTTTAAACCAGTTGCACATAAGCACTGACTCATACAATCCTCTGGCGGGACGTTAAAGTGTTTTCTCATGTTTCAGATGCCTCAGCTCTAACTAAAAAGTAGACCACAACAGTTTCTCTAAATGTGTGACTCCAAATAACTGCAAAAACAGAGCTTCAAGCATCCCATTTTCAACCCTGTCCCCAACCTGTGAGAAACACTGCTTCAATTATAAAAAAATTCAGTCAATGGAGCACCTCTTTGGCTTTTTTCACTGAGAAACAGAGGTCATTAAATGAGTGTGGTCATCACAGAAATGATAATGTGCTAATTGGGAACAGCTTAGAGGTGCAAGAACAACATCAAGCTCAACCTCAAAAAAATCCACATTAACAACACCAGCTGGGGGAACGTCGCTTGAAACAAAACAACAACACAGAGAAACAATTCACAAATTACAAGCAGCAGCAAAGAATGGAGAGACCCTTCACACCATTGTCAGGACAATCGCACTGGATTGTATTTGATTGCAGATGATGATGATTGTGGGTTACAGAATCAGTGCTACACTTTACCAAGAGATGGACCCTTTTTGAATGGACACCATAAGTTTTACCGTGAAAATATAAAAGACTGTAAAGAAGACTGTGAAGAAGCATCCATTAAAGAAGCCTTTTACCGAGGTAGTTAGATTTCAGGTGCATCCATTCCATTCACCTACATTCAAAGATACACAATAAAAACATGTGAATAGTCAGAGCTTCAAAAAGCTCGCCCTCTGTTTGCAGAGACATAAGGGACACAACGACCCAACCCTGGAGTCTTGCACATCATCCCTCCCTGTGTGTCTTCCTTACTTTATGATATCCACTACAAATCCTTTACATTTCAGGGGAGCTGGAAATTGGTGGCTGCAGAAAAAATATGTAGAAAAGGAGGCTGGGGATGTACCTCTTCCTTTCCCTTTGTTAACTTTTATTTCATGCGGCTCTCTTATTCCACATCTAAGCTATCACCCTTTTCTGTCGCAATCTTACAGATTTAATCTCTATTTCGCCATTTTATGCTTATGTCCAAGCGTGTAGGCTAGAGGGGACAATGGGTATTAATTTACAGGGTCCAAAGATGTGGAGGTTCCCACAAAGATTGCTTATAAATCATGGGGGGCCTCAGAAACTGGCCTCAGACACCTCAGATCACCTGCTCATCTCGCTTTTGTTTCAGATAGTCATTCACAACCAACACATTTCTTTTTCTGCTTTTCATTCATCTCTCTCTCTCTCTCTCTCTCTCTCTCTCTCTCTGTACATGGAATTGGCGCAGCTCCACGCGCACAGTCGCGTGCCTGAGTGACTCTGTGAGTCTCCGTCACTCTCAGCAGCTTGTGCCGTAATCAGTTAGTTACACATACCAGGAGAGAGAGAGAGAGAGTGTGTGTGAGAGTGTGTGTGTGTGAGAGAGAGAGAGAGAGAGTGAGAGAGAGAGAGAGAGAGAGAGAGAGAGAGAGAAAAATGTCTTGAGGTGTCTTAATGGATTATTGGATGGACCTGGTTGTCCATTACGCAGAGGGAAACTAATTTTCGGACATTATCAGCCATGGATTGGACAAACTGATGTTAAAACTGAGAGCTGCAGAATCAGAGAGGTAAGACGGATGAAAACAATTATCAGACTGAGTTTTTCTCTCGTTTTTTTTTGTATAAGAACATCTTTTCCTGGTGCCTTTTGATGCATTGTTTCATGCAGAGGCTGCTGCGCTCTCTGCAGCCAAACGCACCTATTGTTGTGTGTGTGTGTGTGTGTGCCAGATGAGTGTGCGCTGTGCCAAGTAACAGTTGGTAGCTTTATTTAACACACATAAATGCTTTATTAAAGGATCGGGCTGCCAGTGGACCGGCAGACTGTGAAACTCTGAAACTTGCCATAGTGATGTAATGATGTATGGTTATTCAATGCCGATGCTCAGCGAGCCAAATGCTCTCACCGTGTAATCAAACACTTGATATGACTGTCTCATATTTGGGGTGCAGACTTGTTTCAGGGTTCAAAACACTTTAAAATAAAATCTACTAAATCTATGCACTTAAAAAAGGGAAATTCAATGTCACTCTTAAAATACATTTCTCCAGATGTGATTATATTTGGAGTGACTCAATTGTAGAACACAAGAAAATTGAAAAGATCATTATAACCTATTGTAAATGCATAAAAACACGTGTACTTTTGAGAGATCGTAATAAAACACACACACACACACACACACACACACACACACACACACACAGTTCACTTTATGAGTACTCGAATATTTTCCTCATTACGCATGACGCATAACGCACATTTGGTTACATATAAAGTTTTTGTCTCCAGGTGATCAAGGAGACGAATATGGACGCCGAGAGTCTTATTCATCACATTGAACGAGACATGGAGGCCACTTCATTCCCCTTATCAGTGACCGCCGACTGGCTGGAGGACGGAAACGAGACGATTGGGAACCAGTTTCAGCAGCCCGACTGGCAGGTGAGAGAAATACAGGGCCGGGCTGCTCTGTCTTACTGGGGAGGTATCCAACATTTCGAGGAAACTTCGATGAGAAAACAAATTAGACAAAATGAACAAAAGGGTGCACTGTAGTATTGAAGTTGTGTTAAAAAAAGCAAAGAAAATGTATGAAAAATGTAGTTTTTTGAGAGAAATGATCTGAAATCATATGCCTGTGATTCATATGGTAAGCTGATTTGTCTTTTTTTTTAAAAAAGCAGTAACTTTAAGTATTAAAGGTGTATTTATTACATAGTAATAATATGTGTGTCTACCTGCCCAGGGACAGGAGAAGAATAATATAATACATCTCTTCTCTTTGTATGATATCTCCTCTGCTCTTCCACACCCCATCCCCATCTTCTCCTCTCTCCTTTGTTCCTCCCATCTTCTCTCCTCTCCTCTCCTCCTCTCTCGTCTCCTCTCCTCTATCCTGTCTCAGGTGGCTCTGTGGGCCATCGCCTACTCCCTTATCATCCTGGTGTCCATCACGGGGAACGTCACAGTGATCTGGATTATTCTCGCTCACAGACGCATGAGGACTGTAACCAACTACTTCATTGTCAACCTGGCCTTCTCGGACGTTTCCATGGCAACCTTCAACACTCTTTTCAACTTTGTCTACGCGCTTCACAACGACTGGTACTTTGGCCTGGGCTACTGCAGATTTCAGAACTTCTTCCCCATCACTGCCATGTTCTCGTCAATATACTCGATGGCTGCCATTGCGGTGGATAGGTAAGGAAGCTCTCTTACTGTGACCATATTAAGCCATTATTTAAAACCATTTATCATGTAATGTGATTCAAAGTGGTAATTTCATTACAACTAACATGCACAAGTCAGCACCTACTTACTGTAGGTGCTGACTTGTGCATGTTAGTGTTGAGATGCAACCGACACCGTTGTACCAGCAGTTAGACACTAATGGGATGACTGATCCTCGGCTCCTGCAACATTTTCCCATTTAGGAGCTGCATTATTCAAACAGTCAAAAAGGTATGGACAAACACTTAGCTTAACTATATATATATATATATATATATATATATATATATGTGTGTGTGTGTGTGTGTGTGTGTGTGTGTGTGTGTGTGTAAAACATACTGAACTCCGGGTGTATTTCGGGCTTAAATGGCTGATATGAGCTGGAATAATGCAATACTGTTCAGCAGTCAGTTCTGCGAGTGCACTGGCCAGTTTCAGAGCTGCTCTGTCAGTCAGGTTTGTCATTTGAGGATGAACAGCAGCGCCTTGTGAAATTTCCATCCATTCAGATACATGAGCATCACTTCATATCAGCAGCAGCAACTCTTGAGTCAGTACAGAGGAGACTGCTGCATGAAGGAGATATGGGTCAACAAGCAGCTGAGATACAGATGTCATTAATGCTTACTGGAGCATTAATGGTCAGTCTGCTCTTAGTCTGAAACTGTGCTAAGCAGATGATATATGTACTGAGTTGTAAGTTTGTTAGTTACACAAGTACAATAGTGTGCATTAAAATACAACAGTGCTGCTATAAGCTGGTGTTCACAGGTGGTGTTGTAGACTCCATAGATGGGTGTTTATATTATTTAATGCATCAAAGTGAATTTGGTAGCAGATGTACACCCAATAAACTGTACACACCCACTGCAGTGCAGTTGTTCCAGAGGAGTTTCATTGGTGCATTTCATTATTCCCTCATGTGTGCATGATACGTGATGTGGTGATGAATGAATCAATTACTTAGATCAGACAGGTGTAAAATCAGCTTTTAACTCAATAATTCTGCCTCATTAGTTTACAGTTTCTGGAATCATCACTTTAAGATGCTTAATTCAGGTATTTTCGTTGTCATGAGCTGTAGCAGCAAGTAGAAAATTATTAGTTACATGTTAAACATATAAACAAATAATAATCGATAATAATATTCAGAAATAAACGTGAAACATTATCTGCATTCATAAACTGGCACAAGGTGTCAGGGTGCCATTTCCACATTGCAGCGACAACTCTAAAATGTCTATCTACCGCTCAGAGGTGTGTCTGTGACATGTAATGTTGATCAAAGAAGAGAGCACTGAGAGATAATGTTGCTGTAAGAGCAAGTAAAAGACCCCAGAGCCAAAAGATCTGTTTGCATTGTACAACATACTTCTTTTTTATTTACAGATGATTGGTTTGATTTATGGTTTATCACCTCTGCTCACACTTTAGAGTTCATTTTTGCTCCACTGAGCTTAATTTGAAGCCAGAATGCAATACAACAGAATATAATAATAAATGACTATGCATCTTTAATGCAAATCATTTTATTCAAGCTCACACCCCGTTTATTACCCATAAAACTCAAAATAAGAAAAAAGAGACACAACCATTCTAACACACTCATGCTGTCGATCCTGAATAATTCAGATGACTGATTATAGTTCAGTCATTTGACGATACTGAGTAATTTTGTTAAGCAAATGAATATTTATACATTGCATGACAGTCATGTTGGGTTGCCATGACCACCACAATTATTTCTATTTCTTATCATTATTTCACCTTTACTAGTATTACTCCACCTTTGTTGACACAACTTGTCTGTTTCATACACAGCTGCTATCAAACTAGACCGAAACACCAGGGGGGGAAAGACTTCTTTTTATAGTAATATAGTGCATTTTACATCCTTGTGGATAAAAGGTTCTCACTCTTGCAAATGGTGTATGGAAATAGATTCATTTATATATATATATTATATATCATACATGATAAATCGCTGTTTCACTTTTTAGTTGTTCACCCTTGAAACTTAATGCACTTCAAATGAATTTCTCTGATTACATAAAATCATTATGACACATAGAAATATACATGAGATATATTTTAGGTTTTATGGTAAAGATAATTGTCGGTAATCATGCAGACATGCATGAATAAAATGTTGTGATTATTATTTCTTTGGCAGATGATCCAGATGGAACCTGGGACAGATAGAGGTAGATGATACAGGCAGAGAGTCAGTAAATCAAGAAAAGAGATATTCATCTTTTATGAAATGCAGGTTTATGCATAAATAGGACTGTCTCTTTACTACGCATCTGTCAAAGTGCCCAGAACCTTGAAAGTCTGAATCCTACACAAAATATAGAGCTGTTCATTTTTCACAGTGTGGTATCTCTCTGTAGAGGAGACCTGTCTGTCATTAAACTGAATCCTCTGCTGAAGCAGATAAAGTCAAATCGACGTCGTGTCGGCACAGTCAATTCATTCAGCATTTCGCTCAGAGCAAAATATTGTGTCAGTGCTCGCTTATGAAGTGACAATCATTATTGATTCAAAGGTGGTGGAGCCTTCATTAATTTTTGTTTGAATTACAGAATATTTAGATCATGAAGCTTGTTAGGTTGTTCAGGACGATGAAGGGAAAAGGAAAGTCAGCACAGGAAGGAAACAAACAAGGAGAAAAATTGCATTTCTCGCCTCAGACTAACATGATAATACTGTTTCATCCCTGTAATCTAGACATCTTATGTTCAAAAAAGAAAGAAGACATTTTCTCCTTTCTAAATGTAATTCAATATAATTATTATATGTATTGATGGATGATTGTCATAGCAGCTATTCAGGAACACTCAGCGAGAACATTTTAATTACCTTGAGTGAAGCGATCATTATTTCACAGCTAATGATTTGATGGATGAGTGGGTAGATTTTCACATTAAAAGAGTTTTGACCATCTGTGGCACCGATGACTGCACAGGGAAAACGCTTTCACAGAGCCAGTCCGGTGTCAGCATGTCCACTCCTGAGAGTTAAACATCAGATTTCTGATATGACTGAATACGTTTTTTTTTATCTTCTTTCAGGTACATGGCTATAATCCACCCTCTGAAGCCTCGACTTTCCTCCACCTCTACAAAGGTTGTGATTGCCCTGATTTGGATTGTAGCTATCTTGCTGGCATTTCCTCAGTGTTACTACAGCGTGACCAGATTTTATTATCCCAGAACTGTGTGCATGGTCGACTGGCCTGACGATTACGGAGGAACACATCAGCTAAGGTGAAGGAATTAGACAAATAAGAAAAACACAGATAGAAAGACAGACTGAGACATACACATATATAGTTTGTGTCCTCTGGTTTGTCTTTTGACCTCCCAAGGACTGTTTGTCACTGTACAAAAAACATCTGGACCAAAAACTTTTTTTGACTTACTGGCATCTGTACTGACTCAATGACTTTTTCCATTTTATAAGCTATAATGTCTTCATTTTTAAATGCTGTTTGGCCAGTAAATTAAGCTTTTTTTATAGTATATGTATCAACCAGAGGGACTCAATATCTAATCAGCAATTATTTATGAATTTGACATGTGAGTAATGTTTAAGTACTGTCAAGTGATCAAATGGTCAAAGTGAAGCATCATGATTATTGCAGAAGTGACAGACAAACCCTCTAGAACTTTCATAAGCCGCAAAAGGACAATAGATCTAAACCCACTGTGAATGTGAACTGACCTGTCAAACTGACATGTCACTAATGGTGGTGAAACAGGGCAAGACTGAGCCTTGTTTTTATTTATTTATCTGTTTTCAAATCACCCAAATAATTTGCCAGCTCTCCGTCTCTCCTCCTCCCTCTGCAGTTACCAGTTTGCAGTGATAGTGCTGATCTACTTGTTCCCTCTGCTGGTGATGCTGGTGACCTACAGTTTAGTTGGCCGATCACTGTGGGGTGGGCACATCCCCGGAGAAGCGACGGACCATTACCACAGCCAGATAAGAGCCAAGAGAAAGGTCACACATTTTATTTATTTTTAAAAAGACTAAGCTTAAGATTGATCTTAGATATTAAATTAATATAACTAAATTAAGATAATAAAGATTAAGATTGAGTTTAATTTATCTTAGTTGAACTGAAGTCCCTCTGTGATTTCTCACAGGTGGTGAAGATGATGGTTGTGGTGGTGGTGACCTTTGCCCTGTGCTGGCTGCCTTACCACATCTACTTCATATTGGGATCATTTAACAGAGACATTTATAAACAACATTATATTCAACAGGTGAGTAACTGCATTTCTCTCTGTTATTAAGTATTTTTAGTCTGATTCATTTATTAATTAATTAATTTTTTTTTTTTTTCCTCATCAGGTGTATCTGGCCATATTCTGGTTGGCAATGAGTTCGACCATGTACAACCCCATCATTTACTGCTGCCTAAACCAAAGGTAAAAAGCATATTCACACCCAGAGACTCCTCAAGTTCCAGCATCACAAAAAGCAAAAAAAAAAAAAAAAAAAGATTATTTCCTCTTTCTGTAGGTTTCGTGCCGGTTTCCGTCACGCCTTTTCTTGGTGTCCCTTCATTAAAGTATCAGAGGAGGACAAGATGGAGCTGCAGCACACACACACCTTCAGAGTCACCATGACGCGCAGCAACCGCAACAACAGCGCATACGCTCACGCCTCCATCAAAACGAACAACACCTTTGACGCGGAGAGAGATGGTTGTGTGCAGCTCAGAAAACAGACGTCATCAATAACATATAGTGCGCACAACATGCATATGGCAAATAGACCGGACAATACAAAATCCCCGGCCGCCAATCTTCTGCAGCACACTCACTGAAGACTGAAAAAAAATTCGGAACCAGGATATTCTCGAAGGCAACAGGGTTTTTTATACAGAGCTGATGATAAAAACACAGCAGCCAATCAAGACAGCTGACAGCCAACCGGAGTTGAACAAACTGTGGTGACATCAATCCACAAGGATCAGAGTTGTCCATTGGACCCTTAATTGTTTCTATTACAGAGATATATAAATGAATGTGACTTTCGATCTGATGGATGTTTTCTGTTAATGCCAAAGTAGTCATATGAGCATGTCAAAATATAGTGACAAATGGAAGAAACTACACCCATGTACTGGACAACGAAAGAGGCTTATTCTTGCATTGTTAGCAAGAAAGTCTGAAGATAAATCTGTCCATCATTTATTTATTTTGCCATTTTCCTTCCTCCACCCATCTTCTACATTCCTCCTTCCACCTTTGACTCCTTTGTCTTCTTAAACTTTGGAGAAACGTTGTGATCTGTTGATATTTTAATGTCACTATAAAGTTTTTTATGTGTGGTTAGTGGTTTTCAAGAGCATAGGCTGGATGAACAGTCCACTGGCATCAGCACCAAGCCTTAATGTTGTTGTTTTGGTGTATTCTTTTTACTTCTTTTATTTTATACTTTATTGGAATTTAAGGGATTTTTTCTCAGAGGGACATTTACTGTTACACTTCTTTTTGTCACCAATCATAACACACATAGCTGAACTTTTTGAAAATGTTTGTACGCACTACCAGTGTGCAGTTGAACTCCTTGAGTTCGGCAGTAAAATAAAATACTGCAGTTCAGCAGCTTGGTTAATGTAGTTCTGAGAAGCTCTGTGGTATAAATTCAGCAGTTTAGTGTTGACAACACCACTAGCTGACATAACTTTGTCATACAGCCTAATCTTATGCTAGATGATTTGATAGTATGATAAGCATGTATCTGTTACTGTGCAGTACTATTCCTTTTAATATATTGCTCACATGTCGTGCATTCATACAGTATGTTCATATGTTGTGATTTCACTAGTAATATTTTTATGGTGAGTGTACAGTAGAGTCCAGACAAAAACGTCTAAGTGCTGCTACTTTGAAGAATTTGGTGTAAAATGTAACACTGTTATCAAGTTAGTATGTTAATGTAAATTATACTGGTGAAGTGGAAATGTAAATATAGGTGAAGGTTGCACACATAAAGTCAGGTAATGGTGTTGTACATATTGTAGACAGAAACCTTTTGATTCCTTGTATCAACTTTTTCATTTTTAAAATACACACAGTGACATGGCGAAACATCTGTATTTGTTGTCCTGGACAAAACAGCACATTACTTGTTTGTGGCCTAAATGAAAGTAGCTGATATGTTTAATAAATGTGACATTATGTATATGTCCAGTGGTCAGTTGTACTTGTCATTTTGCTAAAGGACACTTCAGAAGGGCTGATGCTGATGCTCTTATTGAACAGTGACCTCTGAACACAATAACACCACTGAACAGAGTCTATATGTACCTTTGGGCAAAAAATACAACATCAGATTAACACAGGTTTTTCTTTATTTAGTGACTGTTTGATTGACAGTGCTGGACAGATACAGTCTGGAGTTTGTGGACCGAAGCAAAGAGATTAAAGAATCTGTGTGATGTGGGACTGGCTTTCAGACGGACAACTTTGGGAAAACTCTGAAGACAGGGTGGCTTACGACCTGCTGGAGAGGCTGACCCTCTTCATTGTGGCAGTTGGGTGTAGTCGTAGCTTGGATTCCTTACTGGTATTAGGTTTGTTTGTGCTAATCTGTCCCCACAAGCCAAAATTTGAACCGTGGTTAAGAAATGTGGCAGTAAAATGTACTGTAGGATCTTCATCCTTGCACCTTGCAACCTTCCAACAACATGTTAGCTACAGTACCCTGATTTTAAAAGATTTGTTCTTCCTATATTCTAGGATTTCCTTTTTTTAAAAGGCCAGCCTCTACAATCAAAATGTCTCAGAAGAATGGCAGTGAACAAATTCACTAGACTCCCAATGAGTATCATTAATAGATAATCTTATTATTTGATTTGATTAAAGACAAAAATAAATATTTGTGATTTTAAATGAATTGTGTTACTTGAATGAGCCATACAGTAGTTCACTTAAGCACCATCCTGAGCCTTTAGGAGCATTGTGGAGTACAGTGAGTGAGTACAGGTGTACACTTCATTTTTAAAATGTTTAAAATTCCCATAAGTTACTGTAATATTCTTAATATACACAGTTTGGCCATTGGTGTTCCACTGGCATCCATGTTAGCACCACATTCCTGTTTCTTGCTCAGTAACTGCTAAGTCTCACTGTGATGACGAGGGTAGCCAGCACTTCTTAAGACAACAAAAACTTATTAACAGTACCTACGACAGGATTTCTACCTCATAAAATACAAAGTGGTCTTTGGACATATTTTACAGTAGAGTACATTAGAGTAGGATAGGATTGTTGTCAGAAATTAGACCAAATCTGCACATTCAGCAAGCATGTGGCATTCCCTGCAGCTCAAGCACAGTAGAGGGCCCTCTTTTGTCCCATCTCCACCCTAATGTGATTTATTAAATACTCCACACCACAAGACAGATCATGCTGAGGGAGACTTTGATGATCCTCAGTGTGCCCCTTATTGCAGCAGTAACATTTTTCAACATCTCCCAATATAAAAATATAATAAATAGGAACAATGTATGCATAACATATTGTATTATATCTGGGTTGGATATTAAAAACTTTAAAGCAAAAATATTCCCTTTCATTTCATTACACATCTATATGTCAACTCATATCCCTTTTGTGTCTTGTTGTACAGACAGTGAGCAGACACACTTTGGTGACTTTGGTCGAAAACAGTGTTTTCATGTCCCTGCATCTGTTGAACATGTTGAAGAGATAAACTTCTTTTTCTGCAGTACTTTTGGAAATTTGCCTTGCAACTGTTGTAGTTGTATTGCAATAGACTGCAGTTATCAGAGGAATCCTCCAGATGGCGATGGTTAACAGCGCATGGGAGCATTAGAGGAGTGTGTGGACTTTTCTGGCCTGCACATTTTCACAGGAGTTGAATGTGCATGTTTTATCTCTGTGACAAGTCTGACCTCAGAAATCACAAACTGCAAAACCTTTAAGACTCTGGGTATTGTTACAATGGTTAATCAAACATAATCTAACTACAACATAATGCCTGACTCTCTTCTATTTTACACGGCAGAGAAAGCTATCTCCTCTCTCTGTCATGTAGAAGGACTAAAGCAGCTACTGGAGCGTGACACTTTGACTGGGCTGATTTGATTCAGGAGACAATAGGAAAGAGCAGAGGGGAAGAGAGAGCAAGTGGAGAGAGGGGGCACCTGAAGAGGTGGGGAGATAACGGCGAGACAGAAGAGATATTTTCTATTTATTGTTCAGCTCCTGTCTCAGCCGGCAGCCCACAGCTGTGATGAGTGCAGCTCCTTTCCCACTGCCGTCCTCTGACAGCAGGAAGTTGACGTTACACTGAGGAGCCAGTTCATTTACTGTCTGGTGCATGATCCCGGAGAAACTGGACAAGACAAGACAAAACATTTGACACAATGTTAAAGAGTGAAGTGATAAACATTGAATTAGGTAGGAAAAAGGAGTCAGTTTAAATGGAGGCGTGTGGATTTGCCTCTAAAACAACAGTGGGTGAGACCTGAAGGTTGCATGTTTAACAAGCTCAACAAGAATTTGTCCATGCAGGTGAAAGAAAGACAGTAACATCTGTCCGAATAAGGCATAGGTTCTTCTGGTCATGTTAGCTTCACATAAAAACTCTACAGCACGTGCTACAACTAACTCACTTATATCAATAACAGTCTTTTAATAAGTGATTCGTTGATGGAGATTTTGAGATGACACTGCCATAAAAGAAAAGAGATGGAGTGAGAGATTTCATTTAATTGTGCAATTGTCAGAACATCGTGTTCTTAATTAGTTCAAGTGTGACTCAACATGACCAACAGGCAATAAAGCATGTGACATTTAATCTACATGCCACCGGGCTCAATGTAAAAAGTTCAAGTCACTGTTAGTTTTATGATTATTTAACACTTGATAGATCATCATTTCTGAATACTTACTCACTCGTTACACTGAATTATCAGACCAGTGCAGAGATCAGCAGCTCTGAACAAGACTTTTGTACATGAAGTGTGAAGATGTTGTGTGATGCTTTGTTGTCTTGTTCAAACGAGTTAACAGACATGGGTTTGGCTGAAATTCATACCCATATTGGGATTATACACCAATATGTGTCAGATCAGAGAAGACCAGTCTGATACACCAAACTTCCTTCCTACCATACTGCAATTTCTCTTTGATTTAAACATGCAGGTTGCACTATCATCTGCTGAAATGATTTCCTGCCAAATGCTTTGGAGGAGTCAACATCAGCAACAACAGAGTTAAATGTATTATGGGTGCTCTGAGAAGGAAAACTGACAAATTTTAAAAAGTATCAAATGAGGACACTTGTTTGTTGAGCTATAGTGGCCTGCAGCTCTTCTCATCCTTGTTGTCCACGACTGGTTGAACCAGCCTTTGTTTGTATTAGTTTGTGTAGTGCATCATAGTTTCTACCCTGCAGATGACATTAATCAAATACAATCATCATCCAACTGAGGTGAATGTTTCATTATCTGTACTAAAACATAAAACAAGTTCTATAGACTGGTGCATCTACCACATGACAGAGTGGCCGATATGTCACATTTTGTCTTTGTTTATTTTGCTCATGGATGGACAGTAATTTGTTTGTATGATCAGTAACTGATAAACTCAACTTACTGTGGATGAAGTTTGTAAAGAGTCCCGTCCACCCCTACAGTGATGTCCAGATGGTCCAGTCCTCGGTTCTCTCTGATTTTATCGACCACGGCCGCCATTCCTGCCCCACACAGCTGAGCGGCACGATATGACACCGCTCCGCATACCTGTATAACAATGAAAGCCGTGGTCATGATTTCAACACTTACAGGACTGTTTCTGCCACTGTTTGCTGAGCCAGAAAATATCATATCACTACGCAAACACTGAAAATAAATACAACTTAATGTGTCCGTCTTTCTATGGTCACATATGCCTCTTTCACAAGACATGTTTGATAACAATGTATTGTGTAGCTCAGACTAATAAAAATAACAGAAACACTTGCAAGCATAATGCTAAAAAGAATTCAACAACACCAAACTTTACAGCCACTAAAGTGACCATAGTGTTTCAACACAAACTGAAGATTGTAACCCTCATGAAGGGAGGATTAATTGCAGAAGCATTGTACTAGACTACATCAGTGGTACCTAGGTGTACCTAACAACATTTAAGAGTCTGAGGTGTGTAAGGATCAGGGTTTGTGTTTTTGGATGTGAGACTGGATAAGCTAGTAAACATGCTTGTGTGTTAATGTTATTATCGGGTATAAGTTTGAAAAAACATATCTTAATGGTTTGTTGTGCATAGACGTGTGTCTCTTTATGTCTTACCTCTTTGACTATGATACTGTCATCACAGGTGCTGTCCAGCCCCAAGTGTTGCAGGATGGATCTCACCTGCAGCAAAGCCAACCTGTCACTGTAGAAAGACAAAGACATAAATACTGAGTCTTAAGCAGAGGGAAGATGAAGTACAAACTTAAAAGATAAGAACAGTGAGGTAAACTAAGCAAAGATCATTTGTTGCAGATGCTGCTCTACAAGGGGTGCTAATAGAGTGCAATCTTCTGGTGCTTCTGGTCACTTTCACAGATTGGCAACATGAGAGGCTGAAGTCCAGACAATTTTTCACCTCCCTGCAGTGGACTGTCATTCCTCAAGACCCAAACAAACACAGTGTTTTTTTTACCTTTCTATCTGAGAGAGGAACTTTGTTTCAAAGATGCCTCTGGTCTTCAGTGTTTCAGAAATCTGCCCTCTGAACAGGAATCCTTTCTTGGTCATATCTATCAGGATGTTCCGCACAATTTCACCAAGGTACATGCCGCTGCACATTTTCTCATATCTGTAAAGCACATGCAAGCACAAAACAAACACATTAATAGCTGTGCACATGCATCCACACGTTGGAAGTCATTTATGCGGACAAATGGTTAATACGCCAACACGTGTCTCTGTTTTGAAGAATGTGGACATAATAGGTCTGTGTGTGTATGAGTGTTTGTGTGCGTGTGTGTGATGGTTATTTTAACCTTTGTTTTCCTGGATTGAGGGAGAAGTCATCCACAGCGCGGTCGTACTCTGTCCTAATGTCGTCAAGGCATCCGTTGTCTCCGAAAGCCCCCCACTCCATGTTGACACACATCCGTCCCTCATCTCCCTCGATCATCTCAACGTTCTTCATCTCCTCCATGTAACAGGCATTACTGCCAGTGCCTGTGATCAGACAGGTGCATTAGATGGATTTAAGTGCCATAAAACCCATCAAAAACAGTCACTGTGGCAGTTCATATAAGGTGAAACTTACCAGCAATCAATCCGATCTCACAGGTGGGTTCTTCATAGGCACAGGTCATCATGGTTCCGACTGTGTCATTCACTATGGCCACTACGTCCAGGTCAAACTCCTAAAGCAGAGACACATAATATGCTACAACTTCACAGCCTGCACATCTGTGAACAGTGTCACGTTAAACTGAACTATGCTGCTGCTCATGTCTTACCTCTCTCCTCTTAATGGCCTCCCTCAAAAGTCCCACCACATCTTCTCCTTCGCAGTCTGTTGCCTTGAAGCCCTTGGTCCATGTCACCAGGATGCCCTGCACACACACACATATACATGCTCACAATTGTAAAGTGTCATACATTGAGTAGGATGCAAGAATTTAAAAGTCTATTTTGGAACCATATGGGGTTTTGTCTTAATGCACTTCATCTGAGACTCCTGAGAGAGTAAAATATTATCAGAGAGGAAGGAGGAGTTGTGCACTTACAGCATCCAGGCTAGTCTGCCGGCAGGGGAACGAGAAGGTGAAGCCAAGAGGAAGACGAGTGTTCTTCATCCCCATGTAGTCCAAGAAGTCACTGATGCACTGCACAATGTGATCAAACAACTGGAAGTAGAAATGTATGATAATATGTGAAACTACAGTATGCATATATATATATATATATAAAACATTAGCATTATCTAGCTCAATTTTGAGTCTCTAAACATTCATTTTTATTAGAGTTCTGTCTGCTAATACTAACAAGATAACTCTACCATGAGAAACAAACAAAAAAATGTACCCCTTTGAGAGTTATTTGATGGTGGATGCAGCCTTTTATTGTTGGGCAATAATAGTAAATCCACACTCAATATCAATGATGTGTTGTGAAATAATTCAAATAACTAAAGCTAAGTGAAAACACCTGTGAAATTACAATAAAGTAGTCCCTTTTCTATTGTGGCTTTCTTGTCCCGTGTATCTCAGGAAGCAGAGAAACAGATGGAGGAGTGAGAGTGTGGATGAAGAAGCCAAAGGTGACAGACAGGATTAGCCTCAGTCAGTGCACAAGAGTTAACTTCAAAGTTTCAAAGACTGCCAACTCATTGCTAATCTCGACCAGACAAACCTCTACCTCTAATTTATTATCCTTCTCTCCTGTTTCCATCCCATCAACTTACCTTTGAGCCAACCTGATCTTTACACTAAGTCAAAGCTAGGAGAAGGTTAAGTTCAAGTGCACTGCCTGCATCACTTCGGTCACTTTAACACAGGTTAATGGGTCAGACAGAACTCACCTCCTCTCCAGTGCCCTGCATCACTTCTAGAGGAATAGCGTAGATCTTGTTGTGCATCTCCACTGTCCTCCTCTTGCCAGAACGAATCTTGACCAAGAGAACTCTGAAGTTGGTTCCTCCTAAATCCAACGCCAGGAAGTCACCGTTCTCTGGATGACGAGAGAGAGAGAGATGGTGTAAATAAATAAAACAGTAACCATACCACACACCTCCCAGATATAGTATGCCTGCTGAAAATCTAAATTCATCGACTGCATTTGGAGATGTAGTTTCCATATCATGCTTAATCTGGAATTGCATTACAAACCAAAAGTGACAACAGTTCAGAGGGTATGACATGTGAAAGGGTTCTGTCAGCCTCAGAGAGGGCTAACATGGTGTGAACCAGCTGTAATGAGCTGCTAAGCTGCTGAGTGAATGATCTCAGCTGCTCCCTCTTCCCAATAGACACACACGTGCACATGCGGTCACAAGTTTCCAGCTTGAATATGCAGCATGCATGTGTGTGGGGACATAAATCTGTTTACACAGTCACACTGTGAGGATTCGTCTTCTCTTTGGGTACAAAATGCAAGTCCCCATAATGTAAATCCTTATGTTTTAGGGTGAAGAATTGCTTTAAGGTAAGGTAAGGAAAGGCTTAGGTTATGATGAGGGTTAGGGTAAGTTTACAGGGAATGAAGTAAGTCAGTGCAATGTCCTGTAAAGTGACTGAAACACGACTCTGTGTGTGTGTGTTACCTGTGCCATCGGGAGTGCTTTGTACAAAGGTTGGCAGCATTTTCACAGTAGCAGAGTCCTGAGTGCTCTTTGAAAGGACCATTTTGGATCTCTGTCCTCATTCTCTTCTTCACCTGAAGAAATAAAGAAGATTTTAAGTGGTGAGACAGGAACACAGAGTGAAATAGGCACAAATACACACGCAGAAACTGCAGTTCTGTAACGTCAGCTCACCTCCAGCAGTTGTTCGGTCGTCAGGCGGAATTCGGACAGTATTTGGGCAATTTGTCGAGACTGTTCAGCGAGGCGGTAGGCCACAGCTGTGACCATGGCTGCTCCTTTCCCACTGCCACTCTCTGATAGGAGGAACCGAACATCAGTGTCCGGGACCAAACGACGGACTGCTTTATGAAGACGTCGTGCATATCTGAAAGGGACATAAGAGAATTTAATTTTCATCTTTAATAAGAAATGTGGCCTTCTTCAAACAGTATATACTACATACTGAAAAATTAAGGATATCATGCGCAACACAAAGTAACCAAAAAGGAAATAAAAATAAATGTAATTGCTGATTGAGCATGGAAAATGAACAAGCACATTTTTATCTTATCTCTAATGTTATTGTCACTCACTGTGGGTGCATCTTGTAAAGAGATCCATCGATGCCTACAGTGGTTCGGAGTCGTGCCACGCCTTTGTTCTCCTTTAGCCTCAATGAGGATGCCTGCCAGCGCAGCAGCTATCAGGTTGGCAGAGCGGAAAGACACAACGGTGCAAACCTGAAGGAGAGGTTGGGAGAGTAAACTGTTAAACAGCACATCCAAACGTCATACACTGCAGAATCAGATGAACAAAGCCGCTTTTATTTCATGTAAACTTTTTCTGGATACAGAACCTGTTCTGAAACCTCAGATTTCGGATGAGCTAAAAAAATAATGTATGGCATTGCAAATGTTTGCCATTAAAATCACTGAAACATAAATCCCCAAATTCACCAATACTGAAAAAAAACATTTTATAAGATTTTAAAAGGTTAGCTTGAAATATCTGAATATACTTTCATAATTTTTTGTTTCCCTAATTTAAATGGCATCTTGAAAAGAAGGGTTCACGAAAATGACGTCTTATTTCAGCGACAATACACACATGCTGCACGGCGATGCAGTCATCAGTCGAGGGCTCCACACCAAGTCTGGTTAAAATCTCTCTAGCCTTGCTCAACCCCTCCTTACTCCTAAACAGGAGAGACACAGCAGTTTAGTTTTATTTAGTGTTGCAAAGCTACTCAATGAAGAGAATGCAAGAAATTTGAATGTGCGGTGACTTACTTCTCTATGGCTGAAATGTGTTTGGTCTCTAACTTCCCCTTGGTAAGCAGCTCAGGGGTGATCCTTCCCTCAAACAGCATGCCCTCTCTGGCCATCTTCACCAGGATGAGACGGACCAGCTCTCCCATGTACATGCCGCTGACCATTTTCTCAAATCTACGACAAAGTGAAAGAAACAGTGAGAGGTGGGTAAAACAAAACACCCAGAACGTCTTAAATATAATGAGCATTTGATGAATGTTCCTACACAGAACAACACTTTCTCCAGCTGTCCCCTAATAGTTAAAGATGTCACTTGTTGAGTTTTTAACAACTGAAACTTTTCTAGTTGTTTTCAGTTCTGAATAATACTTCAATGTGTAAATTGAGGTCCTGATGAAGCTATGGGTATCTCATATTGTTAGAAAAACCTCCCATGTTGAAAAAAAAACAAGGACAGAGAGCCAACAAAGAGCACTCGTCTTATCCCTGCTTGTCATATTAAACGCTTCAGGACTGTGATAATTTGTGTTTATAGCAAACATGCAGGATAACTGCAGTAATCACTGAAAAAAAGATTTCACTGTCACTTTGGTAGAGGCTGTGATTTGCTTGACATACAGCTGTTTGCCAGGGTTGAGGGAGCCTCGGTCTATCTCTCTGTCAAACTCTGTCCTGATGTCCTCCAGCCTGCCATCATCTCCGAATGCCCCCCACTCGGTGTTCACACACATCCTGCCCTCGTCTCCCTCCACCAGGTCAATGTTGCGCAGCTCCTCCATGTAGCATGCGTTGGTCCCTGTGCCTAAACACAGAAAAATACAAATCCTTACTCTTTATTCTAACTCTAAGTCTGCTTATTAGATTCATCCACTGAACTGAGAACGATTATTTCCTCGCTCTTGAATGCGAGTGGGCCCTCGTCTGTTCAAATGCACATCATTGTCGTACCGATGATGATGCCAACTTCGCAGCGCTGGTCATCAAAACCACAAGTCATCATCGTTCCCACAGTATCATTCACGACTGCCATGATGTCAGCATCATAGTCCTGTAGCAAATAAAAACACACACACACACATGCGTAAGAATTTTTTTTTTTAAGCTATGGCTTGCTGTTATCCATTCTGCATCCCAGCTGCATTGGAAAGAAACAAGATGATGCAGTAGAGAGCTCTAGTGGGCGCAAATGAGAAAAGACTCACTCCTCGCTTCTTAATAGCCTTGTTGAGCAGTTTGACAACGTCCATCCCCTCCACTCCACCGGTCTTGAAGCGCTTCGTCCATGTTATCAGAAAGCCCTGCAGACAGAGAGAGAGAGGCAGGCATTTGATCTATAATGAAGAGGTCCCCTTATGACTGTGGTGATTCATAACATCAACTGACTGTATGGGAATTTGGACAAAAACATAATAAATGGAAAGTGTCTCCAGAGTCACAAAGAAGACGAATATGTAGAAAACAAGCAAGAAAATTACCTCCCAATCTGTTGAGAGGTCAGCTGATCAATTAGCCAATCAGTCAGTGCATCTTTAATTTTGTCTTACCTCATCTAGTTTGGTCTGCTGGCAGGGGAAGGAAAAGGTGAATCCAACTGGAAGTTTCTTGTCTTTGATCTTCTGTTTCTCCATGAAGTCGCCAAGACACTCTGCCACATGGTCGAACAGCTGGAACAGAGGTGGGAAGAGGGAGAGGTCATCTCAGGTTGAGCTCCAGAGACTGTATGTGTGTGTGTGTGTGTGTGCTTGCATGTCAGAATAAACCTACTCTTGTTCCGCTGCCGTGAATGATGTCCTCCGGTGTGTCATAGATTTGACTCTCCATCTGAACGGTCTGTTTCTTCTCATGGCTCACTTTGACGCGTAGGATCCTGAAGTTACTTCCGCCCAAATCCAACGCGATAAAGTCTCCCTTCTCTGTGGAGACAGAAAAAATGGGAGAAGCAGAGAGAGGAAGCAGGAGAGAGAGAGAATGTCCACTTGTGGTTAGATATTTTGACATTTTTATTTTTAGCAGATGGATTTTCTTCATTAAATGGAACAAGGTTTTTATTTCATTTTATTGTTTTTTTAGTGTTATTTGACATTTATGAAGAAAAATACATCGGACCACCACAGCTCTGGACTGGAAAAAGAAAACATTGTTAGTACATCTTTCTTCTGTTAGCTTAGCAAACAAATACAGCTCTCACTGAACAGTGAATTAATGTCATGCAGTGTCTGGTCTAAGTAATGTATGGAAAGCTGTCTCTGATAACTTTTATTGCAGCAGCAAGTAAGTAGGAGAGCAAATGCATAGAAAATAAGCTTTGCAGCATGTCTGTCTATTTTTTCCATACATGAGCTGGGTGTTTGCAAGTGTGTACTGTAGGTTTACCAAGATGAACTTCCTGTATGGTTATTGGTTAATGATTGCCAAACACCAGCAAAGGCTGGTAGCCACATCACCTGGTCATGAGCTTATCAGAAATGATGACTCCTAAGAAAATTAAATTCTCATCTGAGAAAAAAGGCGCACTGACACCATTGTTCTTGCCTTTTATTCAACCTGATACTGCACATTAAAAAGTTGCAAGATAACCATTTCTGTATGATTGTAAAGAGTTCAAGAATGGATATTACAGTGTTAAAATGTTCAAAAATACTGAAACCTCTGCTATGTAAACCTTGATCTTAACCCCAATACTAACCCCTAAAAACACACAGACACACAATGGATAATTGGACTCCGTGTGTGTTGTGCTGCGTTGCTGCTGATGGTGTCTGTGAGGTTGTAATTAAGAGTGTTACTTATTCTCACTGTTGAATCCCATGAAATGCTGGTATATATGGTGGTTCATGCTGACTGGCAGTAAGTAGTGACTGTAGTTTATTCTTTCCTTCTGGATTAGGAACATAATTGGTTTATAGCCTCCTTTGTGTTGCATTAGTAATAAGGCGTGCTGACTTTTGATAAGAAGCGATAAACTGGGCAGTAACCCTTCACTTATTGCACATGGTTTGTTTCCTTCTTATTTCTCTGTTCCCTTCTTTTCTTTCAGAACAATTCTTGTTGTTGCTACAGCAGATAACGTTTAGGATAGAGGGCACATTAATCTGTATATCAACTCCTTTAGTAGGTCTTTCCATGCCTTTCTAAACTTGTTGGCAATGATGAAGCCACATTATGTCATTTCTGAGTAAAGCTTCTAATAATACGAGAAACATTTTCACCTTCACTGAGCAGTGTAATTTCACATTATCATGCTCTTGTGCCATAACTTCTTGTGCAGATCAGAATGTAAGGTCAGGTCAGACTGACTGATAATTTATCTGAAGGGAACTCAAATGCAGCAAACACAGCCAGTGAAAAAAACCTCCAGCAGCTTTAGTCTCTGTGAATAACAGGGAGGCTGCAATCAAAGGACTGAGAAAACTATTGAGATCCTCTAAATTCTCTGTTGGGAAAATGCTCAGGAAGAACAGAGCCATGAAGTATTACTGTAATTGTTATTTTTCATGGCTGCTCATTGTTATCTGCGCACATTATGAAACACATTACCGTAGCTCACAGCAAGAGGATGGGGAGATATTAACTTTCTTTACCGATTTGTCAGGTGAACTCAACTCAGGCTAATTCCTGCTCATTCTACCCAGCTCGTTTGTTACTTTAGGACTTTTGTTGTCATTGTCTGACAATGACTGCAGGATTAGAGCTAATCTCTGATGTGTGTGTGTGTGGTGTGTGTGCGTGTGTATTTGGAGGTACAGCTCTCACTTTGTACATTAAAGTATATTTAAGATTCGTTTTGTGCTGACCTGAGTTTGCATGTAGGAAACAGATAAAGAGTGACAGAGAGTGAGAGAGAGAGAAAGAGGAAGCTCTGGCTCCATTAATATTAAGCTGACTAAGGTAATAAAATCTGTGTCTCAGTGGATGGACACAGCACGGTACGTACACGATATGAACAAATTCCGACTCACATTCACATGAGTTACAAGGGCAGAACGACTGCAGTAAATCAGGATTAGACAGCATGTGTAGACAATGACATAATGACAGGGAGACAGAGGGAAGGACAATACTTAAGAGCCAAGAAGAAAGTAGTTTTGTCTTTTGAGTTCAGTTTAAATTAATGTAAGCAAGAGGTCTGGCAAGACAAATGATAAACATTTCTCTTCATGACACAATTATCCATGAGCAATGTTTTGCCTTTCTGTACTCTACTGTTCTCAAACCAGCTCAACTAACTCCACAAGCACCAGAGCTGTCTGTGTAAGGCTTTCATTCTGTGTTACTGTCTTTTTTTCTCCTACATACCAAACATATTCATATCAGGCAAATCATAAATGTGAGTGGCTCGACTCTAAGAGCTAGGAGAGAATCCAGCAACTATAAGAAATACTCATAAACTGTCCTTTTCTGTCTTTCTCCATTGCAAGATATTGTCCGCCTGAGTACGTCTCAGTTTAACACTGCATGTAGTAAAACACTATCCAGAGCTGAGGGGTATCTCTTCCAAAAAGTCCTTCCTGTCTCTGTTGTGTCAGCATCTTTATTATTTGTATGAAGCAGCATAGACTACAGACTTTAAAAGGCGAGGAAAAAGGAAATGAAAATGCTTGACAAATGACTCTTTAGCTACAATAACTTTTTCCATATCTGACAATGCTCAGCCTGATGGGGTTCAGATAATCCTTCCAGGGTTATGATAAAAGTTACTTACCCGAGCCATCAGGGATTGACCGCACAAACGTCGGCAGCATCTTCAGTGCAGCAGTGGGGTTCGTGTCCCGCCCCAGTCCTTTGACCAGCTCCCTCCGAAACTGCTGCATGATGTCCCGTAATGTCTCATCGGAGAAACGCATGGAGTACAGATACTTATCAATCTGGAAACCAACAGCAGAAAAAAAAGAGAAGAAGTGTCAATTGCCTTGATCTTAACCATTAATCTTTAATCTTTAACCACAACAACACTGTTGATAACCATGTGCCACATATTAACACACACATAAACACACACACTATCCCCTGACACTGGATAGTTCACTTTTAGTTTATACAGAGAGTAACTGAGATTTACTGGATTTACACAGCTTGTTTTTTCTGTAAGCATGACACCACAGTAACAAACTCCCCAAGTCATTTTTATTCACCCATAAAGATTTTTCACTTCCTGAGGTGACTGAAATAAAACTAAACTGATCCCAGCCCTGCTTTTCCAAGAAATGAATCAAAGTTACAAAACAAAATAACTTTTTATATTCCTTGATTGCATGGATTACTGATGACATCTTGGGCAACTCTTTGATTACACGTGTCACTGTCTCATAAAAAGCATAGCATCATCTCTGTGACACACAGCAAGACCAGGAAGTACAGGATTCATCCTGAGAGTGATTATCAAGGCAATATTGCTCAGAAGGGTGTTCTTTGTGACTTTATTATGGAGGATGATTACAATGAGGGTAAGTAAGAGAGTCTCTAAAGGATAAATAGCAGGGGAAAAAGTCACAGTCTGACTGTCTCCTCACCATAAGGGTGGCAGTAGTATCAAATCCACAGAGATAGAGCACAGCTAGGTGTGCCTTAAAGCAATTATCAGCACGTCTTGACGTACTGTATATCAGGCCTGTTGAAACTGCCCACTGTGTAAACTTGCAGATACAGCACACAACAGCCTGAGCTCTCTGGCCTTTTAGGAACAGGATGTTTAACAATCTTGGTGAAATCCCTTGTTACATCACACTCAACAACAGAGCAAAGAAAGACTTTGTGAGGCAAAAAGAGCAGAATATGACGCTGGTTAAATGTCATGTTCATTATCAACGGTGGAGCTACTTTAACTTTACTTGGGTCTCCTCTTTTGATGGCACTTTTTACCTCTCTACTCCACTATATCTCAGAGGGAAATATATACTATTGGTTGGACAAAACAATCAAACGTTAGTGGCACTTCTGTACAAAGTAGTTCAAAATGAGATCCACCTCAATCAACTACAACAGTAAAACACAGCTTTTACATGGATGCATGAAATGTGATAATGTAATAATGTAATACATAGCAATATAGCAGTTACAGGTGCCTTCTGTCTGCATTTAGTACTTTTACTATAAATAACTACATTTTCCTGATTATACTTGCATACTTTTACTCAAGTAACATTTTCAATATAGGACTTTTAGTTTTACACTATGGCATCAACACTTTTACTTAAAGGATCTGAACATGTCCACCGCAGCTGATTACGACATACTCTTTAAAATGAAAGTGAAGTTGAGCAGGATTAACCCTTCATGTTATGAGTAGGACTCATAACTGGATTATCGTCTGTTTCTGTGTCTATTTCACAACAGTGGCTACCAGAATATGTGAGATATTTATAAACATTCTCTCAGGGCCTGTTCAGTTCACACAGACATGCTCACATGATTCGCGATTCAAACAGAAACACAGCCTGTATGTACTGGGGACGTCCATGTGATTTTTGAGTTGTGTTACTCACTGTAACAGACGTCAGATCAGAGTGTAACTTCCTGTTTAAGGAGTCACACATTAACTGTGTTTCCTGCACTGCTCTGGTCTTTGGTAACTGGTTCAGGACAATGCCACTTTGGGTGTGAGAGGACTTACAGGAAGGAATTTACATCTGCTGGCCACAGAAATTGATTTTATAGTCGAGAAAACATGTGCACAGACAATGAAGGTCACATACAGTGTTT
Organism: Scortum barcoo; assembly: GCA_023238725.1. Classification (NCBI taxonomy): domain Eukaryota; kingdom Metazoa; phylum Chordata; class Actinopteri; order Centrarchiformes; family Terapontidae; genus Scortum; species Scortum barcoo. Next base: position 24,252,510 of record CM041531.1, read on the forward strand.
CTGCTATAAAGGTGACAAACAGCAAACTTCATTGTACATAAAACCAAATTTGGATTGTGTTGTCAGATAGTAAGCAAACAGTGAATAAAATAAAGACTTCTGTACAAAAAGTAAAGACAATCAATGAAATACATACAAGTTTTCATGGGACAATCACTCATGTGTTCCAGCATGTGACTAAAGAGTGTGACAAGTAAAAATCAAGTGGTCAATTTGGCTTTCATCGCACAGTAAATTGGCACTGACAAACCTTAATGATCCGCTGCTTAACCATGCAGAACAATATAAACAAGTTGTGAGTCAACAGAGTCACAGACATGAGAGCGGCACTGACCGACTGTTCACTACTCTCCGTGTTACATTCCTCATAGTCTGTCTAAATGTGGAGTCTCAGATGAAAGCTCATTAGCACATGCTCTTGTCTTAGCGAACCCACAGCTGAGTAAATGTAACCTCTCACCTTCATAAACTCAGTAAACTACATATGTACTGTAAACCTGCTGGGCTGCACCACAAACCGACCCAAAGCCTGGCTCGTGTTTTACCCTGAGGTCTAGCCTGTGTTTAAAGAGACATTTCAACTGCAGCGACATGTCAGTGCTTGACAACACCCTGCCCCGATGAAGCTCCAGCTTGCCCTCAGCATCTGTTTTTTTCAATCACACCAAGTGAAAACAACTGCATGTGTCTCCACTCCATCTTCACACTTCTACACAGAAATACTTCACCTTCTACCTGTCACCACCACACATGAACACAAGTGTGCACATGCAAACATAATTACCAAATAATTCTTCTTGTTGGACCTGCTGGCATATAGAATTAAACAACAAACCAACAAAGATTAAAAAGAATATTTCACAGTTAACTTGATACTTTGTCCTGAAGTGACATTGTAGACTCCAAATAGTTAAAAATACATGGAAAGAACATGATGCTTTTTAAATATTTGTGCATGGTGTGTTTGACACAATTAAGCTGTTCATTTCTATTGTAACATTTCTGCCAATAACATCTCATGTGGAGTGAGATGTCACCTTATGGCTGAACGCAGAGGAGACCTCCAAACAGTGCATGTTCCCCTACTGACATTCATCCTTCTCTTTAAATGACACCTCGTTTAAGTTCCATATATCAATATTTGTGATACTCACACTGGAACTAATAAAACACTGTAATGTTAAATGAGTGTAGTACTGGTGATGCCACTGAGAATCAATCAATACTGCAGCTCTGTGCGGTTTGTCGCTCACTGTTGTTGTTCACTCTCTCCAACCCCTTTGCTCTAAATGACCAACACCAAGGCCTCACATCATCATCAGCTAGAGACTGTCATTCAAGGTGACCCCATCATAAATTATGTCAATGTTTGTGTCCCATCATCACCCTCTGTCAAACAAGATGTTAACGAAGCTTAAAAGAGGAATTGATTTTACACATGAAAGTATGTTCATAGGTGTTGGAGATGACTGCATGCATGAATAATATTTTACTGTAAAAATAAAGAAAATATAATTGCAACAGTGATGCTGACTCAAGTGATGACACTTGAGACAACAACCTTGAAGATTTAAAAACTCTGGGGGGGTGGTGTTAGAAAGAAATGAGTTTCCCAGACCTCTGAAAGCTGCTCCTCACCTCTATTTGACCCCCGCGGCTCCAGGATACATTTACTGCTACTAGCATAACACACGTGAATCTACAAAACAGCCTGCGGTGGAGTTGCATTATGGGTAATGTAGGGGACAAGGAAGGAGATGCTTTGATTTCTTTTTTTAAACTGCCCGTCGTGTGTCTGATGTGTTACAGTAGTGGGATGCTAAAGTGCAATGCAAACATATTGGACGTGAAATGTAATGAACTGATATTGAATATCATCACTTGATGTAGATGATGTAGAGTCTCCTTTGCACCATCTTGTCATCACAAAATACATAAATCTGTTTCACCTGGAACTTGAAACTGACTGTTATCCATTTATCTCTGTGAATGAAGATATTAAGCGTGTGTTAGTTTGGTGCAGGTTAGCTGAACCACTCCAGCCGTCAGCTGATGTAAACAGATCCACTGAGGTGAGACTTCAACACAGGGATCTGTTAAAGCTGCCAGCTCTCTCTCTGCTCATGCCAGCTGCTACACACCGGTGCTAACCATTGCTCTTAATAGTTATACCCCCCACCCCACCACCTGGCCTCTTCCAGTTTGCAGTTAATCACTATTGATGATGGATACTCTATAGCCAAATACAATACGTTTAATCATTCCTACATCATGTTTTCATTTATGGCCTAAGGCAGGGGTCAGCAACCTTTAACACTGAAAGAGACATTTGTGCCTGTTTCGCAAAGAGTAAAACCTGTGTGTGTGCATGGGGTCCATATACAATGACACGACATGTTCCGAGGGGGGTGGGGGGTGCAACGCGATAGATATGTTTGTGTGTCTTTCACGGAGACGTGCAGTGACCTGTCAATCACCTGGGGTGTCCAATCAAGTTCCAGAGGTGTAAATTAAATTAAATAGTTATTATTTATTTAGCCACAGGGAGCCACGGGAGAGGGATTAAAGAGCCGCGGGATGCTGACCCCTGGCCTAGGCGTTCTTTGTAAAGTTGCTGGTTTATATACAGTTCATTTGCACTCAGCTCTCTTGGATGCAAATGTGCAGGTTAAAATAAGAATGAGTTCCTAATCAGCTAATTGAATGAGAATGCAGTCTTAGCTGGGCCACTTAAATAACAATGTGCTGCTAGCTGACCCACCTGGTCCTCTGTTACAAAGGGGAGGATTAAAAGCATGTATTGTCCACATTTCTTCACATCAAACTAAGAGGAATCCACTGAAGACAGGATGAAGGCAGTTCCTGCTGCAGGGAATACATTAGCATCTATGACTCAGCACTCTGATGCTGGAAACCATGTCTAAGCACTTTATTACAGCAGGGCATCATCTGATCTCACGTAGCACGGATGGATATCTTTGCTGTGTACGATTAATTTTTCACATGAAGCCTCAGTTTAATAAGTAGATTTCAGGAAAAAAATAGGATTTCCAAGTTTTTCCACCAACACTGAGCAAAGTGACATTCCCTGGTGAGGTGCTACAGGCCCTCTGTGGTCCGCACGCATGAGTCTGTAAAGGCCATGTTTTCCCCTCAACACACCTTTGACACACAACTTTGTCTGACACCACCTGGAGCTTTGGTTTAAATTACAGGAACGGATCACACACACACACACACACACACACACTCTCTCTGTGCCTCTCCTTCCCTCACTATTTTCTCTCCCACCTCTCCTTCCTCCTTTCTCTTTTCTATTCGCATTCCTCCTCTCAGCAATGCCGTGTTCTTCTCGTCACCAGCGAGGTGATTTGAGGAAGCACTGAAACCCGAGCCCATTGTGTATGTACGTGTGCACAATGTGGTGCGCACGCGGTCTCACCATGTGGAAAAATACTGTCCTCTATGCTGCTGTCTCCTGCACCTTCCCTTCTCCCACCTCAGGCACACACACACACAGAAACACTCCTTGGATGCCCGCTAACAGCCCACAGTGTAACAAAGAGTTCAGTCAAGGACACTGCAGTGGATTGAATGAAGCGGGGATGCAGCTGATTAAAGCTGCTTGACAAGTGCAGATACAGACAATTGGTCCGAAACAAGATCATCTGTGTCCTCTGTTGGTTGTTCAAGTAGAGGAGTTGCTATCGAGGCCAAGACAAACCCTGCTCTTTGAAAAGCTACACAACAGCTACACACCTGGCATGGAGAGTGTGTGTGGGTGTGTTTGTGTGTAAGCCTCCTGTCACCTATGGTCACATGGTTCAAAGCTGGCCTATTTTAGGGAGGCAGGGAGAGGAAGAGAGCAGGAGTAAAGAAGGACAGAGGTGTGTTGTATTACATCCAATCCTGGCTGCTGATAAATGTCTTTTTGCTTTTACAGACCTGGCTCACCAGGCGCACCTGGGACTGACAGCTTTGTGTGTGTAGGATGTGTAGTATAAAGATTGCTCAGTGTAAGTGGGCTGAGAAGGCAGCTACAGAGGGAGAGAGGTAAATGGAGGAGGGAAGCGTGATAGCTGTGAATTTTTTTCAGTAATAAAGGAAAAGGAAAAGAGTGTGATGTGGCGGGTGATGACGTGTGACATCATCAGGGAGCGACCCGTACGTGAATCATAAAGCACATGTTGATTGGCTGGCAATAAACAAAGGGGTCTGAAAGTACTCGCACTGAGTCAGTGTCACCTCATGGGGCCACATTAGTTTGCAGGATGGAGCCGTGCTGGTCGCCAGGCAACGTTACTTTATGGCACGGCTAATCATGAGGCACTGGGAACAGCGGGGGTCTGAGTGACTGGAAAAGCTCAGTTCTTTTGTAACACACACACTTACACACACACACACACACACACACACACACACACCTAAGGACAGCTAAAACTGGTTCAGTCAGTTTTACAACACCAGGCTTATGCGCTCAACTGAGAAGTAATGAAAGACGCATTCATGGTGTTCCCCTCGTGTCACTCTTCTCCTCTTTCACCTTGAACTTTTTCATAATCAACCATGTGTTAAAACTTACTAAAAGACACTACAAGAATCGACTTTAGGAATGTTTTCTTCTCATTTGAACTGTAACTTTTATAAAGACAGAGACAAGAGAAATACTTTTATGGTAGAAGTTTCTATTTTTTGGGAGAAAAATTGGAAAGAAACACAATATATTCCCACAGTTATCATAGTATTAAGGATCATGCCATAGGATCAGTTGTTAACAGACCGATAACTGATCATTTCATCTTCATCAAGGCCTCTTAGCTCCTTTTCCTCTTTATGAGATCAACTGAGAGCAATGGAAGTGTCATTTTAACAAGGACATAAAAGAAACTCAGTGACCTACGAAAACAACTCTGCTCCTTTCCTGTCAACCTCTACCCTCTCATCCCTCAGCTCGTCTGTCCTTTCATTAACTTCCTCTCTCCTCCTCGCCACACCTCCCTAAACTTACATCATGGCAATCACACGCCCATGCGTCGTGTCATCTTACACATATTACTACACAAACACACCCCTGTGCGAGTTTGTCACGTCTCATTTAGCCAGGTTGAATCTAAATCCCACTGTGAAAACAAACCTCAGCCATTGTGGTGTTACTACAACAAATCTGCCTTGTGTTCCTCTCACAGCATGGCCTATGTTTCGCTCATTTCCTCAAAGAGATGTGCCACATAACAGAGATTTCCGTGTATGTGCTGACCTTCCTGGAAAACTCCAGTCTTACAGCATAGTTATCCTGTAAGTATGAGTAAACTCAATGACCTCTACACACACATGCTCTCCTCTCTGATCACTCTCCTCTCCTCTCAGCCTCTGCTTTCCCCTCACACCAGTCTCTCTCACCCAACCAGCCGTAATGGAGGAAGAAGAAACAGAGAGCACTCACCTTTTTAACCTGATCATCCTTGAGTTCAGTGAAGTAATAGGCTAGTAGCTGGGCTGCAATCATCCTGGTCCTCTGTCTCTCTGTCACACACACATGCAGACTTACTCACACTCTCTTTCTATCTCTCTCTGTCACACACGTTCACCTAGTCAGATGGAGGAAAATCCAAAACAAAGAGGTAAAAAAAAGGTACTCAAACTATGCTCTGGCACTACTTTGTACATGAAATCTCTCACAAACCGAAAGAGATATAAAAGTATCCTCCAATCCTGTGCGGTTTAAAATAGACAGAGCTGCTTCATGTGCTGCTAAGACTCTGCGGCTCTTTTCTGAGCATGTGAGTGAAGCCAGGAAGCATGAGTGAGACAGCAAGTTTAGCTGGGGGAGGCAGAGAGAGAGAGAGAGAGAGAAGGAGGGAGGGAGAAACAGGGAGGGCCCAGCACACGAGTCCTGCCCACCACGTCTGAGCTCATTGGTTAGAGGGTGTGAGCGGCCACGGGAGGGGTTGAGTGCCACATCCTCTTCTCTGCGATTGGCCGGTCTCCTAACGCCTCAGATGCAAACCCAGTGATGGAGGAGGTAGAAAGAGAAAACACTGGGGGCTGCCTAATTAGGGAGGAGGGGGAGGGACAGACGGTGGAAGAGGGAAGTGAGGTGAGGAGGGAATTTAGGTTTTACTGTTTCGAGGAAGTTATAAAGATACGTGCCACTTAGAGCGTGTCGGAGGGAAAATGACGTACCCAGTCGTAATATTAGTCAAGCCGTCCGCTCTGTGCCTTTTTATTCAATAGTCATTTGGCTTAGAAGGGAATGGACGGCTGCAGGCCTTTACTTCTTCGAGCCTGAGGGACTTTGAGTTGTGGAGGGACAGGTTTTATATGTAGCTTTGATAAAGTTTAGGGACATAAAAGTAGAGAGTTCAGGGGATACGAAGTGGATACAAATGTGTGAGAGTTTATCCTTTGGCTTTACTGTCTGCTGTCTATATGAAGATGGGTTGGTGTTCTTTGCAGTTTTGTATGTAATGGGGACAATGTACCGACAAACGTAAAACATGTGTTGCTGATTTGTTTTGTTTTTGGTCAGGCTAATTGGCCACATGGCTCACAGGGTGTATCAAGTTCAGGAATTCCCCCAGAAAATAGTTCAGTTGTGACAGTGAGGCACCCAAATCTATATACAGTCATGTGAAAAAATTAGGACACCCCCATTAAATTAGTCAACATGCTTTATTAAAAAATGTTCACATAACAATGTCCAATCTTAGTTTTTATTTATTTCTGGAAAAGAAAGTGATTTAATTGTAATTAAACAACATAAATTAACATATTTTTACTCATCAAACAAAAGATATCAACAACAATGCATATTTTAATGGAGGAAAAAAATTAGGACACCCCCACATATTTTCCCACTTAAAATGGCTATAATCACACACAAGTGTATCAGATCAGTTGCACATGATGATCAGAACATCTTTACCCAGCATTTTGAAGGAGGCTTGCCCTATTTAAACCTCAGACATTTAGTTTGGTGTGCCCCTGTCTGTTGAAGTGAGAGTGAGCACCATGGTGAGCTCCAAAGAGCTGTCTGAGACCCAGAGAAAAAAGATTGTGGCTGCTTATGAGTCTGGTAAGGGATTTAAAAAGATATCAAAAGAATTTGACATCAGCCATTCCACCATCCAGAAAAGTGTTTACAAGTGGAGGAGGAGGACATTCAAAACAACTGCCTGCCACCATGCCCAGGTCTGGCCGTCCAAGCAAGTTCACCCCCAGAGAGCAGACCGCAAGATGCTAAAAGAAGTCATCAAAAGTCCCTAAAATATCATCATGGGACCTACAGCAGGCTCTTCGCTACTGTCGATGTGAAAGTGCATGACTCTACTATCAGAAAGAGACTACACAAGTTTGACTTTCATGGGAGGTGTGCAAGGAGGAAACCTTTGCTCTCTAAAAAGAACATTAAGGCCAGACTGAAGTTTGCCAGCCAGAGAGAACATAGACAAAGACCAGGTCTTCTGGAATATGATGTTCTTTGGACAGATGAGTCTAAAGTTGAATTATTTGGACACCAGAACAGAAGACATGTTTGGCGTAAACCAAATACAGCATTCCAGGGAAAGAACCTCATACCAACTGTGAAGCATGGAGGTGGAAGTGTCATGGTTTGGGGATGCTTTGCTGCAGCAGGACCTGGTCAGCTCACCATCAGAGAATCCACCATGAATCCTGCTGTGTATCAAAGGGTGCGTGAAGAACATGTGAAACCATCTGTAAAAAAATTAAAGCTGAAGTGGAACTGGACACTGCAACATGACAATGACCCAAAACATACCAGTAAATCCACCAAGGACATATCTTTTGTTTGATAAGTGAAAATATGTTAATTTATATTGTTTAGTTACAATTAAATCACTTTTTTTTTTTCCAGAAATAAATAAAAACAAGATTGGACATTGTTATGTGAATATTTTTTAATAAAGCGTTGACTATTTAATGGGGTGTCCTAATTTTTTCATATGACTGTAGTTGGCAGATGAAATCAATATTTAAACAATAATTAAATATGTGACCTTTGGTGTCTATTTCTACTTTAACTGTTTTATATCAGAAAACTTTGCTATTTGCAGAGGTGGTCTGCCTCTATAAAACCCTGAAGCTGTGGGATTGGTGGATCCTGAACTTTTGTTTGTAGGGCAGAGTTGAGTATGAATATTATTTTTTCAGTGAATGACGAATGACATATTTCAGAGCACATGGTGTTTTTAAACCAAACATTCTTTGTTTATGGGTCCTAAAATATTACGATTTAATTCTTTTCTTGATGGTAGTGATGTTAAGATAGAAATGTAAATATATTTGGTTTTGGCCCAACAAAGTCATATTACATAAGAAATTATAATGGAAATTATGATGATGTTTTGACAAAATAAGTAATTGAGAGTGTGTATGTGTCTCAGCTCCACACTATTTCTATGTCACTTTCTCTTTAGCCTCATCTCACCACATCTTTTGTTTGCCTTTAGCCTCAGGTAAAATATGCAACTGATGCATCTTTATTTATTTATTGATTAACTTGTTTATTTAGGTGACAATATTTATCAACATATAAAACATGCAAAATGCATCAATTTAGAAGTAACTATATTGTCAGATAAAATTTTATAATGTATATAATGTATATATACGTGTCTTGCAACCTCAAATTATTATTTTTATCATCTCAGGTGTGCTAATTGAAAATGTATGACCCCGCCTTCCTCCATTTGAGGCTGATTTGACTGACTGATTTGTCTTTCCATCTCTTAAAAGTGCACAGTCATCCAAAAGCAATCCACTCGACTCGCCTTTCTATAATTCAGATGTACAGAAAGCCTCTCACTCACTCCACCGTCCCGGATGTCGAGCCATCAGCCACTCTCTCTGGCTCCACTATCCTTTCAGACAGACGTGACATCATCATCACAACAACAACAGCTGTGTGTTGTCTGGACACTCCAGAGAACAACCACGAGCACGGGGGGACTGTAATCCTTTCTATGCTCAATATGTGGGCTGTGGAGTTAATTCCACCGTAATACTTTATCTAAAAGGCAGCAGTGTGGCAAAATGAGGAGCTAAACCCAACAACAAAAAAATTCAAGCAAAAATAAGGTTTAAAGCGCCAATCGGCTGAAAGTGCTCTTATTTTGAAAAGCAGGGTGAGTTTATGTCCCAGCTCTCTTCCCCTCTCCCTCTTTAGTGGCACCATCTCACCTCCAGCAGTGCCCCTCCTCTCAGCAGTGTCTAATTCTGTCTTTTTAACTTGTTTTTCTTCATTGCTCCTCCTCTATTCACTTATTTTTCATGTAAACTATTGTTCTCTCGTTGCCTTATCGTTGTTGTTTATCCGCCGTTATGTCCGCTCCAAGTTAGCGCATGTGCAGTGGAGCGAAGCAGATACTCTGTTCTGATTGGCTGTTTTCGACCTGGGCACGGTGGATTGTCAAATGGCCTTGGTCAGCAGGTGGAGCCAGAGGAGCCGAATTTTTTTCAGTGATTATCTGTCTCATGTACTGCTGTCAGGACATAGTGACAGTTTTACCAAATATGACCAAAAGTTGCTTTTAAATAATTACCTACTTCTGCTAAAAGGAAGAATCGTGTAAAATGGAAACCAGAGCGAGGTAATTATTTCATTAAGAGTTTTTATTCAACGACAAACTGAAGTACTGACTGTACTTAAATATGTCACAGCTTCGTGTGCTTCCAGTAGTAAAAAAAAAAAAAACTAAATCAGAAACAAAGGTAAGACAAATCTACCATGTTTGATTGCTCAGTATAGCACATTTGTACAGTTAATAGTAAGCTCCTTTCTCAGACATGTTTAGATGGCACAATCTGTTATTTTTATTTGTGTATTCGAGAAATGTTACTGTATTTTAATGATGAGACTTTTTGTTTTTTGTCATGGTACCCATCTGCCTCTACTGCTTGTGATTTCTTCCTCCCCAAGAGTGTTACTCCTCATCTTCTGAGCCAACCCGCCTGGACTGGTTGTATTCACATCTGATCAGCAGAGACAGTTGTGTTGTTTATACAAAACACAAACGTGTCTTGGAAGCATCGACAGCAGGTCTACTGTGATGTTTCACAGCTTTAAACGTTTGAAGACTCATCTACAGCAATTAGAAGAACATCACCACTCACACATTTGCAAATACTCTCAAATACCAACAAAATAGGAGACCCGGACACGTATAGTCTGTCTATATTACGGGGTTAAACATTTAGCCACCTGTTAGCTGGTCTCTCAGTGTAAAGGTAACAGGAAAGTGACAACATTGTTATCTTTGCTTACTGACCAAGCCAGCTAAATTCATATTGCACACTGATATACTGTATACAATCTAGCATTAAGTTCAGGCTGACACACAGTGAAAGCACTAGCATAATGCATGATGTTACATCACAACACGCAGCATCTTCAGTTTAAGTTTAACAACATGCTTCCTCACCCATTGAGCACCAATAGCAGTAACACAGCTAATCCCACATATTCTCCACTGAAACTCCACACAGCTGCACTTTTACAGGTAATCCAGATCTCAGTGGTGTTAGTTCCTTCAGATTATTATAATATCTGGATACTTAAATTACCTTCATGATTAAAGATTTCTCATCATCGAGTGGAGCTTGCATCCTACGGTTGTCTCCACAGAGATGTTTTGGGGCATCGTGGTGTCTCATTTTTCCGCCGTCCAGTCCAAGCAGACGTTCAGATCCCGGTCTCAAGCTTCGATTCATTGTCTCTCTAGAAATAAAAATGAAAGCCTGCATTCTCTAAAAAATGATCCTTCGAGAAAGGGGCCAGAGCTCGTCCTTTTGTGAGCCCTGACGAGCCAGCGTCTCCACTCTGTCCATCTACTGGTGACCCTTTTCATGTGTGTGTGTGTGTCAATGCTCTTATTGTTGCTTTACAGAGGAAACAAAGACACTCACACACACACAAAGAAAGCGAATGTATAATAAGACTCGCACACCTTTCTCCCCCTGAAGGATGCCCATTTGGGAAAATGTAGGCATTTGAGACTATTTAAACTAGAATAAAGGCGAAAATAAAAAGGGATATACAGTAAAAGTGTATTAATCGCACAACAGAGAGAAGGAAGTTTATATCGAATGAAAAGAGATAGGAGGAGACATTAAAGGGAACAGAGGAAGGGGACGAGGGGGGCAGAATGTGAGAGGAAAAGAAAGCACGCCAGCTTCTGTATCAGTCACTTCACAGCTCTGCAGATTCAGCAACCCAGCTGTGTGTGTGTGTGTGTGTGTGTGTGTGTGTGTCACTGCATTGAAGCTGCAGAGTCAGTGCATGTGTGGTTTAACACCGAAGCTACTAGGTCACTACTAGGACAGTGCGGGATTACTGTGCCGTGTGTGGGCGTGTGTGTGTGTGTGTGTGTGTAGCGCTCAGCTGGTAGCACTCTAACATGTTAATCCCTGACAGATTAGCTACTGTTTCACTCCTGTTAGCACGCAGCTTTCCACAACACATTTCCTCCCCTCTTCCTCCTTTCGAATGTCTTTGCCTCCCTCGCTCTTCCTTCCTTGATGCTTTGATTTTTGCTTTGCATCATTTTCACCGTACCCCCCCTGCACTCCACGCTGCCGTCTGTCTGCCTTCATCTTCAACACATCATCTAATCTGTCATGGATGGATTAGCCTAAGCACGCTGATCATTGCACTGCTCATTCCCTGTCCGGTACTGCATCAGTAGTTCGGGATTGTAATGCATCTGGTAAACACAAACACTAACTCTCAAGTTTGTCTGAAAAGGATAATCAAAAAAAAGATCTTGCCATCACACTCACAACCAAATATTCTGTTTTGCCGATATTAAAAAAACCCTTCATCTTCAGTTCACTTATTGCACCCAGTGTGTGCAACTTTGAGGTGGATTTCTTCATGTCCCTGCCTGCACTTTATTAATCTCAGCATACACCGTGCAGACAGATGGATAAAGACAGAGGTGGATGGGCAAGGATCCAGCAAGACAGATAAAGCAGACAGACAGAATGACCAAAGCGGCAGAGACGTACAGACTCAAAGGCAGACGGACAGATAGAGAGCTAAGAGACAGATGGGCGATCACAAGGACAGAGAGTCAGTCCAGAGTGACAGAACAGAGCGCTGGTTGTTTTTGTATTGTTGGGAAATGTGGTCAGCGGCATTCCAATCCTCCTCCTGGCCTTCATCAATACTGAGATACTGCAACACACACACTTTCTTTGTCTCTCCTTATATGACCACATTTTCTAGATTGATTTACATCAAATATTCGAAAACATGCAGAATTTATAAAGTAAATTATAGAAACAAATGACTGCTTCTTAAAACTTAAATAAAACACAGTAACTTTAAGAAGTAGGCTACCTATAATACATTGTTTGACTCTTTGGTAAATATTGTAAAAAATTAACAGTTTAAATACAAACCAGTCATCAAATGGGAATACATTATCTTCACAGAATCACATGGTTTGTACGATATAATAACGTTTTGACATCTGAGCTGGCAGTTAGAGCAGCTGACAAATCGTTTGTGTTTGGTCTCACATGAGGTGCTAACCTTGAGTGTTTTGCAGGGTGTGATTCTTGATATGAGGGTTTCTCTTTTTCAACTACTCAGCACTGATATCAAAGGCAGAGAGTTTAATCAGCGCAACACTGGCATGTGACCATGGAGCTGTGGGTGTGACACTTTTTCCCATGACGGACTCAGGGAGTGATTGGAAGGCGAAAGGCTTTGGTTTGAAGCCCTCAGGGACCAAATGTGAGCCAGTCATACATTTATTTTTACATCTAGAAGTTGTGCAGTCCAAGTCATACAATAAAAGCCTTTTCAAAAGACAAATAAGAAAAGTTTTCTGTAAGCAGAGACATTGATAAACTTTGTTGTCACTTTGTACAAAATCCATTAATTGGTATCCAGTTCTTAAAATGTCATTAGGGAGGAAGAGTTTAATCCCCGTTTTCATCTTAGCTGGACGAACAATGCAGCACAATTGACTCTGTTCTTGGTTGGGAAGCCTGTGAGGGATCATGCAGTGAAAACCTCTACATGTGTTATGCCCTTCAGGTGAAAATCCTTGTGATCAGGTGAAAACAAATTGCAGGTGACTCATGTTGTATTCAGGCTACACATGACAGCCAAAGCTCTCCCAGACCAACAGAGGACACTTGTTGCGGGACAAAAAAAAAAAAAACTTTGGTACGTCATTTTTTTCAGTCATGTGAAGTTACATCTCCTGTCTCTGTCTGGCCACGGCTGTGATGAGGGCAGCACCCTTCCCACTGCCCTCCTCTGATGGCATGAAGGTCACGTTACACTGAGGAGCCAGAGCTCTGGCCGTGTCTCGGAGGACTCCAGAGAAACTAAAAAGAGCAGCAGAAGAAGAAGAATCGTTTTAGCTTTCAAAAAGTTATTTGAAGAAACAGAGTAAAGGGTGAAAGACCAAAAGTAGCTCTTAAGTAGCTCTTAAGTCCAGACCAGAAACAAAACATTTAAGTGATCTGAATCCTTTTAAAGTAATTTTGCAGTCTCGTTACACCATGGCCACCGCAAATAAAAATAACTCACTGTGGATGCAGTTTGTAGAGAGCCCCGTCCACCCCCACAGTGATGTCCAGACGGTCCAGCCCTCGGTTCTCTCTGATCTTATCGACCACGGCTGCCATTCCTGCCCCACACAGCTGAGCTGCACGATGTGACACAGCCCCACATACCTGTATAACAATGACAGCCATTATCATTTAGTGAAACACTTAACAGACTGTTGGTGCCACAGTTTGCTGTTTTACCAAACAATCTCGTATCACTCCTCTACCAGCAGACAAAAACCCCAAACCCCAAGGGAGAGGTTGCAACAGAGGACTTGATTTTCTGAGCATTGTAGTGTGTCAAAAGTTTAACTCTTAACCTCTCTCTGGCATTTAAGACAAATCTGAGACAAAAAATTGGTCATCAAGTTACAGAATCGTGCTATTTTACAGCAAAATGCTCAGTTTAACTGTTCAAGTTTTATGTGGCATTGAGTCATACTATCATGTAAAGACTCCCTGTAGTTTGCTAATAGGCCTTCATAATTACATGTATTACTGAAATTGAAGAAAAGAGGTATAACAGGTATAACTAATAACATTAATGGCTGCATTATGCATTCAGGTGTGCCACATCCAGTGCCCTGCACACTGGCTCAGTAGTATGACTGGACAAGCAAACTGCAGGTGAAACACAGGTGTAATCAATAACATTAGTCATCACTCTGTTCCACACTTAAATTACTGAAGTATCCACTGTGAAGAAGACAACTGGTCAGGTGCACACTGTGTAATTGATCATTATCAGTGTAGACTTAAGTCTTCTAACTGTGGGAGGAGAATAGTCAAATAGACAATTTTTGATGTGAAACTATCTGTTTGTTCTGAGAACAGCTTGTCGCCCACATATATGACACAGAGTCACTTCTTCTTTCTACCTCTTTGACAGTGATGCTGTCGTCACAGGTGCTGTCGAGCCCCAGCTGTTGGAGAATAGCTCTGACCTGCAGTAGAGCCAGGCGGTCACTAGAGAGAGACAAAAACACACACATTTACAGTAAGACCCACTTAAACTGGTGTGTGTGTGTGTGTAAGAATGGAGCAATCATCTGCAACTTAAACATTATCATTGAATAGTGCACAAAACTTTTATTCTGTGGAATGTATCTGAAGGAGACATGCATACACATTCAGTATGCACACACACACACACACACACACACACACACACACACACACACACACACACACACAGTTTCTCCTACCTCTCTATCTGAGACAGGTATTTGGTTTGGAATATTCCAGGTGTTTTTAAAGCTTCAGTGACGTGTCCTCTGAACAGCAGACCTCCTCTGGTTAAATCTAGTAATACATGTCGGACGATTTCTCCTAAATACATCCCACTGGTCAGCTTTTCAAACCTGCACACACACACAAAGACGCAAATTATATTTTAGTTGTGACGACATGATGACGTTGAAGGTCAGCAAACAGTTCAGTAGATCTGAATACACACAAAATCTGGAGTATGAGACAAATGCATGTGCATAAAAGTACACAAGTTAATATGTAGCCTAAGCATACAAGCATGTAAAGACATGATTAACCCTAAAACAGGTGTATAAATATCCACATATATATGCAAAGTCATACAGGTGAGTTACTGTGCTAAAATCCTGAGACGCACGCAGGCACTTGGACAAAGCATACTTTACTGATCAAACATAAAATTCAATGTGTGTGATGATAAAATAGGGAGCACACACACACACACAGACACACACACACACACACACAGACACACACAGACCCAATTTCTAACCGTTGTTTTCCAGGGTTGATTGAGGTTCGGTTCACCTCTATGTCATAAGGTGTGATGATGTCATCCAGAGAGCCATCATCACCCAGACCTCCCCACTCTGTGTTTATACACATTTTTTGTTCCTCCTCCTTTTTCTTTCTTTTTGCCCCATCAGCCTGCTGGGAGCAGAAACATTAAATATGAGTTTTTAAATCATCACATTTCACTGTGATCATTTTACAAGGCTTCCTCTACCTTATCCTTCTCTCCTCCAGGGGTCCCCTCTTTCCTTCCCTGTTCAGTCTTCTCGATGTTCTTCAGGTCCTCCATGTAACAAACATTACTACCAGTTCCTGTGAAACACAATCACGTGGTTGTCTTATATAAAGCAATCCCTCAAAATAATCACTGCTTGTCATACTTAGTAGTTTGTGTGATAAAATCCAGTGTACTTGGTAACCAGTTTGTGGTCTGACCATATTACAGTATTACAGTACTTGTTAGGACAATAACAATTGTGAGGGCAATGACAACAAGCTAGAATCCCAACCCTAAATGTAATTCCAGCCAAAAATGCAACAGACCCCCCAAAAAAAAAAAAATTGAAACACTCTAAAGTTCACTTACCAGCAATCATTCCAATTTCACACTGAGGGTCTTCATAGGCACAGCTCATCATGGTCCCGACTGTGTCATTGACTACTGCTACTATATCCAATTCAAACTCCTATGGGTCCAAACACAGACACACACATACACACATTATTTATTTTTATGTTTATTCATTTATTTCAGTTCAAGGACACACATTTAGTACAGGACTCAATATCCAAGAACATGAACTCTAATGCACTTGTAAGGCAATGTAAAGTACTTTACGTCTCTTCATTTGTCATCATAATTTATATCAATTTGAGTGTAAAACAGTTTTGTGCATCTTACAGGCTCATTTTTCCTGTATGTCCACAATATATTGCAACATTATTCCTTCTCCTCATCCGACAAAATCCAGAATTATAAAACCTGCATTGTGTTGACTCACGTTGCGTCTCTTGATGGCCTCCCTCAGCATGTTAACAACATCATGTCCTTCACAGTCGGTGGCCTTGAAGCCTTTGGTCCAGCTCACCAACGTGCCCTACAGAGGGTACAAAGGTGGATGGTGCAATGTTGGAACAAAGGTCACACAAATCTGTTTACTGTATATTTTTACTTTGTATTTACTCAGTATTTTGATTTTAAATTCTGAAAAGCAAAATCGGAATGGTTGTTATTTTGACCACTCATTGTTTATTGGCTGCCATTCCTATGAGAGAGTTTTCTGTAGTTGTAACAAGCTAAACTCACTTTTTTCTAACCCACACTCTGACGTGCACTCTCACCGTGTCAATGGATGTCTGCTCACAGGGGAACGAGAAGGTGAAGCCTGCGGGAAGACGAACGTTCTTCATCCCCATGTAGTCCAGGAAGTCACTGACACACTCCGCGATGTGATCAAACAACTAAAGACAGAGAAAGTAAAGTTTTAATGAAAAAACTGCCAGATATGTGTTTGACTTTCACAAATCTTCCACAATATTTATTAGCTTCTTATCAACATGTCACTAAACTGAGTCCCAGTTTCATGTGATCTGTCTGCCTGCTGCTAGCCTCTCTGTCTGTATCATCTGTTGTTGACACTCAAATGTCCTACCTCTTCTCCAGTCCCCTGCATTATCTCCAGTGGTATGGTATAGATCTTATGGTTAAGTCTTGTGCTCTGTTGTAAACCTTTTTTAAAGGTCACCAGCATCGCTCTGAAGTTTGTTCCTCCCAGATCCAAGGCAAGGTACTTTCCACGCTCTAGAAAAACACAAGAAAATTGTTTACTGATTTGTACAGTTCAGTTCAATTAATTCATCCTCTCCTGGGCAATCCAAAAACTGTGAAGCAATTTTTGCTTTGCTTGTTTTTAGTTACCTGTGCCATCAGGTGTACGGTACACAAAAGAAGGCAGCATCTTTATAGCAGAGGGGCCTTTACTCTTCAGGCCTGCCTCCAGCCCCGCCCTCATCCTCGCCTTCACCAAGTACAGCTGCTCCTGGCTGAGTTTGAAGGGACACAGTGTCTCATCCACCTGGGATACAAGTAAGAGATGCAGTAAAATATTAGATATAAATGAGGATAAAATGAGCGCACACACACACACACACACACCTCCTCCCACACCATACTGACCTGTCGCCTTTGTGATGCCAGTCGTTGAGCGACTGCTGTTACCAGGGCCGCTCTTTGCTTTGCTGCTGCCGCTGTCAGAAAGGACAAATCTGACCTGGCACTCAGGATGCAACCGCCGCACCACTTTATGAAGACGTTTAGGATACCTGAAATGGAGACAGTCTAATGTTTAACCTCTATAGATAACCTGTAACAGGTGAAACAACATCACTGCTACTGTAATTTCCCAATGTAGAAGTGTGGCAAGGGTGGCAAGTTGATTTAACAAATAAGAATTCATAATCATGTTTTAATTTAGATATCTACAAATGTATTTTAACAGGTCATGACAATATGACCAGACTGGGTAATAATTCAAGATTTCCAAATATGTTTTTATATTTTGCATCAAGCTTTTTACTGATTACTGACTAGATTGGGTGGATTTATGTTAGATCTGCAAGTCATTCAAAATGTAGCATAGAACTCTAATTACAATTTTTATAAAAATTACTGAATAATTTTGTCATTTACACTTGCATTTTTCATACTGTAACATGTCAACAAGTCCTCCATGATTGGGCCTATAAAAGTGCACCACTGGAATATGAATTTGATATTCGGTGAATATTTCCATAAGAACCTACTGTCGGTGCGTCTTATACACGGTTCCATCCACACCTACGGTGATCCTTAATGTCCTCAGATTCCGGTTTTGCTTAATCCGGCTCAGGATGGCAGCCAGTCCTGCAGCCACCAGATTTGAGGACCTGAAGGACACAATGGTGCTGACGTGTTGAACAGCAATGCAGTCGTCAGGCGATGGGGTCAAACCAAGATCTGTGAGAATTTCTTCAGTGTTGCTCAGACCGTTTTTGTATCTGAAATAGACCAGATGGATATGATGTCACTGGTTTTTACACAAGACAGACAGACAGACAGACGACTTACTCTTCCATGGCAGCAACATGTGCAGTGGTTATCTTCCCTTTAGTCCTCAGGGCATCAGACACACATCCGTCAAACAGCAGTCCACGTTTAGCCATCTTTAACACAACCAGCCTCACCAGCTCACCCAGGTACATCCCACTGACCATCTTCTCAAATCTACATTAAGGAAAAAAATGCGGGAACAAGGAGACAGAGTCTATATTATGTCATACGTGCTTTGCTGTCGTACATGCTGTGCCGTATCATGTCATATCACAAGGAATCACAGCGTTCCTCACAGTTGTTTTCCAGGGTTCCTGGAGGCTGAGTCGAGATCCCTGTCAAACTCAGTGAGGTAATCATCCAGAGCCCCGTCATCTCCAAACGCTCCCCACTCAGTGTTCACACACATCCTGCCCTCGTCTCCTTCCACCAGGATCAACGTGGACGAAGCTCCTCCATGTAGCACGCATTGGTGCCAGTGCCTAACACACAAACATACAGGGTGCCCATGTGCTTATTGTGTTTAAAGAAATTTGCACTGGGTACATTCATTTTAAGTCCTTAAATAATCCCAAGAAGGTGTTAATCCCAAATCCTGTCCTTAATCTGGGCAGTATTGTACTGAATTTGTGAATATGTCTCCTCTCAAAAGAGGCTAGTGAAAGTGGTTCAACAACATAGCCCAAAATCATGAGCTCAAAACACACATTCCTTCACACACATGCATTAAGATGGTAAACCACCAGAGGGAGCAGCAGTTTAATTAAAGGAGCACACAACTTCTTCAAAACAGTACTCGATTATGACCATAGTACGCCCAAATATGTTAATTTTACACTCAAAATAATTACACAACTTGCTGAAATTTGGTGTTCCTATTTATCCACCTCCTGTAGTGTTCAGTATACATACAGAGTGCATGATTGTGACAAAACACAAAGATAAAGGTGAAACATTGTAATGGATCTTTAACATCATTAACAAACACACACAGATACACATACACAGGTCAGTACATAGAATGAGTGATAAAGAGGCATCCCAGGTAGTTTATAGCTTCAATTATCTGCTGCCTCAATCAGATACACTAAACTGTATGAAGGTGATGATATCTACTCTAAAATGTACTCACCAACAATGAGTCCTACTTCACAGTACCGGTCATCAAAGCCACAGGTCATCATTGTAGCTACAGTGTCATTAACCATGGCTAACACCTCGACATCCATACCCTGCAGAGTGAGTTACAGAGTGACACACCAGGTGATAAAGGTAAGGTGAAAGTTTGTGTACTGAATGGAGTGTTTCAGAAGAAGTGCAGTCGACCCTTATTGATGACAAGTGGGTAGTTATTAGTAGTGGTGTAAAATAATTGGCAGTGTCTGTAATGTAATAATCTCACAGTTTCATCTTGTGTTACAGCTTCTATTTCTGTCTGTTCTGAAATAAGCATATGCATCACTCCTAATGAAATAAAAAGAAAAATCACCCTCAGGCAAATTTTAAAAAAGGAGATGCATATAAAATGTCATAAAGACTTCAGTCTATTCTTAGTACAATCTCAATGGATCATGTTAGCTATAAGTAATATTCATTAGCTAGTGTAGTCGTCAGAATGACTGAAGTTTCTACAGCTCAGTTATTAGAGTAAGTCTGCTTAGAATAAGTTCCTCAACAACAAAAGTATTCATATCCTTAACTTAAAAATATCAACACCACATTTTGAGAGCACCTCCACTACTGCATTCCTGCATTTGAAACCATACTTAGCGAAATAAAGGTTATCAAAGTTAAAATAATTTATTCTGCAATAAAATGATACCACTCAGTGTTTCACAACTATATCTGATGTTTCTAGATTAACATTACTAAAAATAGTTTAATCATCTCAGTGTTTAGTGTAGTCATAGTTGATAAGATTATCATTTATTTGTGGCGCTGCGGTCCTGCGAGAACCACGTATCGCTAAAATGTCAGCTCTTCATGAACTCATGAACTTTTTTTCAGAATTATGATAAGCATTTTCCATCTAACCCAAAGTTTTTTTTTGTTGAAAACTGTTTTTTTCACTGGACAGGAATACACACAGAAAAGGCTGTCATACGATACCAAGATAAATAATTTCACAACTTTTTCCACCTTTAATGTGACCTATAACCTGTACAACGCAATTGAAAAACAAACTGAAACCTTTACAGGGGAAAAATAAAAAATAAAAACTTAAAATAACCTGGTTGCATAAATATGCACACCCTTAAACTAATACTTTGTTGCAGCACCTTTGGCTTTAATTACAGCACTCAGTCTTTTTGGGTAAGAGTCTATCAGCGTGGACACATCTTGATGTGGCAATATTTGCCCACTCTTCTTTGCAAAACTGCTCCAAATCTGACAGATTGCGAGGGCATCTCCTATGCACAGCCCTCTTCAGATCACCCCACAGATGTTCGATCGGATTCAGGTCTGGACTCTGGCTGGGCCATTCCAAAACCTCGATCTTATTCTGGTGAAGCCATTCTTTAGTTGATTTGGATGTGTGCTTTGGGTCATTGTGGTGCTGAAAGATGAAGTTCCTCTTCATCTTCAGTTTTCTAACAGAAGTCAGAAGGTTTTGTGCCAACACTGACTTGTATTTGGAACTGTTCATAATTCCCTCCACCCTGACTGAGTTGAGGCCCCAGTTCCAGCTGAAGGAAAAACAGCCCCAAAGCATGATGCTGCCACCACCATGCTTCACTGTAGGTATGGTGTCCTTTTGGTGATGAGCAGTGTTGTTTTTGCGCCAAATATACCTTTTGGAATTATGGCCAAAAAGTTCAACCTTGGTTTCATCGGACCACAACACATTTTCCCACATGCGTTTGGGAGATTTCAAATGTCTTTTTGCAAAATGAAGCCGGGCTTGGATGTTTTTCTTTGAGAGACACAAGGCTTCTGTCTTGCCACCCTTCCCCATAGCTGAACTTTATTTGGGGTTAATCAGAGGCACTTTAAATGGTGACAGGTGTGTGCTGACTCCCATTTAACATGAGTTTGAATGTAATTGGTTAAATCCGAACACAGCCATACCCCCAGTTATAAGAGGGTGTGCACACTTGTGCAACCTCATTATCTCAGTTGTTTATTTTTACTTTACCTCCCTAAAAGAGGTTTCAGTTTGTTTTTCAATTGCATTGTACAGGTTGTGGGTCACATTAAAGGTGGAAAAAGTTGTGAAATTATTTATCTTGGTGTCATTTTTCTTACATCACAAAAACCTGGCATTTGAACAGGGGTGTGTAGACTTTTTATATCCACTGTATTTGTGATCTAACACAATACTTTAGTAAAAGTACTTACATTTCACCATTGCTGTCTGATAAATGAATCACAGTTTGTGGCTCATGCAGGTGAAGTATTTGTTCATGTTTAATGTAGTGAATTAAGATGTCCTACCCCAGTTCTGTCAGTCGCCTCCCTGAGGGCCTGGACCACATCTTTACCCTGAAGGCCTCGAACCCGGTAGTTCTTACTCCAGCTTAACAACAGTCCCTGCAGAGAAAATAATAGGAAATTATACAGAAAAACATATAATGCGGTACAGGTTATAAAAACCAGATGGATAGATGTTGAGTATCTTTACCTGATTCAAGCTGGACTGCTCACAGGGGAAAGAGAAAGTGAAGCCCAGAGGATGTTTCTGTTCCAAACTGATGTTCTTCTCACACATGAAGTCCTTTAGAGACTCTGACACATGGTCAAATAGCTACAGACAGAGAGGCAGAGAAAGATGGTGAACAAGAAGGTGGAGAAGGTTGAAAATATCTTTTCTAAAGCCCTGAGTAATTGCACCCTCCTCAAACCACCCCTACTTCTGCTCCCATACTTCTCAAATTCATGTCGCTCCCACCTTTTCTCTTCCCTCTAGAATACCACTTTTCTTCACTTTTTCACCCTCCATGTTTCCTGTGTCTCTCCTCCTACATACCTCTGTTCCTCTTCCACTGAGCAGCTCTTTAGGTAGCGGGTAGATCTTCTCCTCTATCTCCACTCCTCCCCTCCTGATCCCCATGCCCTCCCTCACTTTAACCTGGAGCACCTTAAACTTGGATCCTCCGAGATCCAACGCTAGACACTGTCCTTTCTCTGCAGGACAGCAGGAGAGAGACCAAATAGCCTGTATTGTACAATAGTTTAAGTATCCACATATGGTTTTGGTTTCTTCAGAATATTTTGACCCACTCGACAGCGTAAAAAGTTTGAAACCCAATAAAGTCAGTAACCTGTTCCATCAGGGGTGGAGCGGACATGTGTCGGCAGCATCTTCACTGCTGCTGCTGCGTTACTCTCTGATGAGAGCCCCTTCTTCATTTCAGCCTGGAAACGGGCCGAGATGTCTTTTAGCTGGTCGTCATGGAGACGCATGGCATACAAAAACCTGTCCACCTAAAAACAAATGAGAGGAGAGAGAGAAAAAACAGAGAGCAAACATGGAGACAGAAATTAATGAACCATACTGATTTATTTCCCACTGACTGGAATTCGATGAGAAGAGGACACAGAGAGGAGAAAAAAAAAGACATTTCCATTTGTCCTTCACATCTGAAGCTATCGTTTGCATAATACCAAGATTATATAATAATAATCTAATCCAAATAAATAAATATATTTGATTATAGATTATGTAATAGCATTTTATCCTGAAGGTTTGTGTATGTTAAACTTCCACCAACCTCGCAGCAGCAGCACGTCCTAAACTCACATTTCGCACATTTAGCATCAAAAACTGAGACTCAGTCTGAGTGTCAAAAAAGACTTCAATTAAAAACTATTTTGTGGTAACAGTGGCTTAATTATGAAGTCTGAAGGAGATAGAAGGAACTTAACATATGGTTAGGAAATAATACATGTGAGAGCAGTAAAACCATAAAATAGTAAGAGGTATAAAATATATCAAAAAGCCTTCCCACACTCAGCCTCACCCCGTATACCAAAGTGTAGGGGACAAGGTCCGTCTGGCTGCCTCTCACTTTTGTATTTGCATATGTGTCTACTGTTCCTTATGGGAGTGTCAGTACTTTGCCTCTGGGAGAGTGTGTGTTGATCCCATCTGCACCAAGAGAGGTGCTGTGACACTGCAGGAAAAGATGTTAATCATTGTAGTACATTAACTAATGATTGATGACACCTTGACCGTCTCATCACAGCTCGGGCTACTGCCTTATCTTTTGGATTTAGTAAAGTTAGATGTGTGACATGTCTGTACCTGTTTAACTTTTTTTAAATGACAAAAGTCTAATAAGTATTTTTGTTGATCTTGTTATGATTTAGCCATCATGGTACATAAATAAATGCACATTATGTTTAATACTAAGGTAATTGCTGTACTAGCCAAAAAAAGTCAGTGTGTTATACAAAAGCAGGAAAGCAGCTGTTTACATTTTGCATGGGAATTTAGAAAATTCAGTATATTTCAAATTGACTGATTGTGTCTCTAAGGAACAGAAGAGGTAAAAGTAGACATTATTAGAATACTGTAAGAAAACCCAATCCGATGTATCTGGTGCAACAGCCTCTTTCATAAAAAAAGGTAAAGAATTTTTTTTTTCTTTTTTCAGTGAATGGACAGTCCTCCAAGTCTTACACAATCATATTATTTAGTTTTACATGCCCTAAATGAAAAAAAAAAAATCACTGCCACTGTAATCTCTGCCAATCACATGATACCTCATCTGTAGCAGATTATATGATTAGTCTCTTTACTGCAGAGAGTTGCTGTGACTAGAGCAGAGGTTTAGTTGAAGTTGCATCATTTGATGCTGTGGAGCTTACCTTCTTTGTGGGGTCCTCCTGGAGTTTGGAGAAGAAGAAGGAAACAAGATGAACAGCCAACATCTTGATGTACAACACACACTTGCTGGATTTGTGCTCCTCTGTCAGTGCCTGACACAACCACACACACTCTAATCAAATGTTGTAAATCAGATTTAGTGTGGACACACATTAAGATTCAGTCTGTTTCTACCCTGCTGTCCCAGTCCACTGAGCAGAGACCAACCTCCACTCTAACTCAATGATTAACAAGCCAAACCTCTCCCATCATTTCCTCCAGTCTGCCTCTATTACTGCCCAACCCCGCCTTCCTTTTAATCTTTTAGTGTCTCTGCTCACCTGTACTAAACCCTTATTGAAGTTCTGCAGAAATCTCAGATCACACACGTTAGCAATTCACCACTGTCTGTCTGAGATAGTCAGCGAAGGAGGAAGGAGGCATTTTTGTCAATGATAATGACAGTTTTTTAAGCTATTATTTAATTATTATTATTTAAGAAATGTAGAGGTGTATGCAGCATTCAAATTATGGACCAGTCTTTCCAGTTTTGGTGGGCAGCAAACTATTGTACATTTTGCTTATGATGCCAGTGTTTTCAAAGATGTGTATGAAACGTGTATAAACACATGTAGAATATTTCCATTTGCTGGACAGGTGCAGCCATTTGAGCTTCACAGAGCCTCAGTGAAGAGCTGGAAAGTATTTGTGATACTGTGGAATAAGCTGATTTTATCAACCTTGGAACTACTTAAAGGGAAAAAAGCTGAATGTTAAGGGATTAAAGTAACAATATACTCTATAGGCCAGGTAAGGCAACCTTTAACATTGAAAGAGCCCTTTGTGCCGGTTTCCCACAGAGCAAAACCCACCGGGAGCTGCAAAACCTGTGTGTGT
Source organism: Scortum barcoo (assembly GCA_023238725.1). Lineage (NCBI taxonomy): Eukaryota > Metazoa > Chordata > Actinopteri > Centrarchiformes > Terapontidae > Scortum > Scortum barcoo. Next base: position 24,277,673 of record CM041531.1, read on the forward strand.
GCACGGGGTCCGTATACAATGACACAACATGTTCGGGGGGTGCGTGCAATGCAACGCGACATGTTCTTTTCCATCTTTCACGGAGACATGCAGTGACCTGTCAATCACCTGGGGTGTCCAATCAAGTTCCAGAGGTGGAAATTAAATTAAATAGTAATTATTTATTTAGACACAGGGAGCCATGGGAGAGGGATAAAAGAGCCGCGGGTTGCCGACCCCTGCTATAGTCAGATGTGTCTACCACATCCATATTTTTTTATTAATTCCAACTTGTGACGGATGTCCCTTTTCTTACTGTCTGTCCTGTTCCTCATTGCATGAACTAATCTTTCCTGTTTTGTAATGATTTAATATATTTGGTGCTATTAATACCCTCATGGTCCATTGAAAATTCAAGTTTCAAATGAATTATGCTAATTGCTATTCAACAATGTGACCTATTTTTAAGCATTAATTAGTGAGTTTCTCATCCTGTGTTTTCAAAGTTTTGTTACTCCGTGATACGAGTGGCATAATATAAAATAAAAAGCAAATCAAGACAATTAAAACATATTTTTTATTAACTAATGTCATCATTTTAAATATACAAATAAGAAAAATATGGCATCTCATCTGCATATAGACACTAGCAGGGCAGCACTCAATTCAAAATGTTTACAGAAAGTGAAATTAATTCCAGATTAGTTAAACTGAAAGTGTTTGGTTTCAACTAAAACAGATACATGACTGTGGTCAGACCTGCATGACACACACAGTGCATTTTGAAATGTTCATACGGCTTCAAAGCAGCATTTGCGACACTGTGAATCTTCATTAAATTGTTGTGGTAGTTAAAGCTGTGGGCCAGTAGCTCAGGCAGGACATGACGTCTCCTGTTATGACCCACGACAACGGGTCTATTTCAGGTGAGCCCAATAAAAATTAGGTCAGAGGAAAAGTTTGTTGTTGAGCTAATTTGATAGTTTTAGTTTTGCCAGGTCATTTCGTAAGTTATTTCATGCTCCCACTGAAACAAACAAGTACAATGTCAGCATAGTAAATAGTTCACATGAAGACACTGATTGAAACAATAATCTGCTGTAGATCTCAGGTCAGACCAAATGACAATAATCAAACGCTGCTCTTGTGTTCAAACTACATTGTGGTGTTCTTATTTGTATAGCTTGAGTTAAAAGCATTTAATGGTCCCTCCGGGGCTGGAAGTCAGCGTAGATCCCTTTCACCTGCTTCAAATCAGGACTTCAAAACAAACTCCCAGATTTCATCCAAGGCTTGTATCAGTTATTGATATCCACTGGAACCACAATGATCATGTTTAACGACCAACACATGTGCACGTTTCTCACTTCATTTCTTCTTCTTCTCATTTTTTCTTTTCCTCCTCCCTTCGTTGTTATTATGACGTTCTGTATTGAGTGCACTCTTGAACTCCTGCGGCTGATCTTTAGACCACTCCCTCTGCAGTTGCCGGAGCAAATCAGGAGTCAGCAGCCCGTCTCTCACCAGGCGACTGGCCAGAGAGCTCTGGGACACCTCTCCTGAGTGTCTTTGTCCCCTTTGACCTTTGCCACCCGTTAAATAATTACCACTGGCAGTTTCACTGTTGCCGCGCCTGCTGCTCTCTGTCTGCAGGGGGTCAGTGATGCCTGGGTCAGTGGCTCTGATGAGACGGGTGATATTTCGCACGCCCTCTTGGATGATGCTATCAAGTTCCCGCTGAATTTCTCGAACCAGGGCCGTATCCGGAAACATGTCCATGAAACGGTAGCTACGGAGACGGACAGAGACCAGCAAAAAAGATTAAGGCGGCAAGCGTTCATGAAGAAAAAAAGAAAAGCAATGTTATACTACTATATTATGATGATAGGCCCTGTTTCGCCAGTCAAGGTCAAAGCAAATCCACAGCACTGTGTGTTTTTCCCTCACCTTAACCAGAGGTAAAGATCTAACACGTCATGAACAGCCTCCAAGTGAACAAGGTCTTTTATGTTTTTGGGTGGAGCCGGGGGCCAGCTCACATGGCGACAAACCCAGTCAAATGTCAGGGGCTCGTCTCGGCTGAACTGACGGGCAAACTAGAAGAGAAGCAAGATTCAAATCAGTGCAACAACAGCAGCAACAACATGACGGTATTAGAAGATGAACAAATGAAAGATTTTTTTAAACACTGTATTGGACAGCTCTCGCCCAAAGATAGCTGGGACAGGCTCCAGCACCCCTGCTGTGACCCTGTGTGTGCTCAGGATAAGCAGGTTTAGAAGATGGATGGATGGATGAATGGATGGATGTATTGGACAGTATCAGTTTTATCAATAATATTAACCCCGTGGATATAATTGTAGTGGTACTGTATTAAACTAACTGCATGTTTTTAATATATTTTCATCATATTCTTCTTGATCACTCTACATGTAAAAAGGATAGGTTGTTGAGAACAGTGATTTAATTCTGGAGTTGTGGATCTTATTTTATGAGGCTGATAGAGCCATAAAGTGAGAGAGCAAAAGTACAGTGGTTATAAAAACGTCTTCAACCCTCCTGTACTTTGTTATATTTGATCTTTTACAGCAATGAATCACTGCATCAGTTAGTGAAGTTTAAATAAAGTAAGAAATATCAACATAAGTGGGTGTTGACCCCAACAAACTCAGTAACTGTTCTTTCCTATTAATTCATGATTTTAAATTTTCCTACTCTTTGTCATCAACCTTTCATTCCTTCTGTCGTTATCTCCCCCTATTTCGCCCTTTGTCCTTTCGCCCTCTTCCCGTGTTTACCTCTGTCCTCATCCTTACCTTTAGGAAAGAGGTGCACACAAAAGGTTGCTTCTTGTTGATGGGAGCAGTGCAGAAGACGTAGCGTGACCTCAGGTTCAGCGGGATGTGTTGAATCATATCTGCCAGAAACTTGAAGTCGTCAATGTTGCAGACGAAGTACATGCCGTCCACCTGAGAGAGGCTGACAAATATGTCCTGCGAGAAAGAGATGGAGGGAGACGTCTTTACTTATATTATGTCGGAATGAGAAGATGACGAGCAACTAATGAAATGTTTGAAACAAGCTAGATGATTTTAAGAGTGCCCAACATTCACCTGGACTTAACTGTTTTCTTTTGTGATGTGTGAGAGACAGTCAGAATTTATTTGTGTTTTCTTGGTACTTATTTCAGGGTACTTTCTGTAAGTTGGCTCCTCATTGCTGTTTTCAGCTACACTTGAAACTACTAGCAATTTGATTTTCTCAGGCTACTATTTCCTTGAGCCTTCAAGCTCACAATAATGTAAAGGCTGTGAAGGGCGGCACCCTTCAGTGTTTCAGTCTGATAATTGTTATGTAACTCCAGCTCAATGTGATCACTTTTCACACACCGTTGCTTTTACACTCACTGAAGGTAAGAGAATGATTGAACAGCTCATCATACTCACAACAAGGTTTGACAGTGTAGCATCAGGTAGATGATAGGCAAACATCTCTATCTGCTCTGCTGTTGGGTGGAGACCTGCAGTCTGAGACAGAGGGGGAGAGATGAACATCAGCCATGTTGTACTGATGGGTAGAGCTGGGTTTTTTTCAGGGTTTAGCTAAGAGTGTGTGTTTAAGTGTAAATGATCACCTCTATGGGCTCTACGGTGTGGCTCAGTATTTCCTTCAGAACGGGCATGTCATCTCTGTGCATGGTGGTGACTTCTCCTTCTTTAAACTTGGAGGAGAACCTGAGTGAGGTGATGGAGGCAACAGGTTTGAGAATAAATAAAATGGCATGTCCTAAATGGGGATAATATCAGTAAGAATGAGACTGACCTCCCTGCTCGGCCAGCTATCTGCAGAGCTTGTGAAGTGCTGATGGTTTCCATCTGTTTCTCCCCTTTCTCATTAATATTGGGCTTCACCAGACTGTTGAAGATGATACGTTTTATACTCCTGAAGAAAGAGAGAGGGAGGGGCGAGTGAAAGAAAGGCAGATAAACAGACAGATGTGAGCTCAGCTGATGGTATCCACACAAACTACGCTGCAAGTGTAATACAGCTTAAAGATTATAGCCTCCCGGTGCAGGTTTAAACCTGACTTTGGCCACTTCAACTGTGTATGCTGAATATGCCAGTAAACGCAGAATGAAAAAGGTATTCAATTACATAAAAATATCATATACAATGTAGGCACCATTTCACAAAGTAATGACTAAAAAACTCATTACTTCTTTAAAAAAACAAAACAAAAATTCCAGCATAATATCAGTCAGATGTAATGGCCTTTTTACACTCTTTTCAAACTGTGTGTATGATTGGTACTTACAGGTTAAGGCCCATTCCAATAGCATCTGTAGCCACCAGTATCTTGCAGGGGTCATCGGGGTCATTGAACTTCTTGGCCTGTGACAGCTTAGTGCCTGTAAATATCAATACAACAACTGAGACCAGTCTCTGCCACACAATGTAGAGCTTATTTACATATGTTTCTATCACAGAAAAGGGGCAAATACTGGTTGATAAAATAAGTATTAACTATAGAAATTTTGCTTTTTGATCATCATGATTTTTTGGATTTTTGGATTACCCCAGACATTAAGGCTCTCCTGGAGGTAGAAGAAGAGAGCTTTTGTGTCTGGAAACAAAGAGGAGCTGAAGTCTGTGAAGAGGGAGCTGAGGAGGATGATCAGGAAGGGAGAAAGACTGCTACAGGAGGAAGATGGAGCACCAGCTGTAGCAGAACAACATCTGTGGTGTCTGGAAAGGGACTTAAGACCATCTCGGGCTTCAAGGAGCCAAAGTCCCAGCCTGTGGGAGACCAGGGGTGGGCAAATGACCTGAACTTATTCTTCAGATTTGATCAGGCATCCGCTCCTCCCCCGGCCCAGTCTCCTCTGCTTCCCCTCTCTCATGACTTCCCCTCTCTCATGACCTTCAAATCACAACCACCCGACACTTCCAGTTCACATCCTGTCCTGTGCCCCTCCCCCCCCTGCTCCGGCCTGTCCCTCACAACACACCACGTGAGGAATGCCCTGAGGAAGAACAGGGCTAGGAAAGCGGTGGGTCTGGATGGCATCAGCTCCAGGCTCCTGAAGTCCTGCGCAGACCAGCTGTGTGGGATTTTTAGGGTACACGTTCAACCTGAGCCTGAAGCTGGGGAGAGTGCCACAGCTCTGGAAGACGTCCTGCATCGTCCCAGTGCCAAAGACACCGCACCCCAAGGAGCTCAACAGCTACAGGCCAGTAGCTCTGACGTCTCATCTGATGAAGACGCTGGAGAGACTGGTCCTCGCCCATCTGCGCCCGCTGGTGAGCTCCTTCATGGACCCGCTGCAGTTCGCCTACCAGCCTGACATCGGGGTGGATGGGCATCTACCTCCTTCACACCTCCTTCACTCACCTGGAGAAGGCTGGAAGCACTGTGAGGATCATGTTCTTTGATTTCTCCAGTGCATTCAACACCATCCAGCCCAGGCTGCTGGGGGACAAGCTGCAGCTAGCTGGGGTGGATCATCACCTCACTACATGGATTTTGGATTACCTCACTCACAGACCACAGTTTGTGAGGGTGTCTGGGTCTGAGGGCTCTGAGTCAGATCGGCTTCTCTGCAGCACCGGTGCTCCGCAGGGAACGGTTCTGGCTCCTTTCCTGTTCACCCTCTACACTGCAGACTTTTCACACAATACTCCATCCTGTCATCTCCAGAAGTTCTCTGACGACTCTGCTGTTGTTGGCCTCATCACAGATGGGGACGACAGAGAGTACAGAGGACTTATTCAGGAAGTTTGTGGACTGGTGCCTGCAGAACAACCTCCAGATCAACGCCTGGTAAAACCAAGGAGCTGGTGGTGGATTTCCGCAGGTGTAGCCACTCTCCGCCTGCACCGGATGAACATCCAGGGAACGGACATTAACGTTGTGAAGTCCTATAAGTACCTGGGTGTTCACCTTAAATGACAGTCTTGGACTGGACAGACAACACAGACGCCCTTGTCAAGAAGGGCAACAGCAGAGTGTTCCTGCTCAGGAGGCTGAGGTCTTTTGGAGTGCAGGGACCACTCCTCTGAGGACCTTTTAGGACTCTGTGGTGGCATCAGCCATCTTTTATGGGATAGTCTGCTGGGCCAGCAGCATCACGGACAGGGACAGGAGGAGAATGGACAGACTGGTGAGGAGGGCCAGCTCTGTCCTGGGATGCCCCCTGGACTCAGTGGAGGTGGTGGGAAACGGGAGGATGATGGCTAAGCTGTCGTCCCTGTTAAACAACACGTCCCACCCTCTACAGGACACTCTGACAGCTCTGGGCAGCTCCTTCAGTGAGCGGCTGCTCCATCCATGTTGTGCAAAGGAGAGGTACTGCAGGTCCTTCCTGCCTGCTGCTGTCAGACTACACAACAAACAAAATGCCCGCTAGTCTGCAGACAAATAGACAATAAACAAATAAACAATAAATAACTGACTTATAACTGGACTCTGTGCAATAACACTTCTGTTTATTGTTCATTTCACTGTTTCACTGCTTTGGCACTCATTTATACCTGAGATACTATATATTCTTATATGTATATTCTCAGGCACACTCCCTCTGTACTATGTACAGGTATACTTACAGTTATAGTTATAATTATTTATCTTGGATTATTTTATTTATTATTTTTATTTCTTATTTTATTCTATGTCTTGCATTTCTTACTGTCTATTTTCCACTGTGTGTTTTTGCTGCTGTTACGCTGTTAATTTCCCCGCTGTGGGACTAATAAAGAATTCTGAATCTGAATCTGAATCTGAATCAACAATGAGTTAAAGTTGAAGCCAATGAACATTTTTGCCATTGGAGACCACCTTGTTGATCCTCTTAGTTTAGTAAACGTGCAGGTGCAGGTAGAAAAGGTTATCTTTATCTTTTCAGCTAACTTTGAGGACAGCGTTCATATACTGGGTTTTGTCTTTAATCAACAACATACTTCTATCCATACATCCTCCACAAACTCACCTGGAGGTAAGCTCCCATAAATGACTGCACATTCCTGTCCCCTGGCCTCAATCTGTCTGCTTAGGGAGTAGATGTCGTTTTTACTGAAGCAAACAATACAATCGCCTGGCCTCAAGTTGTCTAATGACTCCACAGCATGATCCAAGACTGTGAATGGAGTTAAACGCTGGTAGGTCCGGACCTTAAGAGACAGAAAGAAATGGAAGGACGGAGAGAGGAGACATGGTGGTTATGCACAGGCACAGATAAAAAAAATTCTAAATAATAGCAGTGATAGTCCTGTCATCTACATATTACTGCCTCACCTCCACCTCCTCTCCAGTGGTGTACATCAGCTCTCTGATAAAGTCTATGGCTGCAGGTTCTCCACACACATGGATCTCCTCCGCACAGAGGCCTGCATTAAAACAAAGAAAACGTCAACTGCTGACTTAGGAAACAGCACTCAAAATATGTGAGAAAAAACAAACGTGCAAAATTAGTGAACATCAGGGTTGTTAGAGGTGGCCGTGTACATAATTTGCCTAAAAATGTTTTGTTTGCGTGTGTCATAACATAACATTCAGAAGATTTTAATTGCCTGATAACTATGAAACCTATTTTAGCTTTCTTAACTCAATGGTAAAATAAGGTTTTAGAGGATGCTAATTATCTTAGCCTAAGGCTAAATCAATCACAGGCTGAGACAGGACAGAAAGACACAAGGTGTGTGTGTGTGTGTGTGTCTGTGTGTGTTACAAACCTAGCAGAGCTCTGGTCCAGGCCCAACCTCTGGAAGAATCTCTGATCATTTGAATTTCATCAATTACAGCCACTTCATCTACAGACAGACATACAAAAAAAAAAAAAAAACCTAAATGTTCTCAGTGATGCCATCACCTTGTTAATCAACCAACACAAATATAATTTCCATAAGTGCCTAAATTTCAACATTACAAGAGGAACTCTTTGGTTCTGGTGAGCAATAAAAATATCCGCAAAGGAGAAATGTACTTAATCAAGAGTTGTGAAATCTGGCAGATTATTGTATTTTTAATATCAGCTCTTCATACAAGACAAACGTTTATCTAAGATGTGATAGAACTGTCACATCTTGACATAAGCCCACTGGTTTATACATGGGGGTATATACACATTTTATAGAATCCTTCCACCCTTTGGATCATTCAATCAACCATTCATTTTTGCTTTGGCTGATACATTTCAGTCCCATGTGCAGAGCAATGTGGAGGGGTTATTTTTCTCTTAGATTTCAAATGAAATATTTACATGCATTATGTTACTCACAAGGTGTGGTGACACTGCACATTTCAATGGTGCAAGCCACATGACCCGCTGGTCGGCCCTCCAGGTCCATAAACGTCCTCTCCTCTCCAGTAACCAAGTCACATGGCACACCCTGCAAATACATACACATACACAGAGGATAACAGTCAACAGTATGGTTTGGTGAGGAAAAGACATTAGCACAAGAAAAAGACAGAAGCTAAAGCAGTAAGTAAAAAAATGATGTAAATACACACAGCAGACACAAATATCTTTGTTATTACACCAATTCTTCTGTCTTTTCAAAATTGTTGCCTACATTACCCACATGGCAATTGTCAACACATGTAAAAAACCTGACATGACCCCTTTAAAGTAAACAGATGACAGAGAACGACAGATACGTACGGCACCGTTGCTCTTCTCAAAGATTTCATGAGCCAGTAGTTTCAGGGGGCCACAGTAGACTCCAGTCTTAGCGGCCAGGTAGCGCTGGATGGCATGGTAGGTTTTACCGCTGTTTGTGGGACCAGCGTGGAAAATCACCTTCCTCTGGATGGCGCGGGCCTCGGGATACCTACGGGATGAACACAGACACACATACAAAAAATAAACCACCTATGACCATTATAGTAAAAGTAAAAAAGACTATCAGCTCTGATATCAAACACATACCAGTTAGCGGGGACTCTGAGGTCTGAGATCTTTCTCAGGTCGTCCATACAGTCCAGCATAGGGAAGATTTGCTTGGCATGACGCATAAAGTATGGGTAGATGTCATCTATATGGCCTGGAGTACGGTAGAAAACAAAGTTAATTAAAGTTTTACTTTAAATCAATTAATATTATCTACTGAGTTTTCATTAAAAACCAACAAACCTGCTCCATAGCAAATGTCACTGAGGATGATGTGCAGATCGGCGGGGAGTGATGCCATTTCCAGTGCATACTTCCTGAAGCTAATGAAGGCCTGATGGAACAGACGAGCTGTGCGCACACACACACGCACAAAGACACATAAGTCTCAACTTGCAAAGCATCCTGATTTTTCATAACTCTATGATTTCTGTGTAATAGTGACAATGTTTTGACTGTTGCTTGATGTTTTGAATTTCTTTATCTCAGGATTTGAATGTGGTCTTAACTTTGGTAAATTGTCTGCGTTTGTAAATGGCCTTAATCCAAAACTCTTTACAATCTCCTAAAATAAACACATTAATACAAATGAAGGCAAAATATTGTGCACAGTGTTGGCCTAAGCATCTGAGGTTTTGAGGTTTAGCGTCACTGTCAGTGACTGAGCTGGGAACCAAAACTCTGAACTTTCAATAAAATTACAACTTGCTGTGCCTCATGAGGCCAAGTTAACAACCAGCTTAATAATGTGTGGGTTAAAGAACAAATTACGATCACTACTGTATACACACCATTTAGTCACAAGATAAAATACACCTGTACAATCTAATGTGATCCAATACAATCTGCCATGAACTCACTTATTGAGGTAGTTGTGGGTGATAGTGTTGTTACTGAAAGATGGTGCTAATAGTCTGCCCCTCTCATATATGTAACAAAATATGAAAACCACCAATTTTAAGCTTTTGTAAAAGTATTATTCATGGCAGAATGGTTGCATTGGATCACTTTAGGTACAGAGCCATACAGCAGAACATGAATCAAAATACAACCATTGGTGACTGCCTAAAGTCTGGTGAATAAATGACATTTACAGTGGTGTTAAAATTGGGTGTTTTTTATTGACAGCTGGGAGTGAATTTCTCACCATCCAGGCCGTGATCTGCCGCCAGCTTCTGCATCTCTTTCTTCTTATAAAACCGGTTCAGGACTTTGAGCAGCTCATCTGTATCAGAGACAGCAGAGAGACATGAGAACACACACAGAGACAATTTACTTACTGACTGACAGAGAGCAAACAGCGCACACACACACACACATACTTCAAAATACTGAACGTCTGACAGCTCAGACAGTCAGAGTGAAATATTAACTCGGTTTCTTAGGACCTGGATGTTTCCACAGACTTGCAGGTGATTCACATGTGAGTTCAGAGACCTACTACTCACTTTTGTCGAGCGGCTGGGTCAGCTCCACTCCCACCCCCCCATCAGCGGGGCTGTCGGTCTTCAGAGTCACGGGGACAAACAGGGAGGTGTCCGGGGGTTTGGGAGAGGAGCTCTTGGATGAAACATCTCTGCTACAGACCGCAGAAGCAGTCGGGTGTTGTTTATGTAGCAAACCAGTCCCTGCAAACACCTCACAGGCGGAGGAGCGGGCGGACCGGGTGCTAACGTGGCGGTGAAGCCGGGACAGCAGGTGCATGCAGCGGTTAACCGACATGGCTGCCGCCGGTCTGTCTCCGGTGTCTGAGCGTCTTAAGGTCGCCTCATGCCGCCCCGCCGGTCTGAATGTTTGAAACACACACACTCACACGCCACAGACTTCACCAGAGGACGGTCAATACAAGTCACTTCCTGCTGACACAACGTGGGTCAGGACCAGCCGCGACGTGGCTGCCCACAAATGTGCCTCAGTTGGTATCGAGAATAAGATAAATTATATTCAAAACTTAATGAAAGCTTCTCGCTGAAATGAGCCTAAATTTGTCAAATAAATTGATATGATGGACAACTGATTTTGTTATTGAACACTGTGCGGCAAAGAGAGTAAAATATAAACAGGCAAACTGCAGGACCCCTCTACATGTGAATCCGAAGATCGTTTATAAATACTGAGGGTTGGCTCGTCATTGAAAACCATGTCCCGTCCCATCTCGTGCTTTCACCAGTAAAAACGATCTTTGGAGGTGATCACACTTAACTATTTGTTGTTTACAAATATGAAGGATGGAGACTAGTGGACCTATTTATTATGATAAATTATATTATAATGTATAATTGTTATTTACACATATTTTTGTTATAGAAATTAAGTCAGTTATTTAAAAGCCTTATAGAATTGCCTATCCGTGTCCTATCAACTGTAGTTTAAAATAAATGCTGTAAGTAAAATATTTTCTTTCTCTACTGGCAAGCCTTTAGCCTGAATTATAAGAATACTGACATCACAGCCCCAAATTCACAACCAAAAACTGAGCTACTAATGGTGTTAATTGTTTTATTAAGTAATCTGTGCAGTTATATGTTTTTTTATCTTACCGAAAATATCCTGGTGTAAGGTTTTCTTTCTCTTACAAGAAAATAACTGTGATGGTAAAGAATTGGGGTTGTTTGTCAAAGTTTAAGCTGTGTCGGCACCATACGCATTGATTCAGTCAACTGCTTTTGAAGAAATATTTGAAATATGTATAATGGAGGGAGTCAAGCAATTAAAGCCTCTTTGAAACTTCTCACACACTTTTCCATTCCGGCCACAGCACCAAAAGGTTGTGAATATTTTCCACAAAGACATTACGTTGGATAACTAATACATTATGTGTTCAACCATGATGAGACATACCAGTTAATAATGAGAAACTGTATATAATTGTAAAGTGTGTGTAAACTGTGTACAATTATAAAGAAAGGCTGATTTTCATAAGATATTCAGTATAAATTTGCTTTATTCACGATTCATTTTAGCTATATTTTTGGGTTTGGTGTATATACACATTATCATACACACACACACGCCGATGGCATGATTGGACATCGTGTAGAGATTTACATGCAATAGATAAGACGGGCAGAGTTTTGGCATTTAAATGTTTCTTCATTAGCTATGAAGGAATTTAAATTACACCAAACAAACCCTACATGTACAGTGTTCAGAGAGACAGAAAGTATGTCTGACAGGTAGAAGAGAAAGAAATCGATTTTTGCAAATGAATTTCTCTGTTCCCACAGAAAAGAAAACCAGTGTGAAGGAACAAATCCATCTGAACCGTGGGTGCGAGTGTTCAGAAGTTAATGAAAGGAAACTTGTAACATGACGGCATGACTTTGCACATGAAAGAGACCAAAAAAAAAAAAAAAAAAAAGCAGCAAAATATTGTATTTAGTAAGATAAAACAAGTACTGATATATAAATGACAGTACTGTTTCCATTACAGATGCAGGAGATCTCTGAGGTGAAGTTGTCCTTGAGTGATGTTTAGCTTCAGGTTCCATCCCCCTTTAAAACAAAGTTAAGCCTCACAAGGAAAAGTGCAAAACTGGCCACATGTCAGAACTTTTGGGCAAATTCAACCTGCACACAAAACCGGTAAAATCACCAAACGTTGTATGTGTGTGTCTGTGTGTTTGTGTGTGTGCGTTAGTCCTGCGTTAGCAGGACCTTATCTGCCGGTCTAAGCGTCACAGTGGAACATTGTTGGGTTTTACAGTGTATTAATACTGCATCCCTTCCAGTGCTTACAACAGCAGACATGAGCCATTGATCAACATTAGCATTCTACTTAAACCGAACCAACAGGCTCCAAAGACTCTGCACCCTGTGACAAAGAAAGGAAACTGAAGAGAAAGGTGAATCTGATCGTGGCGAGCATTGATTCACTTGTCTATTAATGCATTTGAAATGTAAACAGAAACTGCTTTTCATGTAGTGATGGAAAAAAACGTCTTTTTCAGGTACAAGTAGCCGACCACCTCTTCAACTTTCAACCTTTTTTCTAAGCTTTGAATTTTAGAAATTGAAGAAAATGTATTTCTTGCATTGACTGCAGTGGGAGTCAGTTGACATCAGCCCCAACAGGCGAACCTAAAGGTTCAGTTCACCCAAATGACTATATATTAAATATTTTCGATTTAGCCATACAGATTTAATGTGCCTAAGTTTGGAGATTTCTCTGAAATTTCTTCATCCATTCCAATATAATGGAGGTCAATGGAATTCAAATTATGCTTGAGGCTTTGAAATTCAACTCTCAGTTAATCTAAATAATCCACGTCTGTCTTCTGTTGGCAATTTGGGTGAACTGACCCTTTAAATTAACTTTGGAAGACAAACAACAAAAGATTTCTATTCTTAAAGATTAGTAATAAACAGCACTTTACAGCTCAAACAAAATGCCTTGTGCCAGAGAAACATCTTCAGAAAAACACAGAGTGACATTTTAAATAAATTTGGAGGCAACCCTCAAGTAACCCGACAGTCCTCATCAGTGAAAACTGCACCAAATACTCATCTCACTACAGAGACTGAAATGTGAGCTCAAGAATCCTTAACAAGCTGAGAATATGGATGTATGATGCTTTCAGGGCTGCAACATATTAATTATTAAGTATAAGTAATTATTAAGTGAAATGACTCAGAAACTAACCTATTTTGATGAGCGATTAATTATTTCAGTCTTTTTTAAAGAAAATCTACTGGTTCAAGCTTGTCCAATGTGAGCAATTGCTGTATTCTGTAATTGTAAGTTGAATATTTTTGGCTTTTAGACTGCCGGTCAGATAAAACGACATCTATGTAGACGTCACTCCAGGCTCAGAGAAATTCACTTTTTTCCCCCTGACATTCAGTCAATTAAACATTTAATCATTTAACTGAAAATCTGCAAATGGCCCAACAAGATTTCTTAAATCTAATTAAATAACCGGACTGAATGACACTGAAATGATAATGTCTAGCTTGTATGAAATGAGATGTGGACTGGAACCGGAAATATTTAAGAGTTTTCACTTTTACAAAACAGCCAGATTAGAAGATAAAATGCAGCACTCAGTTTATATTAAGATTGACATTTGTTGCTCTAAACTCCTAATTTCCCAATTAAGCAGACTGTTGCACAGAGAGAGCCGTCTGCAGACTGTTGCATCAAGCTCGCTGGATGTAGCTTCAACTTAAAGAGGTACTGTGAATAAACGCAGAGCGCATGTTTGCTCATAGCTTAGCCTCTCATGTCCTTCGCCCAGGGTGATCCCTACGTCTCGAGTACTTTCAAATTACTGGCTCAATTCTAGAGAGCGTCATTTTTGCAGGCGGTGGGTGAGGGAGGGTGCCAGAGGAAGTCTAGGATAAGTGCCGTCCAAATATCCAGCAAAAGAAGCTCTTATGAGAAGGTAGGAAGGGATAAACGATGTGGTGGTCGTCTGCCGTCTCCTCTTTCCTTGTCTTCGCTCCTGTTTTATTACACATTCAGCAAACTGAGACTGTATGGCTTCACTTGTTGTGTGTGTGCTTGTGTGTTTGTGTTTGTGTGTGTGTTCAGTCTGAGACGCCAAGGTCAAATAGGCTGCCTCACTGTTCCTTACTCGGGTCGGTTTGATTTGCACTCTTGCCTTGACATTAAGCATTCAGCCAACTTGGGGTTGCGCACTTGTGCGTCTGTAGTGTGTTTCAGTCCTGGAGGAGGGGGGGCGGGTGACTGTGGTCGGACAGCTCACATCCGAAGCTGTGAGGTGATTGGCGGGGCGGGGTGTCTGTGTGTATGTTCAGTTCGTGGCAGCGCCCTCACATCTCCGGCTGCTCCGCGCTCACTGGCTGGGTTCGGGGCTCAGGCGACTCGTAGCGCTGATGGAAGTTTCTTTTCCTCAGCTTCTCGGGGGCTTTTCTCCACAAAACGATCTCCTAAACAGAGAGGCACAGGAGTGAGTGAGGGAAAACTATTGAGAAAACTACTAAGAAATATTGGACGAATATGTGCATACAAGAGCAGATAAACTTTGTAATAGAAAAACTAATTAAAGCTGCAAGCAGCATTGGACGGGTCCTCGCACCTGTCAAGGGGCACCGGCTTGACACCGGGCGGAAAACACGTGAGCCTTAGAAGCCATTACATGTACTGTGAAGTTCAAACATGTATCTGAAACATTTACTGGGGACTGCTTCTTTGAATCTTTTTAGGGGGTGCTATAGAGCCATTTTTTCACACACAATCCTGAGATGGACATTTCTAGTGAGATTTTACCACTTCTGATGAATGTGCCAAATTTGCCAATTTCTGAGCATCGCAAGCCCATCAGCAGCTGCTTCCTGTTTCATGGCAAAAAATCTAACTTTTCCACGCCCCCACAAACATGCCATTTTACAAAGACTAAAAAGCTTTGCAAGTTAGTGTCGCTCATGTCTTTAGATTCTACAGTTAAAATTTCAAGCCAATCTGATCAAATCTGTACGAAGAGTTTGTTCAAGAATGAGGCCTGGAAATCACATTAACTTCCTAATTTGAGGAGAGAGACCGAAATTCGCCACGCCGCCATGGCCACACCCTCCATTTAAAAGTTAAAAACTTCGCAATTTAATGTTGCCCATGTCTTTAGATCATACAGTTCAAAGCTGAAGATGATCTGATCAAAGCTCTAGGAGGAGTTTGTTTTAGTAAGAGACTTTTTTGTAGATGTTGGCATGTTACATAACTCCTCCAAATTTCATACACATAGGTGAAACTGTGTGTGGGGGCCCCTATGAAAACCCATACATAGGGGGCACCGAAACATGTCATTTCCTGTCGCCAACAGGTGGCGTGATAACCAAAACTGAATATTGCTGCATAGATTTGTTCAGGCCTGAATTACAAACATACAAGTGAAATTTGAGCCTCATTCAACAATTTATGTGCGAGTTATAACAACTTCCTGTTTTTTGGCGAGAGACCGAATTCGCCACGCCCCCTGATGAAAAGTTGAAATTGTTTGCAATTTCCCCTAGGGGGAGGGTATCGTAATGTAAAACATGACACTTCCTGTCGCCAACCAGGTGGCGCTATATCCATAACTGAATACTGTATAAATTTGTTCAGACCTGGACTACAATCAAACATGTGAAATTTCAGCCTGATTCAACAATGTATGTGTGAGTTACAGCTGAATGCCTGAATACGCCTAACTTTGGGTGGGTACGCAAATTTTTATGAGTTTTCGAGCACCTTTAAGCCACCTAAAAGGCAACTCATTTGGAGGAAGAAAAAGGAGGAAAATGACAACGAAAAAACAAACATTTGAGTTACAATAGGGCCTCGCACCACCATCGGTGCCCTTCAGTGCTCGGGCCCTAATTAAGAATGCAGCTGGATACATGTATGCTACATGTATGTAACAGTCTTAAAGAAAACTCTCCTTGAAGACACTCCAGACATCTGTGAGTAATCTAATAATGCCTTCTCTCACTGTAATTGACTATTTTAATGTAAACGTCAAAGTATAAATCCCATAAGAAAAAAAAACGTGTCACAGGTGGGCCTGAGTGTTGTTCAACACCAGTTTAGTTGCAGTGCAGGTTTTAGTACCAATAAAATAAGCTTGTATAGTTGTTTGTGTCATCTTGCAACAAAAAAGCTAACACGTGAGATCTGTGTAAAAAATAAACACAAAGACGCGACATGGATAGTGCTCCTTCTTCATGTGCGTCTCACAGTGCTGGAGAGACGTTTATAGGTATCAGCTCACTGTGATACTTCTGTGTGCATTAGCACATTACCTGTTGTTTAAAGTATCTTCTGTCCTCTTCATCCACCAGCACCAGATTAAGGAAGTAGCGTACAGAGAACTTCTTGTTGACGTCTCTCATGGTGGGTGTCAAATCATATCCTGTAAGGAAACAGAAGACATGATACGCTGCCGCTCAAAAAGTAAAAATATGCCCTTTTAAAATGTCTTAATAAGAGAGGTGCTGAAAGGGAAACTGACACCCTGATAAGAGGTTGAATCATGTTAACTGGTGAAAATAAGCACTCAACATGCTGCCAGCAGCGCAGAGAGAAGAGACGTTACCTGCCAGGAACAGTCTGATGGGGATGGACTCTCCTTTAACTGGAGCTCCATCCATGATCTCATACTTTGCAACTGTCTCCGTCTCTGTGGTCGTACTGGGACCTGAAAATGAGGACAACATTTACATTAAGGACAGAAGGACAGACGCGGTAAAGTAGAGCAGAGCTGAGAGAAGTTTCTCTGCTCTTATTAGGACTGAATCAGGTTACAGAAGCATAAACATTTTACAGCTTGAGAAACTTTAAGGGTGATGAGGTTTGATGTTAGCGTTAGTCATGGTGATAAATTAGCCCTCACTGTTCGTGTATCAGATCCATGTCTCATTTTACACGTGACCACCTCAGATTCCTACCTATGCCTGTTATCTCCTTCTTGATGAGCTGCAGCTCCATGTGTTGGATCTTGATCCTGACCAGCAGGAAGTAGATCTTCCCAACAATCACGTCCTTGAGGTGGTATCTAACAAAGAGACACAGAGACAAGCTGCTCAGACTGACTCTTATTTTGGTTTGGGTTTGCTGAGGAAGAACTTATGACTTCAACATAAAAGTAAAAAAAATGTTGATCTTACTTGGATTTATTGTATTCAAACTCAATGTGCAGACAGTCTTCTATGCCGACCTCCATCTTGATGGAGTTGTTGACGTCTGGGTAGGTGGCTAACTGGTGAACAATCAGCTCATACTCCTTCACTAAGTCAGACAGACGACGGACTATTGTCACCCTGAGGAAATACCTGTGAGGACAACACACAAAGGAGAGTCTGACCGAAATAATGCAGAACACACTGCCATCCAAAGACTGAAACAATCTGTCACCACCATGTCATATTTCGGAAGAAAAGGGCAGAAAATTGAGCAGGAGGGACATGTGCACATATCGAACTCAGTGTGTTTTCTAAAATTTGATTTCATCAGTACAATTTTCATGTATAGTCCATTCAGATTTAGTCTGAATTGGACTGTTTCTAAGATATATTATTAATACCATAGGGCTGCAACAAAAAAAAATTAGCTTTAAAAAAATGTGAAATTTGTGAACCTGTAGCCAACAAATTTTTATAATTTAATTCCCTATAAATAAACGTATCAAATAATGAAAATTTCAGCTCAACCGGTGTCAGTGTCAATAAAAATAAATAAATTAGAAGATATCTATTGATCCATAAAGGGCATTTCTTTTAATGTCCCCCTCCAGTGAGGGAACAGCACAAGATGAGAGAGAGAAAAGCTCCAGTGCAGACTGTTTGCTAACTGAAAACAGACATTGTAAACACACCCTGTGTGATTAATAGGATAACAAGCCCCAATCCGTTTGCTTCATGTTAAACTGTATAATAAATATACCTTAGCCTGACATTAGCTCCAGTATAGGACTCATAGGGCTTCTCCACCTGCATGAACTCAAAGTCGTAGCTCCTGTTCTGGGTGAGCTCTCCAGGCAGAGCCAGCTCTTTGACCAGGTCCACAAATTCGTGGGTGTTGCTCTTGTCGGAGAACAGCTCTGAAAAACAGCGCAGAGGATTCAGACTGGTTGGTGGTCTGGGTGGCGTGTAATTCAACACAGTTTAAACACACCACAAAACACTTTATAGCCTTCTTTTGTTTTATAATCGGGACAAAATGCTTTTGAAACACTCAAATGCTCTCTGCTCCTCCTACTGCAAATACAGTTGGAAGAGGGTTGAGCTGCACTACGGCAGGCTGCACATGACGACCACATGCTCTGTAAAACCTTTAAGCCACATGAGAAACCCAACGCCTCGCTGCTGACAAGTTGCTTTCCAGCAACGGAGCCCAATGAACTCAATTAGCATTTCAAATATCTGTATATATTTGAATATGAAATATTCAAATACTACACAGAACAAGTTGCACAAGGATATTTAGAGGTTTGAAGTTTTAAACATAATAAAGCCAAACAGAACAACTAAAGAGCTGGGTTAGCTGGGTATAAACTATATTGGCATATCCACATCTGTCTTTTGCAAGAAGTAGACAGGAAAATAACAGAGAGCGATAAATGCACCACTTTATTCCTGCTCACCTATCTGTCCGACAAACTCGATGCGGATGCCCTGATGCTCCAGTCGCTTTCCTCCCTGCTTCACATTTAGATTCACCTGGAGAGGAAACATTAGGTGAGATCATGTATCAAATAACCAAAAAAGATGTTGCCAAAATTACAAACAGAGAAAAACTGGAATATCTTCTCTTTCTGTAATAAGAGCTGTCCTGCTGTCATAACATATCTGATGTATACAAGTCATGGTCTAAACTGATGACAAAAAAAGGTGGACAGGCAAATGTACAAGTGAAAGTAATACTGAACAGACTACTTAATAAAGGCGATGTACCAGCTGATACATTCATGGATCTTAAACATAGCTGCTTCACTGCCTCCTGAAGTCAGAGCAAGCTCTGCACACACATCCACAGAACCTTAATTTCCCAGTGGGCTCAGTTAAAGAGACCGTCCTGAAATAGACCGGCCAAGTAGTCCTGTATCTGCTGACTAATAAATAAAATGACAACTAATTTAAATCATGCTTGGTGTGTGGAGCCTCATTACTTTAACTCACTTCATGCATAATGTAAACTCAGTCACCTTGCCAGAAACAGACTCTCCGTCGTAAAACAGGTAGTGTTTCTCCACTTTCCCGTCTTCGGTCTTCAACTCGGCCGTCTTTCTGTTCTCTGCATCGTTCAGCAGTACGTCGATCTCACATACCGGCCCGAACAAACCCCCTAGGAAACTCTGAAAAAGACGTACAATGCAGATACAGACTTTTAAAGATTCGAAATAGTCTTTTTTCCTCCAAAATCGAGCAGTTAGTTGGTTGTTCGGAAAGCGAATTACCTGTATTCACAGTAAAGTTGTGAATGTGGACAGAAAAAAAAAACCTTGCTGTATTAACTGCACACACTTTAAGCAAACTGAAAACTGCAATTTTTTTTAATCTTCAAGGTTAATTAAGTTGTAAAGCTGTAGGTAAGAGGCCAAAACAACGGCTGACAACTTACTAAAACAAACAAGAAATGTATCAGGCCTGTTCAGAGCCAACACTGTCTAATCTTCAGTCAACATGCATGTGGCTATCTTGATCTAAGAGACAAAAATGCAATGTCAGTCACCCGTTTTCTGCCTGACGGTGCAGATAACTGTGACAGGACTGAGGCTGCTGTGTTGTTTCCAGGCACTTTGAAAACACAACAGACTGAGACAAGTTCACAAGAGTCTCTAAACTAGACGACTACTTTCTTATAGATTATTCTGTCAATCATTTTCTTGATTAATTGATTGTTTGGTCTATAAAATGACAGACAATGGTGAAAGATGTTGATCACTCATCCCAAAAGGCCCAAAGTTTAAATGTCTTGTTTTGTCCACAACCTAAAAGAAATTCAGTTTAGTCATATAGCTGGAATTTATTCACATTTCAGAGGCTGAAATCAGAGAATTTGGACACTTTCAATAAAAAAAAGACTTAAAATGACCAATTGATTAACGAAATAGTTGCTGATTAATCTAATAGTTGTAGCTCTACTGTTGACACACACAGAGGCAATGAGGTGCAGCCGTCTGCAGTAAGCACAGTTAACATCTGCACGACATGAAACTATGTTGTTACTGCATCAGTGCCCACACTCGCTCATCTGTTATTTCCACACTAACTCAGTCACTTATCATCAGCCACAGCACGGCCGCATTACTTTCTGTGTAAACACGGCAGCAGTGCATTAAAGTCAGCTTGTAATTCATGTGACTAGTTAAATTAGTGGAAAAAACAATGCTCTTTCCTTTAACTCACAGTTATTTTAAACATGCAAAACATGTACGGAAACCCGAGAGAGACACACGGTACCTGCGCTAAACCAGCAGCAGACATTAACACTCCTCTGACAGCCAGCACAACCCCACCGAGCTTTTAAGCACTTTCATCATCTATTAAACACTTTTGGGTGCTGTCTTAATGAAGTGAAGCTGCCGGGCCGTCTGTCTGTCCCTCCACAACACGCCTGATGAAGCGGAGGCGGCCTGAAGCTAAAGCGAGCAGCCTCCAGCTCTCCTGTTCAGGTGAAAACTCCTCATCCGAGGCTCCCCGCTGGGCCTTTATTTACTCATGAATAAACACTCAGGCTGAGTCCACTCTGCTGCGGACAGCTGATGTCTGGGTTATTTTGAGGTTTTTTAACACTCACCATGTCGGCCGTGTAGACAGTTGAAGCTAACAGCTAGCTCCGCTCCGTGCACCGTCTGAACCAGGAGGTAGTAGCGAGACTCGGCGTCATGTGACCCGGGTCATGTGCGTGTGGGCGGGGCGAGCAGGCCCACCGCCGCCCGCCCCCCTCCGTCCCTCCCTCCATCCATCCATCCATCTTCCTGATCATAATAGATGTATCAGTGAGTGAATCTGTGGTTAAAATCAGTGTTTATACAGAAAAAAACAGGATCTTCAATTCTAAATATTTTTGTTTATTTCATTATTTTTAACCCTTTAAAGCCTGAAACATGAAACACTTCCCAGAATTTTTTCTAAAACTGGAGTATTTATTGGACCTTCTGACAAAAAAAAAAAACAAAAAAATATCAACTTGCTTATGTGATTTTTAACTTGTATAATTTTTGCTACATTCACTATTTTTATTATTATTTTTGGTTATTTTGTCTTTCCGACATTTTGATTGCATACATCAGCTTATCAGGGCTCTCTGGTGGACAAACTCACTCTCTGACTGACTGAGGAGACACAATAAAAAATCAACGAAATCATATACGGTTGTTATAAATCCTTTATTGATAAAAGTATTTCAAATGCAAAGTAGACAATGCAGAGCATGTTAAAGTGCACGCATGTGCACGTGACATGTTTTGAATATGTCCCAGTTCACAGTGGTTCCCATTGTGTGAATCCATTCCTGAGGGATTTGGGTTTGCAAGATTCTGTTCAACCTCACAGACCAGAAGTTCCCAAAATAGGTTGCATAACCCTCCTGGGTAACTGTAAAGTGTCACAACATTTGAGACAAAGGGATCAAAAATATAAATAAGTTTCTGTTGTGTGTCTTGAGGAAACACTGGCCTGTAGCTCTAAAGAAAAAAAAAAGCTTGAAGCTGGAGCTGCACAGAGGCAGCAATGCGTAGACAGAGGGGTCATCTTATTGCACTGGTATTACAATTATTTAAAAGCATACTGTAAAAAAATATGATTAAAACATTAAAATGCATCCAACCAGCTCCACGGGAAAGCACTGCCAACTTAAACTAGATTAAACTGTGTATTATGTCTCATGTATGCAGACCATTCTTTTACTTTGGCAGCATCTTTTTCATTGTTTGAAGCTGTGTTTGAAAACTCCCATCAATAACAGAGAATACAAAATATAGATCTGGCCTTTGTCAATCTCTGAGCAACTATGTTTTTCTACCACCAGGTGGTGATCCAATATGTGTTTTACTATTTGAATAGACAGGGTAGAAATAAAATAGATGCTACTTTGTGTGTATGTTTGTCTGTTAGTGGGTAGGCGTCTACAGCTGCAGAAGGTGATCTTCTCTCAGCTCCTGCTCTTCTGGTTTTCCCTCATAAAATCTGCTTGTATCCTCACCTACAAGCAGAAAAACAAGGACAGACCATGTTAGACTGAGCAGAGAAAGAGAAAAAAGGAGGATCTAAAAACAGTTGAATCCAATCAAATCAGGACATTTTATGAAATAATTACCTTTGTTCAGCTCCTCTGTCCAGGACTCACCGGAGCCTGTCTCACTTTCAAAGGCACGGTCTCCCATGAACTTATCTTCAAATCCAGAGCCTTCAAAACCAGAACCATCCTCACTTACAGGTGACTCCCCCTTATCATCCACCATTGGTGTCTCCTCCTCTTCCTCCTCATCCTCCTCCCTTGGTGGACTCTCTCCCTCAACAGGCTCTGCGTCTCTGGAAACAGAATGAGAGTCAGATATTGAAAAATGTCGATGGTTGTTTCTCTGTGATACAGTTTTTCCACAAAAGATGTCTTAAAAGCACATTTACCCTTTTTACTCCTCCTCCTTTCAAACTCAAATATTTTTCAAAAGTTTAACTTGTAGGTAGATTCCTCCCACTTCAGTTTAAAGTCTGTTCTCAGTGTTTGTGTGTTGGAGATTTCAAGTTTCCACATCACACTTGTGCAAGTTTGTAAGTTCCTTGTATGCGCCCATCTTAAATTCTGAGCAGAGAGAAACTTTCTCCCTTCAGCAGATTGTTTTGAATACAGTCTCTGCAAATGAATCACCAGTGACTTTAATAATCAATTAATCTATCAATGGCAAGAATTTGCTGGAGTCAACTTAACAAATGTGATGATTTCATGCCTCTTTTCATCATATATGATTGTATAAGTTGTTTGAATACATCTCCCTGGGCTTGGCTATTTTCTGATATTTCATAGACCAAACAAGTAATTGAGAAAATAACAGTTCATGAAAATAATGGCACAGTGACAGTAACAAAACACATTTTTGGTTAAACAGGGCTCTAAGGGTCCAGAGTTGCTTTGTGTTTTTTCATGTTGAACCTGTTATTCCAGAAAAGGGCAGTAGCATATTTACTATTTTAACTGTTTTTACTTTCAAACAATTATCTGGAGCAGGCAGTGGCATTACAGCAGCTATTAAATACCAGGTGTGCATCAGTTAGACAGACGATGTCACAGGCACATCATTTTTTTATCATTTCTATTGAAGCTCGGTGACCTCATGTAATTCAAACACAGCTCAGCCTAACTTCAACGAGTACAAGTCTAATCAGCCACAATAAGTGAAAACACTGGTGTGTACGGTGCCTTTGTAACTCCTTACAAACCAGTCCAAGTAAGAAATTACAGTTAAATTAATCCTCTATTGTGTCCTTTTTACATGTGATCCAATAATTCTCAAACACGGCTACGATACTAGTGTGGCACATACCAAATACAAAACAATAGACCAGAAGTAGCAGCCCACCAGGCGTCACAGCCCACTTCCTCTCAACACTTCCCTCGAGCTTCCTGTTCGAGGCGAGCTGCAAAAGGAAGGGCTGCCGCTGAGGGCCTGATGTGTTTTCAAATACAAGCTGAAGTGATGTAGCAGCCAAGATAAGACTTGCAATAACAGAGGCCTTCCATGGGAATAATCTTCATTTTTATTCCGTCTGTCTCATCATCCACACAGCTTGTCTCTCTTTGCCTTCGTGTCTCTGTAATCTCAAATCATTCAGCGAATTGTTCATGGAAGCCACACAAGCCATCTAATTCTTGGTTGGACTAACAAATTTCATTGATCAGACCAGTTGTAATCATATGATGGAGTAGCATACTATACACGATGTTCTTTGGCTAAATGATGCTGAGGCAAATATCTGACATCCATATTTTCATTTTCTCTTTCTATAGATCTGACACTGAAAATGTGCTTGCGTAATATGTAATATGAGGCAGTGTTTTTTCTGTGGCAAGTTTGTTATACGTCAATGGGTTTTATACAGTTTTCTGGGAGTTTACATTGTTATTCATAGATATTAAATGCTAGGATTGATCATACCTTTTCAAAACACACTTGTGTTCCTTCAAACTTAAGATGGACTGCCGTTAGATAAGATATGATTTGTGGTTTCTGTTTTTTAAAAGTTTCCTTTTTTAAAAAAACAAAATAAGGTTATTAACTGATAAGATCGACGTCGGTTAAGAGGAACCCTAAAAGAGGAAACTGAGGGCTAAGTCCAAGACTGTGATAGTGACTTTCTCAGCTCACTAAGACATGTACTACGTGGGCTGAACACACGCACACAGATGCAGATGTTCTTTACTGGCTCATTAACTCCAGAGAGTCACAATTTTGAAGTCTGAGTTAAATTAAATGGAACAATGTGGACAAAGACTAAATAAAAAGGATGGTGTGAATTCCTCTTGGGATGAAACTTTCAAAATGATTAATTCACAACTCTTATGAGAAATTAATTCAAGGGGGTTCATTTTTTCACACTTACTGTTAAAGAAGTTTGGTCACAGAAAGCTGAATAATGGGGCTCTTCACACCAAAGACCGCAGGCGTTGTGAGGTGTGGATGTGTGTATCACACCAATGCCATTGGTGTGGATCACAAACAGATAAACAATAATCTATTTTTTTTGTTTCATTTAGTAAGTTCACAGCAAAGAGGGGCCGACCAAAACCATAGATTCCATCACTACATTCACATCTCAGTGTCACGTCAATTAAGATCTTTTTCAAAAGTAGAACTGCGCACATGCTGATAAGCACAGTGCAGAGTCATGAGTGAGAAGAAAATTAGACAGCAAATTGCACCCATATCATTATGAGTACCTTATTGAAATTATGAGTATCTATCTAAGTTTCAACAAGATGCCCTGCACTGACTGGACTGAATCCATACAGGAGTTTGCACACAGAGCTTCCTGTGAGCACTTTGAGATGAGCAACTTAGCTTAAAATAATTTGGACTCAAGATCAAGATTGATCAAGTTAAAATAATATTTCATGGTAGAGACATTCTTCACCTTCACTCCAAACAACAAGGAAGTTAAACAAAAGTGTCTGTAGATCAGCACCTACTGCTTTACATAACTTCTT
This sequence comes from Scortum barcoo, assembly GCA_023238725.1. Lineage (NCBI taxonomy): Eukaryota > Metazoa > Chordata > Actinopteri > Centrarchiformes > Terapontidae > Scortum > Scortum barcoo. The sequence goes on from CM041531.1 coordinate 24,303,182, forward strand.
CTTAATTCTGTGACATTATGAAACAGACCATGAACTCTTTTGCTCTTTCTTATCCCAGCTCTAAGCTCCCTGCTCTCTCTCTGTCAGTCCCCCTGTCTTTCTTTATCCCTCCACGTTGTCTTCTATTTTGGCTTTTCTTGGCCTCTGCTACCTCACACTTAAATACTCTCAAACACACACACAAATACACACAGAGATACACGCAGGCGGAGGTTTGCGTTGCTGGAGTTGTGCGAAACGAGGTAACAGATCCAGCGCAGCATCTGCATTTCTATATTTAAAGTCTGCATTTAGTGCACCGTATTATCACAGAGACGGTCAGTTTTGTGTCGCCAGATTCGTTCTGACGGCAGAGTGGTCTGAGTAAGTTTCACCTTTATCTGAGCAACTCGCAGAGTAAATAAAGCGTCACGGGCCAGGTTTGTGTACACTCACACAGACACACACGAGGACTTACAGAAACTGTGCAGATGAGGAGGGCAGTTTGGATGGTATGTCCGGACTCCACTCCATTTCTGGAGTTTGGTGAGTCACACAGTTGGCCTGGTCGCCCTCGGGGTTACATTTCACAAACTTATACACAGCAGTTCTAGGTGCTCCTGGAGAGAGAGAGAGAGAGAGAGAGAGGAAGATGGTCACTTGTTGTTACTCTTTTCTTCATGCAACACTATAGGAAACAATTCACAGTATCAGTAAGAGTGCTCTTGGGCAACATCTGGCTGCTCATCTGGATCAGTTCAGTATGATGACTGGGGTGCACTAGTTCCGTATTTGGAGCATTTGAGGAGATTACAACATTATTGTGCAAATGGGTGACAGTTGGCCTAATGGGCTTCAGAGATGTTTATTTTCCTCAGTAATGTGTCAGAATAGGAAGTAACGGCATCACAGCGTTTTCTCAACACATTGCGGCAACTTGATTGTGGAGCTCTATCTGATGCTAAAAATTATTACACTACGCAGTCATTAGCCGACAGCAATCGAGCTTCAAGCAAGATAACAGTACTCCATTAGCCCCCACCTCCAAGACACAGTTGATGTTGATCATCTCATCGGGGGGGGGGGGGTGATTGATGTTGGGGGGTTATTCTGTGTGGCACCACTCAAAATTCACATAAGAGCTCTGCCAAAATCCACATTTCCTGTTTTGTCCACACTGTTGGTCTCTTGGTGAAAAACTCATTGTTTGGAGCTAAAAAAAAAGTTTAATGGCTCTTGGAAAGCTCTTATCACTTTTATTTTTCTTGTTAAAAGAAAAAAAGAAAGACAATGTTCTAGAAAAGACATTTCTACATCACACTGATACTACTGCCAAACACACTCTTTCATCATCTCTCAATTAGGATATTAATAACTGTCATTATTATCATTTAATTGGAAATTTGAGAGGTTTTTTTTTGATGGATGGTTTCCTGTAATAAGTAGTCTGAGTCTTACGTGTCACTAAAAAAGACAGTGAGTGTCACTAAAATGGAAACTGATGAGAGGAGGTATAGATGTCAAGAGCCCGCACAGAAATGAAGCACTATTGCATTTTCAACCCTCTTTCTACTGAATAAATCTCGATATAGCTGCTGTTCGTACTCATAGTACTTGTCAAAAAATAATTACAAGAACAGGTAAACATCCTTTCTATTCCCTTTTAAATGAGGTTATAAACTGCGTTGATGTTTTCCTTTAGAAATAAAACAAAATTTCATAGGCGGGTGTTACTCTTCTACTGGAGGACTAAAAATAAAAACTTGTAAAATGTGATAACTAGGATAAAACCATTTGATTTAAGCAGAAAAATCAAACAACTGTTCTGTGTTCATTTGTTAAAGTTTCCCTTTTCACTCTCCTTTCCTCTCTTGCCTATTAAAAGACTGACACCAGCCTCCTTGGTGTCATGGGGAGAGTCCAAAAAGCCCCTTTACAAGCACAAAGAGCTCACAACAAGCCGCATCGAAACTTCACTCGGAAACTGAAAGGTCTTTGCTCTTTCCGATTTGCACGGAGCAGAGCAGGCAGGGGCTCCCACATATTTTCCCTCCATCAGGGTTCCTCATTACAGCATCTCGAGTCGAAGAACAGAAAATCAGAGTTTAGTTCAGAGCTTCAAACTTGTCAAAGGCCCACTGTGCGGATGGAGAGAAACCTGACTGTCACTAATGAGTCAGAGTTAGTGACGGTAACCCCGTTATGCTGACACACACACACACACACACACACACAGAGACAGAGACAGCAGCAAAGTCCCTCATTTGTCAATCATAGACCCCTGATGGTCCGTAGACCCTGTTTGGACCACTCACCTCCGTTATTACAGAGAGATCAGGGTGTGATCATGTTAGACAAACATCTGTATGAAGTTATGAAGTCTACAGAAAGAGGCTCCCCAAAAGTGTTTTATAATGAGAGTAAAAATATGAATAACGACAATAATAAAAGTGTCTCTTTACCCTTTCCCTTGTGCAGGAACAGGAAGGAGATGGCGAGGAGCAGAAAGAGTTTCATCCTCGGCGCTGTGTCGTCTCTCAGTGAAGTCAGAGTCGATGTGAAGTCGCTCCTCCGCTCCGCGCTGCTTAATGAGACAGACAGACAGACGGACTCCCCCCCTGACAGAGCTCAGCCCTCTCCGCTGGCGTCATTAAAAAAAACCTGGAGGAAGGAGATGAGTTTACTGAGCACATCGTCAGTGGAAACTTTTTCTTTTTTTTTTTTTTTTCAGATACTTTATCAGGTCGGAGCTTTCACAGCTGAAGGCTGGGACCGGAGGAAATACCGCCAGAGATAGAGAAGATGTGATCTTTGTCCTCTGATCGTAACGAGGGAGAGAGGAAGCGGCTGTTTGTCTTAATTAGGCTGCGGACAGATAGGAGGAAATGGCATCTGTAAGACCCTGTGTGTGAATCCACTCCACTGCACCGGGATCTGTCTCTCTTTGGATCCCTCAAAACAAAAAAAACCAGCAACTTTACACTCTGTAAGGGTGTTGTGTGAAGGAGAGAGATGGCTGTGTTTTAACCTTTTTTTTTACTTTCTCTTAGCTTGTGGTTCCACGCATCTCAAATGTATCCCTTCTGTTGTGTTATGGGTAAAACTGAGCTTTTGCTTTAAAAAGTAAAACTATAAAAAGTAAAAGCTCAGAACACTGATAATGAAAATATACCTATAACACTTTTTCATGTTTTCTGAGCTTTTACTTTCACACAGCTTTTACTTTTACATCTTCTTCTGGCCTTAAATGGTGTTACCTTTGACATTATCATTGTTCAGTACTTTGAGGCCTCTCCCTGACAAACGGACCTAACAAGTTCCCTTTCTGGAAGATAGAAAGGGAACTTGAGACAGAGAAATACAGTCATCGGCAGTAATAACAACGGCGTTAACATTTGTGATTAACACAAGGAAAATCAATAATTGTGCGGGAATGTACTGGTACCCGGTTAGGGAGATTCTTGTTGATCCTCCTCTCCTGAGACACCCACAGCACATCACCTCTGAGTGGTCTCTTCTCCAAGGGATGTATAAATGTTTGTGTGTATCAGCACTGTGTGTGTGAAATATTATACTTTAGTGTATGCTTTTGTGCCGGTCCTTCATTGTGTTTATGGCTATTAGTGTCTCGTGTGCGTCTCCAAATGTCCTGCAGGTTTATGTGTACATACTTTGTGTTTCTTGGCGGTTGAATGTAATCAAGTACATTTACTCTGTTCTGTGCTTAATTACAGTTTTTAGTTAGTAGTGTGTTATGTGAGTATTTTCATTTTCTGCTGTTGGCTCCGTCATGTTGCACTTTTTACACAGTGTATTTATTTTGCAGCTATAGTTATTACTTAAAGTTTTTACATATAAATATGTGATCAACACATTAAATATGATGTATTTTGTGGATTAAACTACACAAACAGTGTATAAAGTATTAAATTAGCTCCCCCTTGACCACTTTAAAAAACTGCTTGCATTTTGAATTATATTCCAGTAATATAAAGATGATAAACACCACACCCTGAGCTGAAATGAGTAAAAAAAAAAGTCCATGTTCCTGCTAATACTTATGCACTTTTACTCAAGTGAAATGTTCAAAGCAGGATTTATGTGTCATGGAGTATTTTTATACCACAGTATTACTCCATTTACTTCAGTAAACGATGGAGGTACTTCTCCCACCACTTGTCACATGTTTGTGTGTTTTTCTTTCTGTGATGTAAGACTGCTGGTAAACAGTTGAGACATTTCGAGCACAGACACCTGGTATGCCTCAGGCAGATTAAATGTATTTATTAAATGAACTCCACTGACAATGACTCATAAGTTAGTTAGGAAGCTCCTGGGCTGTCAGGAGCTGGCAAAAGTGGACATGAAAAAGAAAGCAAGAAGTTGTTACTCATATTAAAAGTACGTGATCCAGTATGCATGTGGTTTGATGGAGCATTAATGATGGTGGCACAAGCCACAGCCAATATTTCCTATACAGGTGTTTTAGAGAGAAGGTCAATATATTAAAAACAGACATTGATTAAAAAAAAAATCACCTTTTTGAAGTTTTTCAAGTAAAAATGATACTTGTGACTTGTTTAATGTATTTCATAAACTGTGGGCTGTGGTGTGCAGTGGTGTGGCACATCATGAGGAGAGTCAGGTTGTGTGATCACACTGAAAATGTGCAGACAACAACACAAAAAAGGAACTGTAAAGGGCTTGAACGTCTCCTCCATGGTTCTTTAAATTACACCCTCATCAACATCACCGTTAGAAAACAGCCTCTCTCTGTCTGTATACAGTGACATGTCACATAATATGTGTATTTGTATCCTAAAGAGAAATTGCCAATTCATTTAACACAGTGTCACCCCATCAGCCTGTTTTTACTAACTCACTGAAACATTTAGTCTGCCTTGTAAATGAGCGCTGGTTTCATCGGTTACTAGAAATGTTTGGAGCTACGAATTCTAAAAACGGGAGGAAACACGTCAGTAACTTCTGTTGTTCAGCAGTTTAATCTTACACCAAATCGTCTAACTCATCTTGAGAGGCATTGAGTGAAAGCCAGTCAAAACCAGATTTGCACTGTGAATAAGTCTTTGGGCATTTCTCCACATTTGATTTCTTTCTTTGTGTGTGTGTGTGTGTGTATGTGTGTGGGTGTAGAGCCTGAGCAGAGCTGCTAATGCACACACACACACACACACACACACACACACACACATCACTGTCTATAATAAACTGTGGTTTATGGTGTTTGGACCCTTTCTCTGGTGCAGTGTGACCTAGCGACCTGTGTGTGTGTATATGTGTTACTGTCAGCACTCTGTGACTGTTGAATTCTTGTACAACAGAGGCCCAGGTAGCTCTGTGGGCCGAATACTGCATTCTTTACTGTCGCAGTGTTCTTCTTCTTCTCCTTCTTCTTTGTCTTCTTCGTCTCCTCCTCTGTGTCTCTGTGCACTTTGTAGCAGTTTATTGAAGAGAACAGTTTGTTTCAGCCGACACATCAGTACGATGCTGCAGGAAGTGGTAACATCAGTTGCTATCATTTTCCCTCAGGAAATGACACACTAGCCTGCCCAACCTCGCCTCCACACACACACACACACACAGAGTAAGTGACATATTTATGAGCCAGATATACCCATTAACATACATAAAACTGCACACACAGCATGTCTCCAGTCTCCACTTCTCTATAACACTCAATTCAAAACTGCACAAAGCCTGAATATGTGACATACAATGTTTAATATGTGTGTTTCTCTACAGCAACCATGTTATACATTACTACATCAAAAAAAAGAGTCAGCTTTTATTGTTAGCTTGGTTTTCATTCCCACCCCCTTGTCAAATTATGTGGATTCTAATACTATTGTCTGTTTAACCAGAGTTTATGGCAGTAGAGACAGCACTATTTCACACTGTCAGAGACACACATACAAAGACAGGGTAAACACACACACAGTCGTTAACATATATGCAAACAGAGCGGGATCACTTTATCGGACTTCCACTGGACTCTTCAGAGAGCTTAACCACAATTAGCTCATGTTATCGCATTTTCTTGAAAGAAATGCAGCAAATGTAAAAGTATCTGTTCAAATGAGGGTGAAAAAGGATAAATCAAATGAGCACATCACTTATCTTTAGAGTGGTTAGTGGTTAGAGTGACCAGAGTATACCGCATGTCAGCATTTTCATCTACTGGAAGATTATCATCATTGTATCATCATCATCATAACCTTATATTTGTGAGAGATTAAGCTTCAGTGCGGCTGAAGAAATAAGTACAGAGATAAGAGACACAACAAATACAGCCAGCTGCACACAAGCATCAGGGAAAAGGGTCAAATGGTAAATATTTAAATTCATCCAACAGAATGAGGTGTCCATGCTTCACATACTTCTTTATAACTAGCATGATGTGAATTGTGACCATCAATAGAAACTGCAGGTCACCTGATTTTTCATCAGGGTGTCATTCTTAGCCCTTGATAATAACAATATGTCAAAATTATGTAAAATCTTTTTTTTTTTTTTAAAGCTTCCAAATATGCAATAATGACTACGAGTGGGATGCTTAACTGACTGTAAATGTGTATGTTGTGTTAGGGCAGGTTTTCTGGTAAGATCCCTTGACCCAGTTCTCCCTCACACAAATTAGTTTCACGTGTCTGAGCGCTGAGCAGGTGTGTCAATACACGTTTTGACAAGCATCTGAAAGGTTAGTGGGTGTATGATCTAAAGTAAGTATTGCAGGTTCTGATGCGTCGGAATTGTTTCCACTGCAAGAAGAAGCCATGACTAATGTTTTTATAGCAAACTGCATATTTGTATCACTTTTTTAATATTTGAAAACGACTAAAATGGAGAAGCTACTATAATGAAGGAAATTAGACAATTGGACCTGATTCATATTCAACTGATAACCACATACCAAAAGAAAAAGGAAAAACAAAGTGTATGTATTGGAAGAATCTGCAGTAGCTATGTTTCTCCACTTATTTGCCTCCATGATGAGGTCCCTACTTAATATAAGGACAGAGGGTGTCACAACCGATGTTTGTGATTTTGGGCTTTAAATAAATAAATTTGATTTGATTTTGATTTTGATTTTAATCTTGGTCTTGGATGGCTACGATCGTGATCGATCCTGTCACCAGACTCGACCAAGTTTATCCCCAACAGATCAGTCACACACAGTCAGTCCTGCAGCAGTGCAGCTTCACCACAAAACACTAGCACCATCAGAGAGGAAGCAACGTAGAGTAGGTTTCACTGCCACATGGTTAGCTGGAAATTGGTCATGCATCAGCTCACACGCCTGACCTCGGTTACAACTGCTTCTCCTTTACAAAAACATGCAGCTAAAATCTGAGAGCTCACATGCGTTCTCATCAAACTCCAACAGGTGGAAATCAGACACCTCACATGGAGAGCTACTGAGTTTCTTTGCTGAAGATGTTGTGCTATTATTATGAAATGTCCCTTTATCTCTGACAGTTGTAACATGCGTGTGCAGTTTTTACTCAGCTACACATTGTGGTAAATGTGTGCAACACCCCAGCAAATATGAGGGGCATGACTGTGGAAGACAAACAACACAAAGACACAACTGACAAAATCATGTAAGCCAAGATGCACTCTAACATCATCACATTGTCACAGTCAGTTTAACAGATGATTTTGTTTTAACAGATCAAGTTTAAGACATTTTACTGCATTAAGCAATTTAATAGACTGGAAAAAAAGTTTTCATAGACTAATCTTGGCCACAAACTGAGATAATTTTAGCAATTTACTCACGGAGCCACAGTCATTAAATCAACACAGCTCACAGAGAGACAGAGGACCCATTTTATACTGGGCTTCTTATTGCAAGTAAAAAAAGCTCATATTGGTATTGTGACATAAAGTAAGTATGTATGACTTTATTACTTTATTATTACATACAGTATCTACAGTACATAAGACAGGATGACACTGTTATCGACAGGGAGAAAGTATGCAGATTGAACTGGATGAAGCCGGCCTCATGCAGGTTACGAGGTCTAATGAACCAACTTCAACGTGGTCTAGTCCACCAAATCACTTAGACGCTTGTTTCTGATGGTTAAGATGCCTCTGGCTACCTATTGTTATTACCATGGTTTAAGCAACCACCAGACACATAAAGCAGCTGGATAAACAGAGTTTAGTGTGCTGAAATGCTTTACAGAAAATAAAGCCACATTAAATGAAAACCAATATGATTGATTGACAACAGAAAACAAACAAGAATAAAGCTAGAGTCACCTCAACAGTAGAACACAATACAATAAAAATCTGTTATTTACATATCCGCCATAAAAATGTTACGTTTCAGCAATAACCCCACAACGATTTCTTCACATCAACTCTGGTTGGGTAGTAAGAATCCATGAATCGACCGAAAGACACAAGGAGGTGTATTTATGTTCAGTTCAAAGAGCTGAAAACATAAAGATATAATTAACCTCTTCAATTATTTCTTAGTGCCATGAGAAAGACATTTTCAAACTGATTTTCAATAGAGTATATTTTGTGTCCTCTCTGAATTCAAAAGCAAACTGACAACACACTCAGAGCTCATATGTACAGCGTGTGATGTGTTCAAAGGTTCTTGTGAAAGCAGCATGCAAACTCCACAAAAAAAGGCCACGACCAATATAAATAAGCAAGAATGTCAGTCAATCTGCCTTTCATTGTGGGAGTGTCCCTTGAATGTAATGTGGTAAATTTAGCTGTAGCCTGACTTGCTCATTTAGATGGATTTAAGACTATTAATCAAAGAAACAAGTCAGTCAGTGAATAGTGGCGTCCTTCAGTTGTTGTTGGAAGCCATCCTTGCTTTGAGGCGGTTGATTTTGAGAGGGAGCAAGCCAACCATCTCCTTACTCAACTCCAGCTCCGTCTCCACGGCGGCTGCTGCCTCAGGGTGGGTCTCGCAGTATTGCGCCACATATCTAGATGGGTGGAGAAAGAAAGTGACGGTCAACACATTATGTCGATTTAAATAGGCAGCTGGGAGCATGTAGACTGTAGAGCACACCCCTTATTCTATTAATCTTTCAACAAAATCTTCTCTATTCCACCAAATGCATCCGTCTTTCACTCCGTTGTCCCTATGTTTCTATGTTAACATCAATCTATTACTGCCATACTACAGGGTACTCCTGTTGAGAGCTCGTCTATCAATATGCAACTCAAAAAGTGTTGGGATGCATCACTTAAAACGAACAACTACATATATCTTCATACTTGTAGTTTTCCAGAGCCTTGTTGAGGTTTTCCAGCTGAACCGAGGGTGAAGAGCTGAACAGCCGGCTGTGGAGTCGGGCCACTCTGAAGCGGGCCACCAGAGCCGGTCTGAGCACCTCCTCTTCCAGGTGCTCAGGATGCTTCCCCTCCGGTGAACACAGGGAGTCCAGGAACATCTGGAAGTATCTAGGTAGGGGAAAAAAAAGGTTTTTAAATTTTAAAATTCTATCAGTGGAGATACACAGACACCACAGGTCATACAAACACTCAAATACTTGAACACTCACTTGGCAGAGGCCGAGCAGAGATGGTTGAATTTCTTAATGGTGTGGTTGTCTAGAGACTGCGTATCTGCTTGTCTGTTGGCCAACGTCAGCTTCAGGTCCATCATTTCATTGTAGATCTCCGCCAACTCAAACATCAACTGCCTGCGGATCATTAGGTAGTACTGGGAGTTCAAGTCTGTGGAGAAACAGAAAGAGTCAAAGAAGTAATATCATTTAATTTCTGATGTACTCGATCTTGTGAAAATATCAGAGACAAATGTTTACTAAAAAAAAAACAAAACAAAAAACACCCTGCAACTCAACAACAAATTAGAGCAGTACCCATGCATATAGGCTCGAGCATGTCAACTCGTCGTTTGTGCATTTTACAGCGTCGCTCCAGGTCCTCTTCAAAGAAAGCCAAGGCCCTGAACAGAGCGCTGTGATCCTGCAAGATCTCTATGTGGTCCGTCACATAGCCGTCCATCTGAAAGTACTCCTTGGCCTGCGAGAGGGAGTGAAAGGATGGAGTTTTCCATGTTTAACAGCTGAAACTAAAACATTGTGGGCTGAACAATTAGGGCAAACATCACGTTCATGATATCCTGGTGTACATTCGTTTGTTGAGGTGAATATTTAAGATGATAATATCGGCAGTAAAGTGCAGCTGAAAAAATCTGCAGCAATCTGCTTGATACGTTCGTTGGCGTGACAAGTCAAGTCAAATTTATTTGCATGATAACAAACTGCAACATCTAAATAGGATTCAAAGCCCATAAACTGCACTGAAAGGTGAACCTAAATGCCATGGATCAAAAGCATCTGTCTTTATTATGGCCTGCTTTTTTATTCACTTTTTAAAAATTAATTTTAATAGTCACTTCTGCTGGAATGGTAACCTAAATATAAATAACCTAAAAACTTACCTACATGGAATTATAAAACTTGGCTCCACTGTGTGTGTGTGTGTGTGTGTGAGTGAGAGAGAGAGTGTGTATTATTCATGTTTGGCGACATAGATCTGTTTACACGGTCACAAAGTTCCCATAACATGAATCGTTAGGGTTTGGATAGGGGATGAATGTTAGTCAATGTAATCACCTCTGAAGTGATGGAAACATAGCTCTGTGTGTCTGTGTGTGTGTGAGTGTGTGTGTGTGTGTGTGTGTGTGTGTGTGTGTGCCTTGCATACCTGTGTAACATAATTCTGTCCCACCAAAAACACAGCTCTGGCCTCAGTAAAGTCCAGTGGGAACAAACAGCTCACCTGGAAAACAGAAAGCACAGTTTCACCTCATCTACTACAATGGCGCCCTCTGATGACACAGAAATGTTAAAATGTAGTTACTGTCATTTGTTCACAGTTAAGCTTTTGATATACAGAATGACAGAATGATACTTTCACATCAAAATCTTGTATTACTTCGACAAAAAAAACAGCAAATGTTACAACGTGTTATTGATAAAGGGAAGCACTTCTGGTGATTTTTTATGAGAAATAGCAGTACAAAATGATTAGTAACACTTATAATAACAATCAACACTGATAGCACTAGCATTAGTAGAAGACTTATATAAACCTTCTCTTCCAGGCTAGCGATGGAGTCAAAGGTGTCTTCAGAGCCAAACAGCAGAGCACTCTTCCTGCCCTTCTCTTCCTCCTCCTCCTCACGTCTTCTCGCTCTCTTCAGTTCTTCTTGGCGATCAGTGTCCAACTCTCCAATGTTGTCCTGGTCACAAACACACGAGAAGAACATTTTAAAAAGACACACACAGCGCAGTGATGTAGGTCTAAGTGAGCTCAGATACAAACAATCGTGTGGACATCTACTAAGGTGAACACTATATAAACAAAAATGCACATCAAGGTCAGGCCATAACAAAAACAGGAGTGTAAAATGATTTAATTCAAGTATCATCTTTGCTGCTACAATTTTAGTTTTAATCTCCTTTTTGTTGTGGGTTTTCTGCTGATAAACTTTCGTGGTTCACGGGGGTGGCACTCTTTCCTTTAGCCACAGAGGGATTCACTGTTCATATGAGAGGCGTGGATTGGAGTCTCATGACTGGTGCTTGACTATAAAGATGTTATGAACACCCGCAACCACATAAAAGTGCCCATAGACACAGACACACACAGACACACACTGACACATACTACCTCTAGCAGCTTCTTAGCATCCTGCAGGAGGTTGAGACAATATTTGATCCAACATCTTGCGATCTCTGCTCTCTTCTGTCTGAGCTGCTCCCTGCGCTCGCTCTCCGTCTCACCTTGCTCACACATAGGAAGGGAAAGATGTTAAGATAGGAAGGGAGGGAATTACTGACTCACTGTAGTTAAATAGAGCTACAGAAAACAAATGAAATAAGCACATCTGGGAACAATTTAGACAGATACTTACTCTCCTGTGCTGCGGCCTCAGAAGGAACCTCTCCTGCCAAACCGGATATGACAGTGGCCGCCGAGAGGCAGTGTCTGCCTTCCATGTATCGGCCCTGGATAACGCACACACAAACCTCTCATTAAAGAAAACAAACTACTTGTATACTAAATTACAACATAAAAGGGTGTATAAAAGCAACGCAAAGCAGATGCAAAATTCTTTAAACCCGTGAAGTTTTAAATCAGTAGTTTTTAATCAATTTCAGTCAATCTGTGCCCCACCTTAGTGATGTAATACTGTGATAGTGTGGCAGCGTTCAGAGCCCACTCCATTGGACTGAACTGGTTTAACTGTAACTGTCTCTGCAGGGTGCTGTGGCAGTAGGTGGCAGCACGCTCAGTCTGACCTGGGAGACAAAAACACTGTCGTTATTGCCATCATCAAATAAAACAATACGTTACCATAAAGACACTCGGCTTCATTACACTCACATAAATAACATATGAATCCAATTCAGATGCAGATTTCTTAAATGCCTCACATTTTGATGGATATGATGTAACTTCAAAAAGGCTCCTTATTAGATAGAAGTGGATGCTAATGATAAAATATTAGCATACATTTTTATCTAATAAGAAGCCTTGGTTTATAAACTCTCTATATCTTAATATGCTGTTCCATGATCCGACTCACCAAGGTTTTTATAGACTTGGGCAAGGTAGTACATGGTATGGGTGTAGGCCAACTCAAACCTGAGAAAGGAGAGTTTGAGAAAGAGTGGAAGGGACAGTAGGAAGTCTGTCATTGTACATTAATGTGTGGGGACACTTCTATGAGAGGACGCGGGACTTGACAAGTTACCTCTTGGTCCTCTCCTGATGTGTCAGCAGTTTCTCCTCAGTAGTAAAGTACTCCGTCATATCAGTGGGAGGACTCCCATCCTGAAAAACACGACCACCACAGCTGCTGAGGACGAGGATTTGAACTCTGTCATTTTCAATTGTAGCCATGTCGGCTCCACAATCTTGCGTAGCTGCTGTTGCAAGATGCTTCTCAGTTCAATTTGTCATCTGAATGCTGGTGTCCACACAATAACAAACAACTCTGAATGCTTAATCTGAGAATAGGAATACATCTGAAGAGTAATTTAGCAGTGAGTAATTTACCCTTGAAAAAAAAATCAGAGGATGCAGAAAAATGCAATGTCAATGGCATGTGAATGACTCCTGACAGACAGGTAAATTGTGGTAATGTTACACTCTGATGCTCAGGTAAAATCATGTAAGTATGCCAAACCTCAATTTACCACTCACCACGGTGTACCCTACCATGATCATGACACCCAGATGATGGAGGAGTTGTGGGACAACAAAGAAGCTAGACAATCAACCTGATATAGTGACCCCGGAGGCAAACGGTGACCCTCACGTGATGGCTTTGCAGTGATGGGTTTTATTCTGCCGCAGCCTCTCCTGCCCCGTCCCTCATCAGCCAACGCAACCAGCAGCATCAAGCACACGATCACACAGGAAACAAACCTCACCTCCTTCATGTAACGTTGGTAGATGGACTCTGCCGTCTCGAGGAACCCCTGAGCCGTCTCCGTCTCGTCCCGGCCTGCCCAAAGGATGCCCAGCTGGTTCTGATAACACAAACAGACAATAACACATGAGCATGTGATCTGCATCATCTGATCTCCTACTACAGTTTGAAGATTCAGGCGAACAAGACTGTTTGCAAATCAGTATAATCAGCTGATGAGCTGTGATCCTTGCTTACAGTTTACAAATCATTAAAATAGTAACAGTATTTGTAAAAGGGTAGTGGTGGTACAAACAGCTTCAAAGGCCTAAAATACTCCCTTAAAGTCAAGGAAAGGTGTTACTGAGGGTTCATTTCTAATATGGGAGGGTTGAACAATGTTATGTTCAATTATATCCTCTCATATGAGCTATATTTACACATATTAGCTGCAGACATGGCCTGGTTGTAGTCCACCTCTGTTGGAGTGACTTAACAGGCCTATTAAAAGGTTACTGAGGAACTGAGGTTATAAATAAAAAACTTAGCATTACCCTGACATGGATAAACAGCGACACATTCTCTGACGACACCCTGCATGTCTCCAGGAGCTTCATGCAGTTCATCAGATGCTCCTGGCCGGCCGACAGCTCCTCCGTGTCGACGTGGTTGACGCCCAGGTAGTACTCCACGGCCCCGAGCTTGGCGGCCCGCAGCCCGGCCGGAGAGTCGCCACTGACGCCCGGACCGAAGCCGTCCAACCGCTGCCCGTCCTCCGGAGGCCCGGCCGGCCGCTGCTCGCCGCTCTCCGAGCCGCCACCGCCGCCCTCCTCCTCTCCTTCGCCGGGCTCGAAACTCTTCAGCGAGCAGTATATCTCTCTGAGGAGCTCCCTGGCCTTGTATTTGGAGCGGAACGGGTCGTTTTCCGGGTCGTTTCGTGATCCTACATCAGTGAGGTTCTGGGCGCTGGTGAATTTGTCGCAGACGGCTCTCCACTCATCGCTGCCGAGGGACGCCATGTTGGCTTTCTTCTTTGTGGTTCAGCCGCGGCCGCGTCACTGCCACCTGCTGGAAACAGGCAGGATGTCACTGTGGAGACTGCTGTCCCCATAAAGGCAAACTCCTCTGTTATCTGCTCATCTGCTCACAAGACAGTTTTTAACTGTTATTCCCTTTTGTTTGCCACTTACGTTTTAGAGAAAGGGGCGGATGTGGAGGTTAACCCTATGAAAACACTGACTTTATATACAGTCAATGTATGTCAAAGTCAAATATCATCTCATACAATGTTATTGTCACTTGTCTTTTAGAAGAGAGGAGGTGTTTGGGCACTATGATGTAAACTGTCTCATGCAAAAGGTCAAACTAATTTTATTACCAGAATGATGGATAATTAATCTGTTCTTATTGCTCTTTAACATTTGAACTGTTTGCTGTTAACTGAATTTTTGTCACATCTAAACTTTTACTGGTAGTTTCTTATATTATTTTATCTTACTAATCTGAATATGCCATATTTCCAAAAATAACAAAAATAGAACCGTCTTGGTGGGAAATGCTGAAATAAATGTTTCATATATTCACTCAGTTCTAAGCAATTGTAACACTTAAAAGCTGCACTGTACACATAAAACATGAAACATGGAATAAATTCTGCCTTTAATTTCTAAATAATTTGCTTTGTACTTTCTAACTCGTTAGAAAGATGTGTTTCATGTTAACACAATCATTTAGGTGTTTTGAGTGTATATACAGAGTGGTGGCGTGCTTGACATTGCCATGGTGAAATATGTGACCTTGTAAAGGTTACCTGATCCCAAACAATGACCGTTGATCGGGGCTTTAAGATAAACAAGAATTTAATTAGCTGTCAAGCTAAACTTCAACAAACAGAATCTTTAAAATAAAGCACTCACTCTCTGAACTGTGTTCAAGTTGGTTATAGCCAGTTTATTTAAACAAACCCAGAGAATCAAATCATTAATCAGGGGACAATAATGTGAATTATACAGTGACAATAAATTAATGTGAATGACAAATGACAACAACACACAGCACGTTTGGTCTGCACCGACAGAAGCAGTTTGTCATGCCCAACTTATCCCAATTGCACAGTTTTGAATAATCATTATTCATTATGCTGTGATAAACCCACAACAGACTGGATCATCACAAGCTCTGATTCATTGCACAGCCTAATATCTCACCCCAGTTTAGCTCTCTGTGTGTCCTGTGTTTAAGCAAAGGTTAATGAATGAAAGTCAATATGCTTAGCCAGTGCTCATCTACCATGGTGTGGACATATTTGCACAACCTGACCTCAGGCTAAGTTCTCTATGAAATATCATTAATATTTCAATTACAACGCAGGTATAAAAGTAATAAAAATATTAATGTTGATGACCTAAAATGAGATGATTGGTGAATAATGATTAACATAGTTTTAAAGTGGCAACAATTGGTGGATCCAGTGCGCAAGGCATTTAACTGTCAGGCTGGTTCACAGAGCGTACTTTCACCCACATTATATTCTTGTGCGTCATGATGAATATTGCAAAAATCTACAATTGACTCACAGCAGTTGACCTTTGTTCTCAGAGACAAGCGTCTGCCTTTTTTTCTGCCAATGTGGTAAAAAGTGACTAAAACTTCATGGAGGATGATCGGCCCTGGTAGCATCAGGTTAAAAATGGTGTAAGTGCCATGGTTTCAATAATTAGATAAGATGTCTGGATGTGTGGATTTTCATGTCCAGGTTCAGGTTTCTGTTGAAGCAGCACGGTGCTGTTCTGCATCTGCTCCTCTCTGCCACTAAGATCCCATCTTCTTCTCCATGCTGAAACAATACCAAAAAAGTCAGAGACTTCTATTTTACTTCTTAATTTAAAAGGTAACAAGTTACAAGTGATAGCTATTGTAAAGCAAAAACTTATATCTTATATCTCACTTTGGCATAGTAAGCCATGAACCCTGACACTGCTCTTTATCATAACTTGGGGAAGTTATTGATGAAATGCTGAGATGTGCAAAAGTACACTGCTCAAAAAAAATAAAAGGGAACACTAAAATAACACATCCTAGATCTGAATGAATGAAATAATCTTCTTATTAAATACTTTGTTCTTTACATAGTTGAATGTGCTGACAACAAAATCACACAAAAATTATCAATGGAAACCAAATTTATTAATTTTTTATAAATTGGATTTGGAGTCACACTCAAAATTAAAGTGGAAAAACACACTACAGGCTGATCCAACTTTGATGTAATGTCCTTAAAACAAGTCAAAATGAGGCTCAGTAGTGTGTGTGGCCTCCACGTGCCTGTATGACCTCCCTACAACGCCTGGGCATGCTCCTGATGAGGTGGCGGATGGTCTCCTGAGGGATCTCCTCCCAGACCTTGGACTAAAGCATCCGCCAACTCCTGGACAGTCTGTGGTGCAACGTGGCGTTGGTTGGATGGAGCGAGACATGATGTCCCAGATGTGCTCAATTGGATTCAGGTCTGGGGAACAGGCGGGCCAGTCCATAGCATCAATGCCTTCGTCTTGCAGGAACTGCTGACACACTCCAGCCACATGAGGTCTAGCATTGTGGCTTGCATTAGGAGGGACCCAGGGCCAACGCACCAGCATATGGTCTCACAAGGGGTCTGAGGATCTCATCTCGGTACCTAATGGCAGTTCAGGCTACCTCTGGCGAGCACATGGAGGGCTGTGCGGCCCCCCAAAGAAATGCCACCCCACACCATTACTGACCCACTGCCAAACCGGTCATGCTGGAAGATGTTGCAGGCAGCAGAATCGTTCTCCACGGCGTCTCCAGACTCTGTCACGTCTGTCACATGTGCTCAGTGTGAACCTGCTTTCATCTGTGAAGAGCACAGGGCGCCAGTGGCGAATTTGCCAATCTTGGTGTTCTCTGGCAAATGCCAAACGTCCTGCACGGTGTTGGGCTGTAAGCACAACCCCCACCTGTGGACGTCGGGCCCTCGTACCACCCTCATGGAGTCTGTTTCTGATCGTTTGAGCAGACACATGCACATTTGTGCGGCCTGCTGGAGGTCATTTTGCAGGGCTCTGGCAGTGCTCCTCCTGTTCCTTCCTTGCACAAAGGCGGAGGTAGCGGTCCTGCTGCTGGGTTGTTGTCCTCCTACGGCCTCCTCCACATATCCTGATGTACTGGCCTGTCTCCTGGTAGCGCCTCCATGCTCTGGACACTACGCTGACAGACACAGCAAACCTTCTTGCCACAGCTCGCATTGATGTGCCATCCTGGATGAGCTGCACTACCTGAGCCACTTGTGTGGGTTGTAGACTCCGTCTCATGCTACCACTAGAGTGAAAGCACCGCCAGCATTCAAAAGTGACCAAAACATCAGCCAGAAAGCATAGGAACTGAGAAGTGGTCTGTGGTCACCACCTGCAGAACCACTCCTTTATTGGGGGTGTCTTGCTAATTGCCTATAATTTCCACCTGTTGTCTATTCCATTTGCACAACAGCATGTGAAATTGATTGTCAATCAGTGTTGCTTCCTAAGTGGACAGTTTGATTTCACAGAAGTGTGATTGACTTGGAGTTACATTGTGTTGTTTAAGTGTTCCCTTTATTTTTTTGAGCAGTGTATTTTGTGATCGTGATCTGTTCACGATGACAACAGAAAAAAAACACACAATATAGAGTATTGCTTACTTGTATTTGATGAGACGACTTCCCTGGATTAGCTGTGCTGTCTCATTGGTCAAATGGCAAGCGAACAGTAGCCAGTTGCGTGGCTGCACCTTGTAGGCGAATCTCATGAAGAGCAGCGAATAGCAGCTCAGAGCTGAGAGGAGGCACAAAACACACAGGAAGGAGTTTATTACAGCAGTCTTCTTGTAAACCTCTTACTGCTGGACATGTTTAAGTTCTGCTTAAAATACATAGAAATATGTCACCAAAATGAATGCACAAAGAATGATTAACTATAGCGTAATTAACAATACACTTTTTTCATAAATGCACATATTAAGCTTCTAAATAAGTGAGATTTTTAAAACCATTACAGGTCAGTAGATGAAAGCAAATCCTGATTCTAACAAAGACATTAAGTGTAGAAAAGGGACATCCTCAGGAAATATCCAACTTTGAATTGCAGCTGTAGATAACTTTTAAGAATCTCCTTTTTCTACACATCCATGAGAGATGTGTGAAAGTACAAATTACAAGCCCTCACCCGCACAAACTTAACTACAAAGGGATGGTTGTTTTGTGTATACATCTGGGTTTATGAAAAAATGTGTGGGCGTCTTACCGAAGGTCATCCTGCCGCTGATGATCTCAGGGCTCTTCTTCATGTCTGTAATGGCGGCTATAGGGAGACCCCAGTTTGCTACAGGACCCCAGAAGTGCTGTACAGATACACACAGATAACACAAATATAGTTTGGACCATAGACTTTGTATGGTTTGCACATTTATTTTAAGTTGGGTGTACAGAAGGGCAGAACTATACAATAACTACCATGTGAATACTTAACGGTAAGATCTGTATTGTAAAATGTAAAAAATTAAAATGACAGATAAATATGGCAGTAAAAATTTGAAAATAATAACACACACACACACACTCAGTGATTTATATGAGTGACTATGTTGAACAGCACAAATACTGACAAGTAATCAGAAAAGTAGACAGTTAAACCTACAGTCATAAATGAGGAGAGATACAGATAGAAACAAAGTCACTGAAAGACAGATGGAGGAACAGAAAGAATGAGCACTTACCGTGCTGTTGGATGTTTTCATTTTAATTTCAGGGCCACATGGAAAGAGAAAAGAACATAAACACAGATAAATCATACCGATATGAGCCAGACCACACAACAGCTGCTGCCTCTTAAAATAGGCCACGAACAAATGAGGAAAGAACAATTTGAAGAACTCAGAACATAAAGTCATCTGGTTTGTTTTGCTTTCTTTCCACATAACAAAATTAGGTTTGGTAATTTGGTATGTGGATATATGAAAATAGTTACATACCTTTACTGTCTACCATAGTATTCATATTACAAGCTGGTAAGCTTACTGATTGCTACTTTCTACATGATGACAAAACACACCACCGGAGAAACACCAGAGACGGTGCCATGGGACATACAGGCCATCCTGATGTGCGCCTCATTAAAAAAGCCCATTGGAGGATATGTAAATGAAGGCCAAGGCATCTCAGTAACACCACAGCGCTTCATTTATGAACCTCATGTTGTGACAAATTTCACCTTTATTAAAAAAAAAAATTAAAAAAAAGCAGCTCCTGCCATTTTAAAATGGCACATATGGTAATATTGTTAATATATTTCGATAAGCCGTTCAGCCTTCTACAACAGTACATTAGTTTTGCTTTCTTTTTTATTTCCAAGAGCTCACAGACACTTCTATCTGTAAAGGGATCACCTTGTGTTATCTGTGACAAATGTAAACAAAGACGGCCTGTTCCCTACCCGCGTCATAACTTAACCTTTCCTCTACATTTCAAACATGTTGCTAATCGGAGAGAAGTGCACACAACCAACATGCCAAAAAGCAATAAAGGCAGCTCCCTCTGCTGTATTTGTCTCCATAAAACACAACTCAGAGCAGGAAGCAAAGCAGCTTGTTGCTCCCTGTCAAAGCCTCTCACAGGGTACGACTCGCTTTGAAGGCTTGCTGGTTGTTTTCTGGAAGTTTCTATAGCAGTGACACACATCCTTCTCATGTATAGTTATAACTCCCTTTTTTTTTTTGTTAAAAAAAAGGATAATTTATAGACCAACCTCTGAAAGTGGTGAAGCTACCTGGGCGCTAACACATTGGAGCTCACTTCTCCTTGAAAAAAAAAAACGAGGCCAATAATACAGACACTAACACGCAAGCTGGTTAACATGTCACTGTGATGTTTTTAAAGTGTCAGCTGGTCAAATCAGTCTGGTGTTAAACATTAGCTGACCTCGCTGCTCCCTCGACTGCTAGCTCCCTTAGCACGCCAGCTAACAGACAACACAAATACAAACCTCATCAAATAATCCCTGAACTCTTTGCTCTTCAGGTGGTCGATGGCTTTCCGTGCGATTACCCCTGCCATGGTTTTAAACTCTGGTGTGGAGTCTGGTGTCTGTTTTTAGCCGAGAAGAGAGCAGTGAGTCTTTGCTGAAGGGCGACTGACTGACAGTTGTGAACTCAGAGGACGACCGCTCCGGTTTACGACACTGTCGCAACTGCGCAGACTCTAATAGACCTTCAAAATAAAATAATGTGACAAGATTATGTTAGAAATAAGACTATGCTAGAAATATAGAAACGTTATTTTATAAATATGACAAGATTATGTTAAAAATAAAATACGATTATGCTTGAAATATAAAAAAAGATTATGTTACAAATAAAATAAGATGATGTTTGAAGTGTGACAAGATTGTATTAGAAATAAGATAATATAATGTTACAAATAAAATAAGATTGTTTTATGAATATGACTAGACGAGGTTAGAAATTAAATAAGATTATTTTGGAATTAAAATAATAATTTTCTAGAAATAAGGTAAGATTATATTTGAAATATGAAAAGATTATGTTAGAGATAAAATTAGATTATGTAAGAAACATGTCAAGGTTATGTTAGAAATAAAATAAGATTATCTTAGAAACAAGATAAAATTATGTTAAAAATAGGATAACATTATAACAAAATTGTGTTAGAAATGAAATTCGATTATATTAGAAATAATATGACTGTAACACTGGAACACTGCATGTTAAACCCCCCGTACTGTTGGAGCACTCAGATAAATGCAAATACAGTAAAAATATTGTAAATACTTGTACTTGCACATACTCACATACAATAATTAGTTTTAAGGTAAAAGTAAACTTTATTATTTAGAGTTAGAATTTTTGTGCAAACAAAAAGAAAAAGAAAACAGTATCTTATTGGAACAACAATTTTCATGATTACATTCAATTATATTATTATTATTAGATACAGTACAATGCATACAATTCAAAGCCTTAAAAATAATTAAAAGATAGCTAGTGCAATAAAAGGGGAATTTAAACTGTATACTGTAGACTGCAGAGGATATAAATGTTTTAAAGCAACACTAGGGGGCGACATAAGAACTGATTTACAGTTTATTGCAATTACCAAGACACAAAAACTGAAAGCACAAATTCATCTATCTATTGCTGTTAAACAATACGCACAAACTGTGTTTCAGGAATTGTAAAAACTGTAGATGTAGCTAAAAAGCTGAAAATCTGAAACTAGATGAAAGTGAAAGAAAAGCTATAGCGAATAAAAAAAAGCAAAAACAAAGCAAGAATGGTAGAAATGAAGAAGTCCTACACACAAATTATTGGGACATTTTTCACTTGAATCTACTGTTTTAACCCACATAGTATTGCTATGGATCCCTGCAATTAAATGTACCTTGGTTAAATAGTTGACTAAACTACAGCATCTCACAAAAGTGAGTACACCCCTCACATTTTTGGAAATATTGTATTATATCTTTTCATGGGACACTGAACACTGAAGATATGACACTTTGATACAATGTAAAGTAGTCAGTGTACAGCTTGTATAACAGTGTAAATTTGCTGTCCCCTCAAAATAACTCAAGCACACAGCCATTAATGTCTAAACCGCTGGCAACAAAAGTGAGTACACCTCTAAGTGAAAATGTCCAAATTGTGCCAAAAGTGTCAATATTTTGTGTGGCCACCATTATTTTCCAGCACTGGTTTAACTCTCTTCGGCATGGAGTTAGACGACCAAACAGAATTTTGTGTCTATTGTAATAGACATGAACATGTAATCTGGATTAAATTGATGTGCAATTTTTTTTAATAAGAAATACCTTCATTTATACCACTGAATTTACAAAATATAGACCCACTATCTAAATTCTTATTTATTGGTTTATTATTTATGTAATTTCATATCCTGAATATCATTGACTGATCAGTGTCCACCGTTGGGCCGCACTTCTGCATAGTTCTTGACCAACTGGGAGATCCTGACGACTTTAATGTCTGCTGGTACTTGATCATAGTCTGACCACAGGTATTCTGGAGACAGCACTTTGGTTGGCTTATTGTACAGCAAGTACCTGAGTGACAGAGAGACACGTAGATTAATTTTCTATGGTTTGTAGCTGTGAAATCTTGCAGACATGCCAGCAGAGTCCGCTGAAAATGAGGAAATGATCTGTAACACCATACTTGTTCAGATGACTCTCTTCCTGCCACACAGCTTCGATTTTATTCTTGGCGTCTTCCTCTGACTGCATGTAACAGTATCTGATAAAATGAGAGTTGAATGTATTTTAAGAGAAAAGTAATTCAAGAAACAAAGGGAAAACATAGAAAAGAAAATGCAGGATGTGTGACTAAGATTTTTAAAAATCTATAATGTTTAGAAGGTCATGATTTTTTTCTAGTATGTCCACCATGTTGCCACACTTTATTTAGTCATCATTATATCTTTCTGCTGTACGTTGACCTTTTATGAGAAATAATATGTAAAATAACGTAAAAGACAATTTGGTTTTTGGTTACCTGACTAGCTTGTACATGTCCTCCAGGTATCCACCCCAAACAGCGGCAGTGTAATAGTAGTCTCCTTCACCAGGAGGGATGTAGGCCTTGGACTGGGGCCGGCGCTCATATGGAAAATTATCCCTTTTTGTATTCTCAGAAAGAGAAATTGGGGAAAAAAATTAAATAAAATCAGGATTAAAATTATGAAAAGCTATAGCTGATATGGAGAGATCAGAAAATGAAACAAGGCAAAATACCTATGCGTATAATAGTGGATGAATTATAAATAAGAATTAAGATTAAACAAGTAAAGTTTTCCATGAACTAGAAGTGAATATAGTGAGTAAAAAGAGTAAAGAGTAAAACCTTGTAGTATCCGCGGTGAAGCACTGCAGACAGCCGACTGAGAGACTCAGCTCCGAATCTGTTGTGGAAGACGCTGTCGATGTCCATCATGAAAAGGTAGTCTGCTTCAGTACGGATCTGAAAGCATTACAGATGATGTGCGAGACTAAAAGCTCAGAGGAGGGACTCAGTTGGTCGAAAGAAGACTTGATTAAATAATGTTATCAAAATATAATAGAGCACGATATCTAATTTAATGCTCCTGATGACTCATAAATCCTTTCTGTGTCCTTGTTTTTCTTTCTATGTTGATTAAAGATGAATAAAACAAAAAAAAGAGCAGTGGTGATTTAAAAGCATCACCCACTGTAATCAGACAGTTAAAAGACAGTAGCTTTTTTTTGGCCAGTTTTGCGTGTTTCATTTATTACCTGTTTGTCGATGGTGATGGTGGCCCATCTCATCCTGCCGAGCACTACGTCCTGCCAGCGTTTGGCACTGGGGATGTCGATCACTGAGATCTTCCTGCCTTTACCCATTTGAATCTGACCGATAAAATAAAAGATTAAAACATATAAATTATGAATTACAGCATTCGGTCACAACATTTAAAGATAAAACCATTCAACTAGTCAGCACTGATGTCCGGTTACATTCATTTGATCTGTTTGTAGCCAAATGCGTACATAAATGCGCAGCAGTTCAGAATGCTAAGATTGAATCAGTTTCAAAGAAATCTCTTTCTTCCCTCTTCCTTCCTTGCTTTTCTCTCTTTTACTTCCTTCCTTTACCTTTCGTTGCTTCTATCCTCCCTTTGCTCTTTTCTTTCTTTCCTCGAGCCCAGCAAGAATGACATTATTTTATCTTGCTACGATCTCAAATATTTTTCTGGAGACACCTGACATAAGAATGAATGTCTTACATGCCTCTGAGTCATAAAGCTAAACACGTGAAACACGTGGATATGTTTGTAACGTACAGTAGCTGAGAGAGTCAATAAATAAAACAGAAGCAAATTAAGAGACATAACCATCAGTTTGTCAATAAAAACACAACTTGAATAAATTATTTTTTCAAATGTGATATTTGCTTTTCCTGCGAAGCCAAATGTCTGGGTTAGGGTTAGGGTATGTAAAAACTAGCTGACTAATTGCACCGAACATGTTGCACAATGAACCAGTGTTTATGAGGGAAATGTAACAGCAGAGCCACGCTGTATTGCTACACATTACATTTATTATGAAATTTCATTTTTCAGCTATGTACCCGGGCCACTCACGTTGGGGACAGCGTTTTTATTGTCTGTGAAGATGTAGTAAGTGACCCTGAAGTCAACAAGAAAGTGCTTTTCACCCGACTCCAGGAAGCCCTTCAGGAAACGTGTGTATCTGTTCAGATGGACGGAAGCAAGCCAGAAGGGTAAACAGTGTGAGATACAGAATACAAATAACACAACACAGAAGATAAGCAGCATGCATTTGGAGCAGCTTCATGATTTCAGGTTTACAAGATTTCAGATTCCAGCTCAAAGCAGCAGAAATATCTTGTGTACCTACTTGCCAACAGCAAACACCACCACAGCAACTCGAGGATCCATTTTCTTATAGATGGCATCAATAACCACTGGATCAAAAGTTCCCTCCCAAACCAGAGGCGCGTTCCAGTTTGTCACTGAGTTCACATCAGTGCGCCTGGGGAAAACCGGGATATTGTGGAATCAAATGTAAATCTTACAGCATTAATGAAAAAAAAAACAAAACAAAGGGAAACCAAGGAAATCTAATGTTCTTACAACTCCATCAGATTTAAGACTCAAGGTTCTTGACTCAAGACGGGCAACATTTTCAATTAAGTTAGAAAAACATCTCTTACAATGTCATTGTTGAATTATCAGCTGTATTTCAGACATGGAACAGACTATGTTGTGTGTGCAAAGTTTAAGTTTTATATTTCTTATTAAACTCTCTCGCTGTGTCTCCCAAACATGACCTCCTGTCATTAGACCTTTATCGTTAAATGGTTAGCTAAGTGCCTGTTTCATTTTAAATTATGTCTTAAATTTTTCTAAATTCACTTTTTTTGCACTGTTTGGTGCTACATTGCATTGTTTAACACCTGACATTTGTGCCTTATGACTAGAACAGCAAAAATCTCAAATAATTACGTCGTCTGCTGGTAGCTGAGTAGTGCTTGCTAGCCTCTCTGGGATGTAAATACATACAAAACTATTATGTAAGTAATGTTATGTAAGTAAGAATAAGTGCTCTACAAGCACACAATGTCCAATTTCCAAAAGTGACTTCACAGATGAACATAATTCCATAAAATGCCATTAAAGTCCTTCGTTTAAATTCAGAGAGTGCCAAGGTGAGATGTTGGTCATCTGTTATTTGACTAAAAGACTTTCATGTGTGAATTTTGCACAGGGAAAAATGTAATATTTGATTATATTTACCCATGATGTGTGCTTGGCTGAGCATATTTCACTCTGAAAAAGAAGATCAAATTAAATTTTACTTTAGTATTCAAAAGAAGACGTGCAGGGGTAAAATACAGTCCAAAAAGACAACAGTACAGGAAAAACGAATAAAACAATAAATACAAAAAGACAGACAATGATAACAGCAGTCCGTTAAACGAAACAACACCAAAGGACCAGATACCAGAGGAAAGCTACACACCGTCATCCATCCTATCCATTTATCCATGCACGCTTCTGTCAATTTTGATTCTGCGATATTAAACTTCTGTGTACACTGCAGAAATTTTTTTACTTTTGTAGCAATATCTAGCGATATACACGTCTTCTTCCTCTTGTTCATGATATACCTTTATGACATAATGCAGATTATTGCACCATTTATCATATGTATTTAAGAGCAGTCAAGAATGTGGTAATGTTTAACAACAGGGCGAGGATGCGGCTCTGTTTGAGTATATGAACGTTTCTCACCCAGTTTGCATTTTGAGGTCTCGAATCCTCCAGCTGCCATTGTCTGAGCAGTTTTCTATTGTCACATCTGGCTCAGGTTTATCGTTGCATGGATTACAAATGCTTAAAAGGGAAACAGACAAAATGTATTAATTATACGACATGACTGAATTAATAGAATGGATCTTAAAATGAGATGTAAGTTTTCATAAAATTCCCACACTAAGAAACCTCCCTAAAGGGTCGTGTAGTCACAGTGTTAATGAGTGCTTGTGCGTCCTCGGTGACTGGTGGGTGTTTGTTTTGTTCAATTCTGTTGAGTTCATTCGGTTTTATCTCCTTAACTCAAAGGTTAGTTTCACTATGTTACATGCATTTGATACGTCTCCTCTCCGTCTTTACAGAAACCTTACCTGAAGGATGAGATGGCTGGCCTATATCCTGAGTACACATAGATGGCCCTGTGAAGACACAGAACAAAAGATAGTGGTAGAGTTCGTTAGTTATACAGTGGGGTCTCATCAAGCACAGTCAAAAATGGTTTCCACACCTACAGGAAATAGTTTTGTGAATTGCTCAAATGAATCTGTTCCATTATAACAACAGAAAGCATTTTGCTGAGCCACCTCCTGAAACACAGGCAGAGTGGAGGCTTCCATTTAAGTAATATTATTTTTTTAGACGCAACCATGCCCACTCTGAAAGCTTGCTTTTCATTGGATGGAACTCCCCTTGTCCTGTCAGAGTGACCAAATATAACCAAATTACAGTCCGGCTAAATGTTTATTTTATATTGTTTGGAAAATCAAATAAATATGTCACACCAGAAATTACCTACCACTGGACAGTGCCAGAATAAGTGTGATGGTGATCCTCTGATAGACCCACATCTATCACAAATATTTTGCTCAGCTTAGTTTTGGAGTAATGCAGTCTGTGTACGACTTAAAACTGAATGAATCTTTATCTAAAACAGGTAGGACAGCTCTGTATACAGGAGACCAAATATTTAGAGTGTGGTTGTGAGAGAAGTAATTCATAAACAATATGGCTCTTTGGTTTGATTGTGAGTGTTGGGATACACTCCTGTACGAAATGTCTGACTTGAAGGTTGCAGTAAAAATACAGTTGAGGAAGGTGATAATCATTCTGTAGCTGACGTATCTATCTATGTAAAGGTCTCGGATACAGCACATTTCTCTCTCCCTCTACTCCAGAAACATGTATGCTATAGGTGTGTGCACAGAGACAAAGGATTTTTTTATGTGATTCAGTATCTGCAGGGAGTTTCTGAGATTGAAGTTATGACCAAGTTAATTGCAGGTTGGGCTCAGAGAAAAGAGCAGCACTGGTAGAGACGTTCCTGAAACAGACATGGGTTTAATTTTTAACTGGAGTAGGGAGACAAGTTTTGCATGAATGCAAACACTAGATAAGTATTTCCAAGCTGCCCTCTTGTCAGCCCCCGTTAATAGCGGGTGACATATTAACTCAGTGCTGTTAGCTTCCATCGTAAAACAGCTGAAAGTTTGCATTCCTATAACCATGTTATTTTTTTCCTTCCACGATGCTCCTGTTTCAAGATATATCTGTTTCCTGTATGAACGTGAGAGGCAAGATTCCTCTCAAAGCTTTCTGTGAACACACGGCGGGCTCTCAGCTGTGCGTCTCCTCAACAGCATCCACTGTTTGTCTGTATCAACGTCGGCCTCACAGAGAACCTTGTAAATGAGCTACAGAGAAGCAGCTTGTTTATTCATGTGCATGAGAGAAGTTGTT
Organism: Scortum barcoo; assembly: GCA_023238725.1. Taxonomy (NCBI): domain Eukaryota; kingdom Metazoa; phylum Chordata; class Actinopteri; order Centrarchiformes; family Terapontidae; genus Scortum; species Scortum barcoo. Next base: position 24,331,225 of record CM041531.1, read on the forward strand.
TCCTGTCAGTATCCTGTATGTTTCTGTTTCTGTGTGTGTGTGTGTGTGTGTGTGTGTGTGTCTGTCTGCAGTTGTGGTCTTCCCTTCCTTGCTCCTACTCAGCTCCTCCAACACGTCTGTCTGCAGTCAACGCATTTGCTCACCACTTTCCCTTTCCTAATCAGTCAGCTTCTTATACCAGTCCCATTTGTTTTGGTCGTCGTTGGTTTGTCTGTATGTCATGCTCCTGTTTTTCCTTGTGCCTCAGTGCTTTCCTGTGTTCCAGTGAGTTTTTTTCGTGTCCCTCTACCTGCCTGTTTACCTGCCTGCATCTGCCAATAATAGCATATCATTAAAGTGTTCAACTGCTTGATCCTGATTGCCTCTATGTCCTGCATTTTGTAATGTAACATCTTTTCCCGTATAAAACACATCGCTTTAAGAGGCAAAATCACAAACGCTTGTTTGAATTTGCTATGGTTGATTGGAAGGTCATTGTTATCACACCCTGAGGATATTTCTAATCCTGCCTGTAGGAGCCTGAATGCATATTATTGATGTTGAAATGGTTGGCATGTAATAAGTAAGTGTAATAAGTGTGAAACAACAGTAAAAGTAGTATTTACAGTTCATAAAATATATATTAGCAAACTTTGGGAATAAGTTGCTGTAACTGCTGCTTCCTGCTTGTTTTAATTACGGGGTGCTAATCTCGTGAGAAGAGAATTTGGAAGGGAAAATAGTGGCAGTCAGGAGAGCTGAGAGTGGAGCCACACAGTTTTTTTTGACCTCTTTGGAAATCGACTATTTTCTGTACTACTTGTTAATTTGTGTTGAAGTAAACAGTTAAACTTCATCGAGTGGTCCTGTGGACATAAGTTATGACGAAGGTAATCAACAGAACGTCAAGCTAAGGCTTCATTCAGTGGAAACCTACATTTCTTGTCAAAAAACTTGCTCTTCAACAGATTAATGGAACTTGGAAAGCCCTGACTGAAAATGGATTATGGAGGAAGGAACCTGGCGCGGACTTAACAGTGGTTTGGAAAGAGAAGAAAACATACCGTAAGTGGCATCTTGCCTGGCTTTGCCACGGACTGCCTGCGCTGCGGGGAGCTAGCTTATGGGGATGGCAGCACTGTGTGTGTAGTGTGTTTGTCTGAGCTACAAACAGGGGAGCACATTTTATTGGTAAACGCCTATTCTACGGAGCTTTGACATTTTTACCACCTAACTGTGGAAACTTTGGAAACTGTAGATTACTATGGATGAACAACACATTGAAAACGAACTATAAAAGTGACTGAGAATGCACACAGAGACACTCAAACCAAAGAAGGCATTCACAACAGCTGTTGAATCCACCATAACTGAAAAACAAATCAAGATGGGAAACGGCAATCAAGAAACATCAAACACACAAACCGTTTCAGTGGATGCAAACAGCAAACCTTGCATTTATTGCAAAGCAGAGCAACACAGCCTCACAGTTTGCAGAAAACTTAAAGGCAAACCACATAAAGAAAAAATTGACTTCTCGAGAAGTAAAGGTTTGTGTTTTGCATGTTTGAAACATGGTCACATGAGTAACAGCTGCAAAGATTCAATGTCAAGAATGCTCTCGACTGCATCCTACACTGCTGCACATGAACACTAAACCTCACAAAGGGAAACAGCAAAGGAAAGTTGTGAGCCACAATATGTGTCAAGTGCTCCTGTACAAATGACAGAAATTTGCAGCACCACTGTGGCCGGTAGAAGACTGCATTCTTTCAATCATTCCTGTACATGTCAAGGAATGGGAAAGGAAAGGGAACCAACACAGTGACAACGTACGCATTTATAGATCCAGGTAGCTCTGCTACTTTTGCTACAGAGTCACTGATAAACCAACTTAACATGAGTGGACGCAACATGAGCATCTCGTTGCGAACAATGGGAAATTAATCTGTTGTGAACACCAGCATTGTGACTGGACTGGAAGTTGGTAGTCTGGATGGCCACCAGTTTATTGGGCTTTCAGAGGTGTTTTCACAGAAAACCATCCCTGTAACCAAAGATAACATTCCCTGCTAAGAGGATGTTAATAGTTGGCCTCATCTCAAGGAGGTGAAGCTTCCTACTATCCAAGCCGAAGTTACTCATTGGAGCAAATGTGCCTAAGGCGATGGAGCCATTACAAGTGATCAGTAGTGTGAACAATGGTCCGTATGCTGTGAGGACAATATTAGGCTGGACTGTAAATGGACCACTCAGAGGTGGAAGCGATATGATGGAGGTAGACAAATTGTTAGAGGTCCATGCCAACCAGATCTCGGTAGCCAGGCTAGAAGAGCTCTGGCAACTGCAGTTCAAGCAAGATTTTCCTGATGCTCGACAAAATGAAGACACTGAGATGTCCAGAGATGATCACCAGTTCGTTACCTTGGTGTCTCAATCCTCCAAACTAATGTATGGTCATTACAGTATCTGCCTTCTAGTGAGAAATAAGACACTGTGCATGCCAAACAACAGGGCAGTTGTGGAGCAACATGCACTGAACTTGCAGAAAAGATTCTCCAGAGATGTTAAGTTTCATGCACAATACGTAGCGTTCATGGATGACATGCTCAAGAAAGGCTATGCAGTGAAGCTTGGCAGTGCTGAATGCAAGCCAAATGAGGGGCAAACATGGCATTTGCCTCACCATGGGGTCAGACATCCAGTTAAGCAAAAACTACATGTTGTCTTTGACTGTGGAGCAAGCTTTCGAGGAACATCGTTGAACCAGCAGCTTCCAGGGCTTAAAGTATTCCAGCACCATGCCAGATCTCCGGCGGTTGGCTATGATTCAGAAAAAAAACCCACAAAAAAACTTGCCAGGCGTCTCCCTCACCTCCCTCACTGCTACTGTCCAATCCTACGTTAGCAACCATAACTATGGGTACACATAGTGGTTGAGATCTAGCAGCAGTTGATGCTGCATTCAAGACAACTCGGGGAAAAAACGGGCTCTGAATTGTAGAAAATGAATTGAACAATAAACAGTGTTAAAGTCGGACATTACACATATATTCATCTTTGAAAATAAGCAATTGCTGCTGCATATGTTTACAGTGTTCAGCAAATAGTGACAATATGCCACACTTCGTTTTTCTCCGGCGAGTTAACCTGTAGCGTGAACGTTATCTCCGAATGGTCTTGAACGCAGCATCCAAGCTGACGGTTGTTTCACCAAAATCAGATAAAAAAATGGAGAGTAAATTCATAAAGCCAGGGGAAGACATCCTAATTGACAACGGCCTTAAAAACAAATGGCGCTGGGCATGGATAGAAGAAAGGGGTGGAGACGGCAAGCCTTTTGGGAGCTGGTGCCAGAAACTAAGAGAGCCATGTACTTATTTCTGTGTGTTGTGCTCGAAGAAGCTGGTGTGTGCAACTAGCGGCAAAAAAGTTCTACGACGCCACGAAGGAGACCCCGGCCATAAAGCAGCAGTTCACGCTCTCCAACATACAAGTCGTTTGCTGGGAGCAACAGCCACAGCTGACGTAGCAGCCCCGATGTCTGATCGTATTTGTGACTTGAAAATACATGTGTGCTCGTTCATTGTGGAACATGATTTATCATTTACAATCGCACAACCGCTCATAGACCTGTGTAAAAAAATAACGGTTGATAAAAATGCTTTGACAAAACTGTCCGTTTCCAATCAGCATGCCAGTTATATGAACACCTGTGGCATAGCACAGCCTCCTCCTCTGGCCCAGCCTCCTCCTTTGGACCAGCCAGACCTCCTCACTCTGGACCAGCCAGACCTCCTCCCTCTGGCCCAGCCTCCTCCTCTGGACCACCAAGTTCTTTCCTCTCTTTTATGGCCAAGCCAAAGTCTCCCCTACCTCCTCTGCACCACCCTCAGAAATTGCCTCTGCAAATATGTTAAAAAGGAGAGAAGAGGAGTCAAAGCCCAACCAAAAAAGAAAGAAGAAATAGAACAGAAAAAAAGGTGTCAATGAACTGTGATAATTGCACTGGAAGCTTCAGTTGAGGAGTTCTCAGTTTCTGAAGTAAACTGTATTTATTTCCTATTTTCTATTTGTTTCCTATTCAGTTTAATCAGTTCTTGGAGCACTTTACTTTAACTGTTTTAACTATTTTGTATTTCCTATAACCGAATTTGCCATTGTTTGTTTTGAACAAAAACTATGGAAATGTTGCAATTTAAAATTACAATGTTATCTACAGTTCACTGTTGCTCTGTAACTGTTTATAGATTTTTTGTATAAATTGCCCTTTACTGAATTAAATGGTTGCTAAATGAATAATTCAAATTAATTAGTCTGAGTTTCACATGTCCTTATAACATTATTACCTTTACTTTATAAAATTCACATTTAAACTGTAGGTCATCTTGTACCCTGTCAAGCACAATGCCAAAAAGTTGTTTGCCAAATTGCCTATAGTGTGTATGCGTCGGATCCACTGCACCCCTGCTCCTCAGAAAAAAGTTCAGGCTCAGGATTTTTTTTTAACTTTAAGCCCCGAGCTTCTACAGGGACCAGATCTAACCAGCTCACTAGTGGGGGTCCTCATAAGGTTCCGACAGGAGGTCGTGGCAGTCATGCCCGACAGGGAGGCTATGTTTCACCAGGTCAGAGTCAGCTATGAAGACACAGATCTCCTCAGGTTTCTCTGGTGGCCTAATGGGGACTATGACCACGAACTTGTTGAACACAAGATGTTGGTCCACATCTTTGTTGCAACATCATTGCCAAGTGTTGCAACTTATGCACTTCAGAAGTGTGCAACAGATTTTGAGGATGACTTTGGTAGAGAGGCTGCCAGGACAGTCAAGAAAAATTTTTATGTAGAAGATTAGACTATTGCCTTAAGTCAACTACTGATGAAGACACAGCAATCAGCCTTTGTGCTGACTTGAGGAGCATGTTGGCAAAATGGGGATTTCGACTAACAAAGAGGTCCAGCAACAGCTGCAAGTTGCTCAAATCAGTTCCTGAATAAGAAAGAGCGCAAGGGTTTCAAAGCCTGGACTTGAATAAGGACAACTTGCCATTGGAGAGGTCGTTGGAAATCCAGTGGTGTGCGGAATCAGATCAGTTCAAGTTCAAGATTAACCTCAAGGATAGACCACACACAAAGAGAGCCCTGCTTTCCCTCATCCCTCATCACAGTTGCATCACTTTGCTGACGCAAGTGGAGACGCCTATGGAACAGCAAGTTACCATGTGCTGCATAGTGCAACTGGTGAAGCTCAATCTACCCTGATAATGGCAAAGGCAAGGGTAGCACCCTTGAAGTCTCCAACAATACCAAGAATGGAATTGACCACAGCCACAGTTGCAGTCAGGATGGACAAACTTCTAAAGAAAGAACCTGAACTGGAACTTCAACTTTTTGGACGGATAGCACGGCTGTGCTAAAGTACTTGAACAGTGAAAGTACAAGATTCAAGACTTTTGTTGCTAACAGAAAGTTCTCGTCTAAGTGCATCACATGTAAAAGGCTACATGGAACTGCTGGCAAGCAACAAATCTACCAAAATGCAGAGTTCTGCCTGATGACCCACCATTCACAAGAGTTGGTGTCGACTACTTCGGCCCTTTCCTGGTGAAAAGAGGAAGAAGTCAAGTAAAGAGATACGGTGTCATCTTTACATGTCTTGCCATACGAGCAGTGCATCTGGAGGATGCATCTTCACTCGACACTGATGCATGCTTCAACGCAATTAGAAGATTCATTGCCAGAAGAGGACAAGTCAAAGAGATGTACTCAGATAATGGAACCAACTTCAAGATTTGCAATGAAAGGGTGTCCAGTGGCACTTCAATCCTCCAACTGATTCTCATCATGGAGGAAGCTGGGAGCGGTTGATTCGCTCAGTGAGGAAGATTTTGAATATCACAGTGAAGGAACAGCCTTTGGATGAAGAAGGTCTACCTTGCTGTGTGAAGCTGAGGCTGTCATAAACAGCAGGCCCATCACAAAGGCATCTTCAGTCCTCAGTGATTTAGAGGCTTTAACAACCAATCACCTGTTGTTACTCAAGGTCAAGCCTGAGCTACCACCAGGAGTATTCAAAATCCAGTATCTCTCGGATTTCTTCTGGAAGCGCTGGTGCAAAGAATACCTTACACAGCTACAAGAACGTCAGCGATAGTCCACACCTGGAAGAAACTTCGTCATCGTCAGCGATGTGGTGCTAATCGTAAACGACACATCACCCAGAAATTCATGGCCACTTGGAAGAATCGTGGAGACTTTTCCCGACAAGAAAGGTCATGTTTGTCAGGTGAAGGTCAAGACCAAGACCAATGAGCTTTGTCGCCCAATAACAAAGCTATGTCTTCTTCAAGACTCGGAGGATAACTAATGAACTATTCTGAAGTCCTCATTTCTTATGGGGTGAAGAATGAGAGGAATAAGACTGTATGTTTAAGTAACGTAGCATTTGGCTCCTTTAAGTTGAATTTATTTGAGTAATTGTTTCAAAGGCATTGATAACAATGCCGGTAATGTAGGAGCCTAAATGCATATTATTGATGTTGAAATGGTTGGCATGTAATAATTTAGGTTTAAATGTGAAAACAGTAATAAATATGCACACCCTTAAACTAATACTTTGTTGCAGCACCTTTGGCTTTAATTACAGCACTCAGTCTTTTTGGGTAAGAGTCTATCAGCGTGGCACATCTTGATGTGGCAATATTTGCCCACTCTTCTTTGCAAAACTGCTCCAAATCTGACAGATTGCGAGGGCATCTCCTATGCACAGCCCTCTTCAGATCACCCCACAGATGTTCGATCAGATTCAGGTCTGGACTCTGGCTGGGCCATTCCAAAACCTCAATCTTATTTCTGGTGAAGCCATTCTTTAGTTGATTTGGATGTGTGCTTTGGGTCATTGTCGTGCTGAAAGATGAAGTTCCTCTTCATCTTCAGTTTTCTAACAGAAGTCAGAAGGTTTTGTGCCAACACTGACTGGTATTTGGAAACTGTTCATAATTCCCTCCACCCTGACTAAGGCCCCAGTTCCAGCTGAAGAAAAACAGCCCCAAAGCATGATGCTGCCACCACCATGCTTCACTGTAGGTTTGGTGTTCTTTTGGTGATGAGCAGTGTTGTTTTTGCACCAAATATACCTTTTGGAATTATGGCCAAAAAGTTCAACCTTGGTTTCATTCGGACCACAACACATTTTCCCACATGCGTTTGGGAGATTTCAAATGTCTTTTTGCAAAATGAAGTCGGGCTTGGATGTTTTTCTTCCAGAGATAAGGCTTCCGTCTTGCCACCCTTCCCCATAGCCCAGACATATGAAGAAGATGGGAGATTGATGTCACATGTACTACACAGCCAGTACTTGCCAGAAATTCCTGCAACTCCTTCAATGTTGCTCGTCGGCCTCTTTGGCAGCCTCCCTGACCAGTTTTCTCCTCGTTTTATCATCAATTTTGGACGGACATCCTGTTCTTGGTAATGTCACAGTGTTGTGCCATATTTTCTCCACTTGATGATGACTGTCTTTCACTGTGTTCCACATGGTATATTTAATTCCTTGGAAATTCTTTTGTACCCTTCTCCTGACTGATATCTTTGAACAATGAGATCCCTCTGATGCTTTGGAAAGCTCTCTGCGGACCATGGCTTGTGCTGGAAGATGTGGACTACAAAAATGTGAAGAAAAGCCTACTAGAACAGCTGAACTTTATTTGGGGTTAATCAGAGGCACTTTAAATGGTGACAGGTGTGTGCTGACTCCCATTTAACATGAGTTTGAATGTAATTGGTTAAATCCGAACACAGCCATACCCCCAGTTATAAGAGGGTGTGCACACTTGTGCAACCTCATTATCTCAGTTGTTTATTTTTACTTTACCTCCCTAAAAGATTTCAGTTTGTTTTTCAATTGCATTGTACAGGTTGTGGGTCACATTAAAGGTGGAAAAAGTTGTGAAATTATTTATCTTGGTGTCATTTTTTTACATCACAAAAACCTGGCATTTGAACAGGGGTGTGTAGACTTTTTATATCCACTGTGTGTGTGTATATATATATATATATATATATATATATATATATATATTAGCAAACTTTGGGAATAAGTTGCTGTAACTGCTGGTTCCAGTTAACAGGGCTTGTTTTAATTACGGGCTGCTAATCTCGTGAGAAAAGAATTTGGAAGGGAAAATAGTGGCAAGCGAGCTGAGAGTGGAGCCACACAGTTTTTTGACCTCTTTGGAAATCGACTATTTTCTGTACTACTTGTTAATTTTAAACAGTTAAACAGTTAAGCTTCATTGAGTGGTCCTGTAGATATGTTTTGGACATAAGTTATGACGAAGGGAATCAATAGAGTGTCAAGTTAAGGCTTCATTCAGTGGAAACCTACACTGCCTTTGACTATCAACCATGATAATCTCATGAGATATTTGTTTCGGATAAATCAAACATAGCTGCAAAAGTCCACTCATCTCGTCTGGTCCACTAAAGTTAATATCTAGAGTCTTTAGCACTTGTACCAGTTTCCATTACTTAATCAGCTTGTGTGTGACCATAAGAGATTATCATCTCAGCTGTAACTGTCAATGTACATTTAAAGTAGATGACAAGAAGAGTGTTGGATAACTTACACTCAACTGGATTAAAAAAAACAATGATTAACCACTGCACTACACAGGTATTTATTATGACTTGGACTATGGACAGCTCGAATCACATATCTGCAAGTCATATCCGTAAATTTAGAAAAGACAAACTATCATAGTTTCCACATCAGACATCTGTAGATGTCATTCCCTTTCTGAAGCTTACATTTGTGATGACTCATTCCTTGTCCTGTTGTGTTTTGCTGGTTGTCCTGTGTTTCTTGTGTTTTTTCATGTCAGGTTATGTTTTGTCATGTCAGGTTTTCATGTTTGTCATGTTTCTTATTGTGTTTTGTCTTGTCATGCATGTTGTCAGGTTTCTGTTTCTGGTCTGTCTAGTGTTTCATGTTTCATAGGTCTTGTGTTCAGTGTATTTAATTGGTTTGACTGTCATGTCTGGTTTCTGGTTCTGTTATGTTTCGTCATGTTAAGTTTCCATGTCTGTCGTGTTTCTGGTTCCTTGTTCTGGTGTGTGTTTTATTTTGAAATCAACTCTCCCTCATGTTTCAGGTCCCCTTACTTCCTGCCTTGTGTTTCCCACTTATCTGATTGTCTGCCCCGCCCTGGTTGTGTTCACCTGTTTCCTATTACCCCATGTGTCTATATAGTCCTTGTCTTCCCTTGTCTTGTTGCCAGATTGTCGTTTCATGTCAAGCGTGTCAGGTCAGGTGTTACTTCACATGTCAAGTCAATGTCAAGAGTTTTTTGTTGTCTCATTTTGTGCACCGCCTGTTCCACGTCTCATGTTTTTCTGAGATCTAGCCACCCATGATTGAGTTTTGTGTTCAAGTGATTTTGGATTGGACTTTGTGTTTTTTGAGCCACGGATCAAGTTCTGTTTTTTTTTTTTGGATTATTGATTTTGTGGTTCCCTTTTCGTTACTATTAAAACCTGTAAAACCATTCGTGCCAAGAGTCGTGTCCTGCATGTGGGTCCTCCTGCTCTGCCTGGTTCAGTAAAGTCGTAACAACATTAATATAATATTGTGGGGGTTTTTTTTATTAGAAGCTTCAACCACATAAAACTAACTAGGATTTTGTAAAAAGAAAAATAAATTAATTAATTTAAACTAGGGGTAAACTTTGCAGGTCTAGTGTGTCAAGAAATGAAATTTGTGTCCTTGCTCTGTAAAAATCTTACCACAAAAGAAGAAGAAGAAAAGCAACATAGACCAAAACATGAACACAATATTTAACTTCTTTGGATCATCACTGTTCAGTTCCATGAGTCTTATTTACAAAGAGTTATAACAATATCTTGCTGCAGTCCTTCTGTTATTATATTTTATTAGAACTGTGTAGAATAAGATTTTTCTTAAAAACTCTAGAACCTCATTTTTTGCTTAAGGGACTTTCATTCCCTTAATAATACTTTGCAGTCTAGTAAAGAATAACAAGTAGAAGACTTACCCCATTAAGACAAAAAAGGCGCAAAAGACCAAAATATGGATCCTGGTAATGTAGCGTAACATATCAACTCTCTGGGTAATTTATGGGCTATTTGTAACTGCAACACTATTGAACATCAAAGAGACAAGTTATTGTAACTCATAACAGAGACTAAGCTACAAGAGCGCCGGCTGGATGCACGTTTCTGATATAACCTAAGATAGACTGCATTTCCTATGACTGACTTCCGCTCAGGTGGATGATCTACTGAGCATGAAATAAAATCAAGCAAGGTCTAAAATAAAGAGAGGGAGGAGGCTAGTTGTTTGACTGACTGATCAAACAGGGAGCTACACTAAATGGCAGGTAGATACACTGAAGGACAAAGCAATAAACGTTTTACAGTGAAGAAAAAGAGGGGAAAAAAAGCAGAGAGATGAGTGAGTTCAGCCGTTTCCACGCTTGGTCATCAAAAATAAAAAGCAGAAGACACACAGGCCACAAAGCTCATGGCACAGTAAGATAAGAAAACAAACGTTAAGACAAACACTAATTATGTACAGAGAGGCATCTTTACAAACCAAGACCATAAAATATTTCAATTTCAAATTGTAGTTATATTTATCTTAGCATAGGAAAAACTGTTAACTCTGATACACTGTAATATGAACATTCCCAGTTAAAGAGATACATAAATCAAAAGTATTACAAAAAAACCTCAAACACACACAAAAGTTAAACTTATACAGCTCATTGCAGTTTTATCATGACATCCATACACATTGTATGTTGTATGTTTAATGTCTTTTGATTATCTATTGTATGTTGTGTATTAGTTGGGCTGACTAGTGTTTGCAAACCACATTGCCCTTGGGGATGAAGGAATCAGAAAAAAACTGACCTTTTCTATGTCTATATCTAACCTATGTTGATAGAAGTTAAGTAGAATCAGATGTGTGTGTGTGTGTGTGTGTGTGCACTAAAATCCGTTCAAAAGAAAAAGAAAACATAAAATGAAATTTAAATGAGATTTAGTCAAAATCAATGTCGATAAAAGTTAGGAAGTCAACATGTTCTTCCTCCGTTGGAGGGGAATTTGGATTAGTGGCAGAATACATTATTTTCGTATTTGTTGTTTGGGTGGTGATTTGTTTGCAAACAGATTTAAGGCAGGTGATCAGAAGATTAATAAGAATAAACATTCCAAGACAGAGCAACATGAAATTCAAAAATTACATATCCCAAAGCACCTAATTTCTCCTTTAACCAGTCAAAAAGAGTGGTATAGTATAGGTATAGTGCCAATATCTTGGCAATGTTTTTCATGTGGTCAGTTATTTCCTGTATTGTGGCATTTTGGTTTGGTATAAATGTGCAACATTCAGTTCCAATGATGGCACAAGTTCCCCCTTGTGATGCCAGTAACTAGTCCAGTGCAGCTCGATTCTGCAGAGCCATGAGTCTTATTGCCGACATTTCTTGTGAGAGCGTGGTCATGCCCTTGGCAGTGCACTGTAAAATGTAATAAGTTTCTAAGTAAAGTTTGTCATTAACTTTAAGCTGTTAAAGCTGAAAGACTACTCAGTAAATCTAAGGTATTGTAACTCAAAAATAATTAATTTGGCAAACTATAAAATACTCTACTCACTACTACTACTCACTGAAAAAAGTTATGCTAACAAGTCTAAGCATTCACATTACTCAGAAAATATAAGGAAACCGATTGCCTCAATTTCTTTAAGTAAGCTGAACTAAAAATGTTCAAGTTCTTGGAAAAAGAGACGACAGTTTGAAGGAGACACAAAAACTGTTTATTTGTTCCCCAAGAAAACAGTTCAGTCACATTCATTAACATGACCAGCAGATACGAATCTGCTTAAGTGCAACTCTGTAATTGCAACAGAGTGCAACTCTGTTTAGAACTATGGAGACTGACTTGCAAGATTTGCTAAATGTAGAGCCAACCCAACTGGCTAGAGAGCCTAATGCTGTTATATCACAACATCAACAGACTCCTTATTAAAGAACACATGTTAATAAGCATATGCACATACGGAATCTGCATCAGCCTGTTTGAGAACAATGAGCATTGAGACTCCCTCCAACAAAAAAAAAAAAAAACGGGGGAGGTTTCACTGGCAGTAGTAGGGCAAACATCATAGCATGACCTGACATGTAACATAGCCTACTATTCACATTGTGAAGACATTCACTCATTGCAACAGAAGATTTTTGAGTGATTGTACTTTTGGTTTTAGGGATTTGTGTCCAAGTGACAGAAGCACTCTTTGAATAAAGTTGAAGGTGTTGTTCAGTTGTTTAGGGTACTCCAAATTCAGGGCGTAAATCAGCCCAAAGAGAAGGCACATAGCATCTGGAAGATCTTTAACGTCATCCATCACCACTGTTCCATTCAAAATGATTGCAGTACCTGAAGCCTGTTGGTGGAGTGAGTCAGGAGAGCCCAGGTCATCCTCAGGAATGTAACATCTGTGCAGATTGATAAGGAAACTATCAACACAGTAGAGACAGCTGTCACAACTGTACCACAACAGTCTACTCACCAGCCTCTTGTGGCAATATAGTAGCAAGATGCATAAGAGCATCAACAATAAAGTGCTGTTGTTGTGAGAAGGGGAAGCTCAGAACAATGTTGTTTACCTACATATTAAACTTTGCAATCGAACCTTTTAAAGACTGCATATCCACTAAAAAGTCCTGCTCATGAATAGATTATCAGTGTGATCATATGTAAATAAAGCAGCAATGACTCAGACAGAGTGGAAGATACATAATACTGTGGTGTGGAATTGAAATAATAGGGACTACAAACAACTTACAAAGCATGTCTTGAAAAAGTCTGCATTCTCATCTCCAAGGATGGCAGGAAGCCCATGGAGGACGATTGTCCGGTTCACAGTAACATCCATACTCTGAAAAAAAAATTCAAAACAAAAATCACTCTAAAATGGTCAAGAACAATTAACAGCAGACATAATGTATTTGCACTATTTTACGGAAAAATCTTACTCATGGTGTGAAATTTTGCAGATATTCCTGTAGTTTCTTGCTGACACGTCCTCCCTTGGACTTGAAAATCTTCAAAAATCGCGGAGTGTACTTGTCAAGAATTCTATTTTTAAGTTTGCAACAATCTAAAGGAAATGTTAAGATTTAAGATGCAGTCAATTTAGACAAGAACAAAGGACAACTACTATTACATCTGCCTTTACAATAAACAGCAACTGCTGTAACCAGTTTTGCTCTACTGAGTTTTAAAGTACCTGACTCTGTGTGAAGAGTGCTGGCCACCTTTCTATTGTGTCTTTCACTGGAGCCTCCAGGTTTACCAATTCTTGTCTTCTTAAGGCATATGTGGAGTCCATCATCTGGGAGATAACAACAGCATCTGGGCAAGGCGTTTTCTCATCTCTTCTACAAGTTCTTTGTGCTTGGACTCCATGCTGGCCTCATCTTCACCATCAGTAAAATTGGGAAGAAAATTAACGTTGCACCGTTTGGGTCTTTTGACACTTTTCTGAGATGCTTGAGCTCTTCTCTTTCTGTGACTTATGGCCACATCTCACCATCCAGCTCGACGCACTTTGCTTCGGTAATTCCCCATTTTGTACTTGAAGCTATTTTTCCAGCCATTGCATCCAGAGGACGAGCCTGGTTCTTTGAGGCATGGATGCTTTTGAATCAGTGCAGTTGCAACAGCCTGAAAGTTTTCATCACTTGGAAATGACTTAAAGCTGTAAATTGTCTCAGCAAGTTTTTCCAGGATTTCATGTTTCATGTCCTTAGGCACATTTAGATATGTTTTGTCTTTCATATACAGGAGATTTCCCTGCCGTAATCTGTATTTAGTGTTCACTGGAAAATACGGAATTTCAAAAATCTCTGGCCATGGAGATCGAGCAAGTGAAGACCAACTACTGGGGGAGGGAGAGAGGATATCAGTGTCAGTTGTGCTAGATGTGCTAGGTGTGCCTACTGTGGATGTAGGCAACAGGGTGATTATCTTGAGGGTGGCTTTGTCAGGCAGGTCAGTGAGGTTGACAAGGGCATTGTTAAAATCAGGATCCTCATACTGAAGGGAGAACTTGTACTGCAGATCCAGCTTCACTTCAAGCTGTTCAATGAGTGAGTCAAGCATCTGTGGTTTTCCATCAAGTATGATTTTCCTGATGTCATGGACAATTATACGTAATGTTATCCTCTCCATTGTTTGTGACTCTAAAAATATTTGAAAAAGAAAGTTAGTTATGAAACTTGACATCAAAAGGTAAAGTATCCAATCAGCAAAAAATATAGTGCTTTAGGGTAATAAATGTTCTGCCCCTAATTCTGCAGGGTGCAAGAGGAAATGGGTCATTCAGGTCAGAAAGCTGGTTGAGTGACAGTGATGACACATGAGTGCATAGCTCATAAGAACATAGATGCTCATTGTACCATGATGTCAGATCTTTGCACATAAACAACTTGACATCAAAAGGTAAAGTATCCAATCAGCAAAAAATATAGTGCTTTAGGGTAATAAATGTTCTGCCCCTAATTCTGTAGGATGCAAGAGGAAATGGGTCATTCAGGTCAGAAAGCTGGTTGAGTGACAGTGATGACACATGAGTGCATAGCTCATAAGAACACAGATGCTCATTGTACCATGATGTCAGATCTTTGCACACAAACAAAACATCACTGTTGATGACAAGGATTTTGTGGATTTGCTTAAAATCAGATAGACATGCACAAGGACCAACAGACACAATCATATCTGGACAATATTTGATGCTGTCAATGCTCACAGATGCTGCAGCAAGGACAGTTTTTTGAGCAGCATATTTCTCGTTCAACAAGTTTTGAATGTTCCCAGGGAATGATGAGACCAAAGAAAATGTCACCTTGTCCATTTGGATTGGTGGCTTGAAAAATGAGGAGTCGTCCACCTGATGTGCCATCATTCTTTGATGCCGGACCGCCAGGGTTTGTGGGACATTTTTAAAGTTTTTTGTGTTGTGAATGACTTGCTTAAAGAATTTATGTTTTCCCTCATTGTCCACATGTCTCTGAGTGGCCCAAACACTCTGATGAGCTGTGGATAATGCTCAGTAAAATGATGCTTGGGGTGGAGAGTAAAATGAGGAAATACTGTTAAAAGCAAACCTCTGTGATTCGAGATTTTGGCATCAAGAAAGCCCAGAGTATCTTCTGTGAATTTAAATGATGCCATCAGTTCTAGAATATCCTTCAGAAGCATTAAAATTTCCCATGTATCATCATGCTCTGGAACATCAAAACCAATCATGAGAGGGAGAAGTCTTATGAGTGCCCAGTTTTCATGACCATTACTGCCAATGGTACCTCTAGAAGCAAATGTAGTTGGGATGGCCTGGGGTAGATCTGTTTTGTCTGTGAATTTGTAGGGGAAATGTTTGATTGCTTCATTTAGAGACCCAGGGAAATTTACTTCTTGGAGATCAAATCATTAATACACAAAGACATGATGATACCCTCCAAGAGGTCATGCATTATGCCACACTGACAGTGTGGAAATGTTCCAAGCCGTTTTTGAAAACACAAGGACCTTTCACACCATACTCTTTCACCAAATTGGGATTCTCCAAAACTTTAGACACTTGCCTGTCATTTTCCTGGATGGTTCTGGCCTCAAATGCTCCTGATCGGACCTCTTTCTGTTGAATGTCACACCTTTTTGCCAAGCAAAATCAACAAGGGTGTTCCACAATGAAGCGCTCCTGGAAACCAGCCAAAGAATGAGCACCTAGGATGTCAGCTGACACAAACACATCCTTTAACTGCTCAACATAGACACCGTGTTTTTCAAGAGTTGCCAGGTCTTGAAGAAGGGGGTGAAGGACCTCTGCATAACCATGTTGTTTGACTGCACTTGCTTTGCATAAAATTGCAAGCTGAATAGTGTGCAGAGAGGAGCGATATTTTGGAGGAAGATTGGCAAGAACCCAATAAATACTGCAAAGTTTATGTTTCTTTTTTGAAGTGCCCAAAGGATTAGAAATCTCAAATTCATCAATGTAAAGTCCAAGCACAATCCTTAAGGTCTCAGTGTTAAAAAACTCATTCCCACAATAATGATTGCCATCTCTGTAAGTGATGAATCCATCTTGTGCCACAGTGCCACCATCTGTGAGAATTTTTTCTAGAACATCAGCTCTGTTAAGCAGTTTTTGTAACATTTTCAGTATTGGCACATACATGAGTGATTGACATTCTTTGCCAAGCTTGTATTCAATAGGCATGACTATCGGAAATTCCTTCTGAAAATATGATGTTCTTTTGCTGGCAGTGGAGAGTGACTGGCCAGCACTGGTCATTTTCAAGAACAGGTAATTGTTCTTGACTGCATCCACAATCTCTCTCACAATTGAGTCACTGTCACTGACACCGAGAATTTGCTGGATGGCTGTACGCAAAAGAGGCTCTGAGAGAAGAAAAATCTGATTCAGATGTTGGATTATCTCCTGTAGTGCCACATCAGATATATGTAAGACTGCCTGCAGTTTAATAAAGTGTGAGGCTAGATTATACTCCAGTTGTTGCTCCCTAGCTAACGTCGCTAGCGCTAGCTTACATGCTAATCATTCAATCACCCCGCCTCACAAACTGAGCGGTTTTGGCTTACATATGCTATTTTTTCCTCTGTCGTTGCTGTTAGGACTGACTCCCCGCAAAGAGAAATAAGTGAAAAACGCAGTGTAAGTTTAGCTTGCTTAGGAGTGTTTGACCTGGCAATATGAAGACATACAGTTTACCTGAAACCTCTCACTGATTGATGAACAGTACGGCACACAGCCAGTTTACTAAATAAAAGCTGATAAAATTTTTAAGTAACTTACCTTAACAAAGCAAAGCCATACGCTTTCTTCCCACTACCGCCATTACCAAGCAAGTCTTCATGGAGAAATGCGCATGTCATACAGCCTAGTGTTTCCACCTAGTGTCAGACATAGGTGTCAAATTTCTGAGGGTTTTGAAGACGGGTCTTCATTACTCAGAATTTTTTAGTTACGGTTACTTAGGGTTGATAAGTTTAATTACTTTCTCCACCAAAAACTTTTATTAACTAAGTGTAGCATAGCAAAGTCAGCCAAAGTAAGTGCATATCAGTTCAGATCACTTATTATTTTTAAGTTATATTAGCAATTACAATTTACAGTGTGGAGTTAGCAAGGTCTTCCACAGCATGAGATGAGTCTCTGATTTGATCCAGAGCCTCCATGACTCCGTAGTTGGGAATGAGGGCCCTAAAGAATCGCGTCCATGGGGTTTGAGTGTGCATGAATAAGTCCCTTTTAACAATGTTCACTCCAGGTGACAGTACCCTCATAGCTGGTACCATGTGACCTAGACCACACCCACCAGACCATTCTTTTGGTAAGTATTCATATGCTGTCCTGCCGCAAATCCAGTACACTCCTTTTGGTAGCGGTATGGAACAGTGGTTGGCAATGGTGGCAAAATGACTATAATCTCCTTTAGGATTGGATGGTTCATGCTGTTCGATAGCAGGGAGAAATTCTTTGGATGGTGTGTATGTGAAATCGCAGTTTGATGTTCCCAAATGAATTTTTCCTTGTCCCACGGGTGGTTACTAGGAGAAGACTGACAGCTTTTACTTGTTTATGGACTGACTGAACAGCAGAGGTTAGAGCAGAGCAAAATGAAATCATGGATTCGTCTATGGCATGAAGGTGTTAGGGTTGGTGCTAGGTGAAGTTGGACCCAGAATGCAGACGAGGCAGGAGGCAGAGTAAATGATAGACTCTTTATTGCAGGCAAAACACGGGAACACAGGCAACGGGAGGAACAGACAGGAAGGCAGGAACGCACACAAGGGTTGAGGCAGGAACCGAGCAGGAAGCACAGCACACAGAACTGCACAGGACAGCACAGAAGGGTTGACGAAATAACACAGACGACACCGAACAGAGGAGAAGGGCCGGTATAAATACCCTGGAGGAAAGGGAAGTGGGAACAGAGGTGCGGAGACTAATGGGGACAGGTGAAACCAATTGGGGCGGAGAGCAGGCAATCAAAAATGGGAGAGGCACATGAAAGGACAGGAAGTAAAGTAAGAAACAAGTGAGGAGAGACGAGACTACAAAATAAAACAGGAAGTGCAGGACAGAGAACATGAACATGATCATAGTAACAGTTCCCCCCCCTCAAGGGACGGCTTCCAGTCCACACGTCCCCATGAAACGTCCAATAAGTCTAAGCAGGGAGGGTGGAGGGCGTGCGGAGGAGGGATTCGGGATGGGCGGAGGGGGTTTGGAGGAGGGATTTGGGAGCACGAGTCTAGGGAAAATGAAGGTCTGGGGCAGAGTCAGAGCAGGAGCCCTCTGGCGGGCGTCCTGGAGGGTAGGCATGTTGCCCAACAAGCATAAGGCAGGAATGGGCCCCGAGGCAGTCAGAGGACCGGCAACGGGGGCCGAAGCCCTCAGCTGGCAGCTGATGGCGTAGGCTGAACCTTCTGGGGAACTGACTGAGCAGGGGGCAGCAAAGATTGTGGGGTCTGAACCCCTCCGGTGGCCGGTGGCGACGGCGAAGCCTGGAACCCTCTGCTGAACTCAGCTGAATTCCTCTGGAGGCCGAGGGCGGAGGCTGAACCCCTCTGGAGGCCGACAGCGAAGGCGAAGGCGGAACCTTCTGGTGGCCAGCGTCCGAAGGCGAAGGCGAAGCCGGAACCTTCTGGTGTGCCAGCGGCGAAGGCGAAGAAGCCGGAACCTTCTGGTGGCCAGCGGCGAACCTCCTCTGGTGGCCGGCAGCGTCGGTGATGACCCTCTGGCGGCCAGTGGCGGAGGCGAAAACCTTTGGGTGACTGGTGATGACAACAACATTTTGTTTAATCCCTAGGGATTTACAGAGTTCACTCATGATTTGTCCAGTGAAGTGAGTACCCCTGTCAGAATTGATGCTTTGTAGGATACCAAATCTCGGAATAATGTCTTTCAGTAGGCATTTTATCACAGAAGTAGAGTCTGTCTTCTTACAGGGCCAGGCTTCAGGCCAGTTAGAAAACATGTCAATACACACAAGAACATTATCATACCCATCACACTTTGGCATATGAATAAAGTCTATTTGTAAAGCAAGTTTTCCCAGGGTTGTGATGTTGACAAATTACGCATTGTTCACAATATTTCTTTGCACAGGACGGTTTTATGATAGCTTCAGAGCTGATAACCAATCTTATGTGGGGGTGTTCTTTTATGTCCGGTTCCATGTGTGCATACCTTCACAATTAGGTCTAGTCATAAATCTGTAACCACTCAGGTAAAAACAGGTCAGGTCAGTTGAATCCAAAAGCACAACATAAAGGCTTCCAGATGTAAATAATTAGAATCTGAATCAAAATACTTTATTTATCCCAGGGAGAAAGGGAAATTTGGTGCTCCAGTTGCTCTGCATATACAGATAACACAATAGAAATAAAAATACTATAAACAGAATCTGTACAGAACAGAATATATACAATAAACAAAATTAAGACAACTATGAATATAATGCTGCTATGCTGCTTATTGCACGGGTGAGTGTAGATCAAGAATATTGCACAATTGCACAAAAGTTATTAACAAACAGTTCCTGTTTACTCAGTCTGAAAGGCAGCAAAGGTAAAACCTAGGGAGGTGCTCAAAATCCAAACAGATTAGTGTCAGCACGCACAACAAAGTGTGGAAAGCTAAGAGTTTACATTTTCAGGAGGGGAGAACATCTGAACATTTTTTTTATTCAACTGGATGCACACTATTGAATTGAATTGAATTGAATTGAATTGAATTCGAACTTGTCTATAAATAAAGAAAAACAACGAAAAAAACAAACCAAATAGAAGTAACATAAGATCATTGTATACATATGAGTTCAAAAAAGGGGTTGGAAGAAGTATACACTTTTTTTGTTATTCCCACCCCTTTTTGCTCATCCTGGTTTATTATATATATATTGTTGCCAATAGTATGTAGCAATATCCATATAAATGTATAATATATATTCATTACGTAAACATCCCTATAAATATATAGCATATATAATTACTAGATAAACCATTTAAATATTATAAATATATCCCTCATCACACTCCCATTTAACACACTTCCTCTTCCATATACTTATTTAGAAATAGTTTTTTGTACCTTTTTTTTTAAATAGATTTATATTTGCACTTTGTTTTATGTCTCGCTCCAAACTGTTCCACAAAGTCACCCCTACAGTTTCATATGCACATGCTTTTCATTGTTGTTCTTACTTTGTTTTTTAAAATTTAGATCTCCCCTTAGATTATAGCCTCCCTCTCTTTCTGTGAATATTCTGTCCCCGGATATTTTTTGGTAGTAGATTATTTCTTGCTTTGTACTATTATCTGTGCTGTTTTGAATTTAACCAGATGCATAAATTTCAATGTGTGTGATTTTATAAACAGCAGGTTTGTATGTTCTCTGTATCCTGCATTTATCAAGGTAGGTGCAGGGCGAAGTGAAGTTTGGACCCAGGATGCAGACAAGGCAGGAGGCAGAGTAGATTGAATGATTCTTTATTACAGGAACAAACGGGCATTTTCAAAGCAGGTTCAAAGCAGGAAACAAATGCAGGGAACAAATGCAACAATCGGACACTAAACAAAGGAAGGGGGCTGGTATATATACTGAGGGTGATAAGGAAGTGAAAACAGGTGAGGAGACAAACAAGGAACAGGTGAAACTAATTGGGGCGGGCGGAGTGCAGGTAATCAAATGGGAGGGAAACACAAAAGGGCAGGAAGTAAAGTGCTCAACAAGTGAGGAGAAGCAAGAATACAAAATAAAACAGGAAGTGCACACAGCCAGACAGAAAAAAACTGACACAAGGACAAAGAACAGGCAGAACCATGACACCATTGTTTATTGTCCTTATTGCTTTTTTCTGAATCGTGCATATCGGCTGTAGAGTGCTTTTGTAGATGTTTCCCCAGACCTCCACACAGTAAAGACAGATACGGTAAGAACAGTGAGCACTATAGAGTATGTAATGATTTATGATCCAGAATATGTCTTATTTTCCCAAGAATTGCAGTGCAATGACTTACATGTGATTTCCAGCAGATTTTGTGGTCCAGGATTACACCAAGAAATTTTATTTCGTTTACTCTATTTGTGTATTATCAATTATCAGTTCTACATGAGATTCTGTTTTATGTCTTCCAAACAGCAAAATCTTTGTTTTGCTCAGATTTAATGACAACGTACTGTTATCTCTGTAACTTTATTAACACTTTATCTGCATGACATTAATTAACACACACACACCAACCCCACAGTCCCACCGCACCACTCCCTGGCGCACTCCTGCCATTATATCTCCCCCTTTTTGCTAAGGGTTTTGCTCCTCTGATAACTCAAATACAGTGGATATAAAAAGTCTACACACCCCTGTTCAAATGCCAGGTTGTTTGTGATGTAAAAAAATGACACCAAGATAAATAATTTCACAACTTTTTCCACCTTTAATGTGACCCATATAACCTGTACAATACAATTGAAAAACAAACTGAAACCTTTTAGGGAGGTAAAGTAAAAATAAACAACTGAGATAATGAGGTTGCACAAGTGTACACACCCTCTTATAACTGGGGGTATGGCTGTGTTCGGATTTAACCAATTACATTCAAACTCATGTTAAATGGGAGTCAGCACACACCTGTCACCATTTAAAGTTCCTCTGATTAACCACAAATAAAGTTCAGCTGTTCTAGTAGGCTTTTCTTCACATTTTTGTAGCCACATCTTCCAGCACAAGCCATGGTCCAGCAGAGAGCTTTCAAAGCATCAGAGGGATCTCATTGTTCAAAGATATCAGTCAGGAGAAGGGTACAAAAGAATTTCCAAGGAATTAAATATATCATGGAACACAGTAAAGACAGTCAGTCATCATCAAGTGGAGAAAATATGGCACAACAGTGACATTACCAAGAACAGGATGTCCGTCCAAAAGTTGATGATAAAACGAGGAGAAAACTGGTCAGGGAGGCTGCCAAGAGGCCGACAGCAACATTGAAGGAGTTGCAGGAATTTCTGGCAAGTACTGGCTGTGTAGTACATGTGACATCAATCTTCCATCTTCTTCATATGTCTTCGCTATGGGGAAGGGTGGCAAGACGGAAGACTTATCTCTCGAAGAAAAACATCCAAGATCCCCGGCTTCATTTGCTTCAATTTGCAAAAACAGACATTTGAAATCTCCCAAAACGCATGTGGGAAAATGTGTTCTGGTCCGATGAAACCAAGGTTGAACTTTTTGGCCATAATTCCAAAAGGTATATTTGGTTTGGCACAAAAACAACACTGCTCATCACCAAAAGAACACCATACCTACAGTGAAGCATGGTGGTGGCAGCATCATGCTTTGGGGCTGTTTTTCTTCAGCTGGAACTGGGGCCTTAGTCAGGGTGGAGGGAATTATGAACAGTTCCAAATACCAGTCAGTGTTGGCACAAAACCTTCCTGACTTCTGTTAGAAAACTGAAGATGAAGAGGAACTTCATCTTTCAGCACACGACAATGACCCAAAGCACACATCCAAATCAACAACTAAAGAACATGGCTTCACCAGAATAAGATTGAGAGGTTTTGGAATGGCCCAGCCAGAGTCCAGACCTGAATCTGATCGAACATCTGTGGGGTGATCTGAAGAGGGCTGTGCATAGAGGAGATGCCCTCGCAATCTGTCAGATTTGGAGCAGTTTTGCAAAGAAGAAAGTGGGCAAATATTGCCACATCAAGATGTGCCATGCCACGCTGATAGACTCTTACCCAAAAAGACTGAGTGCTGTAATTAAAGCCAAAGTTTTTATTTTTTATTTTTCCCCAGTAAAAGTTTTAGTTTGTTTTTCAGTTGAATTGTACAGGTTATAAGTCACATTAAAGGTGGAAAAAGTTGTTGAAATTATTTATCTTGGTGTCATTTTTTTACATCACAAAAACCTGGCATTTGAACAGGGGTGTGTAGACTTTTTATGTCCACTGTAGAACCTGTTGCACAATTACTTATGACAACTGCGTTTTCAGCTAGGAGCATGAATCATTCAGAACATAAGAAACACCGTTATTCTTCTCTTTTTCCTTCCTGTCATGAGTATGTCATCAGCGTGACAGAGCACTCCATCAATGCCATCAACAAGCTGAGAGATTCTCTTTTGAAAGTGTTCTGGGGCTGATGTTATTCCAAAAGGCAGCCTTTTGAAGTAGTACCTGCCGTCCGGAGTGATAAAAGTTGTGAGCAGTTGTGAGTCTTTGTGTAGGGGTACTTGCCAAAAACCTGACGTAGTAGGTCTCGTCCACTGCAGGCAATTGCTGGGTAGCCGAGCAGTGGCGTGGCTTTGTCCCTAACCACAGAAACTGTCTCCTCAATTTTTCTGTCTCCCTTCTCAATACCTGCATCCACCTGTCCCATGGTGTCCAGTGGCACATTATTAGGGCCATATGAGGGCCTGCTGGAAGGTGAGAGTGGGTCATATCTGTCCTGTGTGTATACAGATGCAGGAACTGCAGTGACGTCTGCCCCTGTGTCTATCTTGAAACACACAGACTCCCCATTTATTATCAGATTTTCTTTCCATCTAGGTCTTTTCTGTGGACACTGCACGGCCACTGTACCCAAATATACTGCCTCTGCTGCATCTGACCCTACATCCACAGAATGGAGGGCCTGAGCTGCACACAACTGCAAAATGTCCCTTCTTGTGGCATTTTCTGCAATCGACATCCCTTGCTGGGCACTCACTCCATGAAAGCTTTGTGGCTTTTCCACATTTTCCACAGGGTTTAACTTGGGCAGAGGTAGACTGGCGTGAGGCTTGGGCATGATTTGTTCTCTGCTTGTAGTTATTTTTCTTGTATTTGTTGCAGCTCGGAAACATAGGCGGACACCGGGGCATGTAGCTTCACTCACGGTGACTTTATTTTACAGTAGTTTCAGAAAACAAATACCACTTTCCAGTGTCTCCTATGTAAAAACCATAGCAACAACAACCAAAAAACCGAAGAGCCTTCTTCTTCGCTCATTTTCCCAAAAAATGTGCTCTCAGGTGCTACCTGGTGACAAAAACAAGTAATTGCTTGCAACAATGCACAGTGCTTGAAACATGAACATCTCATTTAACCTTCCCTGAATAACATGAATTTAGCAACATTTTTAGACACAAAGAAATTATGGGGTCCCTTTTAACTATACCCGTGAACCCGTCACATATTTATTATGCATTACTGCATCCATGTGAGCGGGAGGATCAGCCGATCGTAAAACAGTTTGCTGCTTTTTCACCTCTTCGTGCTGTCTCACTTGCGCGATTGCTATGGCCAGATCCAATTTAGCATTTAATGGTAGTCCTTCTGACAAACCAGCATCGCGTATCCCCACAACGATCCTATCACGGATCATTTCCTCAGGTAAATCCCCATAGTTGCAGAGTTCTGCCATCTTATGGACATCGGTAATAAAATATATCCAGTTTGTGGCGCTGCCCCCGTTGTGCTCATCTATCTATTCTATTTCTATGTCTGCCTCGTGAACACCCTTCTTCCTCGCGCAGCCTCTGCGCGCTCCTTTCCATCCGCGTGCCCGTGGGTGAGCCTGTGTGTCCTCGCTGAAGGTTTCCAACAGGGAAGAGAAATGCCGTCAAAAATCATCTTTGACACCGAAGACCGCGCCATGGACGACAACGTGGACACAGCCGGGGAGGCTGTAACCTTAAAGGTGATAATTAGTAATAGATAATAATAATGATACTAAAAAATAAGGTCGGTTTGGCAGCACGTAGCTCGACGTGCTAACCTCGGCTAACCGGAGAAGCAAACTGTGAAGACAAACTCACGTGAGGTGTGTTTATGTAGCGACAGTGGAGGTGACATGTTCTGTACTAAAGTGTATAAACAACACTTTGAGTCAACAGCGTGAATGTGAAACGCTGCCCATATTAACGCAGCACACAGTGATAATGTAGCCGATTAGCCTAGCTGCATGATCACATGGCGAGCCCACATGTTGCAGAGCCGATGTGTAGATCACATGGACACGTGGAGGCCTTTAAAATTCTGGAAACATCTGTGTTTGTGTCTGTGCTGTGGTCGCAACATGATGACGTGTCGGCTCCTCAGATGGTGGTCAAATACACAAAACAACCTGCAGATCAGTGAGATAATAATTTAACAGAATTATAGTTGCTTTATTGTTGATTGTCTTCATTGTTGATTATCAGTATTTTCCATTAAACATCCCCAACTTAAGCTCCACTTATAGCAAACGGAATTAAAGTGTGGATTCTTTTTGTCAAGCTATTTTTCCATAATGTAGTGTCAAGTGTTAGGAAAGCCAAAACAGCCAAAATAATTAAGAAAAGCAGTCCAAAAGATCTGAGCTCAGCCTTGGTTGTGTGAATCCTCTTTTCCTGGCTTTGAGAGAAGTATTGATACATTTTAACCAGTTTGTATTTATGATACCTCTCATTAACCAGTTACACTGATAATCTTTACACTTTATTTAGTTTATATTTGCACTTAATACAACTTTGTATTGCAACTGCTGAGCTAGAGTTTCCCTCATGATGCATGAAATACTTTATCATATTTTGTGCAGCTGCGCAGTTATTGGTTTAACTGAAACCTGTTTGCCTTTGATTGTTTCTTTTAAAAAATGTAATGAAGAACAAGACCAAGGAGGGCAAGAAGCTGAAGAAGAAGAAGCAGCAGCTGGAGGACCAGGGTGAGCAGGAGGACCCAGACTGTGAACCCCCGGCACCAAAGAAGAAAAAGAAAAAAGACAAGCTGGCAGCGGACCAAGAGACAACAACAATAGACAACAACATAGACGAGGCTACAGACATGAATGGCAACGTAAATGGTGTCGAAACACCGAGGCAGAAGATGAAGAAGAACACTGAAGGAGACACAGAGGTCAGTGCTTTGTTGGTAGTTACTACATGATCTGATGTGGTGAATGGTGAAAAGGCCCTTTTTTGTGATACCGTCTCCGCTCTTATCTTGGGTTTAGAAAAAAAAGAAGAAGCAAAAGAAAGCGATTGCAGAGGAAGCAACCAACGGACATTCCACCCCAAACACCCCTTTCGAAACGCCTGTCCAGACGCCGTCCCAATCGAGCGAAGACTCAGCTAGCGACAGCGAAAAAGAAACGGTACGTCTCAAGTTTGTTGTGACACTTATTGTATGTTTACTCTGCTCTACTTTATCATAATTAGAATAAGTAGTTGAACTCTTTGATAGTTTTTGTTGGAGTTCTCTGAACTATTTGTTGCCTTCAAAGTGTAAGTTACGTAGGTAACAGAAATGCACCGAAGTGCGTTCAAAATGCACTGAGCCAAATCAACGCACGCAAGGCTGCTGGCCCTGATGGCATTCTGGGACGTGTGCTCAGAGCTTGTGCTGAGCTTGTGCTGAGCAGCTTGCAGGGGTCTTCACAGACATCTTCAACCTGTCACTTGCCCAGACAGCAGTACCAGCGTGCTTCAAGACCACCTCGATTGTGCCAGTGCCGAAACATTCCTCTCCGACTGACGTGCCTGAATGACTACTACGCGCCCTGTAGCACTCACACCCATTGTGATGAAGTGCTTTGAGCAGCTGGTCCTGGCACACCTCAAGACATGCCTAACCCCCACACTGGACCCACACCAATTTGCCTACCGAAGCAATAGGAGCACAGAGGATGCTGTATCTACAGCGCTGCACTGTGTACTACTCTCACACCTGGAGAACAAGAACACTTATGCAAGAATGCTGTTTGTTGATTTCAGCTCGGCATTCAACACAGTTATTCCCTCCAAGCTAATCACTAAACTTGGGGACTTGGGGATCTTGGAATCAGTACCCCCCTCCGCTACTGGATTATGGACTTTCTGACCAACAGACCTCAGCATGTCAGGTCAGGCCACAACTGCTGCTCCACCACCATCACACTCAACACTGGCGCACCACAGGGCTGTGTGCTGAGCCCGTTCCTCTACTCCCTCTTCACCCATGACTGCAGGCCTATGTATGGATCCAACTCCATCATAAAGTTTGCAGATGACATCACGGTGATTGGACTCATCAGTGATAATGATGAGTCACACTACAGGGCAGAGGTTCGAGCACTTAGCCGCATGGTGTGCTGACAATAACCTGCTCCTTAACATCAGCAAAACTAAGGAGCTCTCATTGTGGACTTCAGGAAGGTGAAAAGGGAGACACATGATCCCATTCACATCAACGGCATGGCTGTTGAATGAACGTGTCTCCAGCTTCAAGTTCCTGGGGACCCACATCTCAGAGAACCTTTCCTGGACTACAAACACCTCTAGCCTGATTAAGAAGGCCCATCAGCGCCTGTTCTTCCTTGAGGACACTGAAGAAGAACCATCTGTCCACTGCCATCCTAGGCAACTTTTACCGGTGTGCAGCGATAGAGAGTATCCTAACCAACTGCATCACAGTCTGGTATGGTAACTGCTCTGTCACGGACCGCAAGGCACTGCAGAGGGTGGTGAAAACCGCCCAACGCATCACAAAGACTCCACTTCCTGCCATAGAGGATGTCCAGAAGAAGCGATGTCTACGACATGTAGACATCGCACGTAGCATGATCTTAAGGACTCCTCTCATCCTGCACATATACTCTTTTTCAGCTCCTGCCCTCCAGGAAGCGTTACAGGAGCCTCCAGAATAAAACCAGCAGTTTTAGGAACAGCTTTTTTCCTACAGCTGTTTCTCTACTGAACTCTGTCCCCCGCTGATCCCCCTGCCACCGCCCCCCCCACCCCCTACATTGTCCACTGTCATTGCGCTCCTGTTCCACCACATAATTGTGTATACATACCTGTATATAGTGTTCACATTCATCTCTGTTCCTGTACATATTTGCTCATATCCATCCTTACACTTGCCATCTGTATATTAGTATAGCCCTTTGGTATATTAGTGTAGCACACGTGTGTGTGTGTGTATATATATATATATGTGTGTGTGTGTGTGTGTATATATGTGTGTGTGTGTGTGTGTGTGTGTGTGTGTGTATATAAAATATATTTTGTTCATACCATATCTATATAGTTTTTGTATACTTGAAAACTTGATAAATTAACCCTAACCCACATATTTACTACCCTTAACTGTACATAACTGCACATTACTACTCTTACCAGTACATACTGTCCATACTGTATGTACTATATATAATGCACTTGCTGCTTCTTTGCACTGCATTTTGTTACTCTGTATTTATACATGTGTAATGACAATAAAGTTGAATCTAATCTAATCTAAATCAAGGTGACCACCATGATAACTGTTATTCAGTCCTTCTCTTTTGGTGTTTTTTGAGGTTGAGGTTGTGCTGGTGGATTTTATTTTGTGATATTATAACCTGTAATGTTTTATGTGCTCTTTTAGCTTAAATTGTGTTGTAACCTGTCTTGACAAGCAGTATAAAAGTAAAGACTTAGCGGTGTGGTTAGCATATGTTCACATGAATAGGCTGCCCTGCAATATGTGAAGCTCACAGAAGATACCAGAAATATTTTAAAATGAAGTAACAAAATAACTACAAGATAACTGCAAATTATGCAAACCTATTTTTTTCCATTGACATTGTCTTTTCAGTCTCTAACTTGATATTTCTGGGTTGTTTGTGACACTCATCAAAGTCAGGTATAGATGAGAGTGAGATAACATCCTTGTAGACTGACTCTGTTTATTTGTTCAGGAGGCCACACCAGAGCAGAGGGAGGGAGCCTTCTCCAACTTCAGGATCTCCCAGGTCACCATTGATAAACTAAAAGGTAAAAATAACATTGTACCACTTAACCACTTTTTACCACGTTCGTTTTTACCACCGTGACTTGAGGCCAGAGGTGTCCATAGTCAGACCTGTTCCTGCACAGTTTGGGGCAAGTGTGTAGATGAATTTGAATTAAGCGTAACCTTTGAAAAAGCTGCAAAGACTCTGTGCTAATGTGGTTGATTAACTCCTCTCCATAACATACTTATCACGTCTGAGCAACATTTTATTGAGCAGACATGATTTTTATTATTGATTCACATTTTGTTTAATCCGGGGTACACCATGGCTTAATTTGAATAATGAATATTTGAATTTCTAAGTCTGGAGATCGTCTTTAGGGACTGAAACGAGTGCTGTCTCTCTTTGTACTGAACATTCACGTTGAGTGTTAACTGGGCTTTTGGAGCTGCTGAGGTACTTTAGGATGTACTAAATAACAAATTCCATTCGATCCTCCATCTTTCTCCCTGTCCTGACGTCCCACTCTCCTCCCCTCCTCTCTCTCTGTCGGCTCTCTCTCCCTCTCTGTCATTTTCTCAGCTCGGGGAGTCTCTTACCTGTTTGACATTCAGGTGAAGACATTTAATCCTGTGTACGACGGGGAGGATGTAATTGCCCAAGCCAGAACAGGAACAGGGAAGACTTTCTCCTTTGCCATCCCTTTGGTGGAGAAGCTCCAGAAAGACTCGGTGCCGTTGACCAGAGGCCGGGCTCCCAGGGTAAACACTCACACCATGCACTAAAAACTATCACTTACACTCTGAGTATGTTTGTGTCTGACAGAGTCTCTTCTCTGTAGGTCCTGGTGTTAACTCCAACCAGAGAGTTAGCTATCCAGGTCGCTAAGGACTTCAAAGACATTATCAAGAAACTTTCTATTACTTGTTTTTATGGAGGCAGCTCATACAACCCTCAGAGTAAGCCCAAGCAAAAACACAAAGATCTGAAGTTTTTACTTTTTAAGTTTTTAAGTACTAAAGGTTTAACTATTTAAATAACTGAAAAATACACAACACTGCATAACTCTATAGATTGATATTAGCATATTAACTTTGTCCTCTCCTCCTCTCCTGTCCAGTTGATGCTATCCGTAATGGTATTGATATTTTGGTTGGAACCCCCGGACGCATCAAAGACCACCTCCAGAACCATAAACTCGACCTCTCTAAGCTCAAACATGTTGTTCTGGATGAAGTAGATCAGATGTTGGACATGGGATTTGCAGAACAGGTCGAAGAAATTTTGGCTACATCATATGAGAAAGGTGAAGTATAGCACAGAGTGTGTGTTCATGTTTGTGTTTGTATATACGAGGGACAGTTTGGATTTTGGTTTCTATCATATATGTTAGGAGGTTGTTGGTCAGTGTGGTCATGTGCGTAAAATTAACAAAATGTGTGTGTGTGTGCGTGCTTGTGCTCATTCTCTTCTCCAGACTCTGACTCCAACCCACAGACTCTTCTGTTTTCGGCCACCTGCCCCCCATGGGTCTACGAGGTGGCCAAGAAATACATGAGAACAGGGTGCAAACACGTCGACCTGATTGGAAAGAAAACGCAGAAAGCTGCAACAACTGTAGAAGTAAGTGTGTGTGTGCGTGCGAGTGTGGGAGAGGGAATCAGTTGGCAGAAGTGAAAGAGGCGACAGGTGTGTGATGGGTTCAATTTAACAGGTGTTAAGGCAGTTGCAGTTCTTGGACCTCTCAAAGTTGCCTGCAAGTGGGAGCAGTTAAAGTAAATGAGACAGTATAATGTGTTCACATAAATCAACATCAAGAAAGAACAGCTAGTTCATTTGTAGTTTAAAAAAAAAAAAAAAAAAAGCTGTATTTATCACCATCAACACCAGTGGCATTATAATGAAGTACAAGTTAAAATCCGCCAGCTTTAATAATGAAAACATCTCTCTTCTTACTCCCTGGTCTCCCCCTCTGTCTCTCTTTTTTTTTTTTTTTTATCTGTAGCATCTGGCCATAGCGTGCCACTGGTCACAGCGTGTGCCGCCGTGTTGGGCGACGTGATCCAGGTTTACAGTGGCAGCCACGGCAGAACCATTGTGTTCTGTGAAACAAAGAAAGAGGCCAACGAGCTGTCCATGAATGCATCCATCAAGCAGGTAGACACACACAGACGCACTCACACACATGCATACACACGCCTAACAGTTTGTAAAATGATCAGCTGATTTTAAGAATCAGGTAACTTCATAATAAGATTTTTTTAGAGTTTTGTTTCATGGGGAAGGCTCATTTGTAGTGTTTTAATGTTTCATTTCCCTCAGAAAGAAACCATTAGACACAGGAAGAAAAGGCGACAAAGAAGGAGACAAATTCCCTAGTGTTAATTTTTCATTTTTACTGTGTTTTTATGTGTTTTTAGAGTGCCCAGTCCCTCCACGGTGATATTCCTCAGAAACAGAGAGAGTTGACGCTCAAGGGCTTCAGAAATGGGGCTTTCGAGGTCCTGGTTGCCACCAACGTTGCGGCCCGTGGATTAGACATTCCCGAAGTCGACCTGGTGGTCCAGTGTTCACCACCCAAGGTGTGATGTTTTGCCAGTAATCATCACAAATAATTTAACATTTGCATTTGTATGACATTTAATTTCTTTTGTTATATAAATGTAGTATTTTAGATTTATGCCAGATGCCATAATTGACAGACATTAAAAAATGACACACTTGCATAAATTATAATTCAAAAAGACCTGTCAGTTTCTCTAAAAAAAAAGGTTTCTGTCTCTCTTGTTGGTGTCAGGATGTGGAGTCATACATCCATCGTTCAGGACGTACAGGTCGTGCGGGCCGCACTGGAGTCTGCATCTGTTTCTACCAGAGGAAAGAAGAGGACCAGCTGCGCTATGTAGAAAACAAAGCAGTAAGTTCTGCTTTAAATTCAGTCAAAGTTGGAGAAGACAGAGAGGCAAAGAAAAGTGAGAGGTTTAGTTGTTTGAGCAGCTATGCGACATTAAAAAATAAACCAAAACTTTCAGCCGTGATTGTGCTTCAAATGGGATGTGACATAACAGGAAGGTACAGAAGGAAGAGGAGAATCAAAACGGAGGGAAGACAGGAAAGTAGAGGAGTAAGATTGTTCCATTAGAGAGGCTGGAGTTGAGGAAGGTGCCGCTGCGCAACATCAAATCCCAGACTGAAAGTCACCTTTTCTGTGTAGTTGGTAATAGTGTGTCAAGTTGCAAAGAAAAGACATTCTCTACAACCTGTGTTACTGAACTTCAGATGTTTGTCTATTAAGTATCAAACTAAATGCATTTTATTTGGCATTATTCCAGGGCATCTCCTTCAGGCGAGTTGGTGTTCCCACTGCCAACGATATCATCAAGTCATCAAGCAAGGATGCTGTCAGGTAGGTCCTTTTGAAGTGGAAGTCAAATGGAACCATATATATTTTATTCTGCATGTATGAAGTTGCTGTAATTGATTGAAGCCTCGGACTCCTCTTTTTCTACCATATTTGATTAATAATAGTAATAGTAATAATAGTAATACATACTGCTTACATGGTCTTTAAACAGCAGCTTCACAGAGCCTCTGCCCTGCTTAAATCTTTGATTTTATGTCTTTATTGTGTTTAGGTTTCTGGACTCTGTTCCAGTCACAGCTATTGGGTACTTCAGAGCATCAGCTGAGAAGCTGATCGAGGAAAGAGGAGCAGTCGATGCCCTAGCTGCTGCCCTGGCTCATATCTCTGGAGCCACAAGTCTCGAGCAGAGGTCACTGCTCAACTCTGACGCTGTAAGTTTGGTTTTGGTTTGATTTTTAGTCTTGTCCAAATATATTCACACAAAAAGAAAACCATAACAAAAGACACAATGACGTTATTTACATACACACACAGAGTATAGGTTCAAAATCTGGACGTACTACTGAACAGTCGTGTTAACTCTTTTCGCTGCTGCACCCTGCAAGGGCTAGACAACAAGTGCTGGATCAGTCAAAATGTAACAGCCAGTTTAGAGTCTGTATAGCTCCAGTTCCACCTAACTTATTGTTCCTATGTGTGTTTGATTTTACAGGGTTACACCACTTTGCAGTTGGTGTGTTCTCAGGAGATGCACAATCTGGGTTATGCCTGGAAAACCATCAAAGAACAGCTCGGAGAACATATCGAGAACCACATTCACAGAATGACCTTCCTCAAAGGCAAAACAGTATGTAGACACCAAACATATCTGGGATGCTGCATATATTTTATTTGTGGTATTGTGATTATTTCAGATTGCATTACATTTTAATGTGAGAGCCACTTTTTAGGTTAAGCTTATCTATTTTTATCAGATGATGGTTAAGAATGGGCTTTTGAGTAATCTCTTCAATCAGGCAGGGTATATTTAATATACACCTACAATTATGAAATTAAGCATGGATGTAAGTTACAAATATTTGAAGCTAATGAAGCTAATGAGTGATATTTTTAGATCCCACTTGGATAAGTTGTGTTTTACCAAAAAAAGCCCCCCACAGACTCTCAAATGAAAATAACAGGCATGGCAAAGGAAAAAGTAAGTTTGAAACCTAGCTGAAAATCAACATGCGAATTGGGAGAAGAACCTGAGCATTTCTTAATGTTTTTTGTTTTCTGTTTTTTTTTTCCCAATAGTACTGTTTAGTTTATACATGAATTTAGCCAACACAACAATACTTAACATAGTACACAACCAATTATCCAGGTAGGTAGGTAAACAGCAGGTAAACAGCAAACATCTGTTTGCCTGCTGTGGATAAAAAGTCAATGTGTGAAACCTTTCTGTAGGTGTGACTGTGCCTTTTGTGGCTCTTTTTCTGAAAGCACAGCAGGTACATAGACTGACTCCTCTCAAAAAAAGAGCGAGACCCTCATCATCTCATGCTTATTGTGTTGATTACAGGGAGTTTGTTTTGACGTCCCAGTTGACAAAGTCAAGGAGATCCAGGTGAGAACAGCGAACACTCCCATCTGTTTTAAGATGTGTGCTGCACTGTTATAAGTATCTTGTAGATTAAATTAGTGAAAATGAATTATCCAAAAGTCAAATCTAAATGTTTTGACCATGTTTCTTAGTGAAGGTAACAGACTGTGGCTAACCTCTTTTTCCCATTACTTCAACAGGAGAACTGGAAAGACGGTCGCCGCTGGCAACTCACAGTAGCCACAGAGCTCCCAGAGCTGGAGGAGAAGCAGCACGGTAACCGTGGTGACAGAGGCTTCGGCGGAGGCTGGTCAAGGCGGCAGTAACCGTGGTGACAGAGGAGGCTTCAGAGGTGGAAGGGGGCGCAGTTTCGGGGGAAACGGTGGCCGCAGTAACGGCTTCCGGAACGGCGGTGGTGGCTATAGCAACAACAGAGGAGGACAAAAACGCAGCTTCAGCCAAGCGTTTAATTACTGAAGTGCCAACCTGTAGACTGATAAGACTGACTGTCACTCATCTTGGCTGGCAGTGATTTTTATTGGCTGGTGGAAATCTCCATAATGATATAAGCTGAATTGTAAGCTCTCAAATATTCATAGGCTTTATATACAATACATTAAATGACCAATTCTCCCTCCCTGAAAACAAAATGAATATCGCATGTTGTCGAGAAATTAGATTGATTTCCAGATGGCCATTTCCTACAGGTTTAAGGTCCGATTTCCTGTGTATTTTGTATTAACACAGTATCTCTGGCAGCCATTTTGTAATGTCTGATGTGTTGTTCTTTAAGGTGACACATTAGTTGAAACTCATGAAATGACGTGTCCTCAACAGCTGATTTACCACTGTCTTCAGTGTCCTGGGATTAAAGAAAAAAAGCTAATCAACCTAAAAGTTTAGCTTTATGTGATGAAATGAAAGGTTGAGTGCATCATCCACTGAGTTTTAGGTAAGGTGTCACTGTCTTTTATGTACTGGGTGTTTGGGGAGCGATGGCTGCAGTCAGACTTGAGCCTTTGTTCCAAATTGGAGGAACATCTTTCTCACCTAACAGCTTGTAAACATGCCACGTGTTGTATGATTACACAAGGCGTCCTGTACTGCAGACGTTATGTCCTGTGGGAGGCGCTGTGTGCTGGGTGGTGAAATGGATGTTAACCTTTACAGTTGTGCTCAGTGTCAGATTGCCGCCTTACCCTCAGCTGCAACCTCTCTCCCCGAAAATATATTGGATGATTGCTTTGCAATTGCCTCTATTTAATAACTATGTCTACTGCTTCCATTCATTTGAATGAAATGACTTATTAAAAAAGGTCAACTCAGATTGTGTGTTGTCTTTTTTTTTTTTTTTTTTTAAAGTGCTGTGAAATAAGCATGTATCTGTACACATTTTAAAGTATCTTCAACATGAACTGCTTTCGGGAACCCCATTTGTAACTTAAGTCGGCCTTTTAAGATACTGTACATCATCACAAGTGCATGAATGAATCTATAAGAATTTACTTATGCACTGCTGTAAAGTTATGACTACCAGGAGGGTACTCTGAACTGAGGAGAAGCTACTGCACAGCGCCCAATTAAGATAAATTTTTTGGACCAATAAGTGGCAGTACCTGCCAATTAAGCCCTCTTTCCCTTCTTCATCTCTTCAGTGCAGGGTTGCAGCATTTTGGTGCTCAGCTGTCAAAACTCTCTCACTGCCCTCAGGCCCACATCAGATACAAACCAAGGAAGACGTAGAGTTAGCCCTAAATATTTCTGCATTACAACAACTGCATGCCTGACCCTGGAATTATATTTTTTAGAAAGAAAGTGACATTATTAAAGGCAAGCTAAACAGTGTTATGAACTATATCTACCTCCTGTTACAATACTTTCTCAATCACCCTTTGACCATAATGTTGAGTAAATGCATTTCTGTTACAACAATTAGAAAAAAATATTAGAAAAAATTAGAAAGTCTTTGTTTTGTATCCAATCAAAGGCCAAAAAATATTCATAGTACTCAGAGTCTGTTAGTGGGATAAGAAGAGAGATGAATAAGAAGATGAATATGAGCTGCAAAAATGAGTCAGACCTTGTAAGCTTAATTATGATGCTTTTAATGTAACTTGTATATGTGGGTTTTATTTCTGGCATTATATGTAGTTCTATCTTTTACAGTACAAAGAAAATTGTTCACATTTATTTGAAGTTATTAGTTTTACAGACAGTGCACATAATTGGTGAACAGAATTACATTGATACCATCATGACAAGATATTAAAAAGGCAACACATCAGTGTAAATTACACCAGAAACTTTCCAGTATTAAAATACATGAGGTTTGACATTAAATTGTTAAACGTATTCCTCACTATATTTCATGTGCAAATATCGCATTTAAAAATCTTTGAAGGACTGGCTCTGTTTCCTGGGTACAAACACATTCAAGTATTGATTTTTTAACCTGAGGGAGCTCATATACATTTTCTTAAGAAAATGAAACAAAATAATTTGCTTCCATCTACATACAGCCAACTGTGATTTATAATGACACATCAATAAAAAAAGGACAATCACCAGATTTCTCAGATTTTTCTGTAAACCCACAGAAAATTCTGTAAAGTATATTGACAAACATTTAACAATGATTTAATTTCTTTTGTTTTCAATCCTCTTAAAATATTGCATTCTTACTTTATTTTGGGATGTGCAGTCTGTACAACATGCAATACCCTCAGTTTGGACAAGCACATTCAATTAGTCTGTGAACATAATGCATTCAACTATATTTAACATACAATAAATACAAGAGCAAATACATTCAAATAAAACACTTGAACATTAAAATACTCCTACCTGAGATGTCACTGTGTAAAATTCTGAGCCCACGTCTTAATATCCCTCATTTTATACAGCCAAAGAAACACATATTGGATCTGTTATAATTGATTTCCCTTGTGCCATTTTGCCTCCTTATTTTATTTATTATACTCAAATCTCACCAGCCGGGAGGGAAAACAGCTGATGCAGAATATCTGAAAACTAGACAATTAAGAAGATTAAGACTTGGCCGGTTTACAAAGACTGTCTGACAGGCTACACTCTATGCTGTTTGACTGGTTTCATTAAAATGTACCATATTTATTGCATTGTGAAAGCTCTGGTTGGTGGGTTAGTGGTGCCAATGTGTGGTCGTTTGGTTCAGCTTGTTGTTTCTGACTACAGGTCATCACTGGTGATGACAAGTCCATTGGCAATGTGGTTCTCCAGAGTCAAGCCATCATCGTCATCCTCCTAGGTGACAGGAAGGCACAGAGAAAAAAAAGATTTCAATTTACATGATTAAGATATCTAATGCTGCACTTTTATTTGTAATGGGATATTTTTGCATGACTGTCCTGGGACTTTTGCTCAAGTACAAGATGTGAGCGTCCACCACCACATAACATAGAAACTATAAATCAGCAGTGTTGTTTTCTCCCAGAAGTTGGTGTATCCTATTATTCAAGCTACTATTGTCACTCCATTAAAAAAACACAACTCTTTTCTTCGTTACAGTCATTTTCTGTCATCAAAATAGACTTTATAGTTTTAAAAGTTTATAGTTGTAAAAGTACACCATTGTACCATTGTACTGTTTTTTCTCCCTCGCACGAGGCCACTACTCATTGTTGGCCTGAATAAATAAATAAACACTTTAATATAATCAAGCCTTTGCAAGTCTTGTACCTGACAAGGAATCCAATAAAAATAAAACAAAAACAAATTCCCTGCAGTTTTATGTGTATATACGCGAGTGTTGTTACTTACGTCGTCTTTCTGTTTGTAGTCTTTCTCTGTGCTGCGATAGGACACCACGTGGATCAGAGTGTAGATCCTGCAAACAGAGTAGAAAATGTGGGAAAATGAAGAAAGGGATGGTTCTAATAGTTCAGAGAACAACAGGAGATGTCATTATAATCCTCCATAAAGGCAAGCATTATTATTGAAATGTCCCTGCACCTGGTGGGGGAATATATTCAGCAGCATTTTAAAAGAGTGTCTTTGCCACTGAATCATATCTGCGGCATCTTAAAGTTCGAATGCTTTGCTGCTCGATTTTCAAGGTCAGGCTGTGAGTTCGATGTGGAGCTGTCATATACAAATCTGATTTCACAGCTGCAGAAAAGTAAAAACTGAGTGTGAAGTGATCAGGATTTAGTGGGTGTGTGGCACACATACAAGTTGGTTTGTTTGTGTGTGTTTGTGTGTGCTCGCGTGTACCTGTGATATAACATGGCCAGAAACTGGACAAGGAGAAGAACAGCAAAAGACAACAGGAACATCAAGCTGAGAGGCTCCACCTGTCAACACGAAAATTACACTAATTACCTTCATTACCTTCAGCAGGGGTTACAGCAGCACAGACAGGACATTCAGAAATATATCACAGGCCCCCCCTCTGATTATCTGCACACACGCATTTAGGACTGTCTGTCCAACCTTGAGGTATTCTCCAGACTCAGTTCCATTTGAATAGTATTTGGGGATCTTGATGCTGATAATGTCATTTCCAATGGCCTGCAGAAAGAAGGTGGCTACCACCCACAGCACGTTGATGATGAAATAAAGGAAGACTGCCTGTGGGAAGGAAAGAGAATAAATAAATACTTATGTCAGTTTTAGTGCCTGCAATGTTGGTGGAAAAAAGTACGAGTTGGCAGAAGTTTTAACTGAGATGAACGATGCAGAAAGATGGAAAATGTCTCTGGGGTCTTTGCTCATTATCATTCTAAACAACCTGTGAGGGGATGTTTTCTGAATAATACAGTGAAAAAGCTTGCTTATTTAGCATGCATGTTGGCCAGTAAGTAACAGGAAATTGTGCTAGACAAATGCCATACATGTGTTGAGGAAATTCAAAAAACTATGTCAGTGTTACATACTGTAGTTTGTTCACCACTTTTATTTCAGACAGTCCACTATTTATTTATCAGACAGCACTGACATTATTTTTCAAATGTAAAATGTCCCCCTCTCTCTCCCTCTGTCTTGGTGGCACTTCTTTTATAACCTAAATGTTTGTATTTATGAGAAAGGGGATATTGGACAGTATGCTGTATTGTTATCCAATCTTTAAACTCTGAAATGCTCATACTGAGATCTGCTTTTTAAATCTAGACTTTAATTGTGACATATGTATATGTTTAAAAGAAATAAATTAGGTTTTTGAGGGTCATGTTAAGTTATTCCTCCTGATGACTTCTCTTCTGTCCCTCCTTTACTTCTTAGGAAGATTAAAAGCTGCACTGTGCAACAGATGGTCAGAGGTGAATTTTAGCTCTCCCTAGGTTGGAGGAACATTTTGCCTTCACTTTCTCTGAAGTTATCATGGCACGTGGACTGCAGAAACACCCTGTTTGGGAGTGGCTTGACAAACGATCAAAGTTCAGCACACGCACCAATGAGAGGAGCAATAAACATATATAGATAGAGCAATTCTGTTTGACTTATCTTTGGCCTCTCCCTTTGTGTAGCAGACAGTGGAGAGTTCTGTTGTGGGCTCGCTCCGCACACAGATCAATATTTCAATGAATATTTAGAAAATGAATTGTCCAAATACATTTTAAGTATCTTGGACAGTGAGGATGCACACTTCATGCGAGACAGAATTCATGTCACAAACACAAAAAAAAAACAGGCCGAGTTGCACAAACAGTACATTCAGAGAGCTGACCTTGTTGCGCAGGGACTTAAGTTCTTTGGTGACTTCGTCCTTGTGTGCTTGAGTGTCGTTGATGGGCTTCAAGTAGCGGTCGAGTAACTTGTTCCAGAAGTCATACTCCCCCTAAGTGAATGCAAACACACACGCACACAAATGATTTTTAGAATTTAAGGCAAAGGTGGAAAATTGCTCATTTGTTGAACTCAATGGCTCAATTTTGCAAATATTAATGACTATCACAAAGATCATTAAATGGTATTTCAGCATTGTTCTTATTTTTTTTGTTGATACAGGCTCATTCATATAATTGACGAAAGTAAAGGTAACACTGCCAAAACATTTCCATACACCCTGTGTAAGACCTGCCGTCATCAGGTGTAAAGTATTGTTGTGATACCTTTTGTTGACTATTTTCCCATTTACTATTTACTATTTGCTACGTGTGAGGAAAAAGATTTCCGCCTCGCCAGCGCACACCCAGTTGTCCCTGCTGGGTGTTGTACAATGCGTTCTTGTCACAGACCCAGAGGCTGAATCAGCATCTCACCTCATCTAGTTTTTCTACTTGCGGGGCGGTGAGTGTTTTCTCGATAGCTCTCCTCACTCTTTTCTCTAATCTCTCCATTCGACTGGTCTTAAGGATGTGCCGAGCCTGGTAGACAGAGAAAGTCGATTACTCATTGATTCAGTCATTCCAAGTTTGGATTCCACATAATTAAAAGCCTCAAAAATATAACCATTTAAATGTTATATATTATAACCATACATTTTATTAATAAGGGATATGACAAAAGCAGTGTTAAAGGAGAGAAAAGTGAAACCGAACTTTTCACGTTATTTGAAGAGCAATGCATTAGTACTACTTTTTTGGCCAAGTCAGTTTTGTTTATGTGCAATCAATATATCGTCACCTGATCTGCCAGTGCAAGTCGTAACTCGTCCAGCCTGGTGTCGTCCAGAATATCCTCAGGGCCCACATCACTTAGCTCCCCATTAAGAGTGTCTGTCAACATTAAGACCAACTCCTCACATACATCATCCTCATTTTTGTTACGAAGTGTGTATCTGAGGGCAAGAAAAGCACAAGGGCAAACACATGTGATTATACAATTTTACAGTTTTAGCTGAAAGAACATTGTAACTGTGTTTTGAGACACAACAAATGCATAAACAAATGCTACTGCACCTACAAGTCAATAACACACACATACGCACATGAACAGGGAACAACATTAAAACATTGGTACGGTTTTAAATTTGTTCATGAACCAATCTAAAGCAGCCCATCTGATAACAGTAGGAACAACACGTTTAGACGCGTGTATAGAAATGGATACACACTAGTTTATCCATTAGTTTTTTTAGTGATATTCACTGTATTCACTGATTTACCGTATTTGCTCTTGTAGATTTCTCTTCATGTTGGCATAAGTGAGCTTCTTCAAAAACTCTATTTTCACCGGGTGCACCCAATCTGTTTACACACACACACACACACACACAATGTCATTAGAGTTTATACTATGCTATACATATTGTGTTCTACATTATGCATTGTATTACAGTTTGTCATATTCAGGACAAATACATAACTAAAATGCTTCTCACCACTGATAGAACGCTCTTGGTCAACAATCTTAAAGTCATCATCATCCTCTTCATCTTCGTCAGATGACGACACTGATGTTCTCTTTTTGTCTACACTCTCGTCACTGCACAAGGGCACATGCACACTTTTGTTAATGTTGGGTAGTATGGATTTCACAGGCTGAGGATAGCAAAAAATTTGAGCTGAATATTGTCAAATGAGAAAAAAAACAAGTGTGCTCAGTTTGGGATTTGAACTCTATGGTATGATGTTTGACGGCAGCAGTATGTAGAGGTGAGTTTGATTTCAACATGAAAGATAACACAGTTTGGCTGATTGATTAATGATAGTACAGGTTTGTGACGGATTGACAAAAATATTTAGCGACCAGATAAATGATAAACAAGGGACAAAGGAAACGAAAAATGATTACTCGCTACTGGCAGAATCATCTTCAGTGCCTTTTTCCGCTTTCCCGTCTGATTTGTCAATTGTTGGTTTCTTAGCTTGAGCGACAGCTTCTCCTTTAGTTGTGTCATTTTTGGCTTGAGGCACCATTGTTGCAGCTGCCAGTTGAGTTATTTCCTGGTTGGTGATTGGAGGTTGAGGGGCTGGCTGCTCTTGCTTTGTCTGTGTCTGGCCTGAGATCTTCTGAATGAGCAGATTCTCTGTTTCCTGTGTTACCTGTAAGGCAATGGGTTAAAATGAATCCATCTGTCCATCTATTTATCCGGT
The DNA here is from genome assembly GCA_023238725.1 of Scortum barcoo. NCBI lineage: Eukaryota > Metazoa > Chordata > Actinopteri > Centrarchiformes > Terapontidae > Scortum > Scortum barcoo. The sequence goes on from CM041531.1 coordinate 24,373,010, forward strand.
GGAAGGCTGGTTGCAGTAGCTGTTTGGTAACAGTACCTGTATCTTCATGTCCCAGCAGCACAGTCGGCAGTTTTTGTCACACAGAACATTGTGGTTCTTCTTACTCGCTGCTTCTCCCCTGACAGACAGACATAAGGATAGACAGTCAGAAAAACACACATACACATTTGAATACAGACAGATAAAGTGAGTGAAAACAAATTAATTCCCCACAGCCTCCGCTTATCTGTTAGATAACTGAATCACTGGTTAACAATAGCCTGCCCCCACCATGAACCAAGTGGGATAAGCAGCAGGAAATGGATGGATGGATAACTGGATGGATTTCATCAGCTTGCATCCTACATAATTTTACAGTATTATATATGATATACCTCCAGCCCACCCTTTTTTCCTTTAATTGAGTGCACAAGTCTGAGCTTAATTGTGTTTTTGACATGAACAACTCATATTTTATCTTTTTATTTATATGTTTCATGTTTTTCATATTCCTGTGTAATTCTGTATGAACATCTATATGCCATACAAACAGAGGTTGGTAGATTAAATGATTTCTCTATTTCTTATATACATATTATTTTGATAGAGATAAGTGTATGCATGCTGCTCATACCACTGTTTTTTTTCTTTTTTAACTGCTTTTGCTCCTCCTAATACTACTTTAATGTTTCCACCTCATGACAGTTATCTTTACTGTTACTGCAAACACAAATATTAGTCTGATAATCAGATGAGAGATTGGCTTTAGATTAATGGATAATTAGATTCTTAAATTGGGGTGGGAGGCTGTTGCTCATTTGCTTAACATCACTGTAAATAAAATAACTAATTCAAAGATAGATCAATAATGAAAATAATTGTTTGCCACTACTGCATCTAATAATGATCGATGGATTACTTGTTGGACTCCCTTGTGCCCCAGGACACAATGTGCATGTTAACCAGTGAGTAGATGGTAAGTAGGAGGTATCCACTGGGGATACAGATGAAATACATCAGACCATAGATAATCATCCCTGGAGAAGAAAAATAAACATAACTTAAGATAACATAAAATAACACTACATAACATAAGATAAGATAACAAAACATATTACAACATAAAACTAAATGAATAAATAATAAATTAAACTTATTATAACATGAGATGTAAAAATAATGTTAGTAATGGTCTGATTAAGTAACCATACCACACTCCTCTGGATGTAGTAATGCCGTCACCAAGTACATGATTGACATAGAAATCAAGAACAGGCCAGTGGGGGTCAGAAAGGTGCCCTGAACCACCATGTCACCTGAAAGAGGAGCATAGAGTGTACGTGCATTTAGAGGTTTAAAATACATCTGCTAAATCATAATTTGACAGAAAAACATGACAAAGAGTTTTTACCCACCAATGATTGAGAACAGGGATGCAGTCATGAGGAACGCATACAGGATACTCATAATGGCGGCGATGGTTATTTGGTTGTTGGGTTTGGCTATAAAACAGATGATGATGTACAACACGGGGGGAATGCTTGCGACGATGATGGAAAGACTGCCGTCCATTTTGAAGACAAACTGGAAGGCACCTGGCAGGAAAAGACAGAGAGAGGATGGAATGAACGAAGAACAGACGCAGGTAGATGAACTTGAATAAAGTTGTTAATACAGAAAGATTATTTATACAGATCTGCAAGGTAATGTGGGTATCCCATTAGCCCCTATTACAGTTTATCATAAAGTCTCTTTTAATTTGGGCCAAGTCCATGGAAATTTTCACAACTGAATGCACTCGTCCAAGATGCTGGCTTATTCATTCCAGTGACGCTGATGGCCAGTAGTTCACCAACAGCCACAATCTATGTGAAAATGTATGTTTTAAATTCAGGTAATTGATGTGTGACCACTGTATCAGCACCATGATTCACCAGGACTCCACTGCACAGTCTGACATGCCTTACAGTTCATGTTCTGACATGCAATGAAGGGTTTCTCAGATCGTACCCTGCATAGTGGTCAAAAGTGCTTTTCAGGCATCTCCGTGTGTCTTCGTGTTTAAGACAAGATGAAATTTATTTTGCGTGTGAAGCCCTTTCAAGATTCAAGTTAGCCTTTATTAGTTCCACAGTGGGGAAATTCATATTGAAACAGCAGCAAGACACACAGTGGAAACAACAGTAGGGAAAAAATGCAAAGCAAGGACATAGAACAAAATAGAATATCAACATAAAAAAAATATACCTGTACATAGTACAGAGACATATGCTTGAGAATATACTTGATAATAAATAAAGATCTAAGATCAAATCAAAGATCTCTAAGAGCACATTCATTGCTGGGATTTTCTCACTGTAGTTATTCTGATATGAACGTCATAACCTGCAGTATTGCTTGAGTGACTCAATACAACTGTTGTGTTGGGTAGTAGAGTGATTGAGAATAAGTCATAGGTTTCTGTTCAAATCTTAAGAATTTTCCCCGCTAGAGGTGAGCAAATTCATAAGAAGCAACATAACAGCTACAAATAATGAGCAAACCACAACAAATAATTATTTTCAGTGACAAAGTTAATGTAAATACAGAACAAATAATAAATACCGAGTTTAGTGATGCATTCAGTCGTCACTGACTTGTAAACAAGCGTGACATGGGGAAACAGATGAGAAAGGACACAAGAGAAGAAGAAGTAGAGAAGAAGTGAATGTTAGCCCCACTGCAGACATTAAAAAACAACAAGAGAGAAAAGGCTTTTGGAGTGATAAACTAGAACTGAACTGACCTGCTATCATGAGAGTCACAGAAGCTGGGCCGAGGATAGAGGAACCAACAGTGAACATCTGATAAAGGATGTACAGCCTGGAGATGGACATGTTTCTCTTCACTGTCTCTGAGCCACTGGGATTTAAGTCAGAACCACAAAAAAGTTAATAAAACAATGCGCATGTCATAGTGTTGATTGAGGATGTGTATGTGATATGAATCTGAACCACCAGAAAACAGTCTGAAAAATCAGTTGAGAAAGCTTTTAAATGATAATAAATAACCTGTGCAGAAGGTCCAGAGTGTTAGCCAGTGTAGACGGTCCCCATCGTCTCCTCTGGTTATAAAACTCTTTGAACTCCTCGGGTGAGTTGGTGTATGCGTCTGATGCAGCGTTGTATTCAACACGCCACCCTTGCTGCAGTAACAAAGTACACAGCCAACGATCCTCCCCTAGAAACGGACACATGCACACGCATGAGACACAAAAGAACTGTGAGAAATGGATGTGAGCAGTCAAAGGAGACCAGTGATGAGACAAAAGTGTCTGTGTTAGCCAACCTTGGTCGTACTGCACATATTCTGAAGCTCTGGTTGCAGTTGTTGTGTATCTCTTCAGTACATTGTCATCCATTAAGGCCGACCCTCTGAACAGACTGAAACATCCTGGACTGCACAGCACAGAGCCAAACACGTGTTCTGCTGTCTTCTGGAGCCAGTGACCGACTGCATACTCAAACTTCTGGTACCACACCATGGGACCTAGGGGAGGAGGAGACAAAGTGATAGCAAAAAATAAAGAAAGGGAAAAAAAGGAGGACAAAGGATGAGGTCAATTATTTACTTTATGCTCAATAAGTCCAGCTCATCACACGCAGACGCATGAATTTAACCAGCCCATCTCCAACGTCTTTGCCAAATTAGCTTCCTAAAACTTATTTTTGGTCTGTTTGAGGAAGATGCAACCTACATCGAGAAAGCACAAATGCTGGGAACCAACCCAAAATCTTTTTTTAATGGAAGTCTGAATAAAATGTGAAAGATACACTTCACTGATCTTGTTTGAGTGAAGTACTATACCTTCCTCTATAGAGGCCAAAACTCACAGGAGACACATAAATGCAAAGGAGAGGATAAAAATGTCTGCTTACCCATACCGGTGGGATGGATTCTACCACAGGCTGCACCTACATTGTAATACATCCTCAACCTGTAAATCAAAATACATTTTAAATTATTACATTTACAAATGTACACAAGCTGTAAAACAATTGTCTTAACTGGTTGAACAGCAATCTAGGGGACAAAACTAGTGCATTTCATGTCCACCAGTGATCAGTGATTTATGTTTGAAATTAGGAGAACTCAATCCTGAGCCATGATAGCATAAATCTCTTGTCTGTCACTGACCTGTCTACAAGCAGAATCACAGCTTTAGGTTGGAAATCAGTGTCTCCATCCAGAGCCAGGAGGTAAGTGTTGTCATCTGAGATGAACCTTCTCTTGTTGTCATTGTCATACTGAGGCAACACGAAACTCTCGCCATCCAAAGAGATCAAACTGGCTCTGCACGGGTTATTTTGGCGCTGGATAAGAGGTTAGATATTTTTAATATTCAAATATTTTATAGGCATACTAATATGTTGAAATAATATGTACATATTTTATACAAACGGCAGAAAAGTCTTACTGTGATCTTCTGAGGGTTCTTGGTGATGTAGCCCTTCCAGCCAAGTAAATAATACAGATACATAATCTGAAAGTGATATAAGGTAATGTTTAGTGTGAAAATCCAAGAGCAGCTGTTAATGTCCTGGATTCAGTGTAACTAGTGTATTTATCACACAGAAGCTTCAATAGAGATGACTTGTCAATTAACAATTTGATTATTCTCAGAAACTTTATCTGCAATATTATAAAGTGTATCTTAATTTATAGCTAAACATGCTCCTATACAGGTACTGTATATCCCTGAGGATATATTTAATTATCAGCATAAGCTCCTCCACTGTCAATACATTTATTATGGCTTGAGTTCACTATCATTATTCAAGCGTATGTCGGGCAATAGAGGTATTAATTCTGGAATACTTAGAGCTGTATCAAGTAGTCATTTCATTACTTAGTTGATCGATTGAAAATTTCTTGACGACAATACCTTGACTTACACACACACACACACACACACAGACACACACAGGTATATATAGATACACAAAACACCACCACTGCTCTGTACCTGGGACCATCGTTTCTTGTTCCTGATGAGCTGTTTGTCTTTTAGGTGAATATAGAGCATGTTGTTTTCTGGCAAAACAAACATCAGCCTGCCACCATAGGGAGTCTCAATGATCGACACATCATCTGGTTCTTTGTTGGTAAACACCCTAAATGGATTGATGGTTGGTTGGTTAGATAAATATGTATATAATTGGATGGATAGATAGATAGCTGTAGAGGTAGATAAATGGATAATCTCACCTATAAACCTCTATGACAACATGGATCAAGTCATTAACGTAAGAATTAACCAGCCTCTTCTCTGTCTTTTCTGTCGTTTCAGTCATGAAAGCATCATCAACGAAAATGTGACACTCAAAGTCAAAGCAGTCCTTATGTTCTTGCTTGGGATCACCTCGATAGCGGTCCAACCTGAAACAACAACAACTGTAACAATTCTGCAAAAATACTGCCAGTAAATTCTTCTGTACAAACTGTCTGATCATTAAAGGAAATTAATAGGAGAATATCATGTCCAATTTTAAACTGCATGTGTAGTAGTAGTGTAGTAGTGTAGTAGTGTAAGCCCTCGGTATATGCAGTGACAGTGTCTCTAACCTGAACATGGAGGTCAGAATCTTCAGCATTTCATCGTAGGTCTCGTGCCACATGGTGGCACAAAGATAGATCACACAGTTCTGAATGTCATCCTGGCTGTAGAGGGCAGGAAAAGGAAAGGGAGAAGTTTTAAACATGTTGTGAACATGCCTATCTCTCAACAGTCTTAAGAAACGATCTTTGATCTCTGATGGCTGCTGGGGCTGATGATTTCATACAGGAATCAGATGTGGACACACAACTGACTTGGTAATGCGAAAGTGTTTCCATTTTCCTGTTGATTATAAATCATCATCACATTGACATGTTGACATAACATTAATTAATTGATTACATTAATGTGTAGTATTGATTTTTAAAGTAAACGCCATTCCCAATAAGGGAGAGAGATGTCTTTTAATTCTTGGTGCTTAATTTCTTTGTTGGGGATTTTTTATTTGTTAAGTAAACATTTTATTGAGAAACTGCTCAAATAAAAGGTTGAAGGATTAATGATAGAAATGATTGATAATATTTATTTGTAACTTAATCAAAGGATAAATTGACTTACCAGGAAATAACTGATTGATTAATTGAAATAATGAAAAGTGAGATTAATCAACTCATCTAAGAAAAGAAAATCATTAGTTGCAGGCTTAATCTCACTGTCTTGTGCATCATTGCACAGAGGAATATGGTTCTACAATTATTACCCTTCGAGTGATTTCTTTTCCCCCATATATCAGCATCAACACATGACAATTATAAAACAAGATGCAAAATGAAATAATTAGGTTATTTCTCTTCTCTGGCGCCTCTCACCTCTCAAGGTTTTGGGCACGAGGGACCTTCATCTTGGTGTTGAGTAGCAGAGACAGGTCAATGAAAGCCGATTCATAGAGTCGACGAACAAAGAGCTGAGAGGTTCTCTCAATACGCTGGACCTAAGACACAGTGAACCATGGAGACATTTAGGTGTATGTCTTTTTCTGATCTGAAGATAAATGTTCAGAGTAGTGTGTAATGTAATGTAGTGTAATGTAAAAGGCACATTGTTACTGAAGAGATGTAGCTGACTTTTTAAAATGTAAATTTTCAGTACTGTGAGCAACACAAAGGAAACTGCATTCACCTCAAATCTCAGAGAGATTTTTTATCATTTGGGTTAATTGACCTTTTAAGAAGCTGATTGTAAATGAGGGCATGTGGGTGTTTGTTGTATGCGTGTTTGTATTTTGTGAATTGATACCTTGATCTTCCATACGTAGTAGGTACATGTGACAAAGCCCGACCACATACACACTCCCTCCAGTGCCAGCATTGAAAAAGGCCATTGCAAGTAGTAGCTGTCAATCAAATAGTTCATAAACATTTTGGGCAGAATATACATAAAGTGAATGTGTATACACAGTCCTGTACACAGATTTACATATTTATAAAGCACCAAGGCCGCATGTATCTTAGGGACCTCACATTCATCTTACATTCATGCATACACAGTTTAAGGGCTTTATACTGCTGAAGTGGTACCTGTTGAGTGATGTTCGACAAATGCTCCTTGTGATTTCCAGTAAAACCACCGGAGTTGAGTTCTTATGGCTCAGGAAGACCAAGTTTTCACAAAACTCTGCAATGGAAACATAACAAAATGTTTTAGGTATTAAGTAATAAAGGTAATAAAATCCTGTTTCTTACGCTTATTGCATAGAGCTTCCCAGTACAAATTTGCATACATTTTCAAAATATGGGAACATGAGTAATTTGTAGCCAAAGATTTCTCGCAATTCCCCACATGACATTACACACATCTTTTCATCTCTCTACTGCTTGATTGAAATGACTAAATTAAACTACACTGAATCAAACAAGAGAGTGTCTAAGCATGTCAAAATAAATAATTAAATAAAAAACAATCTCAATATTAGGTCTTTTTTAGAAAAATAAACTCGCCTGTGATGTTCCTGTGGTTTCCTCCATCCAATTGCTGTGCCTGGGTTATGAAAAGTATCAGTCCCAACAGCAGCACTGCAGGTCCCGTGCAGCATACCGGCAGCGCAAAACTCATCCTGACCGCATGAATCTTACAGGCCACCACACCAAACCAGTGGCAGGCTGCCGCGCAAAAGGCCTAAGATAGGAGGCAGAGGGAATATCAATAAAGCATACTGCAAATTATTGTTAGGGGCATACAATTTTTTTTTTTTCAATTTAGCCAGTGAGTTACTTCAGACAACAGATATAAATGAGTGAAAATAAGACGTAATAAGAAGTTTAGTTCAGCCTGTAGCCATGTTTCCACCAAGCAGTTCAGTTCAGTTCATTACACATGAGAATGGTTATTTTCACTTTCCTATTGCCAAAAGTCTTGGACGCTACCAATAGAACAACTCCCTGTTTTTTCACTACCCTTCTGTTGAGATACCAAGCACATTGATCCAATTGAAAATACTTTAGTATGAAAGCTAAAGTATCTAAAGTAGCTAAAACATATGTCATTTATTCTCTATAACACTATTGTGAGCCCATATTTTGTGTCAATTCCACCAAAAACCTGAGAAATGTTACTGGTAAGTTGAATTACGCTTTTCTAAGGAGCTATCATATTTGGCACATCCCGAATTCTAATGAATTCATTTTTTACCTGAATTTTTTTAATAAAAGAAATTGATTCTAGCAGTATAGAATTTAATACGAGTTTAAGGGGGCAGGTAAATGGAAGAAGGTCCAAATTGCTAATTTAAGTTTGGAACTGAACCTGGCGTTATTAAGAATCAGTGTGGGAGATTTTTAGGAGGTCTTAATAGATTTTAAATTAACTGACAAGATTAAAATGGAATATCAATCTAACAAGCCAACTTAAAAACTATTTAAATGGCTGATTCAGTCTAGACTGAACCTGTGTGAGCCACTAAGAAGAGTAATACTTCCTGACTGAAATTCGAATTAAATCTGTCTACATCTACTTCAGCAGATGCAGACAAATTCAATTTGACCATTTAGCACCTAAAGAAGGACTGCTGAAGTTCCGAAAGGGGATAACCATGACTCATATGTGTAGTCCACATGTCTCTGCCAATGGTTTCATCCTTCTACATACCTGAAGGAAAAACAGCCCCAGTCCTATTTGTAGTAATTCCTCCTCCTTTCCCCCCAGGTTAAAGTTTGACCAGACGATAGTTTTTTCAATAAGCACATGGTAGATCAGATATACCCCTCCTGCAACAGAATACAAGTAACAGAGACAATCTAATGAAGATACTGTATTCAAATATTTAAAAAAATCACAATATAAAAAACATAAAACATCAAAAATAAAATGTACAATAAACACAATATAAAAAGTGAAGAGGCTGTTATAATAGGTTAGCATAAAATCAAGTGTGCTGATTTGAAATGGTAAGAAACACAGTGAGTTTCAAGTAAATATAAGGAAATTAGGCTGTTGTATAGAATGGAATAAATTGTGTTGTGCAGAATAGAAAGCACAGCGTAAGAGAATTGAAAACAACAATTGAAGACTTCATCACAGCTGGAGAACATCCTCCGCAATCCATCTGCATGTCTGCCATCACAGAGGGCTGTTTGCTCTCCAGCGTGAGTGTCGGAAATGAGATTTTTACAATCCAAGTATGGCAAAACACAGCAGTGCTGGCTGTTGATGGTGCATTTCAAGTCTGTAATTTTGTCAGCATCTTTTTTTTGTTTTCAGTGTTGTATGTTGATACAGACATTGATGGCAGATAATTACCTATCACCATTATCCTCAGGATGCTGGTGATGACAAACACAAAGTCCCTGAAACCATCCAACTCTGACAACTTGTCCTGTGGGGGAGAAAGAGAGGGATGGAAAAGAGTCTCACTGGTAAGTCAATATATTTGTACACTACAAATGGCCCAAAACAGTTCAGTACCTAGCTGAAACTCCATCTTAAAGACATGGAAAAACACCTAGCACAGCTGTCCAAGTGGGCAATACAATTACAAAAACACTTAAAATAACTTTTTATTTGAGGAGTCAGTGGGGGGTTTCAGTTTTTTACATCATTAACTTGTAGTCTGCAATGGTTCGAATGGATGGTGGGGTAAATTTCAGTTTGGTGGCTCATTAAAAAAAGCAATGGGATTGGGAGGTTGATAGAATGAATACAGAACAACAGAGAAACATTACTGAACAAACATTATACCTGCATGCGGTTTGTAGCTTGCAGTGGATTTTCCCACCAGCAGAGGGAGACAAGGAGTGAAGCGAAAATCCCAACCGCAATGTAGATGAAGCAGTCGGGGCTCTGTCTGTCCACATATGATGATACGCGGACATAGTAGTCAATCCCCACGAGGCAGTAACCTGTTAGTGTGTCAGTAAGTTAGTTAGCAGCTCTGTGTTTCTGTCCATCATGGCAGTGAGTTTGAATGCAAGCAATGCAATTAAAAATGCAATATTGAAGTAGTTGTTAATTACATGCCTTAGTCTAAATTTTCAGGTTTTGACCTGTGTTTTCTAAATAATGTGGGCTTCTGAGGTGTTTCTGGAGCTTGCAGCCTACGTGCAGCTCTTATTTGAAAGCTCAAATCAGAGCTTGTCAGTGTTGTCGGTTGGTAAATCTTACATCATTCATCTGAGCCAGTTGTCATAATGAGGGTGGTAGATTTATTGAACCAGACATTTCATGAGAAAACGCAACTCAGACACAATGGAAACAAAGTGTAAGAGCTGACTTGACAGATAATTAGAGACACCTTGGTTCAGTCAGAAGCTGAGGACACAAACTGCAATGTGTTCCAAACAAGTAGGAGAGGCAAAACAGTCAGTATGACACCTGTCGTTATTGCACACGTTCTGTTGGAGGAAGAGGATAACAAATTGTCATACCCCTTTTCTTTCTGCTTCACCCCCTTCGTAGTTTTAATTTGGAAAGACGCGTCAGCATGGATATTAAACAAATGATGTCCCATGTGCTGACAGACAGATAGATTTATTTATGTTGTTTGTGAAGCAGTGTGTTTCGTTAACTCCATGGAGTTTTTTTCATACTGGAATAACAACAAACCAAACTGGACTCCAGCTCCAGCAGCTCTGTCTTGAGTGAAGGTGGCATGGCTCATTGATATACTCTTCAAAAGTATTCTTTTTCTTAGAGTGATTCTAGTACTATCATTATATAAGTAGTACTATCAGTATCAAACGAGACAGACAGGCAGCCAGACAGTGTTGCACATAGACAGTAAATCTAAAGAGTTACCTGCAACCGTAAGAAGGAGGGAGCAGATTGGAAACACGATTTTCCATGTTTCTCTCTGTAGTCTAAATATTATCTGCAGAATGGCAGACACAATGCAGACTCCTCCGCTGATGAAAAGATTAGTCAGCACATCAAACTGAGGCATAACGACTAGCACCAGGATTGAAGTACCAAGAGACACCAAACACTCAATGGTACAAATCTGGAAAAGACACAAGGACACATGTCATTACACATTAGACTGTCTTTTGACTACAGTTGCATCAAACTGAAATGTAAAATTTAAATTACAGGGTTTTTTTTAAACTGTCCAGGACTGACTTAACATTCAGCAAATCAGACTATTGGTCTTCTTTCCTATGTTATATGGATTTTCTGAATGTACTGATAGTGGCAATGTGGACATGTTGAAAAAAAAAGGCAAATATCATTTTTAGGTGTGACTAGAAACATACAATATAAACCACTGGCATCTTATTGTCAAGATCTTTGTGATATTTCTCAGTAAGGTTGTAAATAAGAATTTATAATGTACATTTTTCACTGTCTTATTTGTTCTAATTCCATGCAAAGCAGGTGACATAAAAATGAGTATAAAAACGTACAAATAACATGGTCTTCATGTTGGGTTGTACAAAGCTCTTGAAGGCACACCTCCACAGGGATTTAATGAACACCAGGACGTTGGGGCAGACCAGGCAGAAAACCAGCATCAGCATATAGAACTGTTTTTCCTTTGGGCTGCGCAATGAGCTCTGACTGGACAACGTTGACAGCACCAAGAGAGTGCCCTGATTGGACAGAGTTAAAAGTATGTTAAAGAAAACCAGAGAGTTTGGGCATATGCTTATTTAGCTGGAGAGTTTAGAGAGACCTTAAAAGAGTGCATTTGACTGAAGGTATAGTAAAGTCCTGTTTGAAACAGCATTTCCATATACTATAAATATAAAAACCAGTTCCTGGTGTATATTACCTCCTACCCAAGTCTCATTGCTTTATTGTCCTTATTTGTCCTCAAACCAATAAGGAAGTTCATTACAGGGAACAATAACCCGTCTTAGATTACATAAGGAAACAGAGACATTTTTATGACTAAGCATAGTGTGAAGAAAAAGATGAGGCCAAAGGAGGAAGATGAGAAATTATAAGGGAAAGGGGGAAGCAGAGGGGCAGACATTGCATAACCTGCACAGTTAAAGATTGATAGAGAGAGAAAATGAAGATGATATCTGCAAAGATGGAAACAGAGATCCATACAAAGATAGAGATAAAATGATCAAAATAGAGAATTGGGTACAAAGAGATCAACGTTGTAAACCCTGCCCTGCCATAAATAGCACTAATGTTCATGCTACTTTGCGGACAGGCAGGCAGAGACCGATAAGATATGCATACAAGGTTTTGTAAACTACTTAGTATAACATTACATGTACAGTATTCTGTTTTCTATTTTCAGAGGGTTGGTTAAATATTTCCCAATAACAACACTTATGAAGGCTTTAGGAAGTGATAAAGTGAAGGAGTTATTTCATTTTAGATCAACAGCACATATTAAAGTTAAGTGTTATGTACAACCCCAATGAAAAAAAACATTTTTTAAAAAACAACCATTTTTAATCTGCTAAAAATACAAAATGTTAACAACTTCACACTGCTGCCAGTAAAACACACAAATACATAACCCTGTTATACTCCTTATCACAGGTTTTGATGCTCTATATGTTTTTCTCTTAAAAGCAAAGAATTATGAAACATAATTTATGTATTTAACAGTGTGTGGAACAACCAGAGGAAGAACTGGGAAGCTTGCATACACAGAAACAGACACCATGACTGAACAGCAAAAAGCAGAAAAGCACTGAAAGAAATTCCAACTTCATTAAAGAAAACAGTGCTGTTTGATGGACGAATGATCAGGCAGATCATTGCACTTTCATTGAAAACTGCAATACATGCTAAATAAATGCTCTATGTAATACATTAAATGCTTTCTCTGGTAGACCAGAAGAGAAAAGGCCTCTGCAGTAAATGAATCTAATAGTGATGAAGGTGTAGAGTACCTATAGGTTAGTCTGCATGTGAGAAAAAGGGCTCTACATACTCTTGCTTTTTACCAAAGATTTTTGGTGATGTTTTGTCACGTAAGCATCAAATGCCTGAATGAAAACAACCCAAGGATTTTTAGTTTGAGTCACATTTAGTGCCAGCAACCCTTTGGTGATGCCTTTTCCTCTGTGCCTTAACAACAGTAATAGATGAATAACTTTATAACTAGACAGACTGAAAGACAGACAGGCAGACTGATAGACAGGCAGACATAACAAATAATCCCACCTTAGCTAGAACAGCAGTGGTCAAGACTGCTAACCCCACAATAACAGCCACCAAATACTGGGCCAGTTGGAAACATCTTCTCTTGCTTTCTTTCTCAGATCCTGCTGGGTTCAGCTGGAATGGATCCCATGTATCCCTGAGATACACACAAACACACATACATGGCATGAAATTATATTATCACAGTCACCCTATGTATTAAGGCCGGAGTCAGTCCCAGCTCACTTGACCAAGGTGGCAGAACGCCAATGAGAGCCATTGAATTACAATATAATGCTGGACTTTGAAACAGTCTGCATCGACTGTTCTGTGTTTGCTGAATGTTTACTGCCCTAAAACTCAGTCAGGACTGCTAAAATGTGGCAGTGAGGAAGATCTTGATATATGGGAAAAGTCATAAACACAAAGGTGCATTAACCTGTCACAAGGAAGCCAAAGAGAACCATTTAAGTTGTTTATTGTGGTATTATAATGACGTTTCAAGTGATTGGCTGATGCAGCTCATGATCAGGGTGTGGAGTTAGATGCTGGTTACGTCTCTAGAAGGTTCAGTAGATAATTATGATTCATTTATTAGTCTATCAATAAAAGATACTCTTTACACAGACAGTGCGTTTCCTCAGAGTGGGCAGAGTACTGAATCATTGGGCACAATTTGTCATAACCTTCTTGTAGCAGTCAGTGTACTGACAACAATATTCCCTTATTTTTTAATGTTCATTTCTATACTTTTTGTTTTGTCTAATTTAGGGGTCCGAGGCTGGATTCTAACCCAAGAAACTAGTTACCCAGCGGGCATTGAGCCTCAAGAATACCACAAATTATCCACTCACACATCTTTCTCTTAGTGTCTGTCAGCCTCCCTGGCACCTCCCACTGCTAGCTGATTAATGTCAGCTAAAGACGAATACTCAGGGTGTGGGTTGTCTACTTTGAATTGATAACACTTTGTGATCTTTGACTTTGCCATAGCAACAATAAAAATACCAGCAAGTCAAAGTGAACCTGCTCTGCTGTATGTCCACACTCACGCTGACAGAAGGTGTGTTTTGGAGATGAGGTTGCAATAATATAATGATGCCTCTTATTTGGTAGCAGTTACATAAACAGCCAAGGAAAGCTGCTGATTTTAGAAGAGCAGAGATGCTTTTTGAAGAACTTTTTGAAAATCACAATTAAGTGTTTTTAAAATGTTGGGAAATGCAATCTTTCATTTTAATGATCAATACCAGTTATAATGTGTGATCACCTAATTCCCTAATCACATATAAACACCATTTTACAGCATACTGAGAATTGTAGCAGATAATGTTTGAGTTTACTGAACCCATTTATTTATTCATTTTTTTGACTTGAAGTTTCAAATGTTTCAGTTTCAGTATAATATTAAATGTAATTATTTGTCTTCCCAGCTACTGTTACTGAAGACTAGATAAACCCAACAAAGACTAAACAAACCACTTATAGAGCTTGTATCCAGCGACCTGCACAGACATTTGGTCAGGAAGGGACATAAACCTCACAAGTAAATACTCTAGACAACATGCTGGACCGCTGATCAGTAAGGACTGGAGCAGCATACAACCCCACAAATCTAGTGAGAGCGCCAGTTTTCATGCGTTCTTGTACCAAAACAAACATGGACAGCGACCAGCAGCTTGGACTATTCATATGCAGTGACATTTGCACTGAAAAGGCCAAAGAAGAAGGAAATAAATTCTGTTTGGGTGAGATCTTCCAATTTCATTTGCCATTCTTCTTCTTAGCTTTATTTACCAGTATGTCTACTTTAAGCAACATACAACAAAGTCGCTGCTGTCAGTCACAAATACGAAATGTTTAAAAATGTTTTTAGGAAAATGACTGGCAGCGGCTGAATCTGAAGGCTTAAAATGATCAATTTTACATATCATGAATGAAACGTTTTATCTGCTCCAACCAGAGCCCATCAGTCGACACGCCCAGATCATATTTGTAACTCAACAGTAGCTCAGCAGTCGTAATGTGCGTGCTGTCTTGGGTGTGTTTTGTAATCATGACACATTCCTTTAACATTACTTTACATTTCAATTGCCTTTCACATACAAATGCAACAGTTACACCAATCTGACTGTGGTTCAGCCATACTATATGTGTATCATAAGTACTGTAACACTCATTGTGCTATTTGACAGTATTTGCTTTTTTGAAGTTTTAAAAAATGGATTTGTTGTTGAAATTTTAAGTAGTTTTCCTCTAAAACCTAATACAGAGAAGTACATTTCATATCTAAACCCAGAAACAACGTGATTCTTTTGACCTCAGAGATACCAAAGTCCACAATGTGATTAAAACTGTGGTATGTAGTTAACATTTTAAATGGAGCAGCACTCTCCTAACAGCAGTCAGTATCTGCGGGGATGATATCAGCCACAGCAATAAAGAGAAGCACAGCAGTGCACAAGGGAAATTAACTGTTTCCTGAAACTGTAAATTATAACAAATAGAAACCTGGTGGTGCAATACTTTGTTATATCACCGGCTGAAAATTTAATAATGATATCTTTTACCAGTATCTATCTTGCTAAGAATTAACCTCTTAACAGTCATGAGGAGGTTAATCAACTGTGATTGTGTGCCTATGGACAGGTAGTGGAAGGGCTGCTTGGTTCAAAGCTGCATGGTGTGTTGAATGTATTTCTACCTAAACCTGTCTCACTGATACAGCCTGTCGTACTTCATCAATCGACTTGAAATTGATTGAAAGTTCAATTTCACCTCTGCATCTTTGTTAAAGAATAACGTGCGCTGTTTTATGATAAGGAAATACAGCCACTGTTTAATACTTTGACTTCCAGTAAGCTGTTGTCATTTACAACACACATATTACATGTTGAAATGGAACTGTAACTTTGACCTCTTCTCTCCAGTTACAGTATGACAAGTGACAAGTGATGAATAATAGTTTTCTCATGAACACTGTATTTTCATCTGTACTGTGTAACGTACTTTTTTTTTAATTATGCATTTTATTACACAGTAAGCTAATATGGCCAATAACTTTCTCATGGTTTATCATGGACACTTAACCTCTACCTTCTCATCCCATTGTACGAGCAACCTCTATTTTTTTTAGATAAGAAAGTAGTAGCGCATAGTGTAGATAAATTTTTACCTGTGCCTTCCCTCTCTTTTCTTTCCCCTGTATTTCAGTTCCTCCATCTTGCTTGTCCTCACCGCTCCTTATGGCGGCCTTAAAGTCTGTGTTTCAAAAGGAAAATTATTCAAACAGTGAGCTTAAAAAACTGACATTTTTTGATGGATTACCTTAACTATAATATGTATTTTAAAGTAAAACAGTAACACAAGATGATGAATATAGTGTCTTTATCTTATCATTATTGACTTTATCAAATCATGTTGAAACATAAGAAAACATAGAAACTTCACCTTGATGTATTTCTTCTGTCGTTTAGGTCTTTATCTCCAGGTCTTCAGCAGTCCACCTGTAACTGCTTTGTATCTCTTCACATAAACTCTCCTCCAACTCACAAAATATTCAAACTTTTTATCCAGAGGAATGACGGTTCAATCATCCAGAGCAGAATGTAATGATGTGAAACTCCAAATCTTAAGTGCAATCATATGTACTTTTAAATTACTTTTATTTTTAAAATGTCTTAATTGAAGTCGACTAGAAACCGACTGCGTCGGCGCCTCCGTCGATCTGTCCTCTGTCCATCTATTAGTCCGTGTTATCACTAGTTTATGAAAGGGAGGCCCATATAGAAAGTTATGTTCAGCCCCCCCTCAGGTGTGTGTGCGTGTGAGTAATCACAGTTAGTCAGTCACCAAAATGTCCAAGTTATCTCTCTAGTTTTAATGGAGGGCAATAAAAAGGTGCAAGGATCAATTACACTGGCACACACACACCCAAACGTGGACTCCAGCCTATTTCCCGTACCTCACATAACTGCTCTCACGTCACACACACACACACACACACACACACAGACATACGGGTGCATACAGGCTAGCTCCCTTTTTTTAATTAGCTAAGGCCAAGACTTAGCGTAGTGCTCTGTAGTAAAAAGAACCTTGGGCAATGAAAATGCTGTAGGGAAGAACTAGTTGTTTTCATGGGTCTTGCACAAACACTGCCTCCAACCTGGAATTGATATAACACCAACTGGGGCGGCACAGTGGTGTAGTGGTTAGCACTGTCACCTCACAGCAATCCCCAATTGACACAGGTCCTTCTGTGTGGAGTTTGCATGTTCTCCTGTGTGGGTTCACTCTGGGTACTCCAGCTCCAGCTTCCTCACAATCCAAAGACATACAGGGGTTAGGGTAATTGGCAACTCTAAATTGCCCCTAGGTGTGGTGTGAGTGGTTGTCTGTCCATTTATATCAGTCCTGTGACTGACTAGAGTCCAGTCCAGGGTGCCTCTCAAGTGCCACCCCGCCTCTCGCCCAAGATAGCTGAGATAGGCTCCAGCACCCCATGCAACCCTGTGTGTCAGGAGGAGGCAGGAATAGGTAATGCTAACCTGATAAATGACTCCCTGTATAGTTTTTCAGATTGAGTCTCTTCTCTTATATGGAATTGTTTTTGTAAAGGTTGATGAGCAATGGCCCAACAGAAACATGAAATGTTTTAAAAGTTTTATCTCTTCTTTATCTCGCTCTCTGGATGTAAAGCTTACATCACATCTAAAGCTCAACCAGCACCATGGGAACCAGTGCTCTGTTGTTGTTATCACCTTACCTAAATCCACTTTTATGGTTTCCCATGTTATGTAAGTGAGGTTGTTTATTGGCACTTTTTTTTGAAAATGGTCAGGTTTTATAATTTTCTTT
This sequence comes from Scortum barcoo, assembly GCA_023238725.1. NCBI lineage: Eukaryota > Metazoa > Chordata > Actinopteri > Centrarchiformes > Terapontidae > Scortum > Scortum barcoo. Next base: position 24,390,987 of record CM041531.1, read on the forward strand.
GCGGATTTAGACCACTTAATCTTGTAATGTTTCATTTTGGCTGTGTGTCAAAAACATTCAACAATTTTTCAGACAAAAACACCATGATGCTTAAAGTAGTGCTGACCTTGATGGCCAGCAGAAATTTACTGTGTGTCTGTTACCACTGGGTGTCACTACAGGGCTTTGATTTTCGCCTCTGTCTATGCTTCAATGATTTTTCATAGTTTTCAGTCAAGTGTGTGTGAAAGAAACTATGCACAAGAGATTTTTTGTGTACAAACTTAATGTGATGTATGTACATTTGCATTGGTCTGTGTGTGTGCATGTGTGTGTGCGCGTTTGCGTCTATGAAGAAATGTGCCTGCATGTTAATGTGTCTGTGTGTGTGTGTGTGTGTGTGTATTTGTGTCAGAGTGTGTGTGTGGCTCAAAAGAATGTCTCTGTCAGGTTGTGGACTCTCATTAAGATGCTTTGCCAGTGCATAATAAGCTGGCCATATGGTCAGCATGGTGGTGGTATCTCTCCCCACCTTCAGGTGGTTGAGTCTGAGAACAGTCCCACAATAATAACACACAGCAACCAGAGAGCAAACAGAAGAGAGAGAGAGAGCAGATTTTATGGTTTAATTTGGAGAAGTGAGATCATTTGCAAGCTAAAACAATCCAAAAAAGATCCCTTATTGTTCCTAAAAAGAGGTGGGCTTGGCTAGCGGACCACAAGAAGTGTCAGACAAACGTTTGGCGTCTGTCATTTTCTCGGTAGCAGTGATCCCAGCTCGACAGTCGTGCTCCATGATCTGTGAAATGTTGCTCATTGTTGCGCATTGTTACTGCTATTCACAGCTGATGCCTCTCTGATCTACAGAAAGGTCAGTAGCGAGGTACCCATCCCTGGCTGAAATGTCCAATGCCAGCTATAATTAGTCGCCATATGGACTGTGTGTTGAGATTAACTACCTGCTGTAGATACACATGGAGAGGCGATGTGGACTCTCGCTATTTCATTAAAATGGCAAAGGGGGGAGCTGGCTTGTGATTGAAGTATTGAACTAAAATCAGTAGATTGACCGGGAATATCTTGGTGTGAACCACTTTTATCTTCATTCCTGGAGCTATAAGCCACTTTCAGCTGATTGTTCCTGGTGTGTATGTTTGACTCCCCCTTATATAAGACTGCAGGCAGCTCACACTAGTCGATTGTACAAAACCTATCCAGAGTGAAATGGTGGAAAGCTGCTGTTACACATCCAACACGCCTGGGGGACCTTGATATTTTTCTCAGAGTCAGTAGACCAAACAAAGCAGAAATGGTACTTAATATAATAGTTGTATATGTTGGAAAGGTAGCTAGACAAAGGACCCTGGTGGGGTTGCTCGATTAAATAATATCAGGCAGTAATTTGGTACATTACACGTACAAACTTGATAAATGGAGATACGAGGGCTTGTTGCTGCAGGTTTGTTTTGGACTACTCTCTTCCCTCTGGCGCTCAAAAATGATAGCTTTGAAAGCACCGTTGATGTGTGCTCGAGAAAAAAAAACATTTAGCTTCCAACTGTTTCTGCAGATACATTCAGATGCCAGAGAAGATTGTAATGCCCCTGAGCTGGATGAATGTGAAAGGGAATATTGCTGATCAGTATATAAAGGGAAAATAAAGAAACAAACTGAAAGAGTTTTTGAAAATTATGCACAGCAAGAGCCCTATAAAGACCTGAGGGCAGTGATCTGCTCTGATTGCGCTGAAAGAATATATTTAGGTCAGAATCAATCGAGGTAAGGCCCCCTCCAGTCCAACACACACACACACACACACATTGATTCATCTGTCGACCACCTCTGTGACTAACTTAAAGGTAAGTCACACAGAACTATTCTTTAAATGAGCGACTAATTGCAAGGTCACATTTTGTGTCTGTCCTCTTCTGGTTTAAACAAAAATAGTTGAAAATGTTTAGATGCAGTTTCTTCTGACTTTTTAGGTGATGCAGGTAGGCATCACATTCAACTGCCACCTCCCACTAAAAATGGAACAACATACAGTTTGATGTCTGACATCTGCTGAAACAATTGCCACACAGTTATATATAGATATATTACTATAAGGACACAAAGACGTTGTTCTCAGCAGGAACTGAAAAAAGAGAGTGCTATTAAGGTAAATGCTCAGAAACATCTCATTCATCAAAGTGTTTTAGAACTGCATTCAGCAAATGTGGCTGTATGTCGTCTGAATCAAAATGAGGATCAGGACAGTCTGCTTTTCAAAGAGGAATGCCTTTGATCTGGCTTGGCTTTACTTGACTTAAAATGACACTTGTTACTTGAAATGCATAAAAATCCCAAATATAGTTGAGGACATTGGTTGACAGATTGGCAGAATATAATTAGCACTATTCTAATAATAGAAAAGCAAGAAAAGCTTCTGTGAAATCTCCATTACAAAATGCTATTTTCTGTGCAATTTATTTGATATAGGTTGCAAGCTGGGGAGTGAAATTACATGCAAAGAGATTACAGTAAGTCAACCTGGAACCAGATGAGTCTGGTGGGAGAAATATCTGCTATGCACATGATTTACTGTATATGTGGAAATGTCATTTTTATCACAGAAGAATTCATGTTAAAATAAAGAAAAAGTTGAAAGTTCAGTCATGCTGTCCAAATAGGAACAGCACATATTATACCTAGTGACAAAAAACAGAGGATTTTTTTTATCAACATAATGAAATATACTTTACAAAGATCTCTAAAATATAAATCCCACATAAATCCTATATAAATCCTACCATTGTCAGTGTTAAAATTTTCAATTTCAGCTGTGTTGAATGGATGCAGCATTTTACCAATTTCACTATTAACAGCACTTTAAAACATCATTTAATGCACAATAAACTAATGGCAACAAACAGGAAATGGACCAATTGTGCCATTTAAAATTTAAAGCTCAACAAAATGGCATGTAATCCCCTCAGGGGCATAGTACCTGTATAAAAGATGTTCTCAATTTATTTCTTTCATGTTTACTAAAAGTGCATAAAACAAAGAAACAATAATAGGCAGTATTTTCTCAGGCCACATATGAAATTAGGATATTATTATTATTATTATTATTATTATTACATCATATAGGGTTAGGGTTACTATCAGAATCTGTTATTGTTGCATTGTTGCATAGTATGGTGTGGATTCCACCTCTGTATTTTTGAGGCTGTAGTTTTTAAGTATTTTCTTTAAAACTAATTTGTTTTAAAATGCTATACTAACATTTGGTTTACCCATGCAGCTCAATATAACACCAGACCTCAAACCTGACAACCTTGAAAATTATTTTAGCAACCAGTCAACATCTTTCTAAAATGGTCTCTAGAATTGAAAAATGTAGAATTAATTGCATTTTTGCTATATCATATAAAGGAGTTTCTATTTTTCTGCTTCAGTAACCAGACAGTATTGTGAAAACGTGTACACGTGTTGTCTAGAACTGAAAAGTTTCTGTTTCCTGAAACAGCCAGTGTAGTACCTCTGTAATAAGGATAATAATTCACCTTGACCAAAGTCCAAAAATACATATGATTGAATTTATCCACTCAATGGCACACAGGACAGTGATTTTCCCCTTCTATGATATGATTTCACAGTCAGGAGAGAAAGGTGGGGGTGGGGTCTAATTCTTTGAGAGACCACAAATCAGCCGTTAATCACAAAATAGGCTCTAAACCACAGCAGGAAACTGACCCTTTTATTCCCCAGCTACAGTGGTTAATGGTTAACAAACACTAGATACTCTTATTATTCTACCATTCAGATTCAGTTTGAGAAATGATTAGCATCTGATTGTTTAGTTTTACTAGCTGTCTGAAATTTAAAAAATTTCGTAATGATTTTGAACATGTATTAAATCCATATGTATCTTGTAACGTGGAGAAAAGCTGGTTGATCACACTGGGCTACTGTTAATTGGATTCAACAATGCCATTGTGCTTTCCCTTTCTCACTTCACACTAAATTGTACAAGCGACAAGGTCAGGTGATACAAGGGGCCATACAGAAATTGCAGGTTCGGTGGTTCAATCGCTGAGTCTTGACTACATGTCTGAGTGTCCTTGAGCAAGACACAGTATCCCAGTCTGAGCTTGTCACTGGTATTTGTGAGGGAGCAATGCACTCTTGAGTATGTGACCTGTACTTAAGACCCACACAGGCTTTAGTTTTAATGTGCAGCCCGTCATCATTGACTTCAGACTTGCCTCAGACATTACTCACTGACTCAATCGTAAATTATCTTCGAGTCCAAAGATTTCTAAGTCACCTTCAGCAGCACAGGGGTAGTGCAAAATAAACTGTTTTAATTTTTCAGTAGATGCCACAAATGTGTGACAGCAATTTAACTGGGAGTGTTAAGTTGTGTTAGTTGCAACATGCCCTCTGCAGGATTTGTAACCAGCACTGTAGCCTTTTTGCTAAAAACAGAAAAAAATGTCATTGTTGAAAAATAATTATAATTATAAAAAGTGATTAAAGACTGCAGCTGATTGCATAATAACATAGGTTTTCTGAAAAGCCCTCAGTTAATGCCTTTGCTATGTTCTTTCTGTCAACACGTTTGCTGGGCTTATTATCTAATTCAAACCGTGCCTTGGTGTACCTGAATATTTAAAGGCTAATATTTATTTGAAGCTGTGCCATACATTACAAGGCAGGGTAGCTTTAGATCTGCAAAACATGCATGTCTTGTTTTCTGCCACACAGTGATTTTCTACTGATACCGATATTAATGGTAGTTAACCAACAGTATTGTAAATATATAGAGATATATCGCAACAGGTTTTAAATTCTGCTCAAATCAACATGTTGGTCTTAAGCTGTGTGTAAGTTATCTCTGCTTTTACCCCACCGACTGTGCTACTAAAAATATACTACTAAAATTAATGGAATAGATGAAGGCAGACTCACTACAGGTAAATTGCCATCATATTACAGATGTAGTTCTGGACAATAGACATTTTTTTTCGCTGATCAAACAGAGGGGAAATGCGGAAGTTCTTGGACAGAAAGACAGTGATAAAGACAGAAAATTATATTTATTTCAGCTTTATTTAAGAGAGCGGCAGGACATTTAATTAGAGAGAGAAACACAAAACAAATTTTTACAAATTTTACATTAAATCAAAGACCTTCTCAAAGGGAAAAGAAGGGGGCAGGAGATATATTGAAATAAGGATAAATTAAAATAAAGATGGAAACTATGTGTGTCCTTACTCAGAGGAAAGACAGCAATAGCATTTGAGATTACCTTTGTTCTTTCACTTTGGTTTTTACTTTTTTATACTGCCATACAATTGAAAAATTACAATCTTCATGGCCACTCATAGTACAATAATTGTGTGTGTGTCATCATTTATGTTAGCTGTTGTTATTGTGGTCGAGCCTCTGGAAGAAATGCCGACATTATAGGAGCTCACAGAGGACTACAGCTTCTCTTGTCTTCTCTTCTCTCAGCACGAGGAAATTTGAGGTTAAATTTACTATAAACAGGCTCATTGCTACACAATGTACCATCTGAAACAGTGCAAATGTTTGATTAACCATTTTAGTCAACAAATAATTATATATTATTCTGCGCCTTTCTTCCAGCAAATGCCACAGCTTTTGAGTTGCTTTTTAAATGATAAGGATGCACCAGAAACATCTAAAAAATAGCTAGTTCCGACCCTCTGACAGGCCACAGTCACACCTCCTCCTGTCTGAGCAGCTTCTAACGCAGAACAGTTTCGTGGCCAGTGGTAGAAAACTGTAACTGGTGCTCCTGCAAAAAAGTAACTTTACCTCTTGTAAATATTTCACAGGTGTCCCTTTGCCAGGTGTCTTAAAAAGTGTTACTTTGCCAATAAGAACAGAGGACGCCAACTATGCATTTTATGATGAAGGCCCTGCAAATGTCGTACGGCTCTGTATATACAGTCGGTGAACTCTGCTGAATGAACAACCTCAGAGTGTGGCCCCGGCTTTTTTCTGTCTACTCTGACTGTCATTTGCAATTCTATCAAGTCCCAAAGTGACATATTCCACTTTCTGTTCACCTCAGGAAGGAATCACATTAAAATATTGTTGGTGTCCTGCAGAGAGAGACGCTGGAGGTGAGGTGGGGGTGTGCTCAGAGGGTGTGCGTGCGTATGTGTGTAACAGCTGTAAGGAAGGAACAACAAGCCAGATGGCATCAGCTTCTTTGTTCTGCTTTGTTTTCTTGTTCACTCACCTCTCTCTGTCTGTTTGTCTCTCCTCTTCTCTTCCAGTCTTTGAGTTTGGAATCAGGATTTTGTTTCCGGCATATGTTATGACAATCATTTCATATATTCTTTTTTTGAAGAATTGTGATGAATGATATCACAGGACTTGGCAAAACCTGACTTAGTCAACATTTGCTTAGTATCTACCTGTATTTCTCTTTGTTTTTTTTATCCTTTTCTCTCTTTTTCTGTATTTGCGACACAAATAAACACTCCCAAGGTGAGTCCTACAGTGGGTCCAGTTTTGCACACCCACCCACACCTGCAAAGCTCAGTACTTGAACCAACCTGTCCAAAGACTCTACCCATGATTAAACACACACAGACTACACAGACACTCGCTTGTCATCGCCGTCACTCTCATTGATCAGTGACGTCCCGTTATTTGTCTGGATGTGAATTTACTTACCTGTTGTACAACTTTTTGTGGGTTACTGAACCCAGTGCAGGTCTCTGCTCCCACAAGACTGAATTATTTTGACATCGGCCAAATTCAGATTAAACCAGTCGTGGCTGGAGCCAGGACATTTATTTTGCTTTTTAAAAATTAAATTCAATCAGCTAATTACATTTTCAGCAAGATTTGTCTGTATCAGATTAAAGAGGAACTGTTGTGGGGGAAAACAGTTATTGCATTAGTGGTGATTTGTCATTAACTTCCAAAAAACCCTCTGAGTCATAGAGAGTTATTTATCACTGTCATGAATGTATTCTGAGACTGCAGCACTACAGGTGATAGAGGTCAATAGATCTTGGTTTTAAGCGACATTATGCACAATGATTTCCAGAGAAAAGAAATCTTATTTGTCAGTTCTTATTGAACTGTAATTGAATTGGTGCAGCCCTGACATATTGTAGACACTCTCTCCCACAGTCTGACTGCTGCCCACAGATTCACCTTTTCTCTCTCTCTTTGTCACTAACTTTCTATACTTTCTTTGAAGCGATAGAAATACACCAAATGTTACCTGTCCTTCTCCCACCCGCTCCTTTCACCTTTGCTTAATTCAGTATGTCTTTTTAATTTTCATAAGCAAACAGTCAAACTCTTGACTTTTGTCACTGTGCCACTTACAAGCTGCCCCCATATAAAGAAAACTTTAAGTGTAATGAATTTTCTTGACACCTTTCAGTACCAGTTTTGTACTTTGTTTTGGATTTAGCTTTTGTTGCTGCAGTTGCTCATAATGGTAGACTTCCTGTAATCCTTTAGGAACAAGAAATATAGTTTTATTAGAGTATTTTTCTTGCCATTTTCAGTTTTCTTATTTGATTTGAACTCAATGATGCTGTGCTATAACGCTGTTATCAGATTGAGAGATCAAAGCTGTAAGTCCAACTTATAAAGCCTGTTATGGTAGTATTCATTGAACACTGTGACACTGTGAAAATGACTGTGTTACACCATGTTACGGCTTCTGCAGTCGGGGGGGGATGCATCACGGGTCTCTCTCTCCTCTTACTAATTCGGTTTACAGGAGCTACCAGGTGGACCCAATCTGGTTTCTACCTCCTTTCCTTCGCTCTGACATCACCGATCCAGTCAGCCAACCCGCCGGGAGCCGGGAGTTTTGAAAAGGACAGCTCCTGCCTGCACCCGGCGCAGCTGTGTTGTTGTATGATCAGGTGAGCTATTAACCAATAAACGGCATAATATCTGCCCATTACACCTGGCATATGTTCCTCCCTTCATCCTAGACCTCATTGGGACATAACATAAATGGGGGCTCGTCTGGGATAATAGAAAGAAAAATGGCAGAAAATGGCTTCATTTAGTCTTGATCGCTTTATTGCCAGCCCCACCCTAGAACAAACTGATAGTTGCCGCAAGGATGAGCTGGTAGCCATTGCCGATCACTTTCAAATCTCGGTTTCCAAACATTTAATAAAAAAAGCGCTTAAAGCTCAGGTTATTGGTAAACTGGTGGAAATGAATGTCATTGACTTGTCGGCGCCTCCCGACGCGGCTGTGCAAAGGGACGAGAGCTCTCCAAGCGAGGCTGCGTGCAGCAGGGGAGAGTTCCCCAGCACGGCAGCTGCGCCCGGTACCTCAGGGTGTTGACTTCAGGGCAGAGGGCCGGGTGAAAATGCCGGTTAGCCTTCCCAGATATGACCCCTTTTCACCGGCATCTTCGGCGTCTCGCGATGAGGCCTGATTGAAGGTGCGCTTGGCATGTCTCCAAATGGAGGTGCAAGAAAAGGTGCAGGTCCTGCGAAAAAGCTGGAAATTGAAGCGGACAAGGCAGTCCGGCTGCGTCAACTTGGAGCTTGCCTCACAGAGAGAGGCTCAGCAAATAGAGGCATCCTCTATGGTAACAAGAATTTCCTCAATTTCTCCTGGTTTACCGCCTAATTCATTTGACATCAGTAAACACATCTCTTCAGTGCTAATATTCAGAGAAACAGAGGTGGACGTGTATTTCGGCGCTTTTGAGCGTATTGCTACCGCTCTCCACTGGCCTATTGATATGTGGGCATTGCATTGCTGCAGTGTAAAATTCATGGGAAAGCTCAAGAGACAGTCTCTGCTCTCCCTCTAGAGGATTGTCTGAAGTATGACACTGTAAAAGTGGCAATCCTGCGCGCCTATGAATTAGTTTCCAAGGCTTACAGGCAAAAATTCAGGGGCCACAAGAAGGCTTCTACTCAAACTGAGATGGGTTACATCCCGCGACCACTGCATCGGTTACATGTGCAATCTAAATTGATCAGTGGATTTTTCCCAGTTGCTGTTTGCCCTGCAATTTTTTCCTGATTGGAAACGACATTGCTGGCGGCAAAGTAACCCCTGTACTTGAGGTACTAGACTCCCCACCTAATCACTGACAGCACTAGAGTGCAACACACTATTCCCGTCCTGCATACTTATGCGTGCGCAGGCTCGGAAACAAGATGAGATTGATTTGGCTGACAGCATTCTTATGCCAGTCTTTTCAGGAGACCCTGACCCGGAGTCCGCCCTGCCGCCTGTGCCCTATGAAGATGCCAAAAAAGAAAAGCCGGCGGTAACCCGTACTGGCAAATCTGGTGAGTTGCAGTTACCCATAAGGTGGGAGCGACTCATTACTGCCCAGAAAACAGACCAGAGTTTACGGAGGTGCTTCGCGGCTGTGGTGAGTGATGAGCATATCAAAAATGAACCAGTGGGCTACTTTATGGATCGAGGTGTACTCATGCGTAAATGGTCACCAACAATAGCTGAAGGATCCGACTGGAGTGTAATTCACCAGATCCTCATGCCTACTGCTTTTCGGCCTCAAGTTTTAACTATAGCGATTGAAAGCCAGTGGTCTGGACACTTAGGCGTGAATAAAACCTATAATCTCATCCTAAGACACTTCTTTTGGCCAGGTTTAAAATCTGATGTGACAATTTACTGTCGTAGCTGCCATGCTTACCAGTTAGCCGGCAAACCGAATCAGGTAATTTCCCCGGCTCCGTTACAGCCAATACCTGCAATGGGGGAATCATTTGAACACAGCGACAAAACATAATCGACTTAGTTGGCCAATTTCCTGACCTGTTTGGTGATGTTCCCACTTGCGCTACTGTCACTAAACATGATATCAGGTTAATCAGACAAAGAGAGCCATAATGCAAAAAGAAGTAGAATATCTTCTTGAGCACAATCTGGCCAAATCCAGCTCGAGTGCCTGGAGTTCCCCCTGTCTGTTAGAAACTAAGTCAGACGGTACCCCCAGATTCACTACCGATTTTAGAAAGGTAAACGCTGTCACTGTGCCTGACTCTTACCCGCTTCCATGCATGGAAGATTGTGTAGATAACGTGGGCACAGCCAGTTTTGTCACTAAACTAGACCTATTGAAGGGCTATTGGCAGGTCCCATTAACTGACCGTGCCTCTGTGATTTCTGCCTTTGTGACCCCAGACCACTTTCTTCAGTATAATGTCATGGCTTTTGGCATGTGTAATGCACCTGCGACATTTCAGTGGCTGGTAAACAGTGTGTTGGCCGGCGTGAAGAACTGCAGAGCATATTTAGACGATTTAATCGTATACTCCCACTCATGGGCCGAGCACTTGCTGACTCTAACTGAAGTGTTCAGCTGCCTCGCCCGAGCCTCGCTTACACTCAACCTAGCGAAGTGTGACTTTGGTAAGGGGACCGTAAAATACTTAGGGAGGCAGGTCGGACAGGGGCAGGTGCAGCCCATAGAGGATAAAGTCACTGCGATCTCTGTACTCCGCCCCGACCACCAGGCGCCCGCTGAGGCGATTCCTTGGCATGGCTGGCTACTACCGAAGTTTCTGCCGAAACTTCTCCACCGTAGTTCATCCCCTCAGTAGTCTAGTCAGTCCGAAAGTAGACTATAAGTGGACCCCAGAGTGCCAGCATGCATTTGAGAGTGTGAAAAGTCTCTTATGTAATGCTCCCATGCTTGCAGCGCTTGATTTCTCTCGTCTCTTTAAACTGGAGGTTGACGCCAGCACTGTGGGTGTCAGGGGAGTGTTAATTCAGGAGACAAACGGAATAGACCATCCTGTTAGCTATTTCTCCCGCAAATTCGCCAAACATCAAATGAGCTATTCCACCATCGAAAAAGAAACGCTGGCTTTGCTGTCATTGTAACATTTTAAAGTGTACATTGGCTCCAGCTGTTTGCTTCTTGTGGCATCACGGGTCTCTCTCTCCTCTTACTAATTCGGTTTACAGGCGCTCCAGTCTCCTCTTCGCAGGAATTGGTCGAGAGCTACCAGGTGGACCCAATCCGGTTTCTACCTCCTTTCCTTCGCTCTGACATCACCGATCCAGTCAGCCAAACCGCCGGGAGCCGGGAGTTTTGAAAAGGACAGCTCCTGCCCGTCACCGGGGCGGCTGTGAGTGTGTGTGTTTTTAGAGACTCTTTGTGATGTACCAGCAGTGTGTACTAGTTGGCCTTTTTTTTAGTTTAGTGATTATTTGTTTTTTTGTCCTTATTTTCTTTAACTGTGAAGTGTTGCCAGCTTGTGCTGTGAGTTTTTGTTAGAGTGGGATCTGTTTTCATTTTGATTGATTGTCCGGCACTCCCCTCCGCCACATCCTGTGTTATTGTATGGTCAGGTGAGCTATTAACCAATAAACGGCATAATATCTGCCCATTACACCGGCATATGTTCCTCCCTTCATCCTAGACCTCATTGGGACGTAACACACCACAAGATTATTTTTGTCCCAGTCTGTTGTCATGTTGATATTACAAATTACTGATCAATGATGGTCTGCACTGATTACAAGAGAAAGACACAACAGGAGCAAATGGTTGCAGTATTCAACAAAAACACACAAGGAGTCACTGCGGGCGGATTGCATCATTTTCTGTGGTGCAGATGTGATGCATTGTGTCCCAGACATTGGTGTACAGCATCAAACAAATAACCAGGCATAAAAAAAATAGCACAAATAGGATTTACCATGTCCACCCCCACCTGCAGCATTCAGAGCTGCTGGACCTCCTGCAGATTCTGTGCCTACAGTACTCATAGGTTTTTGTCTCAGATCTACAAAACATGTTTGGGGAAAGACAGAAGTCTCGAGAGACTGCGCCTTACCTCAGGGTTTGAATTCAGTCAGACCTCAATGTGCTTTGACGATAAAAACACTTGGAAGACACGTCCTCTGTTGCACACTGCTGCACATCTTCTCTGTTCCATCAGGTGACTAAATGTTAAATTACATTGTAGGTACACCTACATAATCAAATACAATCCGATAAAACAGCTGCAGTTGTGCTTTACACTGAATCATCCTGATCTTTTTTGTCCACTATTTACATACACAAGGGTGATAGAATGCTTGAAACACCTCTCAGTATAATGTAATTAAGTCCATGTAATTAAGAAACATTTACATTTTTACAGTCCCTATCTTGTATAATTTAATATTTCCGTTGAAATGCATTTCACTGATTTGAATTAATTATTCAATCACAGAGCTTTCACTTGATCAAGTCGCCAAGGACGCAATATCCATCCATCCGTCCATTCTTTATTACCCATTCATACTGTTCAGGGTCAGTGAGAGCAGAAACCATTTTGAACATGCATTGGCAAAGTGGCAGGGGACAGGTCACGAGTAGGTCACATACGTATAGGCGATAGCCACATGCACGATTTAGAGTGTAGAGTTCGCCTAAAGTAACCAGCATGTTTTTAGACAGGAAATAAACTAGAACACCTGCAGCAAACCCACACTGACATGCAGGGAACATAGAAATGCCATAAAGCAAGGTCCCAAGACCCTGTGGCAGTGAGGTGACAGTGATAACCATTGAGCCACTGTGCCAGCCCCGCAGCAATGATGGACAAAAAAAAAAAAAAAAAAGAAAAAGAAAAGGTCTTTTTTAAAATTCCACTCGGGCTTTGCTTTGTTTTAGAAAACCAAACTTAGTCATCAGGGACTTAACAAAAGAAGAAATGAAGAATTGGATGGTCGGATGACGGAGCAATGGTGTGTGTGTAGTAAATCAAGATGAGGGGGGTGGACAGAAGCAGGAGAGGAATAGAAAACAGTATGAGGAAAGGAGGGAGATAGACTGACAGATGAGAAAGAGAGAGAGAGAGAGATAATGAGGCAAAAGGAGAGACAGGAGTTGTGCCAGCAAACAAGGAAAATCAAATGGGGAAAATTAAAAAGGAAGCAGGGATTGAAAGGATGAAGGAAGAGAGGGAGGAATTAAGGGCAGGTGATAAGAAATGGACAAGAGGACTAATTGAAAGCAAGTGAGGGAGAAAAGTATGGACCTGGGATAGTGGGAAAGGTGTTTGAGAGACAAAGAGAGACCGTGCGAGAGAGAGATAGGGTAGCAAAACAAATTAAGAGCCAGGGCAAAAAGGAATGGGAGGCTGAAAGAGTGACAGAATGAAAGAGTGAAATCAGATGGAAAGGCCTTTCTTGTTCATCCAGGCTGAAAGTTGAATCACAGTTTACAAGCTTCTGGCTTCAGGCAACCATGTTTCGTATGTGCATGTGTGTTTTTCATTAGGCAGCGATACAGGAACAGAGGCATCGTAACATATGTGCATATCACTCTGTCTTGTACTCCACTGCACTGAGAGGTGGAGAGTGCTTCCAAATCCACAATAGTTCTTGGCCTAAATTTTAAGTATATGCATATATATTCTCGAAGCAAAAAGTGTGTGTGCCTAGAAAAACTAGTTTGTTTGGACGGAATATTTGCAAAGAAAACAAGGCAACACATGTCCTCCTACTTTAAGAGTACAGCAGAACACACACTCTGCTCTGCTACAGTAGTCAGATGGTTAAATGTATGTACAGGGACTGAGTATAAGGGGAGGTGTGTGCTCTGTTATTCTAGGACCTCTTTGTGTTGCATAATTCACATCTGACCACTTGCAGTCACCTGATACGGTGCTCCCTTTTGCAAACCATCTCATCTGTCATAATGATTCCCACAGAAAAGCACAATGAGGTGTCAGGGGATGATATATAGGATAGGGCACGGGTCCACTATACAAAGGCCGGCACCCTGGCCAGACACAGCTACCACACAATGGGAGTTTGTAGTTGACGTTGAGAACAGGAGACCGTGGACTGTGCAGAGGCCCAGATGTCCACTCCTAAGTACTGTCTCTTGAGCGCAGCACAACATCTGCAAGGTGAGATGTATGGCGACAGGTTTCAAGAGTTATGACCCAATTTATTTCAGCAATGAGAGCTCATAAAGAAACCAGATGGAAGTCATGGGAAGCAGATTTAGATGTTTTGTAGGATAATATTATTCACGTTTGTTTATTCAGTTAAACTTAATTTACATATAAACATCCACAGACTCGCTGGATTTTACAATTTGGGCCCTACAATTTCATCTTCATCCTCAGTTTTCCAAATTCATAAGGATGGAGTTTCGCTGGCTTCTCTCTCCTCCGCGGTAGGCGGCTGCCCTTCTTTTTTGTATTGCTGCACAAGTGATGGAGCAGGAAACAACACAATCTGTGCGCTGTAGTTCTGTGTCAAAATACAATAAAATCTGAAAATATTATATATAAATATTTTAAATGCAGCGTATGAAAAACTGATAAAGGATGTTATTTAATACACCAACTACTGGTTGGTGTACTGGTTTCACTAATTTGACGGTTGCATCATGTACTCCATCGCTAACACTAAGCAGTCGCTCTACAATAGACTTCATCCTTTTCTTTCTTTCATTCTGCGAGATAAAAGTGAGCGTGAAGATGAATGATGTGATGAAGACACTGCAAATGATGAGGATGACTGGACGGTGATAAAGATGACAGAAGGATGAAACACTGCTCGAGGGAAAGTTTGGTCAAGGTCTTTCGTGATATTTTTGGGAAGCAATGGCACAGGTGCAAAGTGCAGTCAACCGCAGAGATCACACAGGGCACCGTGTCTGGTATTTCTGGGGCCAGAGGCATGTGGTTCACCTGTGATGCAGTCGGAAACTAAGTGGGATTTTGAGGAATAACTTTGTCAGTGGGCATGTAACTGTAGGGACTAGCATCAATTCATCTTCTTGCACCTCTTTAAAAGCAGTGCACCCTGAGGTTGTGAATATTTGGTAACAAGAAAGAGTGTCTTTTTTTTTTTTTTTAGAAAAACTCACCTCTTCTGAAGAATTTATTAATAAACTGAACAGGCAAGTGTAATATACATAAATTATGCATCAAAAAGGTTTATGTGATTTTGTGAGGTGATGGAGGGTGCTTCAGTCACAACAATGTAACAGCACAGCCCTAAGCACAGCGGTGGCCCACCAAGTCTCCCCCCAACAATTCATTGGTTCACTATAGGTACCCAGACCAGCTTCAGTAAGGTGGCAGGGACACACTGTAAGTCCAGTCAGCAATAATTAAGGTGCAATTGTTTACACCACCAGACAGGAGTTTACAACTTTGGAAAATCATAACAGTGGCACTCAAATTATCTTTAGTAGCACTGATGTAGAAATAAACTCTATAATAGCGTTCATTTTGCAAAGTACAAAGTACCAGGAATGTATGCTTGCGTGCATTTGATTGACTACTGCTGTGCCGTGCCAGATGATGGTGCCAAGTTGAGCCAGGCAAGACGGCCCCATTCAAATGAATGAAGAGGCTGCATTTTTTTCACACAGCACTGTCCTCTCTCCCAGCATGACTGAGTCAATGTATACTCCTTAATTTGAATTGTACCACTTTTTGACGCTGGATTGGGGAGCCGTGTTGGGCAAATTTTAAATGTTCAGGTAACATTTTCAAACACTACTTTTAGTTATATTTCACTCAAACTGTCACCATGTCCTGACAGTAGAATATGAGACAGATCATCTGTGATAATAATCAGCCTCCTCTCTCCTGTAAAAATCTGAAGTTGAATTTGTAAAAATCCACCGCGCCCGGGTCAAAACAACCAATCAGAGCAGGAGGAGTGTTTAACGCAGTTCGTAAACACGCTAAACAGGTGACGCTCACTGCGGGTCACGAGCTTGTTTGTTGCTACAACAAGGAGCAGCAGAGAGAAAACCTCCGTCCTCTGACAACTCCTGCTGATACTGAGAGAGAAGAAACAAGATGAGCAGAGAAGAAAAGAAGCTAAAGAAAAAGGATCTGACCGAGCCGGAGATTAAACGAGAGTAAACACCAGAGGTGGAGAGAGCTGAAAGATTCACACTGATGGAGAGTCAGACACATTTCTGGACAGGTAATTATCTCTGTTTGATTTATGTTTGAATTCCTATAAAAACTAACCACAAAATAAGACGTGTTACAGAAACAGTCCGCGGTGAATCTCATGTTACTGTGACGTTGAAGCAGAGCTAACATTAGCTTCCCGAGGCTAATGATAAGCGCTAGTGCTAACGGTTAAGCTTTGTTTTATCTGAAAGTTGTTAAAAATCTCTTTGTGAAGTGTCCAGACAGTCATATCGGTTTGATGTTGGTCCTGATCTCGATGTGTGTCTGTGCTCTCACAGCTACATGTTGTCAGAAGTTCACTGCTTAGTTAATATTATTCACGGGTTTATTAGTTTGTCTTATCAAACAAAAACTAAATTCTGAAATATGTGTGTGCTCATTGTTTCTTACGCTGTTACTTCTATCATTTTACCCAGGGATTTTCATTTGGATAATTTTAAAACAAATGTGTACCTCCATGATGTCTTCATTATAAATGAAACTGTCTGATCACATATTCATTTCTTTATTCTCTCCTCAGGTCTGACAGAGGCTTGTTTTTGCACTTTGAAGAATCAAGAGTCTTCATCACTAATCAAAGTTTATATATATTATAATTATACTACTTGAATATGTTAAAATACACATTTTGAAGCTGTATAATAAACGTATGTACAGCACAGCACTCTATTACTATTTACTATATACTATTTACCGATGACCTCAGCGCAGAGCTCCTCGGGTGTTTGGCCCAGCCGAGCTAACAGCTAACGGTGCTAACAGCGTTAGTATGTAAACAAGCTCACTGTGCAGAAACACGTCACATTATCACAAAGTTAGACTGTTTAATAAACAGGTAATGAACTGAGCACCAAACGTCTAGCTAATGTATAGTCAGACTAAAGTCATCATTGTAAAGTCAAGTATATTTTTTTGACAGAGTTTAGTTCATGTTTCTTACCTGTGTATCCTCCGTATTGTTCACCGGGAGGGGGCTTAAAGTCGTACTGGTCCAAATGTTCAGGCAGAGAGAGGACTCTGCTCAATGTTACCTACTGCACCTTTAATGTTACATACTGGATCGGTGAATTTGAACAAACATGTTTTCTATTTAGGACTATTTAAAACCTGTAGTGTGAAAGGAACAGTAAAAATTGAGCAGGAACTCACAATATCTAATGAGGGAGCATACCAAGAAGCATCACCAACTGGGTGTTGTGTCCTTTTGTAGAACTGAAACATGGCTGCCAACAGGACGACTCGGGGATGAGACTTTTACTACTGAACCATGTGGACAGTAGTAAAGGAGGACAAGCTTTGGCAACTGTACTTCAGTACTTATTTAACGTCTTTGGGAAAATGTACAACAACAGAACAGACACGGAGAGAGCTGTGCAGAAATTGCCTTGGCTTTGGATGTAACAGGTGAGCGTAAAATGCTAATGTAAAGTTTAGCCTGTAACAGTTTTGGTTTATCGCACCTCAGGAACTAAAGACTGGGCAGCACCATTACGAACTTATGATTCAGATCTCCTGGAACTTAAACCCAGCAGGAATGACAAAGCACTGACATCAAAGCAGAGCTAGCCCTGGACATCCCTGGATCTTCTTCAAAAAAAAAAACATTCACTCATCGTTCCACCAAGTCCAGTGTGAGTGAATACAGACAAATCATTTTTGTTCTGTTTAAACTTAAACTTGTATGGATTGCATGTATGTTACAGCTTGATCAATTGGTGAAATATGCAGTGCAGCACAGCAGAACACATATGACAACGTCAGAGATGTGTGACGACACTGCAGGATACCTGTCAGCAGAGCGGGCTCTGGCCATTTTGGTGCCTTAGGCGAGATTATTTATTAATGAATTATTATTTTTGGGGAGTTTTACTTGTAATATATAAGCTTTGCAATATGTTGCAGTGCCATACAGCCACTTAGCTGGAACCTGATTTTGACTCTAAATGTTTCTTTATGTCCTTTCTTGTCCCATATTGTCATAATTAATTATAATTAATAAATATGATGAATGAACTCCATAATGTAATAAACTAGAAATGTATTCTAAAGTATTGTTCTAATAAGAAAATCCTTACAATAAATATTTTGTGTAATAACAATATTTAGTAATGCACTGAATGAGCCCACATGCACTGTGGACCTGAACGTGTTTTATGGCTATCTATGTTTGAATGTAAAGACAAAATTAGATGATGTCTGATCCATCAGATCATAAACACACTTATCCAGACATTTCAATGTGTATTATAATAGCTAATAGTATTTAATATGTTCCCTGTCATCTGTCATCTGTGTGTGTGTGTGTGTGTGTGAGAGAGAGAGATGAGATTCTATCTGTAGACCTTATAAACCTCAACACACTCTGCTCACTTGTAGCTAGAAGATCAACTGTGTTTGAGTACTCTCGTGTTGTTTTGTTGAAGTGAGCAAGCGTTGGTAAACTTTTCTTGTGGCTTTGACTCTTCTGTATTTGGATATACAGCAACAACATATCCATGGAAAATAGAAAGGGAAGCGGGCTGTGCAGACTTGCTGGCACATGGGCTCATATAAGTGTCAGGTAAGACCTGCTGTAGCTTTCATATCTACACCACAATCAAACTGCAGGTTAAATCTCACACACAGTGTTGTGTACTTTAAAATAAAGACCTGTCTCTTGTATGTTTAGATTGCACTGGTGTATGAGCTTCAGCAGAAGACATTATTCAGTTCCTGGTTGAGGAGAGCAAAAGCACATTGAGAATGCAGTAATGGCCCTTTTCCACTAGCACCTACTTGGCTCGACTTGGCTCGACTCGACTTGGTTTTTAGGCTTTTCCACCACTACGTGTTAGTACCTGGTACCAGATATTTTTCTAGTACCTACTTGGCCGGGGTTCCAAGCGAGCTGAGTCGAGCGAAAATGTGACATCGGCAGACGGCAGGCCACTGATTGACTGGCGTCACTCTAGATGAGTCAGGAGGAGAGCGACTCGTTCATGTTCATAAGAGTCAACCACGCCATTTTTAAAACGCAATAACAACAACGAACACGATACGATCAGAGATGGCAGCACAGAAATCAACCCCACGGAGCAACGACGAGGTGCAGACATTTCTCCGTCTGGTGGCCTCCTATAGTTGTTTCAGTGTTTGTGTTGCATGACAAATGACATCGCTGGAGTTTGCCCGCCGCGTTGCTATGACGACCCTACCCATGCTGAGGTGGTACTTTGACCAAATTCGAAACGACCGAAACTGAGTCGAGTTGCAATCGAGCCGAGCCCAGTCGAGTAGAGCTAGAACTGTGTAATGGAAAAGCGCCACAAGTTACCTACACACTAACACATAGTCCAGGGATAAACCTGACCATATCTCTGTCTGAAATGAGGAAGAGGAACAGTGAAAATTACATTTGTGATTTCTCTTTGTTTGAAGGCTCTGGGAGTTTAAACTGGAGGACTATGATGCTGACGTCAGGCCTCTTCTAAAGCTGGTAAGACCACAGGTCTGAACAGACTCAATGATAGTTTGAGATCAACTCAACCATTACACTTGATTTTTGCCATAATGTTTCAAATCTGATCATCACACCTCATGCTTGTTTCAGGCTTGGGAGGTAAACACCAGCATGAAGACGAGGGACGTTGAGTTTGAAGTCAGATGGCTGCTCATCTCCTCAGAAGCCGCCCCTCCTCAGTTCCAGTAAGTCATACTTGACACATTTTACTATCAGTACACATTTTTGTTAGTTTTTGCTAAACAAACTTTCAATGGCTGTAACCTGCAGACATCCCAAGATCATCAGCCAGGCACAGACATACGCCAGGAGCCTGACAGAGCAGCAGCAGGAAGCCCATGGCCCCAAATTGCTTGGCCCACAGGTGGTGGTGATGGAGGTGGTTCCAAAAGTCCTGCAGGGCTTCTGGTTGCCTCCTCCTACCACCTCCTTCAACATGCCCTCCCAGCAGCTCTGTACAATGGCTCTTGGGGTGACCAAAGCAGTTGAGGACCAGGGGCCTCATTTATAAAACTGTGTGTAGGATTCACGTCAAAAGGTGGCGTACGGATCGAAACACAGAACGTGTGTACGCACAAAAATATTCTGATTTAGAACACTGTGCGCACGCATATTCTATGCCGGCAGAGCAGAGCAGTCAACAGCAGAGCAGTCAACACCTTGCTTTGAGCTAAAATCTGCTGAGGTTCCAGCTCCTTCACCTCCCATGAGCCCTCCAGCTGTGGTCATACCCTCAGTTCCTGGATCCTGAGAGAAGGGGAATGAGGAGCCCACCAGAGAACCAGACTCTGCTGTGGCTACAACTCCTCCACCTCCTCTGAGACCCGTTGATGAAGATCCTGTCATCACTGAAGTGCAGGATGAGCTGATCATCACAGAGCAGCCAGTCAGGGTGGATAAATCCCTCTGCACCACGACAAGTAAGACTTTTTACTCATACTAATTTGAGACACCAGGTCCATTTACACTGTGGTTAACTGTTTTTTCTGCTGTGGTGAGTTTAGGCACTGACTGTCCTCCTTTTGCTTTTTCAGAAGTCAAAAAGAAAAAAATGTGTGGATTCAGTGGCTTCCTCAGGTCAGGTGCTGCAGAAAAACATCTGCTGCTGCTTTCTGGCCTGAGGATGACAGAGATGGAATGAAATCCCTTCTGTAAAAACCTATTTTAATTTTGCATTGTTGTTATTGATGTTATTGTGAATTAAAAAAACTGTTAACATTAAGACATTTTAGAGGAGTTGTGTGTTGCATACTATACATTGCATATATAATACTTCATATACTATACTAATTAAAAGTTCTGGTGCAAAAAAGAAGCAGAGAATGAAACAACAAACACAAACCAAAAACAGACAGTAAGGGATGGTAGAAATGACCAGATAGCAGCTGCTAGCGCAGATGGTTCAAACAATTCTTCAATCTTAGATTTAAAGAATATTTTTGATTAATTCTGTGAATTTGAGACGTATTAATAGAAAGACAGATAAAACATGTTGACCAGAGAAGCACTGGTTTTAAATGAACTATGAGTGCGGGTGGATGCCCGCACCCATAGTTCATAGACCCCCAGAGTTTAAATTGATGGTGATAAATGTATTTAGGATTATCCAGGAGGTGAAAAGAAACTAAATATTTTCACTCAAATATATGTTTTTTTTACTAGCTGTAGTTATTTGTTATTTTGTGGATTCAGATTTTAAATGCAAAATTTACCTACCCAACAGTATAAAAATGAGCTCCACAGCCACATTACATTACAAAATATTATGCTGCTTACACAGTGATGTATCAATCAATAATAATAATAATAACAATAATAACAATAACAATAAATATAACACTCTGATAGTGGCCATTCTGCAACAGAACTTTTACTTTGACACTAAAAATGAAAATATATTCCTCTACTACTTTTGTTCACGAAGGAAAAACTTTGAATGTGGGATGGTGGTTGTGCCTCTTATAACCAAAATGCCAGGTTTTTGTGATGTAAAAAAATGACACCAAGATAAATAATTTCACAACTTTTTCCACCTTTAATGTGACCTATAACCTGTACAACGCAATTGAACAAACAAACTGAAACCTTTACAGGGGAGGGGAAAAATAAAAAATAAAAACTTAAAATAACCTGCTTGCATAAATATGCACACCCTTAAACTAATACTTTGTTGCAGCACCTTTGGCTTTAATTACAGCACTCAGTCTTTTTGGGTAAGAGTCTATCAGCGTGGACACATCTTGATGTGGCAATATTTGCCCACTCTTCTTTGCAAAACTGCTCCAAATCTGACAGATTGCGAGGGCATCTCCTATGCACAGCCCTCTTCAGATCACCCCACAGATGTTCGATCATCGGATTCAGGTCTGGCCTGTGGCTGGGCCATTCCAAAACCTCAATCTTATTCTGGTGAAGCCTGTTCTTTAGTTGATTTGGATGTGTGCTTTGGGTCATTGTCGTGCTGAAAGATGAAGTTCCTCTTCATCTTCAGTTTTCTAACAGAAGAAGTCAGAAGGTTTTGTGCCAACACTGACTGGTATTTGGAACTGTTCATAATTCCCTCCACCCTGACTAAGGCCCCAGTTCCAGTTCCAGCTGAAGGAAAAACAGCCCCAAAGCATGATGCTGCCACCACCATGCTTCACTGTAGGTATGGTGTTCCTTTTGGTGATGAGCAGTGTTGTTTTTGTGCCAAATATACCTTTTGGAATTATGGCCAAAAAGTTCAACCTTGGTTTCATTGGACCACAACACATTTTCCCACATGCGTTTGGGAGATTTCAAATGTCTTTTTGCAAAATGAAGCCAGGCTTGGATGTTTTTCTTCTGAGAGATAAGGCTTCCTGTCTTGCCACCCTTCCCCATAGCCCAGACATATGAAGAAGATGGGAGATTGATGTCACATGTACTACACAGCCAGTACTTGCCAGAAATTCCTGCAACTCCTTCAATGTTGCTGTCGGCCTCTTGGCAGCCTCCCTGACCAGTTTTCTCCTCGTTTTATCATCAATTTTGGACGGACGTCCTGTTCTTGGTAATGTCACTGTTGTGCCATATTTTCTCCACTTGATGATGACTGTCTTCACTGTGTTCCATGGTATATTTAATTCCTTGGAAATTCTTTTGTACCCTTCTCCTGACTGATATCTTTGAACAATGAGATCCCTCTGATGCTTTGGAAGCTCTCTGCGGACCATGGCTTGTGCTGGAAGATGTGGCTACAAAAATGTGAAGAAAAGCCTACTAGAACAGCTGAACTTTATTTGGGGTTAATCAGAGGCACTTTAAATGGTGACAGGTGTGTGCTGACTCCCATTTAACATGAGTTTGAATGTAATTGGTTAAATCCGAATCGAACACAGCCATACCCCCAGTTATAAGAGGGTGTGCACACTTGTGCAACCTCATTATCTCAGTTGTTTATTTTTACTTTACCTCCCTAAAAGATTTCAGTTTGTTTTTCAATTGCATTGTACAGGTTATGGGTCACATTATTAAAGGTGGAAAAAGTTGTGAAATTATTTATCTTGGTGTCATTTTTTTACATCACAAAAACCTGGCATTTGAACAGGGGTGTGTAGACTTTTTATATCCACTGTATATACATATACATACACATATATGTATATTAGAGGGCTCGGGTAGGTGGTGCCCAAGGCAACTGCCTATATGGCCTATGCCAAGAGCCGGCTCTGCCTGTCAGCCACTGCATCTGCACCATATACTCGAGAAATTGATGATGATTGATGAGTGTTACTCTCCAACTCTCAAGCCTGCAAAAAAGTGAAATAGAGCCTAAACTCCCCCTGAAAAGCAGAAGCTTGATTTCTTACAGGAGGAGATTGTTGCGATCCAGAAGCCAGTTGCCGACTGTAATGGGACGTTTGGGAATCAAGAAGCAGAGGAACTGAGGGTGAAAACAAAGGTTAAAACAAAAAACCCTGTAAGATAAGGCTATAGAGAAGGATTGTGAATAATGTACATGAGGCCCAGGAATGTGGCGAGCCAGTTTCAGTGCCATCTTCATAATTGCCATTACCTATATGTCCCCTTCCTCCACCTGTGCAAGTTCTTCCAGACACACATACTTGCCTCACCACCATCAATACAAACCTTTCGGCTTCATGGAATATTAGACGATTGTGGTGTTGAGCACAACAATTCCAGTATTCCAGAAAAGGTTTTAAAAAGTCATTTTTGTCAAAAAAGCCACAGTTTTTTGATGGGTTATTTCTTCTTCTTTCAGGTCAATACAAGTAGCAAAAATGTTCAAATGTTCTGAATGTATACCTAATTCTGTGGTGCCATTTGTTAAACTCAAAGGTGAATTTTATTTACACTTCTTGTTTTACTTAGGAGGGTATATTATTTTGTATGTATCATTTACACAGGAGGTAATGACAGCACCAGAGTTGGTGGTGCTGCAGGCACATCAGTGCATCTTGTGTGCATGTGTATATGCGTGTATGAGGTGCAGTCTAAATCAAAGTACAAAAGGTATGGCATTACACTATGACAGCCCATCGGATACTTTATTTATATTAACGTTTTGACTATCTTGAACACATGATGATGGTTGGGCAGCCCAATCATCATTATTAAAAAATGATCTTCTTGGCCTTGAGCGTACAGCACCATCCCTTTTGTTTTGGTCTTTATTACCTTGTCAGGATTATTGTGGTGTGGAATATTCTCGGTTTGTGAGGACGCCAAAACCATTCTCCTCCATTCTGCGGGTGCAGGAGAGTCTCTAGTTTAATACCTTCTGATCATGGGATCAGAAGGTATGGGATCATCAAGGTCTCTCAAAAACATATAGGTGGCTGAACCTGGCAGTTGTGGAAGAAATGTTTAGGTGGTCGTGGCCAAGTGCTCCCTTTAAATCTGATCTCATCAATGGAACCAAGGCAATGGGGGAAACTCACACATGTGGTAGAAGTCTTCTGCAATTTACTCCCACTCCTGCTCAGTTTTTGGATGATTGCTGACATTATACTGTACCAGAGTCAGTCTAGAATGTTTTTATCATCCAAGACTCTAGTTTTAACCCAAAAAAAGGACAATTAGCTCACAAAAGTGGTCTGACATTAAGTCACACTCAATGTATGAACTAATACCCCATCGATTTGTTCAAAGATATATATTCAAATGACAACATGGAATAAACTGTCTTGTTGTTTTATCTCAAAAACAACATCAGTTTCCCAAAAGTCTCAATGAGATAGATCTGGTGATCGACATCTACACTAAATAGAATTTTAAATACAGGAGGCTATAATACAAAATGCAGTAGCTTTGTGGGGAAGGATTGTATGGACATAATCAAGCTCACCTTCATAAATTCAGCCTTAAGGGTTCGGTTCAGGGCTTCACAAGTCTCACTGATAATCACTGTGATTCAAAGAATGCTGGGATGGAAATGATTCCTCTAAAAGAAGTGAAAATGAACAAAAATGACATCCATTACAAATAAGCGCAAATGAGTCAATGCAAGTTCAGTCCGAATAACTACCTGGCTGATTGAGCTACTCAGCGGTGCGCATTTACAAGTGAGGAATCATCATACACCCTAATGTAGTTCAATGTATCAGCAGGATTTTGCTGCTTTATTCACACACTCCACAGCTCAACCTGCTCAGTGCTGCCTTTGTGTACCACTGGGGGGGATTATATTACTGCTGACCAAAAACTATGCACATACATGCAACAGCGATCCAGCAAAAACCAAACCTATTGTCATTCATGTCATTATGCGAGTTATCCATACTGTAAAGATACAGATTGTAATCCCGGTCACAAACCTGTTGTCAAGAATCTCAGTGTTATGGCATGTCTCTCCTTGGCAGTGATGGCGAGCCTCAGTTTGTATCCTTCTTGGTTATCGTGGGTGCAACTCTGATGAGCCAGACCTCAAATTCCTTGGCTTGTCATTCTGAGCAGATCCCTGAATCTCATTCTGTCCTCTACCTGTCAACATTGTAATACAAATGAAGGAAAGGAAATTTAAGGCAGGTCACTGAAGGAGCGTGTGACGCATATGATGTTTTTCTACCCAGTAACTGACAGTAACCTTCCTGAAAGCTGTAACTACAGTAACATTAATATGGAACGGCAACTCTATGGCAGTGGAAGGTCAGAGACTGTATAAAAATGACTACATCTCTAATAATCACAAGTTTTGCTCTCCCCTCCACCTGTGTACAAATAACAACAACATACGATTGTAGCAGTAGCTTGCAATCACCCCATTTGAGACTATAAAACTTTATTTCCAACCCAACATTTGGTGTGGTCTGTTGGTCTTTCTGTACAAAGCACGGCACACACAGGTGCAAACAGCTGAAACAAGTTTCTGTGAGATCAAAAGTCCCTGGAATCACCGCTCTGATATCATTAGGTAAAAGCACCAAGTGTGTGGTCCTGCGTCTTGTGGTCTCCTACATTTTTAAAATCACTTATGTTCTGAAAATCCTCTAGTGTGCACCTAGCTTCAGAGGGGAGACTGTCCAAAAAGATTTACCTTTAGCTATAAAAAATATCATCATCTCCCTCCTCTCTGTGATGGCTGGCTTTTCACTGAGCTCATTGTAGCCATTAAGAACAGCTATAATCATTTTGGCGTTGTGCTGTGGTTGGACAAACACTGTAGGAACTAATTCTTTTCCAGCATAGCTTGTCTCTAAAATGTCGACCACATAATCAAACATCCTCAGTTTGAGTCCAGCTGGGAACCTTTGTTGCATGCTCTCAGCTTCTTATTTTGTTTCATCTTGTTGGCAGTGTTTTGCCCATACTACTGCCATTGCTGCTATGAGGCTATGTAATGATCTGATTTAGTTCAGTAGTAAAAAGCCTCGGTCCCCACCCCTACACACACACATGCACACACAGACACACACTCACACATGTGCTAAGAACCCTGTGGATGACAACCCTGACATCTTCATCCTGGCTCTGAATCATCAAGCCAGCCTTCATATTTACAGCTTGCACCATTACATTAGAGTGTCAGTGTGTGTGTGTGTGGGTGTGTTAGGGCCATACAAATACATATGTTTGATACTGTGAAAATAAAACCAGACACAAAGAACTAGAGAGGATTTTGTGACATGTATAACATTATGTAATTTATTTTCTGGGTGTTTGATTGAGAGGACATAAATGGGGTGGGGATGTGATGTGTGTGTGTGTGTGTGTCAGTTTCATCTTTATAAATGTCAGAGTCATTCCCTCTCATGTTCATATTTTGTGCTGTAAGCTGGCTTGGCAGCTGATGCGGCTCCGTGCTTTAATGATTGGAGGCAAGAAAATGTTCAGGACTGACATCTGTTAATGTCAGCTTGTGAACAGTTAGACTTGGTGTGTGAAATGATAACTGATTTTTCTCCAACCTTCTTGTTTTTTCAACTGGTGAAGTTGTGAGTGATGGTAGTCTGGACCTTGTCTGAAGGTTGAGGTTTCACAATCAAATGGACCCCTCAGAAGATTAAATTTTTTTTTGGCCAGTCGATGTGCTTTACAAGCCAAAACAGATAGAAGAAGCAAAGCATACACTCTAACTGTGTGGCCAGCCGAAGATTAAGACCCTCTGAATTCCAATTATCACAACAGGCTGGTGGCTAGCCACAACTCTGTGTGTAATTATTGATTACTTGGTTTATAAAACATCAGTAAATAGTAAAGATTGTCAATGTCAGTCATATCTTGTTTTATCTGAGCAACAGTCCAAAACCCATATGTTTATTTTACAATGAAAAGCAGGAAATCATCACAGTGGATGGAATCAGACTAATAATAAATGACTTCATTATGATTGTATCCTGAATAGTTGTCAAATATTCAATTTAATTGTTCCAGGTCTCATATGGTTAAACATTTATCTAGTTAAACTGCCTAAGCCTAGAAAAGACCAGCTCTCTAACCTCTCTCCCAGGGTAATGAAGGTTATAAAACAGTAAAAGACTGCAACATTACACAGGTTTGATTTCCTGCCTACACTCCACTATGGTATTCTTCACCACCTCTTCACTTGTTGTCTCCTCTCTGACTCTCCCTCGGCTTCTCTGGGAGAGGCGTAAAATAATTGAGCTGTGGCCTGCTAACTGTCTTTCACAGTGTAATTCAATCTGTGTGCCGTCCAATTACAATAATGCAAAATCTGATTTCAGTTACAATAAGACATGATCTGATTACACTTTGGGCATTATAAACTTATTATTACAGTAATGCAACACCTGGAAAGCCTCACTGCGTATGTGTGTGTGTGTTTGTGTCTGAGAGAGAGAGACAGGCAGAGGACAACAGGCTTACTAACAGAGAGACAGGCTTTAAAACGAAAGAGAGAGAGAGAGGTGTATACAGAGAGGCATGATGCAGACAGTGAGAGAGAGCGAGTGAGTTTTGTACTTGTGGAAGAAAACTTGATTAATTTCATTGGACCTGACCCCCCCAAACAAATCCAATATAACTGTCTGCTAGCTACTTATACAGCAATTCCAAAAGTGTGTGTGTGTGTGTGTAAAAGTGTGTGTGTGTGCGTGTGTGTGTATGTGTGTGTGTGCATGGGTGTGTGTGCGTGCACATATATTATTCTTTGGATGTCTTTGTGTGTGCTTGTCTGTGTAATACGGCTGTATGTTGCCTTCTTTGTGTGTGTGTGTGTGTGTGTGTGTGTGTGTTTGTTTGTCTGCCTGAGAGTGTGTGTGTCTATTCAGTTAGTA
The DNA here is from genome assembly GCA_023238725.1 of Scortum barcoo. Taxonomy (NCBI): domain Eukaryota; kingdom Metazoa; phylum Chordata; class Actinopteri; order Centrarchiformes; family Terapontidae; genus Scortum; species Scortum barcoo. The sequence continues at coordinate 24,419,135 of CM041531.1, forward strand.
GCCAATAGGTCAAAGCTTGGGTCAAGGTGACTTAGTGAATCAAAACAAGCTAATTAGCTGCTAACCTAATTAGCTTGTCTAACAACGCAGGTAAAAAAAAGAAGAAGAAGAAGAAGAAGGGGGGAAAAAAAGCAACATCCACCCCTCCCTCCTCCTATTCCTTAATGAAATATGTGTCTCCTCTCTCTCCTTTCTTCTCCTTATCATAATCAGTCTCTTCTGGGCATAGACTCAGAGTTTAACCTCCTCAAAGTCAATTTACCTTCGTACCTCTCCTCTCCTCTGTTTTCTCCCTCTATTCCTGTCCTCAGCCTAACCCCATTTTTCTCTGTCTCACTTTTTTCTCTCCTGTCTCAGTGTCTCCCCTGCAACTTCCACTGCCCTCTGTCTCGCTCAGCGGGGGAGCTGCTCTCCTCCTGGGGGCCCCAAGTGGAGGCAATATGATTCTCAATCTCTACCGCTTTCCCCCCCACGTAGTCCTGCTCCTGTGAGACTTTTTTATTGATGACAAGATGCTGAGAGAACACCAAACAAACCTACTCATGTAGTGGTAGTTAAACTGTTGCTTTTGCACCTGTTGACCTTTTTTTTTATTTTTATTTTGAACAACCTTGCTCTCAAAACACCATGTGCTGATGCTTAATGTGATTGAAAGCTCCAGAACTGCTTCCAAATGGACCTTGAGGTGGGATTGTTTAGTCCGTTTCTCTTTCAAAGGTCAACAATGAACTTCTGAATTCAACTGTAAAAAAATGTGTTGCGCTTTTACAAAGCTATCTTCAATTTTTTAAACTTAAAGACTGATTAGTGCTTAAATTAGTTTTATGCAGAGCTGAAATGAATAGTCGATTAATTGATTAGTTGATAATAGAAACTAATGGTAACTGGCTTGGTCCAGAATAACTACGTGGATAGTAGATTAATCATAATTAGGCCTTTTTTTAGTTTCAATGTCAAAGCTGTGATGTTCCAGGCCAGCCAATCTTGTTTTCTTAACATTACAGTAAACTGAATATCTTTGAACTGTTAGTTGGACAAAGCAAGTCATTTGATGTCACCCTGGGCTTTGAGAAATTGTGATGGGCATTTGTATTAGTTTTATTGAATGATTTATCTATTAATTGAGAGAATAATCTGCACGTTAATTGATAATGAAAAGAACCTTCAGTCGTAGCCCCAGTTTTATGTTCTTCTACTGTAACAAACATCAGTGCCAGTGTGGAGAGAAATTCACAGAACTGATCCCTTTGTAGGTTGTAGAGTTGCTTACCAAACTTTAGTTGATTGACTCTGATGTTGGTATTTAATACAGAATGACTGACCAGCTTCAGAGACTCTCCAACACTCAGATGAGCTGATTCAGGTTTAGCACAGTCTGGGTGTGGTACCGTCAAGCAATTAATACATTAATCAACAAAATATTTGGTAACTGAAATAGAAATGTAGTTATATTTTAAAGAAAAATGTCCAAAATTTTTCCTGTTTTTTTAGACTTTTTTGACATTAAAGTGACATTTTTTAGACCTTTGTTAACACAAAACATGCTGTTTTTTTTTGGTCAATGAATCAAGAATATAATCATCAGATTTATTAACATTGGACATTGGTTATTAACAGTTAGGGTTAGGGTTAAAGCAAGGGATTTAAAGCAAAGTTGAACATAGTAAGGCAGGGTAGACAGAGAAATCAAGAAACTACTGAAAATAAGAAGGAAACGGAACAGAGCCTGATAAGACTCAAAGTCGGAAAGTTTGAAATATAAAAAAATTCAATAGGACTTATGAAAAAACTGATGGCAGATTAGTTAAAATATATGAAAGAGGATGCAAAAGAAGTGATTATATTGGAGCAGAGCTGATCACAGAGCAACAAGAACCAGAATAAAACGACTGAATCCAAATGAGATGAGTTTGAAAGTGTGCTGAATCTGACTTTATCTGTCTCAAATTAGTCATCTGTTTCATCAGTACGACTTGGTATGTTGAAATGAAATCCCAGTATAATTTTTAAATGCCACATTTAAATGCCAGACTTTTCATTACAATTTCCTTAGAATATAAAATTCTACCCAACTGGAAATATTGTTGTTCTTTCCAGTACAGTGATCCCTCCTCGATCGCGGTGGTTGCTTTCCAGAACCCCCCCCGGCAAAAAGTGAAAATCTGTGAAGTAGAAACCATATGGCCATACTCTTATAAACATGTCCCACACAGTTATACAGTATAAACTCTTTATATTCTCTTAAATATTTGGTAAGATTCCGTTGAAATTATGTATGTAAACACACTGGTTATATACTATGCGCAAATATACATATCATATATCATTGAGGAGTTTTATTTAATACGTAATACAGGGGGGTGCAATACATGGCATCTTTCACCATCTCTCAACACATATGCCCTAACCACCAGAGAGAGAGATGGAGGCAGTGAGGGAGAGAAAGTGAGTGGTAGAGTGTCTGCAAAGATTAATTTACAACATTTGATTTCGTTGTTTGAGCTTCATCTAAGTCATGAAGCTGCAGCATCCAATCAAGACTCAGTCAACATTCAAAGGGTGGCTTTTTATTATCTTAGATTATATGTATTATTTTACTTATTTATTTTGAACTATTATGTACACATGTGAGATTGGAGGATATAGAGGAAGAAGGGAGGATGAAAGACAAGTCTGCAGGGAAAAACAGGAACAAGACAGTGGGGAACAGAGAGCGAGAGAGAGAGACTGACTGACTGACTGAAATTAATTTAAGTATAAAAGCCAGGCGGATGTGCCAATATGACAATGCTTCATTGTGTATTCCACTGAGCATTGAAAGATATTGGAGATTCTGTAAATACCTGTGCTGTGCCACTTTACTTTTCATAAACTTTATTTCCAACTGCACTTTGTAATCTATTTTGTAATTTTCTTCAAGTCTTGGAGCCATTGGTGAACTTCAGGAATTCATATCCAGGTATTCAGCTTTATTTATTTGTCACTTATAAAGTAATACAGGGCATAATTATAGGGAAATGTACGGTCGGTTATGCAATAAAAATACATGTAGAATCGAATAAGAATAAAGAATATAAGTAACAAATAATAATGTTAACTATAATAACTAACTTTGAACACTAAGTAGTCTTGGGTAGTGCCTAAGGAGCCTTGTGGTTCAGTGCTGTTCCTGTACCAGGCAGTGATGTTCTCCGGAACAGGATGCTCTTGATGTCTTCTTCTTTCCCTCCTTGGCTGGCTGCATTTCATAATGCGTTACCACTATCTGTAGATCAGTGGAGTAGCATGAAACTATTGGCAGGAATGTGGATCGAGTCGCCTGTGTGATTGTGCTTAACGAAAACAAACAATGCTGTGCTGTACATATAGTGCTGCTAGTGGTCAAAGACTTGATACCTACCTTTGAGGTGGGTAGGAGATGTGCCCTGGGTAAGCCTAGTCACATATGCATATGCCCTCTCTTTTTCCTCTAACATCTGTACCCAACATAATGTGTTTACTGTACTAAGACCACAGTGTGAGGGTTATGTGTGTTTTTTAGCCAGCATATCTTTTTATATACACACGCCAGTCACAGTGGTGATATTGTTTTAATGGTCTTTTATGGGTATCAGACTCAGAAGAATGAGGCCCTGAAGGCAGAAACACACCAGTCATGTTTTAGGCACATGGTTACCTCTGAGGCTGACCTGCTTTGAACAAATGGTTTAATTTAGGAGGCTGTCATACTTCATGCACACGAGCCATTAGTCCAACCCAGCAGGGACCTTAAGAGCCCCCTTTTAAATGTTTGATGATTAGCAGAGGGGATATGAAAGATGCACAGAGAAAAGCGCAGCCCTGATGTTTTGAAATACTTTCCAGGAAATGGGGATTGCAGTTGATTACCTCATCAAAAAAGTCAAGTGAAAAGAAGATTCAGATTCAGTGAGAATTCTTCCAGTTTCGCTTTTCACCTGTTTCAGGGCCTGCAGAGGTTTCATCCTGCCTTCAAGTGTCAGCTCACTGTACGACAGCTTTTTTGCTTCACGTGCCTCCATGCTTCCAACCTGCTACTGTAACCCCCTCACCCCCTTCACCACCATCATCACACACACACAAACACACACTCCCATACCTCTTACTGATGATTTCTTTCCATTCAGCTCAATTCTAACCTGTAAAAAAAGGTCGATATACTCTCACAAATGCTTTGGAGCAGTGCCCTTTTTTTATATTATGAAAACATGCCCCATATCTTCCCACTGAAAACCACTTTGTATGACCTTGTGCATCATTACACAAGTGCCCATTGACTATCCGTTTCATATGCGAGTGTAAATTGCTTTCTAATATATAGGAAAAGATCAGATGGGACATGATTGTGGTGGGCTCCAAAGGAGGTTAGTTTGCCGTGTCTCTTATTGATCACTATGATGGTGTATCGACCCGTGTTAGATTATACTTTTAATCTGCCAAAAGACTGTTTTCAGCTCCACTGTGACCCAGGTCTCCTCATCCAGCCTTGCACGTCCTATTTTAGCAAGGGGTAATAATAAGATAATCATCGCTTTGTGAGCACAGTCAAGCTGAATATATTGTGTTTAAGTGTCAGCATGACACAGCTAGAACAAAAACAAACCTTCAGAGCAATTTTAATCCTTTTGTACTGAATCATACCTGTGTTGAATTTAGTTGATTCCATGACAGAGTGGTACTCTTCCAAATTAGATTACTGTAATGAAGAGACTCAGTGTCTAATAGGCAACATCAGACGAGTACTCTAAACTTTGTACATATTATAGGTATTGCTGAAACAGGCAGTTAATTAACACCTGAAAATGAGTTGAGTAATAAATAATTTATCATTCAAAATATGTTTAATAGCCTCAGCTTTACAAATGAGGGACGTTGGTGGTTTTCTCATTTTTCATCTCATCATTTGTGATGTGCAGACTGTTCAGACAAAACGTGATATTTGAAGACTTCACCTTGGACTCTTGGAAACTGCAAGGAGGAATTTATGGAGGCAAAGATTAATTCCCAAGATAACACTGAAAAGCGATTGTTACTTGTGTCCCTAATTGCTGAAATCAGTAAACAAGTAATGAATGGGCAGACTAAATAAAGAAAGATACAAACACGTAGGTGAGAACAGAAGCTAGAACACACAGTGTCATATGCGACGGTCACCACGGTCACTCTCTATCGTCCCACCAGCCGATCATGAATTCACATTGAGGAAAGTAACTTGAAGCACACAGCTATAGCTGGTCAAGGGCCGTTTTGACTGCACCGATTCACACGTTTGTTTTTATTAAGTGCCTACGGCGGTATAGAATGAATGGAAAGCAATACTTTCCAAAGGCTATGCAAAGTTTACGCACATAGTTTTCTGAATAAAACATGAAGTAAAATCATATTTTTACAAACATTTCCACCGACAACTGTCCTTTGAAGTACTTGTGGATGGTTTAAAACGACACAATGCAACTCACTGCCTTAAAGCGCAGTTTTGTGTATCATTACTTTGGCGCTATGTGCATAAAGAAGCTTGAATTGTGGACACCTTTTCAGGGCCTTGTTTATTATATGCATCATTGACAGTTCCAATGGCCTCCAATCATTCGTGGCTGCAAGGTTTGTTTGGTCCCACAGCTTATGTGATATAGTGTTCTGTTTGTTGTATAGGAGCAGTATGAGGAGACGCACCGTGCGCCACTTATTAAAAGGATGAGGTGCAATTTGTCAGGCAAACACAATGACCTATTCTTAAGCGTGCTCGTTGCGTTGTGCCACAGTATTTGGCTGATGTTAGTGCATTCGCAGAGAGTGAGTGCATACGCAGACTCTTAATTACTCCGGCAGCCCTTGATAGCGATATTATCGAAGTTGGAAGTGTGTCATCGTGGACATACCAGAATTTTGTTTAGCGTTCTGTTAGCGTCTCATCAACGAGTCTTTCAAAGGATCAGCAAGTCATTACCATAGCTCTCTTTCCATCAGTGTCTCTCTCTCTGTTATTCCTCTCTTTTGTCACTTCACTCGTTCCCTCTCTCTCTCTTTCTCTCTGTCAGTCATTAACACACGCGCCCATGCATGCACACTTTCACAAACACACACACATCCTTGGCTGCATTTCCTTATCTTCCGAAAACAAAAGCCTGGGCATGCAGAGTTGCTATTAATTTTTCAGAATGACTTCAAGAAACTGATGCGTCTTTACTGTTAACATTTCACTCCACATTCAGATGCTGTGTCACTTTTCTATGAAGTTCATTTATGAATTCTGTGTTCATTAAAGGAGGCCTGTCCCTATCGCTCAGAGGCTCTGACAGTCTCTTCCTCCTAAACATTAGATTCTCGTTTGAAGGTTTTTGTTTATGACATCCACAGAGGAAGAAGGAGAAGGGTGGTTTGGTTGAGCAGCCACATGAATTTAAACAAGATCAACAGAAAATACATGGAAAAAGACATTACTGTACACTACCCATGCTGACTAATAGGTGATCTGAAGGATTTGCGGCGCATAAACATCACAGCAGCGACAGCTTATCACCCCAAAAAAATATGCCAAAAGAGAAAAACACTCATGGATTACCACGCTTAGCTAAACAAATTCCACTTCCACATGGCATTGAACTCACTCGTAATGTATACACCAGTCTGGCAGACATGATGCGGGACAGGCAGAATGATGATCAAAGAGACAGACAGGCACACAGATATGCCCTGCTCGATACAACTTGACAATGCGTGCACCCTCTGCAGAGGGTCAATAGCTTTTCATGGATTGGAACTTCATTTAATGAGACGCGCGCGTGTGTGTGTGTGTGTTGGGGTAAGGGATGAGTGGGTATTAGAGCAAAGAGGGGTCAGAGTGGGAGGCACCCGGGGGAGAAAACAGACAGAAAGGAGGGGCAGGGGGTGACAGAGAAAGAGCTCAACTGATACAGGTTAAGGTGACGAAGAGGAAGAATGAGAAACTGAGTGAAAACAGAGGGGCAAAAGAGGAATACTGAAAGAGAGGGTGGAGGAAGAGCGAGCGAGAGAGAAAGAGAGAGAGAGAGAAACAGAGAGAGAGAGAGAGAAAATAAGAGAGAGAGAGGAGGACGGAAACCAAGGCAACAAGAGAGTGACAGAGATCAATAGAGAAAAGTGGGCAGTGTAGAGGAAGAGCGGGAGAGGCTGAAGAGATGAAAGGCTGTCTGCTGATTTGTTCCCTAACTGGAGAATTGAAATTGATCTTAGAGGCAAATGCGTGTGCCTGTCTGTGTATATGTGTGGCTGTCATGCCAGGTAGTGTGTGTGTGTGTGTGTGTGTATATGTGTGTGTGTTCCGGGTACGGCATATCGGCGCCACAGTTGTGTATAGCTGCATGAACTCTGAGTGGTCTGTGTGCGCCTGTGTTCACGCAGGCATATTAGAGGCAGGTTATCAGGCCGATCGACTGAAAACAGGCAGACAGGACAGCGCGCACATGCAGACTTTGGTCAGAAACAATTTAAAAAGGGTCAGATCATTTCAAATGGCTTTTACTGCTGGGTCACATACTGTTGGATTGAGCTTCATATACTTAAACTGCGAGGTCAAACATTTTAAACCCTGGCCGAACTTAATTTCCTATAAATAAAGCGTCGCGAAAAGGACGACAAAGAGCTCGATCTCCGTCGCTGGAAATCGAACCTTTTCTTTGAGCCTATCGAGGAGACACCTTTTTTTTCTTTTTAAAGCTGTGAACATTGATTGTGTGTGCGCGCAAGTGTCTGCCTCGCATACAGATCATACCGTAATCATGAATCATATTCAGAAATCAAAACCCAGCATCCTCTGCAGGGTTTAAGGTATTCTAATCCAATGATGGCACTCATGCCTCCAGTATAAAAGAAATCAGTAGGTAAGGCACCGAAAACACACTGGAGGTATTCATGGACTTAAATTGCTTTCCACAACACAGAACACCTGGTGTTTATAAAGCCAGAATACTTTTGGAGGCAGATGTTTATTTCACAAAGCGGATGAATTTTTGAGTGATTATACTATACTTCTACCCTGAAACACCTGTGTGCACTCTTTCTCCTGAACTTTGTTGTGTGTATTCTTTCATAAAACATGTAGTAAGCTGCATTTCTTGTCATCTGCCAGTAACCCACAAGCCAGATGCGGCAATATCTTCTCTGCTGTTGTACATAGGGAAACAAAATTATGTTGGAAGACAAAACATGAGAAAATGGGTCAGTGCTCATGTCAGGCCCTGAAATTGCTTAATGGTGGTTTGTGTGTTGAGGAGAGTGTTGCAGCAGCCCCACCCGAAGGGGCTGGAGACTTTCTTTCTCACCCCACCGTTCACAGTTTTACAGTTTCCTGTAATATTTTGTTTAGTGGCCCATAGCATTTAGTCTGTTTTTAACTGCTGTAAAAGTTCAGTAATTTTGCTTATGCTCAGCAGTGCCTCTTTGCTGGAGATGATACACGTTACACGGGACAAGACACTTAATTACGCAGGACATAAACCAGCATATGACAATACAGAAAATGATGCTGCCCCATGCCGTTAAGCTTTGTGTATGTCTTCTAATTAGAAAATAAACTGCAGTTGGATTGCGAGCCAAAGAGCTACTCACTGCTGTGTGCCCACCGGTCGAATGGCTCTCTCACCTTTTCAGCATGCGAGTCCACTTGACATACATGAAAATCAGGATATTAATCATCTTCCCTGTCAGCGTGTTACGACCACTGACTCTTAAGTCAGAGGCGTTGATCACAAGCGATATCGCCCGTATTCTGTGCATACAGTTTAATCACAGTATGATTTGTTTCTCTTATCGTAAAGGAACGCAGGGACACTGTTAATCTATCCACTCCTTCCTTGTATGCTCCCTGTCCTCTGACACAGAACTCAACTCAGGAGTGATAACAATAAATACTGAATCAATACTGGCGAGCAGGAAACATGAATATAGTTTCTCAGATTAATACGTTATACCGAGTCTACATACTCAAGTCATATATACTAAAACAAGTTTCTGCAGTCTGCAGTTAAGCCATGTAACACGATTTATACCCCACAACTTTTCCTTTCAACTTCTCCTTTCAGCACCATGATATCGTTTGTTTTATTTAAATCCAACAAACCTTGAAGGGCTGGAATCAGAAAACTGTGGAAAGTTTTCTATCTATCGCTTTCTGAAATGTATTTTTAATGTTTGCAGAAGTTTTATGTCAGCCAGGCCTCTTTGTAGGGCTTGTAAACAATTCTCTTCTTTGCATTTGTTAGAAAGCAGAGCTGGTTTCAGTGATATTTTCTCCCTCTACATTGAGCAGTGAGAGAATACAGATCCAGGGTTGGCTTCAAAGGTTCATGACAATCAATTGCGATGTTGGTCTGTTGATCTACCACTGTGGTCCAGACGTTCATGATGCCCAAATATCCTAATGACTGTGTTGATCCCCTGATCGTTCAGCTGGTTAGATATCATTTAGTTTTTCAGAACATTTGGTTCAGACATACATGGTGCCCCGACGATATATCTTAATGACTTAATGACCATTTATGAGTTCTGGTTAATGAACAAATGACTTTAAAACATGACATGATGTCCATGAATTCCAGGTCAGACCAGTCGACAAGGAGTTTGAAGGTGCTATTGAGCGAAACCTGCACTTCTCGGGGTGTGTGATTGTGATAGCTTCATCACTTGGGCATTACCTCACAACAAATGCATCTGTGTATGTGTCTATAGGTCCTGTGTGTGTGTGTGTGTTTGTGTGTTTTTGGCATATGTGTAAATTTGATTTCGCCAATTTGTGGCTCAAACGTAGAGGGTCAGCCCCTCAAACAGGAAAGTCTGTCACTGAGTGATGATGTAACATGACATGTTGGCTGTGTTTTGGAGTTTTCTCTTGGTCAGGGGCTCTGTCAAACTAAATAAGCAGGAACGTGAGTACAGACACAGGTAATCCCTTGCTTGCAGGGCAATGAAGACTTTGTACGCCCTCCCACCCACCTCGGTTTGAACTTGTTGTGCATAACTTGCACTGAGACCTGACCGTTGACTCCCAACCAACTTTTTCTTCAGGCTAGCCTGTACAGGCAGCTTGGTCTAGATGCTTATATCACTCTACCCCAAACTTTCCTGAAGCAGATGAGTTGTTACTGGAAACTGTGTGTACTGTTGTTATTGGATTGTAGTGTGTTTAGAGTCGTCATGTCACAGTTCTTTGAGGATGTAAACAGAAGTCCCGCCCCCTTTAAGCAGGTGTGTGTGTGTGTGAAAGAGAGATAGATAAAGAGAGAGAGATGTTACCAATAACTCACTGTGTGACAATTCATTTTCTCAATGTAACGATACCCCATCCTTCCTGAAAGGTGTCAGACTGAAGGTTAAAATTAGATTTATTTCATAATTTAAAAAATATTTATTTATTAATAAACCTCTCATAAAGGATAAAGCAGCCGAGCCTTCAGCAGATTAATGTCCACCAATGTCCGGTGGGTTAATATTATCTCACAGCATGTTATCTTCTCATGTGTAGGCATTATAAAATAAATCAAAACCTTTATTCGCAAATAAATGTATTGTTTGATCACCCTCCATATTATTTGTACATTTTGCTTTTTTCAACATAACCTGCTACCTGTTCTCTGCCAACACTAAAATGTTCATAGTGAGCATCTGCAGAACACTTTCCCGTGGAAACGAAGTCATGATTACAATTGATAAGGTTATATTTAGGCAACACAAAGTACTCTGTTAATGTCAAGAAAAGATGAGGGCTTTGGTTAAATATTGAAAAGGTCATCACATTCTACCTTTTACAACTCTGTGTTGACTTTTACATTATTTAACCAAGACCACAATCTTTTCAATTCCTCAACCTCGATTAAGTGTTTTAACAGCCTAAATCTAACAATCCATGAAACACGAGATGCAGCACAGATGTGTCTCCGACCTCCTTTGTACCCTTCTCTGCGGTATCGGAAAACCTCCCTGGAATGGAAATAAAACGTTGCCAATGATAGTGAAATCTGGAAAGCAAGATTTGGCTCAACAACTACTACTACTGTACATACACCTACACATATTTTACTAGACACATTTTTTTAGGAGACAGGTTTGCTGTTTAAACCAGAGACTTGAAAGATGAATGTCACAGGTATTGGTTCTTACTTTTTTATTTATGCAGCACCACACGGTCATCTCCCTTGCCAGAACTAACTTCTCTTAAACCTTTTCATGTCTCTATATGTCTCTGTATGTTCTGCCTCTCTGCCTTCATGTTTCACTTACACCTGTTCCTCTCTATCTCCCTCTCTCTGTCTGAAAGGAACGAGTGGGAGAGAGTAATTCTCATTCAGTGCAGCAATTCACAGTGCAATCATAGGGAATATGCAATTAACGGGGAAAGCCTTCAGTCAATAGCACGTTGTGTGTACTCATACACCTCGTCTACCCTCTACTCATACCCCTTTCTCCCACCGCTTCCTCCTCCTCCAGCTCCTTCCCTCCATTCCTCCAGCGTCCTCTTCTCTTTTATTGAGAGCCTCCTCTACTCTCCTCCTCCACGTTTAAACCCTGATCTTTGTGGATCTCCCCTGCATCCCTTTTCTCTTTTCCTCTTTACAGTACCTCTCTCCCTCCCACCAGCCCTCCCGCTCACACACAGATTTCATCATTATCATCACCACCTCCTCCCAATCTGTTTACTCTCTCCACCCCCACTCCCTTTCCACATCCCTTCCTCCCTCCTTCCCTCCCTCAGCAACTCAGTGGCATCCTAATTCGCAAGTTCTTCTCTCCTACTTTTCCACACCTATTTTCCATTATCTCCCCAGTGTTGGTGCAAATGGCTCAGAACCAGGAAATGCGCCGATGTCCCCTCAAACAGCTCTCTGGTTGCTTCCGCGGCATCCGTAAAGTCGGTCTCCCATTCATTATCAATGGAGGCGGTTCGGAGTTGGTCCCTTACTGACATCATCAGGAGAGACTTGGCTCTTTGGTTTTCTTGCTTTGGGAGGAACTCTTACATGTTCACAAATGTGATGTGTTTGTTCCTCCCCTCCTCTTCCTTTTAATGTGCTCTGTTCTGCACCTCCTTGTTCCCCGCTGCTCCCCCTCTGACCTATTTCATAATCACCGCCTCATCTGAGCAATTATACTTCACCTTTCCCATCCTCCAATCCTCTTCTCTGTCCTCTGCACCATGCTGCAATCTTCCTCTCAACGCTTCCTTCATCATTATTTTCATTTTTGACTTTCTTAATGGTTTTTCCTTTCCTTTCACTTGTCATCTTTCTTGCAGTCCATTGTGCAGCATTCGTGCCATATCACTCAGACAATAATTACTGTAGCCTTCTAGTTGTAGCTCTGAGTCTGAGATATCGGGACTTCCTGTGGACTCCAATTTCATCCACTCTGCGAAAAACAACCACGTCCTTGGTAGTTACATCCAAAATCCAATATTTAAACTTAAAAGGAGGCTTGTTTGTTTTTATCTAGTTTGAATAAAAGTAGCCAATTTAAATAGTGTGGCTATAAGGCTGGCAGTGGCTGTGAGCATTTTGGGATAATGCACGACCACTTCAGATTTCTTTCTGTTTTTGCTGTGTTAAACTCATAATGCAAGTAGGTTTCATTTGAAGTGATTTTACACTGATTGAAATGACAATTCTGATCTACTTAGAAGCGTAAGGTACATTGATATATATCACATCCAGCCGTCATTTTCAGCCAATCACCTCTAAGAAATTAAATACTGGAGCCTTCAGACCAATGAGCCCTGATGGTAACTGAACCGCCGACAATAATCCAACAGGGAGCGTGCAGTCGGCGGTAGGCGTTTGATTCTGGTGGAGTCGTTCTTTCCTTCAGCTAATAAAGGAGTTGATGTCGTATTTAAAATCAGCAGGTGTCTCCAAGGTTGATAAGTCACTATGGGCTCATTTTGTTGCCGGAGAGAAGGGAAAGTAAAAGAGACACAGAGCTGAAGTTTTAATCAGGAAGCCAGATGTTTTTGTTGAGAACTTGCCGAAATCACCGAGGACTTCTTTTCTATTCTCCTCATCTTCTTCATGTATCTCCCACACTCCTTTTCTCCTCCCTATCTTCATCTTTTTCTTTCCTCTATGATTTTCTTCCCCTGTCCCTAACCCTGCCTCAGCTCCCCTTAGTTTCCTCTCATGTAGTCATAAAACACCCATTGTCTCAAATACCGTCTCTGCCTTTTTATTTTCCTCACTCTGTCCGTCTGTTTTTGTCTCGATACCTCCCTGTCTCCTGTACTCTCTCCCCTCCTCTGTCATTTTCTCTAAAAGGCGCCATGTTTGACTTTGGGCTCTCTTAGGAGAACAGGTGTGTTCTCTATTAGCTCACAGCGACACGCACACACACATATACCTGCGTACACACAGCAGCACAGAACACACAGTTCACCTCCAGACAGTGGGCCTCCGTGTTTGTATGGGAAGACAACTTGGGTATGGTCCAGCACGGCAAAGTAGTTCAACATTCTGCTCTCATATGAATGAGATGTCTTAAAACTTTTTCTGTCAAGTTGAATAAATATAGTGGCTCACCTCGAGACCTGTGCTCATTAAAATGTGCTGGTTTTCTTGACCTGTGGGGACTCAAGTTGAGTCAATTAAGGCTGTCCTCTTTTGACCCTGGCTCTGTAAGATATACTGTAGTCTACTACTTCTCTTGGGGATTCAAACACAATAGGAGAACGTTTCTGAACCTGGTATCGAGGCAACAAACTGTAATAGTGATTTTGTCATTTAGGTACCCATTGTGAACCGGTCCCACAGCACAGCCTGTAGAGTACGATATAATTGGGTGTAGATGATACTGTTCTTGTTTAACTGTAAAGTTTTTGACAGAGCTTACCTTTGGCACTCCTTCATTTAAAAACATAGTGCCTGCTCAGTCAGACCCTAAGGTCTCTGGGAGGCAAGTCTAAATGAAGGATACTGCCACTGTGTGCTATGAAGGGCAACATAACACATTCAAGGTAATTTTTTAAAAAAGGGATAATCTTTTCTTGGTCACTCTTCAAAAAAGAAATTGACTGGTTCCAGCCTCTCAAATGTGAGGATTTGCTGCCTTGATATAATCCCATGTTGAATATCTTTGGGTTTTGGACAAAAAAAGAAATTTGAGGCTGTTACCTTGGGCTTTCAAAGGTCGTGAGAGGCATTTTTTCATTGCATTTAACATAGACTATACTTAACAGTGAATTCAACAACCAAGGCTATAACCAGCAGACAACATAATGAAATAACTTGTTTGTTGCAGCCCTGCAGTATATATACTGTACCTACAATGTGCACAGATGTCCTTTCTGTGGACTGACAAAATTATTAGCTGATTATTAAAAACTCACAGCAAAGCCAAATGTTTTGGCTCATGGAGGTTTAAATAAATGGTTAGGTGTAATGATATTCGCCAGTTGGAGTGTCAGTCATCACTGTGTAATTCTTCAGACATCACTTAATTAAATATCTAGGGGCTTTAGTAGTTCTTATCCATTTCATTTGCAGGATATAGTGTGCACTGATACTGAGGTCATACATGACTTTGCCTTTTAGTCCTCAAATGCCGAAATAGATCACTGTCCTCACTCTGTTACATTTGCCTTTACATCCCTAAATTGATGATGATTACTGTGTCATTGTAAGAGTATGGCATGTGTGTGTGTGTGTGTGTGTGTATGAGAAGGGTATGGGGTGTCCAAGGGCAATGGTGCATGGGACTATAAATAACTGATACCATATTTATTTTTGTTTATTTATTCATTATTCATTTCTGAGCTGCTGTCAGAGGGGGATAACAACAGAATAAGAAAACTCACTTTTCCTACCTGTGTTCCTCTGTTTGAACAAAGGTAGTTAAGAGTGCATTTTTTATAGATTTTCACTTCATTATTTTGCTTGATGAAGTGGAGTGCTTTGCATACTTCTACTCAGAAATTAAATATTTCTGTATATTCTTTAATTAATTTAGGCTAACTTTTAGGTAGCATGTTGTGCCTTAAAGGACACCAAGGCAGAAATAGATTTGGATGGGAGGACAACAACTCAAAGAGCAACTTGAAGGTTAGAGACCCCTGTGAATCAATGCATGTAAAAATAATGTAGGATTTTGCTAAAAAAAATCCACACTACAGTGACTTCTAGAGTCGTTTTTGTAACAGAATTTTATTTCTGCATCTGAAAAAGCCGAACCGGAAGTGACGTAACAAAAGGGAGAGAAGGGGGGATTGAACAATAGAAATGAATGGATCTGAAGCTAATTTTGACACTGAATAAAGTTGTAAATATTTATTTCATATGCGTATGATGGACAACAGTCTTATAATTATGAGCCTGTAAGGCATCCAAGAGAGCAGGAACAGACCAGGATCAGGAGGAACAATAGTCAGGAGAGAAATTGAGTTGTGGTGTGTGGACAGGTGTCTTGGTGAGAGACTGGTGTTAGACTGTTGTGTTCACATCACAACATTGTAAAGTTTGCTATCATGTATCAGGACTATAAGAACACTAGTTTTAGATTTTGAAATGAGTATGTTTAGGGCCACAATAATCCATTACATTGTTTAGTTCTTTCAATTATCCTGATTTTCTCTATGAATTCACATACATTAAGTTTGTGGACCAGTATAATGGAGGACATACTGATTCTGAGTGTTCAGCTGATTTTTAAACCTATAAGTCACTGATTAAATCATATACTTGATATTTAATGTTAAGTTGACTTGAATTAGAATAATAATAACAGTGAATAGTACAGCTAAGTACAGTATTTATTACACTACATTACACTATTATCAACAGGGAAAACATATGAATTGTTAAAGCATCATGCTTTGGTGATTGTGCCTGTTATTCTGTGTAACGTAATGTGGAGGACACTTTCCACACACAAGCCAGGCATTGTGGGATAAACAGCAACCACTGACTCATCCTCAGCTACCCCGAGAATCTTCCAGTAGCTCTAAACAGATGTTGGGCCAAGTGCTGATTGTGGCTCCTGCTGCTGCTCAGAGACGACTGAAAACCCATTTGAAGCAGAGCGCTGTTTTACCGAAAGTTGAAATATTTTAACTTCTAACCCTCTGTAGTCTGAGCTCCAAAAAACATGCTAAACTTTAAAGCTGTCAGAGACCCACAACAGTACTTTTTTTTCACTGAAGAGGAGAGGAGAGGAAAACAGAGGTCTCCAGTGGAAATGCAGCCTCTGTGCTTCTGGGAACTTTGAAGGAAATGATTGTTAAAAAAAAAAAAAAAAAAAGAACATTGCTTTTGACTGATTATTGCTAACCCCTTTAATTACAGGGTGCAATTAACCATTTACCTTACAAGTACCAGAGTTAGCAGCCTGTTAGTGTTACTAATAACTATTGATCAGAAAACATTACAGGTGGCACATATCTCTGTGTGTACAGTATTTACTACTGTGAGGGCCCAAGCAGTCAAGACACAAGGAAGCACAGGTCTAAAGCTAAGAACTGTTTTTTTTTTCAAACCAACTCAACAAAGCAAATGAAACAACAGAGTTACAGGGCCATTAAAAGAGGTCAACAAAATATAAATCTCCTGAAAAATAAGGCTAACAAAAACAATGTTAACTCAACTAACAGGCCCCCTTAAATGAGACTTGAGGAAGACATATACACTGGCTGAGCAAACTGAGAAACACACAGGCGAGGACAACATGGTCCACAACCAAACTAGAACACAGAAAACTTTGACCTCCCTTTCCAGTCTGTCAGAGATGTTGGTATGGTCCTTGGCTTAAAACCTCTGCATAAAACCAGGCTTCATCCTCTGCCGCATCTTTTGTCCAACCGAGAAGCAGAACTCAACAGCCAGGTAACTCAAGACAAAGAAAAATGAATTGATGTAACTTAATTAAACCAACTAGCAGTATGACAAATGATGCTAACCAAATGTCCGTGCTTTATCCAGCCAACAGTCATCGTCAAATGGTGCTAATAGACAAATTCTAAACCAAGCAAACTATGTTTTTTGTAATGTTAAGTGACTGTGAATTAAAGTAATTGACATGTGATAATGATGTGGATTCACAGTGTGACACTCTTACACCTTTGATTGTGAGGCTGTGGACACGGCCATCACACACGCCCTCCCTTTGGAGCTCTCGTTTAGACAGTGAGAGAGGCAGAGTGCTGTGCAGTTGTCCTTTCCTGGAATGTGATAAATGGCTGATGCCAGATACCATCAGGTGATCCTTCAATTTGTGT
The DNA here is from genome assembly GCA_023238725.1 of Scortum barcoo. Taxonomy (NCBI): domain Eukaryota; kingdom Metazoa; phylum Chordata; class Actinopteri; order Centrarchiformes; family Terapontidae; genus Scortum; species Scortum barcoo. Next base: position 24,436,377 of record CM041531.1, read on the forward strand.
CCTTCATTTTCTCAAGCCACTGGAGAGCCTTGTGGTCCGTTTCCAAAGTGGATTCTTGTCCCAGGAGGTAATATTTGAAAGAATCCAGGGCCCACTTAATTACTAATGCCTCCTTCTCCACCGTGGAGTACAGCTGATGAGGGCCACTGGGTGCAGCTCCTCTGCAGGTCCCAGTAGGGGAACAGCCCCTAGACCCCTCTCCGAAGCATCAGTGTGAGTGATAAAATGTTTTTGAAAATCTGCACTGTACAACACTGAGCTCTTACTAAGTGTCTGTTGAATGTCTCGAAAGGCTGCCTGTACCTTCACTAGATCTGGTTAGAACATCTGGATCAAATCAGTAAGGGAAGCTGCCCTGGCAGAGAAATGAGATATGTACCTATAGTAAAACCTGGCCATGCCAAGAAAAGACCTGAGTTGCTTCCTGGCGATGGACAAGATTCAATGGCACAGATCTTAGTCACTTGTGGCTTTATTGCCCCATTTCCTAAGACAAAACCAAGCTACTCCTTTTCAGCCTTGGCAAAAACAAACTTTGATGGATTAATTGTCAGCAAGGCTGACTGCACCCTCTCCAGATGTTTGAGGTGCGCCTCCCAGGTGGTGCTATAACCTGGTGCTGGACCTGATCCATCAGCCTTTGGAACATTGTTGTGGCACCTTGTAGTCTGAAGGGCAGGACTGTGAATTCATAGAACAAAATAGTGTCCAGAAGGCGGTCAGCTCTCTGAAGCATTCACTTGGTGGTACCTACCAATAGCCTTTGTAGGAGATCAATGGTGGTTACATACTTGGCCTTCCCCAGGTCATCAATCCAGAAAGTAGAATATGAATGAAATTGTGAGACTGCATTAAGATACCTGAAGTCAATACAAAACCCACCACTCACTCGTTGATGGTTCAATGATTCCTGGAGACAGAATTAGGTTGACTTCCTTCTTCAGCATGTTCAGCAGACATTCAAGTATACTGTAACTCAAGTGTGTCACAGAAGCTCCCTCTTGTAACACAGTGTCATGTTTGACAAGGTTTGTCCATCCAGGATTTTCTTGGAGTCTCTCAGAGCTATATAATTTCTGTTGTATCTCAAAGAGTCCTTGCCATTTTTCCAGCAGCTTACTATACTCAATGGGCAGGAGTATGAGCACCTTTTGGCCAAAAACGTCCTCTGCCGCGCTGACCGAACATACCAGGCTTTTTAATGCTACTGGGCCTCTGCCATGTGGGACTGGGCAAGCTCACTCATCTTTTGCAATCATTCTTGCATCTGGACAACATGAGAGATTATGTTTACAGCACCCCTCACCGCCTGATCTCCCTCCCAAATCTCTCTCAGCGAAGAGAACAGGGCCCCTTACTTCATGACCATACAACAGTTCAAAGAGAAATAAGGCTTATGAAACAAGATGTTAACTCAACTAACAGACCCCGTTGAATGAGACTTGTGGGAGGCTGAGCAAACTAACAAAGACACAGGGGAGGAAAACATGGACCACAACCACAACAAGAGAACACAGAAACTCTTTATCTCACTCCCCAGTCTGTCAAAGCTCTTGGTATGGTCTTTGGCTTGGGCCTCTGCATAAAACCAGCCTCCACCCTCAGCCCCATTTTTTGTCAGACCAGGAAGGAGGACTCAAGAGCCAGGTAACTCGAGACAAAAAAGGAAAAAATAATTAATGTAACTAAATTAAACCAAATAGCAATATGACAAACAATTCAAACTAAATGTTTGCGCTTCATCCACCCAACATTATTGTCAAATTAAACAATACAAAAATTCTAAATCAAATAAACTATTTATTATGTAATGTTCCTGCAAATTAAACGTGTGATAAAGATGTGGGTGAGTCTGTGCACCCTTATACCTTCAATTGTGTGGCTGCAGCCACGGCTAACAAAACTACATATAGTAGTGATTTAGTCATCTGTCATTTGGATGCAACAACTTTTTTAACGTAATTGTAACTTAATTATTTTCTCAGTTATTGCTGTGTAATTGTCAGTCTTTAGGCATGTGGGCTTGCCATCATTAACCTTTCCAGCTCCACAATCATGCCGGCGTGGACAAAAAACAAAACAAAACCCAAACAGTCATGGTAAACATTTTTCATTTTTCACATTATTCATAAACAGTCTAAATAGCCCAAGACTCCCAAGGCTGGATTGTATAAATGTGCTATTTTTAACATCTAATGTAAGTCTTTCTTTCTGTAATCTTTAGTTGCTGTAATGTTTTCTGTTTAAACAGATGAACAGACAGTCCAAACTGGCAACTCTCCATATGAAAAAGTTGCAAACACCGTTATCAAAGCAACCAATCTATTTTCTTTTTCTTGTTTCCTTAGAAGAATCATTAAAGAAGAATGCTGTTTAGGCTGGATGTACTTTCGGTGTTTGCATAATGAGGTCAAAAACAAAACCAAAAAAAGTAATATATCTGCAGTAGTGGGTAATATTTCCTTTAAGAGTGTCTTCTGTTTTCAATTAATGTCGGTGCAGGCGCTGGTTTGCAATTTATTTTCCCCCACTCTCTCTGCTGTAAGGTTAGCAGTTCCTTGCAACAGAGGGCGAATGAGAACGCCTCCTTTTCTTCTGTTTTCTCTCTTCACAATAAAGTACAAAACACAGGGCCCTGGGTGATTTCATTAGTTCTTTGTGCATATGTGTATCTGGAGGAGCTGTTTATGGTTTCCTTGGTTACTGACTGTATGTTTTGTATATTTGGCCCTGCCTCTACAGCAGTACAGACCTAAAGTTAGATCTCCAACTTGTGCTCGTTTTAAGTTGATATTAGAGCCGAATTGCTGCACCATTGAGCTGCACCTCATGCCAGACCACGTCACTGTTGTAACCATATATTTACAGAAAAATCTGCCCTCAAGGGTGTTTTTACTCAGAGGGTCCACAGTGCCAGTATTGTGCTCAGTTAAGCTTCATTCTTGTGTGGGAGAATTAAAAAAATTATCTGAAGGCTGCCATTATCATGCTGCGATACTTTAAGACAAAAATGGCACATTTCAGTGTGATTCATGATCATCACCGTCCGAAAGCTTGCACTATCTCTCTCCTGCTCTCTGTCCTTTTCTCCTCCTTTCTCCAAGTCGTCTTTGTCCTGCAGTCTGTCTTTGACCAGTAGATGGCAGCCTGACTACACTGAGCGACAAGGAGCTGTCCATGGTGCTGAATGGATGCTCTCTCTTTTAGTATGTAGCTGGCTTACAGACAGTGTTTGGATGACTAATGTTTTTAGAATCCATCTATCTATCCATCTGTCCATCTCTCGATCTCTCTCTCTCTCAGTCTACCTACAGTATCTGTACATATATGTGTTTATCTACCTCCCACCCTGTCGCCCGTCTCCTCCTCTGCCTCCTGTCTGTTGAGGAGTAGCAGCAGATGTGTGTTGTGTCAAACGACCCTCTTGTCTAGGTTGAAAACGACAGTCTTTTTAGGAGCGTATGCTGTTATGAAGACTCCCACCAGTAGATGTAAAAAAAAAAAAAGTTTTTATAAATATATATAAAATGACTAAACTAGCCCAATGCACAGAGAGCTACCAGCTTGATGGATGACTCACAGTAATGCTGTGAAATGGCTCAACCCACACACACACAGCCACTCACTGAAACACACACTCATACTAACACATGCAGCACAACACCAGAGCACACACATACTGTATAAACCCATGTGGCACAGGCGCGCACGCACACGCACGCACACACACATACACAGAGGCTGTGATATTAAAGTTGAGATGGTTAACTATCTGTGCAAGGAGGAAGGAGGCTGCCAAGTGGAACAAAATCAGGGTGGATTAATATGGTGGGAGATTAGCAACAAATCTATTATGAAAACTATTTCAAGCAAAAACAAGCCACTGTAGCTTATAAATCCTGTAACATGTGGTCAAAGGGCCCGAGGGGGGCGTGATGGGGTCTGAAGCAAAATGGGGATTAGCTCAAATTCAGTTTGTTTTTTTTTTTCTTTTTTTGTTTTTTTGTCATGCTGTACCAGCGAGCAGCACAAGTGTATTCTGATTATTCCAACATGCAAATACAACAAATACAGAACCGTGCTGAAAGTCGTAGTATATTCACGTATGGGTTAACAGGCTGGATCGCTTCCACTTGAAGTAGCCTGGACAGATGCAGTCCCACTGATGACCACTAGAGGCTAGCTAAAACAAAATCGAAAAACAACGAAACAAACAAAAATGGATCCAAAGATCCAACAGTGATGAAACACAAAGGGACATTTCTCCTATGTTCTTCTGTGGTAATTTAAAAGAAAACCCCATACTTTTAATTCAAAACACACAAAGATGAAAGGAACTTGACTGGTTCCCATCACCGCCGAGATGGCAACAAGTGGCAAACCCTCATCTCAAAATCCGAAAAATCTCCCAGACAACTATGGGTGGTGTCACAAACGCGATGTCAGCTCCCTGCACTCGTGGCACCCACTCACGCTCGCTCCTCTTTTCTCTGAGCGAAAGTATCGAGTGACAACCTGCTGCCAAAGCACCTTGACGGGCCAAATTTGGAGTGACGTGTGGTAATATGCGTTTGCCTCCAAAAAACGCTGCCGCTGTTGGCCGTCTCGGTGGCTCAGCGGGCTAAGTCTCTGCGTCGTGTTTGCAGCGTTGTAATCTTGTTAGCGTGATCCTCTGCACATGCCACCGGGGGCCGGGGATCAATAACTGGCTCGTGGCTCCGATCGGGGTGCATACTGAGAGACGCGTTTATGTGGCGCTGAGAATGATTTGGCGAGAAGGAGATGGTGATGATTTTTTACTTTTTTGTTGTTGTAGTTTTTGTTTTGAACACCATGTGACCTTCTTCTCAAGTCACACAGTCTGTGTGTGTGTGTGTGTGTGTGTGTGGACCAATAGCATTTCCTCCTTTACTCCCCCCAGTACAGCTTTTTCCTTCCCTTTTCTTTCCTTCTGGTCTTTTTGGTTGTCCTTTTTAGTCCTATCTCACCTTCTCACCTTTGTTTGTCCTTCTCGCTTTTCCTTCTCTCTGTAGCCATCTCTCTCTCGCTCTCTCTCTCTCTGTCTGACCCCCGTCTACTCCTTTTTCTCCCCCCATCCTCTTGCTTTTGCCCTTCTGTTTCTTTTTTTCCATCAGCCTTTCCTTCCCTTGTCCTTCATTTCATTCTCCCTCCCACTCCCAGTTTCCTCCCCTTTGTCTCCACTTCCCCTCCATCACTGATGTCTCCATCCCTTCTTTCTTTCGCCTCCCTAATCCCTCATGTTTTTCTCTTTTCGTCTCCCACTCCTCCCTCTGTATGTCACCTCTCTCTTTTTTTTTTCACGCAGCCCGTATCCAGTCTCCTTTTTCTTTCCTAACCCCTCCTCTTTCTCTCTCTTTTCCCCCTGAAATAGTTCGTTTCTCTCTGGCTCATTTTGTTTTTTTCCTCTTCTCCCTGAAGTCTGTCTCGTGTCTCATTCCTTCTCTCTTTTCACCCTCCCCCCTATTTTTTTGTCTTTCCTGAATCATCCCTCTCTTCCCTTCTTCTTGACAGCCCTTCTTTCTTTCTCTTCCCTCCTCTTTTCCACTCTTCTGTCTTTTTTCTAAAATTCTCATTTCTCCTTTTCCCCCTCTCTATCCTCTCTCCTTTAACCTTCCTTTTATCTCTCATTTACCCTCTCCCACCTTTTTTCTTTTCATTTCCCCATCCTTCCATTACATCCCTCCTTCCCTAACTTTGTCTTTAATTAATCCTTCCCTCCCTCCTTTTTTATCTTTTCTCTCTGTCACTTTCTCCCCCCTTCCTTACCTCTCCTCCTTCAATCTCTCAGTATTTTCCAACTCCCTGTCTCCTTCCTGCTGCATCCCTCCCTTCCACCTCTTTACTGGACTCATTCCTCCTTTCCTTCCTACCTCCTTCTTTCATTTCACCCATCACTTCTCGCTCCACCTCTCCCTCTGTCTTTCCTAACACTGTTCATCTCTCCTTCCTATCTCCCTCTCACGCTCCCTTCCTCCCTCCTTCTCTGCCCTCCTCAAACCTGTCTGTCCTTTCTCTCCTCTTCATCCGTTTCCCCCCCTTCTCCTCCCTTTGCTCCCCTCCATACTCACCCTCATCTCCTCTCCTCCCTCCTTCCTTCCCTCTTCAGTCACTTTTCCCCCTCTTCCCTCTCTTCCTCCCTCTCCTCCTCGACTACCTCCCACTTTTCCTCCCTCTCTTGGACCAACCCCCCCTCCCCCCCCTCCTTACCCCCCTCTCTCTCTCTCTCTCTTGCGTCTGCCTCCCTCTCCTCTCTCTCTCTCTCTCAGTCGTCGCTTGCTCGCCGTGCTGTGCGGACCTACCGACCATCTCCTCTCCTTCACTGAATCTCTTCATCTCTCTCTCTCTCTCCTCCGGATCTCTGCTATGTCAGTCAGCTCACACCAGCAGCGTGTTGCCCGCTCTCAGACCGACAGCCCGTCCCCGGTTATCCCGTCCAGACCCCGACATGGACATGTGCGCGTGGGATATTCGCGATTGATCTCCGGGCGTCTTTCCTTTTTGTTTTGCTTTTTCTTTTTTCGCACAGAAAACGACAGCGAACGGGGGAAGGGGGGGGGCGGCCGTCCTCTTTTTACCCCCCTCCGCTTCCTTCAGCCAAGCAGAGCGGCAAGGTGGGGAGGAGAGGGCTTTGAAATTAAGCCAGCTTGGATTTATTTAACAGCAGAATGACGGATTTGGGAGCGCCGGAGATGCCGCCGATGAGGAGGAGGCTGAACGTGAAGAAGACGGGCAGGCTGAGGCGCGACCTCCCGCTTCTCCTCCTGCTGGGGCTCCTCTTCGGGGATTTCTGCTCGTCCAAGGGTGAGTTTTTGGAGGCTTTTTTTTCCGATGCGTGCGCACACACAGCCACCCCCCCTCCTCTGGTTTGCGTAGGTCGTTGCAGTGCGCGCGCGCGTGTAGTGTGTGTGTTGGATTTTTTTTTTTTTTTTGGGGGGTTCATTCTGCAGGTTGGTGCGTTGCGTGTGAAAGTGTGTGAGAGAGTTGTGTGTGTGTGTGTGTGTGTGTGTGTGTGCTGCTGCCGCTCTGAGGATGGCGTGCGTGTGTCCTTTTTTGGTGAGTGCGTGTTTTAGACAGCGAGAGAGTGTAAAAGAGAGAGAGAGAGAGCCTGAGAGCCTGTATGCACCCACAGTGGGTTATTGTGTGTGTGTGTGTGTGTGTGTGTGTGTGTGTGTGTGTGTGCATGTGCTGCAGTGCCTAACTTGGACACAGTGTTACATCTGGGGAAACAGTGTGAGCATGCTCATTTATCTGGGCCTCCATGCTGTGCAGATATTGTCATCAAACTAGATAAACCAAGTTCAAAATCAGCCACATCACTCACACACGATTCATCATGCAGTTTCTCCAAGTGAAGGGGTGTGTGTGTGTGTGTGTGTGTGTGTGTGGTGGGGGACGAGCAGAAACCTTTAAAGATCTTGTTGTGGTGAAATGCAGGACACTGGCAACTAACTCAATAACCTGCATCTGTACTCAGACAGAGACAGAGAGGTGCGGTGAAATTTCATCCGGAGGGCAAATCTCATGCTCATGCTCATAGTGCAACATGGTTTTGTGGAGTCACACACACACACACACACACACAGAGGAGCTGGTGGAGAGTCTGATGGTGTGACAGAGTAGGGGTGGGGGTGGGTTACGTGTCAGCAGCAAGTCCTCCTCGGTGGGCAGTTTGTGACCGAGGAGGTCCCTCGTGTTGTAGATGGATGGAGGGACGGAGAAGAAAGTGTTAACATTCATCCTCGTTTGGTGGGAGCGTTACTGTTACTCCGGTTATCAATAGCTTCTCTGTGCCCCTCTCCTCTTTCTCCTTCTCAACGCTTCCCCCTCTGTCTCTCTCCCCCCGACCTCCCCCTCTCACACACCACATGCACACATCTGTCAGATTTGTGCCCTCTGCGATGGAGAAGAAATGGTTTCTATCAGTGTTAGAGTTCCTAATAATTGTTTATGTGTAACAGTGTTTTGTAGTTCCTTTGCTTTTCCCTTATCCCTGATCTGTCTCTGGGTGTTGCATACTTTGCATTTATAAATATATATATTTTGTCTGTGTGTGTGTGTGTGTGTGTTTTGGTGGGGTTATCTCTATCTGTATTCCCTTCCCATACATGGAGGCTGTCAACCTGAAAATAAAGGGATTTGAGTGAAAGTACAATTGTGGGGGAATTGTGTATGTTGATTAATATGATGATGGGGGTTTTAAGTGGTTTATGATAGAAGCAACTGCTTCTTATCACCTGCGATTTATATAACTCCAATCTGTGTGTGTGTGCGCGTGACTGTGTGTTTCCCACGGTATTTATCAGCTTTAACATCTGCATTTGTTTTTTTTCAAAATCACAAGCAGTGTTATAGTGACGGTGCGTATGGTGCTGCTTCAGTATTAAATTATTCTCATTTTAAACCAAGAAATCCATCATCTAAAAACCCAGGAACATGGAAACAAATTAAGTTTTTTCCATGTCACATCATTACATTATGATGTGCGGCGCACTGGTAGCTATTTTAGTTATTGGCGAGTTAAACACACAGAAAGTGAGAGAAAATTAAAGGGCAGGAAGACATCTGGAAAGACAGACGGAGGATGGCAATAATTTATTTCATCAAACCTCAAACCCCAGATGGTTGCCAGCCTTTTAAATGTGATGTCGCACTTTAAATTCCAACACACAACTAATTATTGATTGTCTTGAAATGTCACTTAAAAATGTCATAGAAAGTGAGATATCCTCAGACATGAACTGAGGTGCAAATACACAACTCAGGCTGAGTGAAGGTGGAGGGGGACAAAAAATATGAAACAGAATTTTTTATGACAGTGTTTTTCATTATTTAACAATAATTTAGTATAAAGTCAGCAGTCTCAAATCTCAATGCATTCATCAGTGAGCTTCTGTATTACAGTGGGATGTTTTTGTTCTTGTTTTCATAATCATATCAGAGATTATTTTAATGAAGACCTTTTTTTCCAATAATAATAATGATGATGACAGTAACAATAACAACAACAACAATAATAAAAATAATGAGAAACAAACATTTGGATAAAGCAGCATTAATTAATTAATGATAATGAATAAAACTACCATGTTCATTGTGAGTCATCATTATGTGCTTTGATGCTCATGTAACAATAAAAAAAAATCAAATTTTTGTGGCTTGTCCTACTATTGTATTTACAATCTTTACATATATTTAGCTGCCAAACTGTGCATTTTTATCAGAGGCTAAGACGGAGAGAAAAAATAAATTCTGCCCATTCATCAACAGGTTGTTTCTGCCAAGAAACGTCCAAATGTCCAACTCTGATGATAATTCCCATAAAACCCAGCTAGTGCTTATATAATTGATATATTGTTAACTGCACTCTACAGGGAACTGTACAAAAGACATTTTTGGCACACAGTCTCACACACACGATTGAGAATAGCATGTCTGAGAACTTCATTTTAGGCTCCCACTGGGACTATGAAGCCCTTGTTTAATCACTGACACACACACACACACACACACACACACACACACACACACTCGCTTAAAGAAATAAACACACACACACACACACACGCACACACACTTATAGGACATTCGAGTGACTTATTTTCATTCCCTTTTCAAAGTAGACTGATTAAATGTCTCTGTTTCTGAAGCTTTTTAATGTTTTTATCCTTATGAGGACATTAAGACCCAAATGCACCCACTCGCACACACACACAGACACATGCACGCACGCACACACACACACACACACACACACACCAGCACTTGCACACAGTGACAATTAGCTGACATTGAATCAATGCCAAACAACAAGATATTGGAACTAGCTGTCTGTCCCTCTGCCTGGCATACTAATATCACACACATGGGAAACAGGCAAAGCTGCTCGCACACACACGCACAAACACACACACAGACACACACACACATGTGCACACACACACACACACACCCAGTTCCTGTGGATGCGAAGATAGCTAATTAAAACAGAGCTATCTGCCCAATTCAAATTCAGTGTAGGTACATAAAACCGAAGGATCCAGACATATAGAAGAGGTGTGAAACATGTGCCAATGAAACTTGTAAAAAATTCAGAGAGCATGATAAAATGTGAAAGAAAGAAATTAGTCTGTATGTTACACACTGATTAAAATATATGTTTAGACTTGTTCTTAACCTTGGGGAGTGGAAATTATACTGTATGAGGTAAAGATTCTACAAACAAGGACCACTTACAAAAGTATTCCAGCAGCTTTCGACCGTATGCCATGGACTTCTTCTGCGAATCAAACTTGCTCACATGTCATTACTGTGTCATGATCTCCACAGCTGATGTCATGTGACCGAGGTCCTGTACTTGTGCTGACACATAGTGTTTAAGAAGGACTTGGGGTATGGTGGAAAACTGTATTTACAGCTAAGTATGTGGAAATGTATGAGTCTATCATATAACATATAACATTATATAACATTTTAAAGTATTTTTAAGAACTCTTTCAAGAAGGAACACATACTTTAAGTCCTCCTACTAAACATATATAAGCAGTATTATGTTGTGAATAAATACTTTAATAAATATATTTTATCTTTTGTTAACAACTGTAACGTCTCCTATAGGAACCGATATGTGGGGGCTGCATTAGAAACATATGATTCATGAAATAGCAAAACACATTTTATGTAAAATGGGTTTTTATAGGAGAAGTTACAATTTGTTGAAAAATGTTGTACATCAAAGCCATAATCTATAAAGATTCATTTAAATAAATGCCTGTTAAATCACTATTTATGGCCAAACGGGGTAGCACAAAGGTGCTTGAGCCTGTGGGCCACTGTTGAAAGTGCATAACTTGGCAACCTGGGTGTTAGGCAGCAGTTAGGCTTTTAACAAGAGTTTTAACACAACAGACTGGCTCTTCAACTCACCTGTGTGTAAGGCGGCACACTGTTTTTTTTTCTTTCTCCGCTAGTGTTGTGAGTAAATGATTACTATTGCTGAACAAACAAAGAAAAGATCGATGGCTGCAGACAATGACACACACCTGCAATTACAGATGATCATAGGTGCTGCAGAAGACAAAAAAAATGAAAATCTTAGACATTCTGACTTCAATAAATAAATGTTCCTGTAAATTGTTGTATCCTGCTCATGGATCCTAAAATAAGGTGATAATGAAAATGGATGCATTTAAGTGTAGTTTGTATGGGATTCAACACAAGTTTTCTATGTGGAATAAAACACAAAACTTCAATTAGTTAAAGAAAATATTTTGAAAATCAGTAGTGCTCTATTATCTCACAGGTGCTCTGATTTGTCTTGACTCTCATTCTCATTCAACAGCTCCCATGCCTACTGTATGCAGAAGCACATGTGCGTGCACATGCATATCGGTGGGTGTCTGTGTGCTTCTGCAGGGGTGTTAATGATACTGATTCACTGACATGTGTCTGTGTGCGTGTTTGTGTGGGGATCCCTGTTTGTGTGTCTGAGTCTCAGTAATTTTCTGCTTCCTGTGTATGAGAAGCATGGGACCACTTACAACTTTCACCTCTATGTGGGAGAGACAAACTAAGAGACACACACGCACAGAAAGAGAGAAACTTTGTTCAGTGTTTTCAGGTGCTTGTATGATAATTGAAATCCCTCAGTCACACCAAAGACCACACACAATTCAAACAATCTGAGCTTGGAAAAGAACTAGTATAACTGTGTTTGTGTTGTGTGTGTGTGTGTGTGCATGCGCACCTGCAACAGAGAGAGCGAGACATCTCATTGAGTACTGATGATTTTCAGGTACTTGAGGGTCCTTCTAGTTGTCCAGTGAGACCAGAGAATACACACACACTTCAATACAGCTAACTACCGCAGAGTGCACAGTTCAATGGAGAGTGAAGAGGGTGTGTGAATGTGTGTGTAAGAGAGATACAGTAGAGATGGAGAGCTACAGAGAGACCTAATGAACACTGGAAGCAATGAACCATTTTGTTTTTTTCACTTTCACAAGTTCTGAAATTTAAATATTATCTATATCTATATTATCTTTATATCTATATCTAACACAGGGTCACAGAGTAGAGTTAACTATCACGTTAAGTCCACGTTAGGTATACATGGGTCATTATGCTTGTGATTCTAGAAAGAAAAAGACTTTTCTAGCCGTCCTTGCTGGCTTGAAAATGAGTGAGTAATCTATCCTTATGGTGTTCAAATGACAGAACTTTTAAAAGAGCCATGGCCTACATAGAGTCGACTAATGCAGGGGGAGAGGGCAGCAAGCGAGACGGAGAGAGAGCAGAGGAGAATATGTGTGAAGACAGAGAGAGAGAGGGAGAGATTGAGATTGAGGCAGAGATCAGAGCAAGTGTGTTAAAGAGACATTGGGATGGCGAGGAAGGAGAGGCACTGCGAGACAAAGTGAAAGAGAAAATGAAAATGTATTCCCCAGCAGACGCGATTAATCAGGAATGACTTTTCCATCTTGTGCTGCTCGGCTAGTAATGTCTGGCATTAAGTAATGACATCATAACCCTGTCCTGCCCTGAATTTATACCTCAGATATAGAGGGAAATCCGCCGAGCTGACCTAAAGGCACGGGCGAAGGGGGCTCTAAAATTTGTTGATATTAATGACTGGACTCGAATATTTCATGCTCGCAGTAAATACTGCATCACACACAGCAGAATCCATCATTCATGTCATTTAAAATCAGAGAGAGGACAGCGTGAAAGAAAAGGAAATAAAAGAGCATGTGTATATCATATGAAATAGCACGACAGAGCTTGAAATTATGAACATCATAGAAGTGCTGTTGCATAGCTGGCCCGATTGTGTTTTACCCCCCATTAGTATGCATGAGTAAAGGCCATAGTTTATTTTTCAGGCTGTTTTTCTGAACCATCATGTTGTTTTCCCTGAAATCTGTAGCTAATAGAGACCACTACGTTAATCTTTTTAACTGTTATCAGACGTGTGCAGACAACACTGTTAAAACTCCAAATATATTCCTGATGAGCTGTGTGCTTAACAAGCCATGAAGAATGATAATTTATATCAACGGGTTAAAACTTTGCATTTGGCTGGTGTGGAGCTTTTAATGCGGCCACTTTGGCACAGCAGTTTGTTGCTGTTTTTCTGTACCTTGTGGTGCAGACACCTCGCTGTGGTGGGAGCTGAGGGTTATTTCATAACACAGGATTACTCAGCCAGCCAGCTCTAAAAATAAGCATGAAATGAACCTCTCAACTGGAGTTCATAATGAAAGATCAGTCGGTGTGGCTACAAGACATCCATGAAAACCAATATCCAAATTTAATTTGACAAATTATTCAGAACATCAACAGCTATGGTACATTTTTGCCAGTTCCAGTGAAGTACATCATTTCCACCATTTTCCGTTCGTCTGGGACGTCGTGGTGGGCTCAAAAAGTGAAGCTGCACATTGACCGTACCATGTTTGCATAAAATTGAGGTCTCATCTAATTTATTCAAATTTCAGGTGGCAAGCATCACTTGGTGTGTGTGTATATATGTTTATATATTTATGTGTGTATGTGTGTTTATATCTCTCAGACTTCTCAACCCTGTGTACAAACTAAACCCCTGTTGCTTCTGCACATCTATAATGCATAAAGATTCAGTGTAGTATTCGTCTGCACTTTTTGATTGGCAGGACTTCCTGAATTTTTGGTCATTTCCAAAACATCACTCTGGCTGTTGCCATCACCTTGGCTACATTCATAGTGAAGTCTCAGTGCTTAATTCGAATTTATAGCTCAGCTCTTTTTTTTTTTTTTGGCTTTGTTCACATTATTTTTTAAATGTGGCCAATATCAGATTCCAGTGTGAACTAACAAAGACGTCACACGCAGCACGCAGCCATATGGAAGTAAACATGGAGGCCACTGAAGTCAGTCGGTTTGATTTATAAGCTGATTTGCAGTGGAAACCAGCAAATTTGTGAGCAGATGATAATGAAGATGAGGAGACACAGAGATACATTTTTAAAGATGTTACTGATGACATTTGTATGTAAAATATATATATTTTTAAATAGAACATCCACAGAGCTTTTAGAAAGGTGCGGAATAAAAGTACGCATTACTAAAAATCTGAAAACTCACGTGTATCATGCCTGCACGCCTGACAGAAAATGCCACAGCATAAAAAGTTTGTGTTGCTACAAAGAGAGAATAAGAACTGAAGAGGCTTTTTAATTCACTTAAAAAGTTTTTTTTTTACATTTTTTCAAAACTAAATAACAAATTCCATCACATTCACATTTTCTTCAGTGTGTAACTCAGGAAGGACTTTGTCACTCACATAGCGCTGTCATTCGGCACTTTTACAAAAAACTAGGTCTGCAAAAGCCTGATTTGAAAGGTTAACAACTCAGCAGCTGCCTATTCAACTTTCCTTCTGGACTGCCCTACCTTTTTTTTATTTTGTTTTCTTTTTGGTTTGCTTTCGATGGAGCTCTCTGCAGCGGCGGTCTCTCTGCCTCAGCACTTTGGTCTCATTGAAATGAATGAGGATGCTCCTTTTTTTTCTCCACACTTTTTTTTTCATGTCGCGCCTTTGTCCGCCTAAATGTAAAAACTGTTCCTTTCTCTGGCGTATCCCAGGGCGAGCGAGCTAAAATAAGACAGATAAAAGTAAAATGGTAATTAGTGAACCAGGTAGGGAAAAAAATCACTTTCTGATGAGAGTGCGGGGTCAGCTGGTAGGAGCTGGTGGGGACTCTGTTTTGCTCAAGGACACTTAAGCAGATTTTTTTTATTTTTTTTAGCTTGAATAAAGCTCCTGTGTGCAGCTGGACAACAGCGTCCATCTGCTGCAGCTTGAAACCCAAGAGCCTGTGGGTTCACTGCCTCTGTATGCATCTGAGCAGTCTGAGGCCAGTGTGTCTGTTAATGTAGCGCTTTCACCACTTTATTATTTCCGCTTTTGCCTCTCTGTTAGCATGACATTTTCTATAAGCTGTAGGCTAATGGCTGGCTAGCGGCCTAGCATTAAGCAGGCTAATGTGTCTGTTAATGTTACATTAGTGTTATTTCAGTTTTTCTCCCGCTTAGTTCCATGGTTTAAGGGCATAGTGTGTGTGTGTGTGCGTGTGTGAGAGGCCGTTCACAGCACACCTATGCTGTAAATACTGTGTGTGCAATGCGCGTGCACGCTCTACATATGGAGCCAATGAGTTACATTTCCATTTCAAAGCGACGAGTCAGCAGCAGCAGAAGCTACTTTCATCTATTAATGTGATTTTAGGGAGAGAGCGAGACAGTGAGACACACACAGAAAGAAATACATAGAGGCACAGTAATAATTACTCTCCCGGCTGGCAAAGGGTTCAGATTGTTTATTAGCGTCTCTGCCTCTGTGTTCCTCCCTCGCTGACGACCACCTCCCCATCTCCCTCTGTCTTTCCCTGTTTCTCACTCAGATGATGTGTACTCCGCTCGTCTGCTGAGTAGACCACTGTCTAATGCAGCTGTCACTCACATTAACGGGTTCACTGCTCTGCAAAGACTGTGAGCGTTGTACCTGTATCTGTAAAAAAAAGAAAAAGTTGGAAAGTCTGCAGAATATGAATCATTTTAAAGAATAAACAGTCTGCGAATGTAAGTGTTTGTCTCGGCCTTCAAGAGAAAACGTTTAGGGTTAGATCTGTGTGTGTGTGTGTGTGTGTGTTGGAGAGGGAGGGAGTAGTGAGGAGATTATTTTGTGCTCGAGTGCCCTTTTGTGTGTAAATGTCCATGTCCATGCGTAAGCTGAAAGTGTGTGTGCCACTGTATCAAGGCATCGTGTGTGTGTGTGTGTGTGTGTGTGTGTGTGTGTGTGTGTGTGTGTGTGTGTACACAGCTTTTCTGAGTGCAACCATGCGAAAGCCGTACAAGCTCTGTGTCATATTAATGTAGTGCTGCAAGTTGAAAGTGAATGTGTTCATTTTGAATTTGTTTATGTATGTGTATTAGTGTTTGCTTGTTTACACAAGTCTGCGTAAGTTGGTGTATTTGCTTGTACGAGTGTGTCCATGGGAAGGAATTTAAACTGCGCATTTCCATAAAGTCTGGAAGTGAGCACTGCAGACAAACATATAAAATATGTGGCTGTCAGATAGGGGCGTGTTTAATGTTGAAACCGCGTGTGTGTGTGCTTCTGCATGGTATTTGGAGGATTTTTATGCGGGTCCATATTAACAGCCGGCGTGTTTGTGTGTGAGTTTGTGTTTATGCATTTTCAACTGAACGTGAGTGTGTGTGTGCGTCTTGAGTTTAAATGCATTAGCCACAGGCTATCGTTGCTCCAGTAGCATCGTTCTTATTCTATCCATTTTTAATGATCGGTAATGGTCGCTAGCAGTGTTGAACCTACATCGTGAGGACACAGCAAGAAAAAAAGGTCCCATGGTGCACAAAGCGAAGAAGACGGAGGAGACAGAGGAAGGGAGGCTTAAAAGGAGAGTGGTAGAAAAGGAGAGGAGAAACCGGGAGGGTGTTAATAGATGTTAGCTTGTGGAAAGCAACATCATAGGAGTGCTGCTGAAGAGGTCCCTGTGGTACACTGTGCCACTGCAGCACGGCCCCACAGGGAAGACAGTGGGAGAGGAGGAGGGAGGGAAGAGGTGAGAAACTGGCCAGCAGGCTGACTGACTGACTGACTGTCAGTCTGATTTACTGACTAAATGATGGACTGGTTGTTAAGTTGATTTACTGACTTGCTGGCTGATTGGTTATGTTACAGGCTGGCTAAGTGACTGACTGAGGCAATTGCTGATTTGTTGAAGGCTTTTTACAAGGTAGCTTCGTGATGGCAGAGCAGGGGAGGAGAGGAGGAGAGGAGAGAAGGGAGAGCAGATGGAGAGATGGATGAAAGGCAAGGCCTCTTAACTGTGTTTAAACTCTGCAAGAGGGTTTGGAATGAGTTTCCAGGGTCCAAAGGCCAAGAAACGTACTAAGCACATAATGGCTGTTAAATTGTTTCTTGTTAAATTTAGGTTTTATTTGTTTCCATTAAAGACCACAGAGTGCTTTATTACCAATTCTTCCTTGCTTCATCCTTGGGGGAAATGGCAGGATTCTATCCACTGAAATCCAGTGGAATCAAATCAAAGTAAATCAAATCAAATTGTATTAAACTAAATTAAATAACATAGGGCAATGGAAGCATTTGAAACAATTCATCAGTTCAAGGAAGAAAAAAAAGAAAGAAGATTAAAACGGTTTTAAACTGAAGCTCTGAGGCTTTCATGCCACGCTGACATGTCCAAGTGTAAACTGAGCAATATCGCCCTGTCAGCTTGAGAGGGGAGGCAGAGAGATGGATGGAGAGGCTGAGAAAAATGACGAGGAGTGGGAAAGGAGGAGTGAGTGCGGGAAGCGCAGACGGGGGGTGGGGGTTAAGGAGGAGGAGGAGGAGGAGGAAGAAGGAGAGGGAAAGAGGGAGGGAAGGCCTTAAGCAGTGTGATAAGGAAATAATAAAGGAAACAAAGGTTAAAGGTAGCTGTAAAGGCTCCTAGACTCCAGCCGTGGCAATATCAGCTACACACTCTCTCTCTCACACACACACACACACACACAGACAGACGCATGCATTCTCCCTCTTTTCCCTTTGACAACACACACACACACACACACTCACAGCTGTATGAAAATTGATGTTGCAGTGTCCTTTACAGGCCATTAAATCTGAACAACGGCAGTCGCTTACTTCTGTCTGACAAATGACGGCTAAATAACACAACTTTTCTGTCTGTCTTCCTGTCTGTCTGCCCCTCCGCCCCCCCCCCCTCCTCGGCCTCCACCACCAACACCACCTCCCCATCTTAAGCCCTGTTTTGACGTGTAAGCATGCGCTGGACTGACTTTGTTTTTCATACTAGTTGTTTTTTTTTTTCTTTCCTTTTAAACAATGTTCTCAACTCCAATTTGCTCTAATTCTGCCACATTTCGCCGGCAAAGACTCTATCGGGTCCCCTCAGCACATTAGACAAAAAGCTGCTCCTATGACGAGTTTCAAGTAGTGCTTCTTGAATGTCAAAAAGCAAGCGATTCTTTCTCTCTCACCCCATTTTCTCTCCTTCTCTTCTTACATCCCTCTGCCCTTTTTTTCTGCTCGCTTCATGTCTGCCCCGCTCCCTCCCTCTCATCCGCGACTCTGATCCTCCTTTCTGCATTTCGTTATGTATCATTCCCTGCTCCTTGCCACCCATTTCTCTAATTTTTCTCCCTCTCCTCTTCTCTTCCCTCTCTCGCCGTCGCCCCCCTTTTTCTTTATTGCTCCCCATCTGTCCCCTCTCTGTCCGTCCTCCCTCTCTTCCTCCCCCACGTCTTTCCTCTCCCTCTGTCCTTCTTCTCTCATCAACTTCCTCCACCTCACTCCTTCCCTGTTCTCCTCCCTGCTTTCGCTCGCCGTCTCCCCCCCCCTCCTCCCCTGCCCTTTCGAGTCCTTTGATTAGGTTGTTGGCATTTTCATTGAGATGTCTATATGACCGCTGAAATAACTCTCCTGTCACAGTCTCATCTGCCCTCTATCTACTTCTTCTCCTCACTCTCTTTATTCTCCACTTCTGCACCCCGGCATTTCCTCCTCCTCCTCGTCCTTCTCACTTCGCCAATCTTTTATTTTCTCGCTCCATTTTATACTCTTCCTGTGCTGCTTTTCTTGCTCCTCTGCCAATATTCCTCTCAGTTCCTCCTCTCTCAGTATCTCCGACTGTCTCCTCCTCCACCCTTTTCACAAGTCTGCACCTCAGCCTCGCTAGCTTTGCCCCCTCTTTCTTGTTTTTCGTCTGCCGTTTCGCTCTTTTTACGCCTCTCTCTCCTCTCACCCCCCCCCAATTTCCTCGGCCGCTTCCGTAGATCATCTGTCTAAATGTCATGGCCACATCAGCCACTGTTGGTATTATAAACAGCTTCCTGGTCGGCACCACAGAAGCAGAGGGAAGCAGTGAGGTGTGGGGTGTGGGGTGAGCGTGCGGCGGCGGAGGTGGGGAGGGAGAAGGGGAGGGGAGGAGAAGGGAGGGTGGGCCGGGCTGACGCTGCAGTTTTCTTGTGTTTCTGGCAGTGAAGAGAAAGAAGATGATGTCTGAAAATAGAGAGAACATGTATAAAAATGATATGGGGTGTGGGGCGGCGTTGTGAGGGGAGGGAGAGGGTGAGTCGGCTTATGGAGAAGAAAAATGAGATAAGAGGAGCGAAGGGAGAGAGGAAGAAGAAACGGGAGAAGAACGACAGAAATAAAGAGCGAAGGAGAGCCTGCATGTCTACATGCCTCTAATCTGTTGATGGTTGAGGGGAAGCAGACAATAAGCCATTATCTCTCTAAGACTTAGCTTTAGCTGCAGCAGTATGGCACTGCATACTGCTAGTGCCAAAGCAGCTTACCGCACAGTTATGCACCCAAGATGCACCCGTACGGGAACAGGATGGCATATCAAGACTTTAAATAAGGAAGATTATAAGATATCTATATACACACAGCTTAATAATAACAATCAAATCTAATGTGACGATCCAACATTGCGAGAGATCAAAGGCGAGTGTGGAGTTTTCATGTTTCGTGAAGATGAGAAGGTCCGTTTCCGCTCCGGGAGGCGCTTTTGACTCGTTTCCATTCATCAGGAATTTATACCCTGTGTGGCAGCTGAACATGCTCCGTGTCAGACACTCCCTCCGGTTAAACTGGGATAATGAGACTTTTTGTCTGAGGACAGAGGGTGTTGAATAGTCAATAACTGTAAAGCCCCGTGAGGCAAATTTGTGATTTGCGATATTGGTCTATGTAAATGAAATGGATCTGACGTGGCTTTTAGAGCAAACTCTAAAAAAGTCACTACAAGCGGACTTAAAGTTACTCGTTAGCTTTGCAACATTAAGGCTACCAGCAACCTGTAAACAACCCATCATGCACCAGTCTTTAAGAGCTACTGTTATATCAGTACTAAAGGTCAGATCTATCAACAGGTAATTATCTCATCCTCAAGATTGCTACTTTGTCAGACACAGTCTCCAGAAAAAAACAAAAAACAAAACATATTGCCTTATATTTGGGCCAGTATAGTGCAGACTTACGTTTCTTATCAGCATCATGAGGAAACATTGTTAAAGGTATAACAAGTTGTATTTGTTGGTTGTTGTAATCACGATATTCAAAGTTGGCTACACACCACTGCTGAAATGTTGACACCCTGAAATGTCCAGAACACAGCAAAATAAGATAATCCAGGCAAAGGGCGGCTTATTTGCAGATACAGACACTTGTAGTCAGTCATAAGTGATGATTGAGAGGGATTATTTTTGTCTGAGTCTATACATTGTTTTTTTCCAGAAAATCCTACTCGTCCTCCTAAAATCCTCCTAAAAGTGTTCATACAGAATGTAACATATGACAGCATTCTTCCTTTTGCTCTCTCTACAACATCAAAGGATGATTTACATGTTTCTGTATATTCAGGCACTTGAAGCACTTGGTGAAGGTTAGATAAAGGTCAGAGTCCATGTTAAATACTGAAAAAAGTCAAAAGGACCTTGACTCATGGAGACGTCACGTTCAATGTCTCATTTCATCAAGTTATTGTTAAAGAAATGTGTGTAAAAATCTAGAGGTAGAGAGAGAGATTTTGTACTGAGCAGGCAGGCAGAAATGCCAGGGAGGGGTATGACGTCCACAAAATGTGACTGGGCACAAGCGCACAAACAAGCTCAGACTGGAAATAGACACACTGTATAATTCCTGTTTGCCAGTGATGAAGAAGAGTTAGAAAATAGCATCAGGATGGAAAATGTACTGCTATTTTTCCATTGCTCTAGCACTGTAGGCTTTACTGTACTTAATGTTGTGCATCAAGAGCCTAATTAATATTTTATTATGAACCTGATGCACCTCCATATGCAGTAAAGACCGAAAGATTAAAAAGTTAATATACTTCCTGTGGTGGTCATGTTGGTGTTGATGTTTGATAAAATGACACCGTGTCTCTTCAGATGTCTGTAGAGCCAGTATTAGTTTGATTCTCTTCATGGTGACATGTTGTCGTATCCACATGTCACCTGTACTTTGCTTTCATTTCCCTGCACAGGTGAGTGAGCAAGACTGAAGAAATGCCGGTGTGCAAATGGTATTTCCAGGCTCTCTGTGATATGGAGTTAACCCAGTGTCCCACATTGTTACGTTCTGACCCTCAAGTCGTTACTCCTGTTCGCTGCAAGTTGCTGTTTAAAAAACAGTGCCATCATTTCCAGTTTGTTGCTCTGACCCATCAGTTTCCTTCTGCAATTCGGAGCGTGGAGTAGTGAGCATGCGGGACAAAATTCGGAACAGGAGTTTGACCCTTTTCAGCCATGTGAAGTTGGTATTAAATTGCCCAGGTGTTCTTCATATTGTGTCCACCCTCTTTGGGATGCACTACAGTCATCAAAAGGGATAAGTGTCTCATAAATATACATGAAAAAAAATCCACATTTACTGTCTAATAATCTCTTTCAGGCTGTCTTCCTGGCGCTGGAAACAGGAGGGAGGCCAGATTTGACACCAATGCTGTTAAAAAGCTGACGTCACTGCACTGACTAAGACAGAGAACAGAGAGAGGTGTCACATAGCAGCAAGCCTGCTCCTCTCCTCTCCTCTGCTCTCCTCTCGTCCTCTTTTCTTCTCTACCCCTCCTCTCCTAATTTTGATTTTAGCAGGCATTTTGTGGCATCCAGTAGCCTGCTGGTGTGGAGCTGTTTAGGGGGCATGAAGAGCTTTCTAAATGATGGCTAAATTTAACTAAATGACTTCCTCCACTCACATCTGATATAATGTTCTCCCCTGCTCCACTCCTCTCTCTGGATCTTTCTCTCGCTGCCTCATCCTTTTTAGCTGTTATCCGTTTTCTCCTCCTTCCTCTCGCTCTCTCTCTCCGTCCTGAAGTGTGATTTCTATTTCTTCACCACCACCACCACAACTTCTCCTTCCCTCTCCTGCCTATTTACATTTTTTCCTCTCATTCTGCCTCCTGCTCCGACCACTCCCCTCTCACTTCCTTTCAGCTAATCGTTCTGTTTTGTCTACTTTTTCGCTTGCGTGGAGGGGTCAGACAGTTCTCCGTCTGAATCGCCCCTCCGTCTGAAGCCTTAATGAGGTGGCTTTGGAGGAAATTTCTTTTAACATATTAGATAAGTCAGCTGGCAGCTGTCTGTCCGTCCGTCCGATCGATCCATGTTGTCCCTGTTTCTGTCTGCTGCCGGCAATAATGTGCCTTTGACTGGATGCACCGGCTAATTAGAGGATAGATCTTTTACCTGAGAATTATGGTCAGAAAATTGGAAAAGGATAATTGCTTGTAGATCAGCAGTCAATGGTGACTCGGCCAGCCAACCAGTCTGCCTTTGTGGTGCTCTATTCATCCACTAACAACCCCTCTGCCGTATTGCCTAATTACCTAATTTATATGTATGAAGTATATCACTCATTAGATTACCATGTATATTATATTATGCTGAAGCTGTAATTCATATTTCCTAATCTGCGGTGTCCGATTACCGTATTTATAAGTTTGTGATTTATATATTACCGTTTCACATATTATAAGGTAATGTAATGATACATCGAAACCCTAATTTAGTTTAATGTAATATTATTTTATGAATCCTGTGAGTCACAGAAATGAAGTATAAATTACTCAATTAGCAGATTCAGTAATATGTTATAATAATGTAATATGATATTAAAGCTCCCCTCAGAACCAATTTTGCTGCCCATCCTAACCTCAGCGGGATACCTCTCACACTTCAGGTTCAGGTTCAAAATCAGGTTTATTGCTGAGGTCTTTCACGTGGGAGCCCACCAGGAGCAGCTGGCTAACAACATAACACTACCCACCGCAGCCTCGCTTAACAACTCGTCTTGTTGCTGCAGCATATAGCCCCGTCACACCGCCATTACGTACCAGCCATGGTCAGCTTCGGGGTGGGCAGGACTAATATAAACATCTTCTCAAAGAAAGGAAACTGTAATCATGTCCATGGTGTTTATATTTGTGATGTAATAAATAATGGTAAAATGATAAAAAAACTCAGACATTTCCATTTCTCCAAATGAATCACAGGTCAAGTTAAAACCGGCTTTTAAGTTTTGGGAAATACGATTATTATTATTATTATGCTCTTTTGTACTCTTTTGCCTCCTCTGATGCCCACTGATTAACATGTTGTACCGTGCTTCAATAGCCCACACATAAACAGAAATGTATTAATGACAAGTTGTGGTTTTGCCCTCTGCAGCTATTACTTGTCGCAAAACATCTGGTTGTAGTGAGGACAAAACTCCCCTGCTGCTCCTTTTAAACTTACCACCTGTTGAGTCTGTTGAATTGAACACAAAATGATCACATTTTCCAATAACTGCCTACATTTAGCTAAAGTAGGGTTCCCTCTAGTCAGATATATTTTCATATTGGACATTACTAAACCAGCAAGTATTTGTATCCCTCCGCATTGCTGATTGTCGTGGCCGGATTATGTTGTCGATATGTCTGTCCGTCCATCCCTCCGTCCCATTCTTATGAACGAGATATCTCAGGAAGCCTTGAGGAGTTTCTTCAAATTTTTTTAAAAATGTCGACTTTGACTCAAGGATGAACTAATCGGAACTTGGTGGTCAAAGGTCAAAGTTGCTGGGAATTATTATGTATTTATTTATTTAATATTTGAACCCCAAGATACCTGTGTAAGTCCACATTCTTCACTTCTTCTCCCTGCATGACAACCAGGGGGCCTCCTGTTCCTCTGGCAGTCAATGACACTGATTGGTTGTGACCGAGCTCTCAATCAGTCCTCATACATGTCGCAGAAATCTCAATACTCTGATAACTTCCATTTCACCAAAAAATACATTTAATACCTTTTATTAAATTCACAACATATATCACATATATCATTTAATCACCACCATTCTTCAGACATGAGGGAAAATTCAGGTACATTTTTTGTGCTGCTGTTTGTGGTCCTGATGCTGAAAGCTTACAGATCTCACTATCACCTCTGCTCTGCTTTTCCATATTTTAAAAAGATGAGTGAAAGTAATCGTTCTATGAAACAAATGGAAACCACAAAGGTATCGTATATCTTACTTGCGTACAACGCAGGTTGATTTGTGCATCAGTTACATACAGTAAGCCCCACTGCCTCACAAGGGAATCAATCTGCAAAGCCCGGCTCAGCAGGCTATTTTCTATTTTCACAGTCTGCTCTGTCAACATGCCGGATATGTTAATCAGAGTATTATTTATGGTTGAATGTGGAAATCATTGATTAACGCATCACATCCAGAAAGTCATGCAAAATGTGTCATCTGCAGCCTTGCTTTAATGAAAAACTGCAGAAAAGTTATGTTGTGCCATACTGGATACTGTTAGTAATGACTGTTTATGATGACTGTGATTAGTCATCTTGCTTGCCAATTAAAAATGATACATTTTTAATTTGTTGTGAATTACATGGTACAGTAAAATATTGTCTGCATGAGTACAATCCTGTAATTAGCTTCAAGGAAGATGAGCCAGGGCAAAAAAACATTGTATTAATAATTTTTTTTATATATAATATCTGAAACACTTTTACTTCATAATGCAAAGGTTATCTCTCAAAAGCAGCTCTAACTTCTTTTTCCACTGTCAAAATCCATTAGCCTGTTTGGGCTTATTTATCATTGTCGTAGACTTCTAGATGAAAAAAAAAGGTGCATATTGGTGGCCGGTAACATGTGTTGCATGCCATTAATTTTCTTTTCTAAGCTTTGCGGTCCCTAACCATAAACTTAAACTTATCAAATTTAATGAAAAATAACCCCAAGAGCAAACAATATAAGAATTACAATCAAAACATACTGGAAGTGGCCAATAGTGACCAGCACACATGCTAAACTCCTCCTACTGACTTACTTACAACAGGAAAGGATATAAAACAGTGTATTAGACAGTGTACAGTGTATAGAGATTGTATGGCCTTCTCTCAGTACAATAGTTACATTGAATTTGGCATTTTATAGTAGTGGTGATGAATTTTACCATAAAATGGAAGATGAATACAGTTGTTAACATGGCTTTCTTTCTTAAATGTCACATCTCAGGAGACTGTCTCTGTGTTTCCTCTCTTCATATTAGCATCCTCGCTCACTATACCTAATATACACTTAATGTGAACTAAAGTGAAACAAAACTAAACCTGCCTCAAAGCTGGTTTTTATTTATTTACTTTTTCACTGTAATTTTCGTATAAATGTTTCTGCGGGGGCCCACCAAATCAAGGCTAATAGCGATAGGCATCATTTTACGTGAAAACAACATTGCTGTTATGGTTTTGCAAAAACTAAATAATTTGAAAAGCCTTGGCTGAGATCTTAACAGCCAGCTCTTTCATTGTGTGTCAGTCATTCATTATCTGAGAGGCTGTAAATCAGCAGCACAGTGTTTTTCATGCCATGTCGGGGTCAAAGTGACAGGTGTGTCCACATATCACACGTGCCAGCCAGTGTCACATTATCAATGCTTTATGAGCAGAATTTATGATAAATGCAAAGCAAAGCAAATCACAGCAGTGTTGACAGAAGTCTGAAAGGCTGCTTACTGCAACGCTCGCAGAACAAAACTGTTGACTCTGGTCTTGTCATCCACATCTTATTTCCTCTCCTTTCGTCCACTCTGCCAAGATATTGCGACATGACAGGAGTCGAAGACCTCTAGTCAGCGCCGCTATTATTCAGAATACAACTGTCAGCGTTCACATCCAGTGTTTTCTCCTCCTCCCACTCTGCTCTCTTTAATCTCCTCCAAGCAGCAATGATATAATTGAGAGTGACCTCTGTTACTGCCAGTACAGCATGTGTCTTCTCCATGATGATTAGCATTCAGTTAATCCAAACACCAGTGACATGAAAACACACGCACCAGTAGATATGATATCACTTGTGAGATGTAAAATCACTGTATCCATAACAACGACATAATCAAGAAAATGACCACTGGTGCATGAATAAAATCAATTGCACACCCACCAGGTTCACGCGGCGTTGGGCACATGAGGCTGCCATTGATCTCGTTTCTGCTAAACATATTGGACAGTGAGAGCTGGTGAAGATTTCAGTATATCAGTTTCCTTAGCAATATTTTCTCTGTGATGGCAGTGGAGATAGTTGGTTTCCTGTTTTGGTGTTGTTGCAGGTCGCAACAATAATAAGCCCGCTCCTTTTGTAATGTATTTGTCTTTCAAGGGAAGATGGATTGAGGATGCAGACTCTCTAACAGCCTTACATTTATATTGTTATATTGTCATGCACAAACAGGAGCTGACTAGTCAAGTGCCTTGCTCAACAGCATTTGTAATGGACTGTAGTTGGTTAAGACAAGGTATTGCTTATTTAATATTACCTTTACCATTTTCCCATGCAGTCTATCTCTGTGAGTACTGGCAGTGATTTTGCAGTAATGACTCACAGCTCCTGGAAAGATATTAAGGAATACAGAACAAGAAGTATATTCACACTGCTACACAATGATCCACTCACTGCTTTTTCTACAAAAAAATGGCTTGAAAGAGTGATGGACATTCTGCATGCGCTTACCATCCAGCTGTTAAATCCTGGAAAAGTGAAAACCAGCCAATCAGCACTGTAGCAACGGTAGAAACTCTTTGCCGATGTGAATTTTCTCATATTTACTGCCTTTTGCTTGAAGGATGGCTTCACCATTCTCCAACCTGGGCTTTATTAACATGTAGCTCCTCATCAGTTATGAGCGCCCGCAGGATGAAACTATCTGATTCAGTGTGCTTCTGTCTTCTAAACTCATCTCAAGACAAAAGTGTGCTCGCTCCAAACGGCCACACGTTGAAGGCAGAACAGAAAGCCTGCCATCATAATCTCCTCCTGGCTGAATTATATGCCCTCCATGGTCACTGCCTCCTCATAGTTCTCTGTCTTTTATATGTCTTTGTACTAAAAATGCAATGAATTGTTAAAAAACAAAATAAGGATAAGGAGCCATCAGAGCCATTTACGGTGGTGCACTCGGTTGTGTGAATTGTGCGATGAATGGAGGGAAAAAGAGACTTTGAGAGACTGTAAGTGCTCTGCATACCTAGCAAGTCACTCTGCTGGGTAGGATTGTGGGATTATTTGTTTTGGAAAGTGGCAACAAACACACACACACATATATATATATATATATATATATGTGTACATATTTTCAGATGCAGCCTCCAAATTTCAGAGTCAGAGAGGTGGTTTCAGACGCTGTTAGCCGAGCATTGTGTTCAAAGGCCTCGACCTTTCCGCTGCAGCTCCTCTCTGGGCTTAAACAGTCACGGCAGAGTGAAACTTTTTCATTTTCACCTCTTCTCATGAGGTGGAACTACACGGCTTAAGTTCAACAGGGGTCCATAATATCCATGCCGTAGTAGTGATGACATAACGAGTCGCGAACCCCGTCGCTCCCTCCACCGCATGACCAGAAACTCATCTTTCACTTCTCTTACCTCCTGTAAAGTGACGGCTCTTCCGAGGACCCAGCTCTTAACAGGAAGCAGCGACATAGTAGCTGCCATCTAGGATGCTATATGTGGACGTGGTGTGATAGTTATGCAGCTGACATGTTCTGTCATGGTTATCTCGCCAGCCTACATCTCCTTGGCCCACGCATGACAGCATCAGTAATGGTTTCACAAATGCACTGCTCCATATCTCCAGGATTAAGGGTGCATCTCTTGGTTTGTAATTGATAGCATTACCAGAGCAATACCAGATACCTTGGATATTAAACAGCCGGCATTTAATAGGGAGATACTATCCGTCTTGTGTTGTCCCCAAGAGACAAGATCATATATTTTCACCTTCTCTTCTCTTCTCTTTCTCTTCTCTTCTCTTCTCTTCTCTTCTTCTCTTCTCTTCTCTTCTCTTCTCTTCTCTTCTCTTCTCACTCTCTCTTCTCTTCTCTTCTCTTCTCTTCTCTTCTCCACAGCCCACTCGTCATCCTTGTCAGTGATTTACTGACTCTACACGCATTAACTCAGTGACATTAATTCTGAAAAGTGACAAGCAACAAATCAAGCTACTTTTCTGGTGTATCTAAGAAGATCTTACTGAATGTGCGCTGACTTGATTAATATGCATATCAACATGTGATGTCCTCAAAGCAACTCTTTGAGAACCCAAGTGCAGCTTTGAAAAGTAAAACATCAACGTTGCCTCTCCTCTCTGTAAATGAAATGTAGCTGTGGCGGCGTGCAGGGTGATATTTTAAACCCGGGAGGGAGAGCGCTGCCATTCTGGACGATGATGATAACTCAAATTTATGTTGGTTCAAATTTTTGCCCTAATACACCGAAGTAAATTGATTGTGGAGGTAATTCAATCTGAGAAATTACATTATTGTGCTTAATTGAGTGGATTACTTTACCAATTACAATTTTAAACAGGGAAACAGGTTACCTTTTTTTTTTCAGTACAAGAGGACAGTCATCCCATCATGATAGGTGACTGTGACAGCGCCCAGGATGTTTTTCCTGCAATATGGCCACTGCAGCACCACGATAAAAAGCTCACTTGGATGTAAAGTGACGCTTAGACAGTTGGCAAGAAGTGTCATGTTGCTACCCCACTTCTGGTGAATCCTCACATCATAAGATTAGTGATCTGATTTCATGCTCCTCTCCTCTTCTCCTCTTCTCACCTCTCTCTCCTCTCCCGGCCTCTCCTCTCTAGTGGATGCTAAATTATGTATTGTGATATTGCTTGTTGAGGCAGAGCTGAGCGCTTGGGCAGACAATAGGGCTAATGCGGTTGTGACATAGATTTAAATTCATTGCTCCATAATGACAGTCGAAGGAATATCTTCTGTTTGTTTTGTGCATCTGTATTGTTCTGTGCTGCCTGATTCGGTCACAACTATCTGAACTGTGAGATGCCCTGTTTCGTCGGGGTGGGGGGGGGGGGGGATGCTGACCTGGAAGAGCATAGCATGTGATATGTACAGTATGTGGAGTGCACGGCGGTGACCGGCGCCGTAATTCAGCCAGTCACTTATGTTTCATATACGCAAATGCATATTTCTTGACATGTTGCTGCAAGAGTTTGACTGGAATCCTTTTCGCAGCTGTCATAATGCATCATACCTCAAAGTCTAGATCAGTCACTGTTGGCAAACATTATGGTTGGACAAACCTTTTACATCTTGGTCTTACATAACTACCACATTCAGCTGCCATGTTTAGCTTTGTAAGAAGGACTCTGTCACCCATTTTGGGGATGAGAAGCCTGTTAATCCATTCAATCGGAGAGTAAAACAAACAGGCAGCATGGTGATAATGTAATTCAATGTTACTGTCAGAGACCTGTGGTGGTTTCATTGTTTTTGTGTAGTGTGGTTTTTGTAGCTTGTCTTTGGCCTAACGCACAATTGACAGTAGAAATGGAGGCGTGCATGCTTTGGTAAGATATAAACCTCTTGTAGAATGACAAAATATCTGTCTGAAGAGGTAGTCTTTGGTCAAGGACAAGGTGATCAAAAGCCTCTTTATTTTATATGAAATGATTCAGCTTGATGCTGCAGAAACAAAGGATCTTGGGAGAATAAGCAGAAAAACAGTTTGTACAACATTTGTTTGTTCTTTTTGTATTCTGACCATTTTCTTATCAGCACTTGTATGCACAGTGGCTACTTTTTTGCCATTTTGTTCACCTGTCTATCCTGGAGAAACGAGTAACACGACTAATTTCACCTCCTCATGTAATGAGCTGGGAAGGCTCAATTTAACCAAACTTGGTTAATGGCAAGTAAAGCCTGCTGTTACACATTTTATATGCAGATAGATATTCAGATGTGACGCCTTCATTGACTGTATCTGGAATAGAACTAAACCACCTTTCACAAAATCAAAAAGAACTCCTCATAACAGGCTTTGGTTCGGTTACGTAAAGAAACACACAAGCAGCTATCTTCGCCAGAGGATCCTGTATGCATAAGGCATTGTACAAATGCAGAGCCGGCCCTTTTGTGAATGTGCAACTTCAATCACAAATCATTAGCATTTTGCCAACAGCTCAGGGGGTCATGAGTGTCAAGTTAAACTCATCCATCCAGGGCTTTTATGAGTAGGACATTAGGCAGGCCAGAAAATAGTCTGTGAGACAACACACTCTGTCTCCACTCTGACGACCAGCTCTTTCCCTGCAGTGGAAGATTGAGAGACCCGAGAGGAGACTGAGCAGATATAAAAACTAATTTGTTCCTGTACCCAATACGATTTTTAATGCCAGGAAGTAATACTCATGGATGCTGGCAGTGTGCAGTTAGTTGTGACCGTGCTCTTTAAATGCAAACACTTCTACAGACCGGCTGTGCACTTGGTTGCAGTTGTGTGGCGCCTGTGTTTTTCTATATTCTAAAAAGTGTTTTCTAGGACCTAAAAAGCTGAAATGTATTTCATTGTATCTGGCTTTGCTCGCACCTTCCTCACATCACCACATGATGAGCTACTGATAGTTGGCTACCAAGCAACAAACAGAGCAGGACTGAGGAGCAACAAGACTATTAAAGAGGAGTGGAAGGCTGTTTTGAGATTGTGTGTGTGTGTTTGTGTGCGTGTGCGGACTTGGTGGTGGGCGTGTAAAAGACAAAGAGAAAGAGAAATGAATTTAGCTGTCTTTCGGCGTTGTGGTGACTTGGTCAGAATCACAACAACTCACAAATCAATGACCCCACCAAAAAAACAGAAACAAACAAAAAAAAAAAAACAGCCATACACAACCGAGAGCAAGACACAAACAGACTACCCGAGAAAGAAAAGAGAGTGCAAGAGACAGAGCGAGAGTACATTAGTGACTTTGTCAGAAACATGACTAACCGCAGAGAATCAAGACCTCTAAAAAAAAAAAAAAAAAAAGAAAAAAGCAAAATAAAAAAACCAGCTCCAACTCTTCTTTCATTCAATGAGGACATTTCTCTTCCAGCTCAGAAACATACTGGGCAGCGGCTGAAAAGATACTAGAAATATTATACTGACATAAGAGAACAGTTCTTCAAACAAATCCATCAACACGCTGTTTGGGCAGAAGTCCTGTCATCTCTATAGTTTCGGAGAAATGACTGAAATAGCTGCTAAATCTGAGTTTGACAAGAGAAAAAAACCCCATAAAAATCTCTCCCATGTTCTGCTGCTTTCTCTTAAACTCAAGACCTTGTTGTCTTTGTGTGTTTTCATACATGCATGTTTGTCTACCGCTCTAAGTGCGTCTGTCCATTCTGCAGGTAATTGCTTTGTTGCATCCTCTTTTAACAGAACAGCAGTCATTTTCCCTAATGTCTTTCTTTTTTTTTTTCAACATGGGGGAAATAGTGGGCATTTAGCCAGCACTTTACTATGTGTCTCAACCCATTAACTAACAGCTTAGATATAACACAGTGCACCTCAATTACTAGGTGCCTCAGCCCATTGCCTGGTAACATAACATATTAGACAGCTTAGCTCACTTATATGTGTCTGAATTTATTAACTTGTCTCGTACCATATAGAAGATCATTGATATCTGCCTGTCTTGTTAGGTATTTGCTTCAAGAGGTAGCGTTTCACTAATGGTGGGAGGAAAAATCTGAACTAGAGGACAAGAGAAGATTCATTCTGTCTTTATCAAGCTAACTGATCAGCGCACTATAAATATAAGTGCTTATAATGGAAGCATATAAATAAAATTTCTCCATCTGCAATTTGTCTACTTCTGCGTTCTTTAGTCATAGACAATTTAGAGGCAGTTCTGTTTTAAATTACGCCTTACGCCCGTGGCACAAATAACAGGTTATTTTTCTGTGTGATCCAGATAAAGAAGGTCCTACCTTCAAAACTATTCATTTGATCTGCCTTTATCACTGTCACAAAATGAATGACGGTTCAACTGGAAGATGGTGGCTCCTGAAATAGACATGATGTGATCGGCTGGAGAGAAGACGGAGGGATGACGCTTCACTCTGTTGGAGTTTTACAGCTACGAAAACACTCAGCCTACTGAGAGGCAGCTCTTCCTTCGCAAAGGATCTACGGCTTCCATCAAGTCACCCATTACTCATTAACGTTAATTAGCCACTGATGATATGACCTGCCCCTGGAGACGTTCATCCTTTTCACCAGCAACAGTGACGTTTAGTGCTAGCTGAAATTACCACTAACAGAGTTCAAGCCAGAGCCTCGCAAATCTGTGTATTTT
Organism: Scortum barcoo; assembly: GCA_023238725.1. Taxonomy (NCBI): domain Eukaryota; kingdom Metazoa; phylum Chordata; class Actinopteri; order Centrarchiformes; family Terapontidae; genus Scortum; species Scortum barcoo. The sequence goes on from CM041531.1 coordinate 24,468,625, forward strand.
GCCAACATGGACAGAAATGAGAGCTGCATTTTTTTCACATTTACGCACAATAGCCTACGCAATGAAATGAAAATTCTTATCATTATTCGTATGCCTGGACTGACCCCAGGGCCCATCTATAGGATCAGCTCGAGACGTCTCCACACCTATGTGAAACTATTGCCGTCTGATACAACAGCCCTGCAATAAATTCCGACTTTATGAGGGTTGTAATGTTCAGTTTTCTTGGAGCTGTTTGAGAGAGGAGCTGATTGAACTTCACGGCCATTCAAAGGCTGTACTTTATAGTGCTGCTGAATTGTCATCATCACGTACCGAGCGTCTAAACCTTTCTGTGAAACACAATGTGGCTCACAAGACAGCAACAAAAGGCGATCATTTTTACTCGTCTTGATACGTCTCTCCATCAGGAGTGACCGAGGATTACGAACATTCACAGAGTTAACCAAGGAAATACAGTATAGTCAAGAGTACAACCACGTGAGCCAGTAGTCAAACAAGAAGCAGCAAACTGTATATAATAATACATATTTACAAACACAAGATATGCTCATATCAAAGTCTTTACATTGTAATTTGGGAGATTAATATTCAATGGTAAACAGTGCTGTGATGTGATTAAATGGTAAATAGATTTAAAAGACAATGCTACACATTCATCCTGACACACACACACACACACACACACACTCAGTGACGGACACAGAGAGGTAATGGCAGCATTTATTACTCGGCAGGCAGCGGGTCCGGTTTTTGGCTGAAGTGTTGCCTTAAGCAAATGAGAGGGGGAGAGGGAAAGAGGAAATGGGGGTGGAGGAAGTCAGAGGCAATGAGGGGCGTTAGGCAAAGAGAAAGGCTCGGAGAGATAGAGAGGAAGAGTGAGTGTGAAGAGCAAACGGCGAGGGTTGAATAAAGCTTCCGGGCCCCAGAAGGCCGAGCTCTCAGACATTTTAATCAATAACCGCAGCTCTATCAAAGGACGGCTGATTGGCCAGAGACAGAGGGATTGTTCTGCACTCACTGCCTCACCCCTAAGGAGTGACTCAACACTCTGGGACAGGGTGATGAGGAAGAGGGTGGCAGAGACAGATGGATGAGGAGAATGACAAGGAATAAGGAACGGACAGATAGCACGGCAGAGGGAGAGGGAGAAAAGAACAGACAATGGAGACACAATTACAGAGACAGAGGGAGGCAGAAGAGGCTGAAGCAAAGTTTCTTTTTCTTTTTTTTTTTGATAGATTTCTTGCTAGCGTTGGTTCTTTTCTGCCATTATGTCACAGAAAGAAACTTGTGAGTTGGTGTGTGCGTGCGTGCAAAATCAAAATCTTTTATGTGACTTGACAGACTGCTGCAGCACAAATATTAAGACTCTTTTCTGAATTTCTGTGTGTGTAGGGGAGAGAGAGAGAGAGTGTCGTGTCTGAAACAGAGAAGGAGAGAGTGGAGGGAGAGAGTTTGTGAGCATGTGCCTTGTTGTACGCTAACATCGTGATGCTGAAATGAAAATGATTCATAACATCACATTTTTCTAAATAAATGTACTCTGGAAATTTAACCGGTGTTCCCTTATAAATTGATTGTATCTCCAGGTTATTCACAGGGGAGCTCGTGTTGAAAAATGAATGTAGAAATGAGTGGAAAAGAGGTGTGAAGCGTGGACCTGGACCTTTCCGATGGCCATTTGTCTTATTTTTATCCATTAATCTCAATATTTATCTCTGGTATTGTTTTCCCTTGATGATGTGCATCCACTGTTTATCAGATAATATTGCTGGAATGGAAAAGGCTTTTATATTTTCCCCACATTTGTTAAATTTAAATATTCATTTCTACCTGTACAAGTGCATAATATGTTTTTTTTAGGAAGTTTTTAGTGAGTTCAGATGACTAAAATTTCTTTTAACTTTTTATTTTTAAGTTTATTGTCCAACGTTTGTGGCTGAGTACCTCAGCTAAAACTAATCCATTGTACTTAAAGATGTTAAATGTTATGTAATTTAGGTGTCCTCTTTTAGGGTAGATGTCATTTTATTGTTAAATATCAATATATGTGTATATGTATCATCAAAAATGTGAAAAACAAAAAGAAAATCTTTTGTGAAATTTTATGAAAAATGTATGAAGGGAAACAGACAATACAAACAAGATCTCCAGAATTGGTACAGTTAAACAAACATAAAACAGATCACGAGTATGTTATTGTACTTGACAACAGTCCATTTTAGATGTTGATATGTTTTGTAGCATATTAAATTTTCTACAAATGTAGTGGAGATAAAATTCACCTATCAAGATTCAAGATTGAAGGTTCAAGATTGCCTTTATTAGTCCCCCAGCGGGAAAATTCACATTGCAACAGCAGCGAGACACAAAGTGGAAATAAACAGTAGTATCAAATTCCATTTCAGTGTAAGTGATGCTGGTCGGTGTGAAACTGCATTCAAAGTTCAGCCAAAGCCAGTATGCGGTAAATGATTGCAATTATATAGCACTTTTATCTGAAGCACTTTACAAGGTTTTTGCTACTCATTCAGCCATTCATGCGCAGCAGAAAGCCTCAGAGCGGGGTGCTGGCCTGACCATCGGGAGCATGGCTTTAGTAGTCTGTGGTAGACAAATAGATACTGTATAGTACCAATGTCCTGCTTTGTGTTATTATCCCTCCGTCACAACTCAGCAAGGAAAAAATGTCTTTAAACCAAAACGAGGACATTTAATTCGGAAAACATTGTTACTTTGAGAAGATGTTCACTGTGTTTTTCTAATTTATAATGCAGAGTTTTAGTTTCACATTTTTACACAGGCTGGGGACTTTGGACTTTGTCCACCGTTACTTGGACTGAAATTTAGCTTTAAAAAGGTATTCTTTTGTGGCTGATGTGGAGAGGAGGAACAATTACAGCGATTAATATCCTGTTAAATACACACATGGACATGTGAATGTTATTTTTTTAAGACTTTGCAATGGTCTAATACGAGCAGAGCTAATAGGACAGACACCTTTCCTACCCTCTCTCTCACCTGTCGTTTATCTTTGCAAAAATACCCGAGACAAAGGAGTGATGTAACCCTGCCAGAAAAGAGTTCAGTTAAAAACTGGAGTCAAAGTCAGTTTGAATCCTTGGAGAGTTACAGAGCATGTGAGTCTCCCTCCAGAAACCAGAGTGTGGCAGGTTGTTCAAGAGCCGTGTGCTAAGCATTGTACCGCTCCGAGCGCTTTCTATTCAAACTCTGCATCCCACTATGGGTGTTTATCAGAATCTGTGTGTGTGTGTGAGAGACTGAAACCATCTCTGTGATTCTCTGAGGAATATGCAAGTGTGGAAGTGTAACAATCGAGTTGTTAAAATGCACACAGCTCATCGGGAGATGTGTGTGTGTGCGTCTTTGAGTGTGTGTGTTCACATGTGTATGAGAAGTGATTAATTGCAACACACTCAACACACAATTGAGCAGCGAACACTGCTCTGTGTGTGTGTGTGTTCATTTCTTCATTTGAGGTGCACATGTGTGTCCATGCTTGTGTGCGTTAATTCATTACTTACACTGTCTTGCTTCTTTGATCAGTCCATACTATACAAATCCCTGCTCAACTCATATTACTAATAATTAATGTGTAAGTATCTCATTCATAAGCGTCGTCAAATCTTCTTTTTTATTATTAGAGCCATGATGTGTAATTAAAACATACTAAACCAAGCATGTCACCGATAAATTCAAAAGGATGCTCCAAAGAGTCTCAGTCGAACTGCATTTGAATTTGAAATGATTGTGATTGCATTTAAATACTCCTCATTTAAATTTTGTAGCCCTTTTTTGGAATGAATCTAATCAGGGAGTGATTGTAAACGGCAAAGCTGAAGTATTACACTTTTCTGACTTAATGATACACCTTGACAAATATTTGACCATCAAACTCTTATTTGCTTACACTCCCGGCGTCACTGAGTTACTAATAAAAACTTTGTCGAGATAGCTGATGTGAGAACTGACTCAACATGCAGGTCTGCTTCACTCCCCGTCATATCCGATCACGAGCGGATGCCTCTCGGTATAGCACATCCCTCCACTACCGCCATGCTATTGTCAAGGTGTTTGTTCCACGTGTCAGAATCCCGCTGAAAGCTAATTATTTCCTCCATGCTCCATTACCAGAGAGCTCCACATCAGGAGACGCGCACATTCATCAGTGTGTTTGAAACTCGAGCCTCTTCTTAAACATTTTGGCTGATTATCATGCAACCGTGGGGCCAATCAGCGCTGCTGTCTTACAGTGGCCCTCAGTGCTGACCTTGTACCAGTGGCAGGTGCAGGATCTGAAACTGGCTTGCGACCTCTGTAGTCGCCCCTGTGTTTTACTTTCATGCCAGCAATCATGGTGTAATAGTCAATGTGTCAGTGTGTTCAATAGATGACCTCTTTTGTAACCAAACTAAACTTTCAAAGCTGCTGGTGAAAAGAGAGATCATGGGCTCCTTTAATTAGGTTTTAATGAGGACTTATATATTGGCTTGACAGTGATTTCCTTAACATGTGAGTGAAACCTCAAGGCATATTTTAAGCCCACTAAACGGCATACCACTCGGAGATTCTCAGCGGAGTTTAACAGTATACTGCCGATCTGCGGGGCCTCTCTGGATATTCCCAATCACAGGTGACTGTTAAACATTGCATCCTGTCTCATTAGCACTACAAAGTTACTTTCATCATTGCTAAAAACTGACAACATAAGCCACCTTCATCATAGAGACGACGTCTGAATAGCAAGTATAAGAACGGACAAGCTCATTTTTCACATTCGGGTTATCTTTTCATCCCACGCGTATACGTTTTTGTTAGGGCAGTGCAGCCTCAAGGAACCAGCAGTGTTCCCGGCCTTGTAGTCACGTGTCTTTTTGCTTTAATGCTGCACTAAGTAATAATCTGTTCGTTCATGAAGCTTCATTTGTCCCGTTTGTCATGAAAATTTCCTCCTATGCACATGCAGAAATGATTATCATGTCAATTAAAAAAATACACATTTTAGGTCAGGTAGTAACTGTGTCCAACAACTTTTTTAGGCTATATCAATAATCTTGACCTGACCACACTGTCAACACTTGTAAGAAGGACTTTCCCTTCGTTGTAAGACAGTCCTGCAGAAAACTGTTGACAGCGTGAGCCGTGGATTATCCAGAGTAACCACGACATTGTTTCTGGAAAGGCACGCTGTTGCTGAGTTTGTCATTTTTCAATATTTTGAGCACCACAAACAAAAACTCAATTCACTTTGGATGTATTGGAGGTGACTCCAGCAGCTATATCAAATCTTCCGCAGAAAAAAAAAAGCAAAACAAAAACTATTTGCATGGCTAGATGACACTACGGGGTAAGTGGGAAATATGTGCTTTCAGATTTGTGCAAATGGATTCTCTCACTTCTGGCTTTTCTTTTATGAGAGCAAAATGAGTGTAAATGTAGGTTAACACCTGTATTAGGTTATTTTTTTTATAGATATAGAAGCAAAACTGCCAAAACTGTTTCCCCATGAAAAAAAGCACAGAAAAAGTCAACAAGCAGTCCTGAAATGCATATTTATCCAGATCAGGGGCAGTAATCAGCACTGACAATGATACACAGTAAGAGAAATCTACTTCATCATAGTAAATACTAAGGATGATAGACTACAGAGTCTTTTATGCTGGGCTTGCTCTTTTAATCCTGCGGGTCATTATCCCTAAATGTGGAAATTTACCTTTCAGATGGCTCCTATAGTGTGCTATATAGTAGCGCAATGTGGTGGGAGTGTTGATAGAGAGAGAGAGAGAGAGAGAGAAAGAAAGGAGGGGGAACACTCATGGCAAGGGAGAGAGGGATAGATGGAGAAAAAGAAGTGGTCAAAGGGGATGGTATAAGGCGAAATAGAGAGGGGGGGGAGTGGTGAAGAGCAGGGAAGGCAGATAAAAACAGACTTATAGATGCACAAACTGACAGCCTCTTGACATGAAAGAAGAGGAGAAAGAATAAAAGAGAATATTAAAAGAACTATAAGCATGCACTTATATCTACACACACACACACACACACACACACACACACACACACACACACACACAGTGCAGTCAGTGTGTGGATCTGTCTGTGTAGTGCCTGCTCGTTGTGAGACTGTGTGCTTGTGTTTATTAGATGTGATCTCAAGCTGGAATAAAAAAAAAAAATAAATAAAAAAAATAAAAATAGGGGGGGAAGCGTGAGAAAAAATGCGCAAGAGCCTCCGAGATCAAGGAACAGAATCTGGCACAGTGTCATGTGTGTTTTTAAATAGAGAGACCGAGAGATGGAGGGAGACACAGCTGAAGGAGGTGGGGGGGGCAGATGGGCAGATTGCAGGATGGACGGAGACAGGGAGGGGAAAGAATAGGGAAAAGGGGAAAATTGGAGAGGGAAAAAGGTAAGTGGAGGTGAAGGAGAGACTTTTCTTGTTGTGCTCCTGATTCTTTTTTCCCTGCACTCATTGAGTGTGAAGCCCTTAATAACATCTAGTGGGGCACCTACACACACACACACACACACACACACACACCCTAGAGTAGCTGCATGTGTTAGAGCAGAGTAGATGTATGTTGTAATGTGTGACAGCAGGCCCAGCTTTACAGCTCACTAACAAATAGCCAAAGGCAAAACACACAAAAGCGCAAGGTTACATTAAATTTGCATGCATATGAATGCCTATGCGTTCATGTGTGGACCTGCGCAGGATTGTTTCAAGGCCATGACAAACACTCCACATCCTCCAGGTTTCCTTTCAAAGGAAAACCTTGACCTCCTCACAACTGAGCTCCGTCGTGACCTTGTGGAGTTTGGGAGGGGAAATGGCCAGAAGATTCAGATCTGCTGGAGAACGTCTAGAAAGAGGGCTAGATGAGCAGACGAGTCAAAACTATTCTTAGCCTGCTGCTGTTAACTGTCTGGGCATTCGCACAAAACACACACACACACAAACGTGCGCACACAGAGAGAGGAACATACTGTGCACCTGTCATCCATAAACCTGCAAGAGAAAGCAAGGTGTGTGTGAGTGTTTCTGTGTATGTGTGTGATGGGGGAGACTACTAACGGAGCGGAGGACTAGACAGACAGAGAATAGAAGGAAAAAAATGGGAATAAAGGATGCGACGTGAGAATAGAGGGAAGGATGGAGGAGAAGAGGAGTGGAGAGAAAAGGAGAGATAACCGATGTTCTCGTCCTTGTATTAGCTCTAATTCCCCCTAATGTACCTGGTATTAAAGGGGGAGTTCACCCATTTTCCCTGACCTTGACTGTAGCACTCAGAGAAGCCATAGAGATACAGAGCTGGCAGAGATTGTTTGGCTCGGTGCCAGCAGTTCATCCCCGCGTCATCCTGAGGGGAAAAAAAATGAAGCACTCCTCGTTTTATTGCTACATATTTTAACTTTTCTGTCATCCTTACATCCATCCTTCTGCTGCTCTCTGTCCCCTCCCTCCAACACACACGCACACGGCATATCACTTTAATGGCGTTTCAATAAAAAAATAAATAAAAAAAACACAAAGCATTAGAAGCATTTGAAATGGTGTTCTTAATTGCCGCGCATAAGATGAGACTTTAATGCAACCTTAGTTTTGGCTGTTTGTTGTTTTGCAGCAGAAGTAGAATAACAGAACCAAATCCTAAAAATAGAGTAATACCCAACTGGGGCTCTCCAAACATTATGCAGCTGACAGCTCCAACACATGCTGAGTGGAATCTGCGAATGCACAGAAAAGGAAAAACTGTTATTTACATGTGGAGGGTACAGTAAACATTGACTGATTTTGACCACATTACATACCCCCCCCGATCAAGCTCCATCAGGAAGCTTATTTTAGCGAAAATGTGGCGTCGTCACTTCTTGCTGACTTCTCACTGATTGTTAAAGGAGTAGTTCTTACTGCGAGACGGATGAGATTGACTCCACTCTCGTGTTTGTCTGCGAGGCATGGTTAGCTTAGCTTAACATAAAGATCACACATCAACGTGTTGTATCTTGTTTGTTGAATCAATATGAGAAAGTGTAAAAACTACAGTTTGTTGTGTTGTAAGGTTCAAAGAATGGGGTCTACAGCCTGCAGCTGTAGCTCGAGGTGCACTGGCAAAGGTAAAATCCTCTAAAATAACTTTAGAATAATGATAAAATTTTTTTTTTTTAGGGACTACTACCACTATCGTTTCTCCTCCAGGTTGTGTTCAGCCCTGCTTAGCTTTTTTCATAAGTGCATGGATAGTCTGTTAGCAACCGGCCCCACGGGAGGATGATATCAATGTATATTCAAATTATTTAGTAAAAAGCGTTGTGTGGTGTTGCTTGTCAGTGCAAATGAATCTGAGCAAAACACTGGAATACATAGTTGAAAGGATATCAGTCATTCTAATTTAATTACATCCAGATTTCATCAACCCCTTGTGACGATTCATTTGCCCTTTGGTGGACAGCCAACAGAGGGAGAAACAGAGAGATGGTACGGCAAGAGACCACTGAAGTTAAAGACAGAGGGAGCGAGTGGATTCGAGGGACAGCGAGGCACAGAGGGAAAGAGAAGTGAAAGAAGGAGTTTAGAGATAAATCAGAGACTCATTTCAAAGAGTTGTTGCTGAGGAGGTGCAAAAGGCTTTGCCTCCGTCTTCCCACCTGTCCTAACGCTTCCATCAAGGGAGAACACACACACACACACACACACACACACACACACACACACACACACACACACACACACACTCACCTATGTGCTTTTAAGATAATTGACGTAAACAGGTTGAATCGACACAATAAAGACGGCAATACTCTGTGGCTGCCTGTGAGTTCAGGCTTCCTATTTGTTCTCTAAATTCCTCCTTCACACCTTCTCTTCGCGCTCTGTCTATTTTCACTCTTCTCCAACCTCAGCTCCAGTCATTTGAATAATGACTGCAAGTTGTCATTCATAAGCAAAACCTGCGCAACATGGAAATGTGATTTGGCTCTTTAACCTTGAAACTGCGTGTGTGTGTGGGTGTGTGTGGTGTGTGTGTGTGTATGCATATACATGATTAAGCAGTACTTGTGCAAAACAAAATTTGTGTGTGCATCTGTGTGTGGGTGTTTAGTGTGACCAAATCAGAAACAAATTTACCAAATTAAAGCATGAAACTAATCATCAGCTCTATTGTTTTTATCGGCTGCTGTTGTCTCAGTCTGACTCACAACCTCGTGCATGTCATCCCTTCCCCTCTCCCTCTCTCGCTCTCCCTCTCTCTCACTGCCACACTTTGTCATCCTGTATTGCACTTAATGAGGCAAAAATGTCATTAACAACTTTTCAGACACTAAATTATATCATGTTCAATTGCTACTTAATAACTTGTCAAAAAATATATACTGATATATAAAAACAATGTGCTATTTATTCAAGTTATGGATTGAGCCTTCTTTTAGAGATACAAAATTATAATTTACACACATTAATCAGCTTAGTGAGCAAACTGTAAAAGCCTGTAATAGTCATTGTAAAACATTTTATCAAATTGTTCAGATTTTCGATTTTCTTGTTTCCCATCATATCATGATAAATCAACAACATTTTTAATGCAGTGCATTTGAGTTTATCTTTGTTTGTTTGTCTGGCATCATATTTCTAGGCAAACAGACTCTCATCTACATTACAAACAAAAGAGGAAAAAAAAAGTGGATATATCATGATTGTGATGCAAGGCAGGTAATGACCATGTTGGAGTGCCAGCTTGTTCAGAAGTGAGAGACAAACAAAACTTTTATGCATTTGTCACAGTGAAGTATTTGGAGTAAGCATCAATAGCCAGACATCACAAGGTTGTCATCGTTTTTGTTGTATTATTTGGACGCGTTTTTTTTTTTTTCCTTTCGTGGGAGCAGAAATATTTGTAGCCCGCTTCAGACGTGGCTCGTTGGAAGGGTTGGCGCACAGATACGTTTTTTTTTTTTGTCTGTGAAATCTGAATTACACACTTTGATTGGTCAGTATATAATGTCGAACTTTCAGAACACTTTCTTAAAGGGTTGACCTGTGCTCAACATTTTCTGTACATCGGAGAAAACAGGCAACAACATCCCCTTAACAAACATTCATTACCAAGTCTGGATCGTAGAAATCACCTCTCTGTAGTACTAAATTGATTTGCCAATTATGCTGTTGTGGCAAACATAAGGGCTGCCTGGACTCAGTTCAGAACATTTTTTTTTAAATAAATGAAGTCCTACAGTTGTGTACTTTTTACTTTTTTCTGGGGGGGGTGGCAAGAGTCCACAGTTTGCATCCTGAGCCCTGCGTGTGGTTAGGATGAGGCAGCAAAAGCACTTTGATCACAGCCATTAAAATATGATAACACTCTTGTAATGTGGTAACTACAGTACACTGGGGGATAATCCCTGAATGGATTACTAAAGAGGCCTACTGACAGTGGTGGCAAATAACTATACATGTTACTTTACAGATGGAGTTTTTCGAAACCTATAATGAGCAATTAAAATATGAGAGATCGTTATAAAGTGAATTCATCCACCCAACAGAGTGAAAATAGCTCTGCTGCAAACAGCTACAATATTAAAATGCTTTCTACATGTTACATTTGACTAAATTTAGTTACTGTTCTTTTACTCAAGTAAGATTTGAACTCCAGGACTTTTATAAATATTTTAAAATTGCAATATAGTTACTTTTACTTAAGTAAAATATTTGAATACCTCTTCCAACACTGCCTACTGGGAACAGGTCCAGGGGCCGAAGGGGTCATTGGGCCCTTAAGCCTTTTGTCTGAAGTGACCCTATAGATCCACTGATACAACTCTGATATTTCTATTTCATAATATCTGTCTGTGGCAATTTTCTAGAGGGTTGGACAGGGAAGGTTTTATATTTTTGTACCCAAGGGCCCATTGTGTCATCCTGTAATTAGTTTGTGGGTCTCTGTATGGGACCCAGGCTGCAGTATGGGACACACACGCAGTGTGACTGTCTAAACATAATAGATAATGTCTGTTTTTTTTTTTTTTTTTTTTTTTTTTTGTGCGTATCACAGATGGCGTTTCATAATGGACATTGCTGAAGAATTCTTGCGCAGTCATGGCTAATCGCTGATACAGCATCTGTTATTTACAGCACATTCTCCATAACATCAGCCCCAAATGGATGTGTACTGTACTAACTGTGCTGTTAAGTGGTATTTACCTCTCGAAACCCAATTTTGTTCATTGCAACCCAGCCCAGTGTGTGTGTGTGTGCGCGTGTGTGCGATAACGAGCGCATGCGCACATATGTGTGTCCATGAGCGTTCATCACAGTCAGTCCTGCCAGCTGCTATCTGCCATCCCGAATCAGTTTGATGGAACACACACAGTACACGTGCGCACACACGCACAAGTACACACACACTAATCACCTAATCACTCACATCGAATCGTCCAAGTACTTAGTTCTGTCTCAATGAGTAAAAAACACTTAAACTTAACGTTCATTGTATCCTGGAGGAGAGGAGAGGAGACAGAAAAAGAAGTTATGGGTGATCAGATGAGGCAGCAGAGGGACAGTGAAAGGAGAAGATTAAAGTGGGAGAAATACAAGAAGATGAGACAAGGTGTTCTGCTTTGCAATATGGCCAAGGCCTCCTACATTCAAAACGCAATAAATAAAAATCCTGTGAGCATTCAGATATAAAGCAAAAGGAAATGGTAGACAAGGCCCCTCCTGGCACTTGAAGGGCAAAGCCAGCTGCTCACTGCGATCAGAAATCTTTCTCACATCTCTCGCTGCACGAGCTATCTGTTCTTCACCTTTTCACAGTCTGTCCACAGCGCAGAGATCCAGACAGGTAAAACAGCCACCCATCAACTTTCTAAATTAGTTTTTTCGCTGTTCACGTTCAAGATGCAACAACATGCACGTGGCTAACTACACTATGTGGTATATTCATGTTACCTGCAATAGGAAATTTAAAAATAAACCACACGATGTAATTGTGTTGAAAAAGTGTGTGATGCTTGCTAAGTATTTGAATAAAAATGACTTTTCAACATTTTGAAATCTGATGAAGAGCACTGAAAAATGCTCTCTGTATCTCTGATTACAATCATTCCTTAAATTAGCCCTTTTTGCATGTTTGTTTATCTTTCTGCATATCTTAACCACCGATGACATTTTTCACTCTTTTGTAATCTTTCTTGCTTTTGCAAAACGAAACAAGCATGCACAGGATAACAAATGCCTGTGCGCACACAATTACACTCACGCACTGAGAGTAACACCTCTGCCCGGTATGTGGTCCGTTTATTTATAGTACACGGAGCATACTGTAAAGGTTGTGTTTGCTTATGTTAAATTATATGGTAATTCATTACAGTGTGGACCACCTAGTGTGTGGCCATGCATAACATTATGAGAAACAGGTACGAGTGTGTCCCAATCAAGACACAGCAGCTAGTCAGTCAGAAAAAATAAATAAATAAATAAATAAAATAAAAAAGTGGCTGTCCTACTTTAGCGCTCACTTGCTGAACATCTCCCTTGATTAAATACAGTGTTCTGAATTTTAAAAGTGATAAAATGTATAAATGTAGTTTGTGAGATACGGCTTTGTCAGTAAACAAGAGGCAATGTTTTCTCTTCTCACGGAGGATACAATGATGTGCTCTAAAACTGTCGTGATAAACAGCGTCGAGGGGCCTGAGAGTATGGGGCTGCTGCATCCATGTAACTCACATCAGACCCGTCGCATGCTAATAAAGAGTGTTGTTTGTACAGTCGGCCGCTCGCTGTTTAAACAAAGATGTTGTTTTTGTGTGAAAGTACCTCAATTTAAAAGCTCGGCTTCCTGCACATTTCTAGTTTCGTCATTTAACAGATTCCGATGTACTGGTAACATTTTTAGCACAGATATTAAAATTGATAAGATTATTTACTTTGGTAGGGAGCATATAATTGGTTATAATATATTATAATAATTATTTTCTCTGGATTTACAAGATAGATGAAAATGAGAGAGAGAAGGAGAGTGTCTGTGTGTGTGTGTGTGGTTTGTGCATGCACGTAGGTGACTGTGTGTAAATACACATGCGCAGTCTGCTTATGAGAAGGGAAATTTTGGCTTTTGAGCCAACGCCAGATTTATCTCCGCTCCTGAAAACATCTTAATTGGTTGTTTGCTGAGATTTGTAAAACTTTTTCCTGACAAGTGACCTCTTTGTCTTGGCGCAAATAATGGCGGCGATAACGGGTGAAACAAATAATAATAACAACAATTAATGGAAGTATCAAGATGGTTTTTAAAGTGCTGCAATCTTTACCACCAACCTTAACCAACCTTTAAAACTGCCTCTACCTACCTTTAAAACTCTCATGTGAATCATTTTCTTAAAACTCACAAGGGTCATTTTGGAAGTTATTGACAAGTGGTTCATTTTGTTGGTTCATAGAAGTACATATACAGGTTATTTCTATTTAATGTGGTATACTACAGCCACAAAGAAAACAGTCTTGGGTTTTAGTGTGATTCACAGTATATACTGTGTGATAGTGTTGCATAGCTGAGAAGAAAATGGTTTTACAGGTGCTTGACTACAGAAAGGAAATGCTGCATGTAAAGCTTATAAGATTGCCTATTCAGTGTTAATGAAACATTTGAATTCATATCTAACATGAGCGTGAATGTAGATCAGATTCACATGGCCGAAACCTGGTTTCTTCTGCTGCGAAGCTGTTAACTGTAACCTGAGGAGGGAGCGGAGGGAAAGAACGAAAGGCGAGGAGAGATGAATTGGTGGTGGAGGAGGAGGAGGAGGAGGAGGGGGAACAAGAGATAAGGAGGAGAGCGGCAGAGCAAGCAGAGAAGTGGCTTGTCAAACTCAGAGGAGACCTGGAGGAGAAAAAAAGAAGGGAGGGAGGAGTGGAAAACAGGAAGAGGCTGGAAGGGAAGGATAGACTTCAAGGATGAGGGGCAAGAGCGAACGCTGGGAGAATGAGGCAGATGCATGTGGGACCGGAGCAAGGAGGATGAAAGGCTTGAGACAAGAGAGGGGAGAAAGAGAGCGAGGGAGCGAGGGGAAGAGAGAGAGAGAGGCAGCATGCAACAAGATTGATGGACACACAGAATGGAAGAATGAGAGGGATGTATACAGCAGGGGTCAAAAGAGAAGGAGAGGGCGGGGAGAGGAAGATGAGAGAGGAGAGTCAAGAGAGGAGGATGAAGGACAGGGCAGGGCACAGGGAAGTAATAGAGAAAGAGATAGATGGCAGTGATGGACAGAATGGGAGGCTAAAGGAGGGATGAACAGAGGGCTGTAGCATGAATCCAGCATGACTCAATTTACCCTCCTTTTGCATTTGAAGAAAAACACTGGAGCACTTTTTTTTTTTACTTTACATGACTTTACGCCCCAAACAAACATTTGTGTACTGAGTTAACAAGTAATTGTTGTCAGTACACAAGTAATCAGACCGGCTGATCCACCTACAGCATTAACATACTGACTACAGATGATATATATTTCGCATTACACCGCTCCATTTTCCTAAACATGCCGTAACTTTTTAAAATTGATTTGCGAACTTTCATGCAGCCGCCGGTGTCATTTAATCTCAGGGCGCAATTAAAATCGACTTGCAGAGACTTGAAAGTTGCTTGATGTGCGTAATCCATCACAATGAATGGCTCCTTTGTTTGTTGTTTGTTTATTTTTTTTTTCTCTGTCAAAGTTACATTTTGATGTTATGGTAATGCAGTTGCAAGCGGGAACATTTTTTTTTTAGAACTCTCCTGGAAGGCTCATACAGCAATGCCTCAGTTGCCGGTTAGTTGTGTAAGTGCAGACGAGCAGTAATGCTATAGAAAGGGTGATTCTCAGCAACTGACTAAAGTTTCAGAGGTCAGAGTGTCCTTAAATGCATCAACAGGGATAAAAAGCAAAACCTAGAAAAAAAAACTAACAACAACAACAGTCCCTTCTCTGGCTGCATCACTACAAAACCATAACATTGACAGAAAAAAAAACAAAGCTATTGTATTGTTCAGTGTGATGGATT
The DNA here is from genome assembly GCA_023238725.1 of Scortum barcoo. Taxonomy (NCBI): domain Eukaryota; kingdom Metazoa; phylum Chordata; class Actinopteri; order Centrarchiformes; family Terapontidae; genus Scortum; species Scortum barcoo. The sequence continues at coordinate 24,483,695 of CM041531.1, forward strand.
GCTATCTCCAACAGGTTTGAAGTCTCTGTAAGTTGATTTTCATCCAGCACTGAGATGAAATAAGAGCAAGGGAGAGAGAAAAAAGAAGAAGAAGAAGAAAAAAAAACTTTACACATCTATTTTCAGTTTTGGGATTTTGGACAGAACTTGTCCTCTGAAAAATGCTTTTGTGAAATACTGGATCATTTTTACCTCTTTGGGAGTTCACTAGTTATTAAAACAAAACCATGTGAGACGTTCAGAGCGGACATGACTATTTGGTGGAGCTGCAAACAATTCGTAGACATTTGAAATGTCACATGCCTGACCATCCAAAAAGGTTCAATTTATATTTCAGATTTTAAAACCAAACATACATTTTTTAAATTCAGAAATTCTTCATCTGAAAAGTAACTAGTAACCGCAGTCAAATATATATAGTAGAGTGCAATCATTTTCTCTAAAGTTTAATGGACTGAAGTATAAAGTTCCATAAAATTAAAGTACAAGACCCTCAGACCTGTACTTGAGTATATCTACTTTACTTTGAGTAGTTACTTTCTGCCACTCTATATAAACAGTGTCATAGACCCCACCTTTTTAAACTGCGCTACATCCCCGTTGCCCTGCTAACTATTAAGATAGTCCAGATAGAGGATGGCTCGGGTGTGCGAATGCGTGTCTGATCTCGCCGACTGAGAGTGTGTGCATGCGTGCGAGGAAAAGGATGGATGGGTGGAGGGATTGGTGCAGATAATGGGCGACTCTATCTGGAGGTGAGAGACGTAGAGGTGGAGTGGGGAGCGAAAGAGGATAGATGGATGGACTGCAGCAGCGGGATGAGTGTAGATAATGGCTAGACATAATATCCGGCAGAGAGAGAAGGGAAGAGGGCAAGAGAGGGAGGAAGATGGCGTGAGAGGGGGGGGGGCGGGGGGGTAAGTGCGACGACAGGTAAAGTGAGGCAAAGCAAGCACGGCGGGGAGGGGGGAGGGGATGGATGGATGGATAGACAGGATGGAAGGACATGGAAAGAGGGATGACTGCAGATAATGGGCTCAGATCTCATGTCTGGAAGGAGGAGAGACACAGACCGGGAGGTTTGGGTGGTTATTCGTGCAGGAGTGGAGCAATGAGTATAGATAATGGGCACCATCTAATGTCTGGAGGGAGGACAGGTTACAGAGATAAGAAAGAAGGATGGAGAGATGAATGGACAGGCGTAGGGGGACGGCGCTATCTTCAAACCTGTGTGCCACGCTGCTTGAGCACACGCCGATGGATATTTGTCACGCGATGTGTGGATAGTTTGTGTGCTCTGCATGTTATCGAATGTAAACACTGCAGGCCGCGTGACGCCGTGGCGTGACGTCTGTCCATCAGTGTCATCGAGGCAGATTCCTGCACATGTCCTGCCCGTGACAAATAAACTGATCCCTGCGAGTGTACTGTATGTAGCGCAGGTAATGGGCTTGATCTAATGTCTGCAAGAGAGGAGAGGAGAGGAGAGGAGAGGAGACAGGATGAGATGGATGTGTTGATAGAGAGGACTAGAGGGATGAGTTTAAAATATGGTTAGATGTGATGTCTGGAGACGGAAAGGAGGAGAGTGCCGGAGAGGGACAGGAGCGGCAAGAGGAGTGGGGGAGCCGAGCATAAATGATGAGATGGGTCTAATGTGCGGAGGAGTGGCGAGAGGACGCGAGGGGAGGAAAAAGGGGGAGAATGGATGGATGGTGGGACGGGGTACAAGGATGAATGTGGCGGAGAGGGAGAAGGAGAGATGGATAGGTGGACAGCGGAGGGATGAGTGTAGATAATGGCTAAACCTAATGTCTGGAGGGCAGACATCCATCTGACTGACCGAATTATAGTCCGGCTCACTTTCCACAGACTAATTACTGGAACACAGGATTCGCTCTCTGTCTTCCTCCCTCTGTGGTTTTGTCTTTCCCTCTATTTCAGGACTCAGGGTGATTTTGGGGGCTTATGAGAGGGGTGGATGCCCATGCTGATAGCACACATCTCGGCTCAGCTCGTAGATCAGCACACCTGCCCTCTTTTCCCCCTTGTTAGCACAGATCCTCACGCGCCCTCCCTCCTCTGACAGATGGTTTTCTGAGGAAAACACTCTTTGTTACCTGCCCACCACCGCGCTCATTTGCCTTATTTTCCTCTTCCCTGCTCCCTTGTCAACGATCTGTTTTCAAGCCTAATCTAAAGAGGAGAAACAGCAATCTACCTGTCTACCACTCCGCATGTTAGTGGCATTGTCAGGGCTTACGCCTCTTGTTTAGGTCTATATTTCAGCGCGTGAATAGCATAGCATTTATTATATGACTTTGTCGCGTGCACTTTAAGTAAACTTTGATCAAATTTGGGACGTCGGGAAAAATGTGTGTCGAAAAACAAAAAAATCCTGCGCACCGTTTCTCCTGTTAGCTCTTTTGTTTAATAAAAGTAAGTACTAAAATAAAGGAAATGCGAGCATAAAGTGCTTTTATAGGGTGTACTGCCACCAGAGCACCTTCACTGAGCCTCGGCATAAATTCTACAAGTGTCTGGATTTTATGGGGGGCCACAGATCCAGCAGAACTCTTTTACAAGAACTTCCATTATTCAGTGTTTTGATGGTGGAAAAAGAAAAAAGAAAAAATCATATTATTGGCAGCGCCGAATCACCCGTTGTGTTTAGTTAGACTGAGATTTAGTCTCTGGGACTGCTTCGAGATTCAGTTTACATCGCTTTAAGGCTTATCAAACCAATTTCCTTTCGTTCCCCGTGTACTCCGCTATTATTCTCCTGGAAGATTGAACATATTCACTTACTCTGACAACATTCAACGTGCCCTTCATAGACGTCCCACTGTAGCTCAACTGTGCCGGCCCACGCGAGAGACTTGCCGCGGTGAACACTTTGTCTGTTTGTTGAGCGCCGTGTGAATGAGGACCACGTGACTTTCTCTGCACATTATGTGAATGCCATCTGCACTCCTTTGCATCACATTTTAGGTAAAATAAGATGATTATTGGCTTCAACGCGAACGTTTCCTCCTGTGAGATCCTACATGGAGCTGCCTGCTGATGCTTTAGATTGCCTTTGTTATGTGGGCCACATCTGCATGACTGCTTTATTTCAATTCAATTCAATTCACAGCAATGTTGTTGAGCAGGGCATGCATCTGTAATCACACTGCTGGCAGAATTGTAAATGATGTATGACACCGCGGTTTCGAACCAGTTTTTCAAGTTTTTCAACAGACGTACAATGATCTGAATTGTTGTCTGTCCCGCATCAAACTAGTTCACATAGGAATCTTCAGAATCAGCGCCTCTGTTATCGCGTTTTAAGGTCATGCTTAAAACTCTGCATTGAACTGGAACAGAAGGTCACAGTCACTAATAATGATCTGAGACAAAACCGCTCTATTAACTCACAGATCAATTCCAGCTAATCATTTTACCAATCAATCATTCTCCTTTGGGATTTTCAGCAGTCCCTGTCGGTGCACCTGTGTTGTGTCTTCTGCTGGTTTAAAATTATCTGTTGAATAACAAGACAAATTATTACATTTGAAGGACTCTGGGATGCTGTGTCCTACGGCCAGGATAAACCTACATGGGTGTGTGTGTGTGTGTGTGTGTTTGTGTGTGTGTGCGTGTGGTTTAGAGGATGCTTTAAAGTGGTTGTTATAATGTTAAAAGAAAATGGCAAAGGGCAAAACTGTGGGCGTGTGTGTCAGTGTGGATCAACGTATACACATGTGCGTTTGCTTGTGTTTTGTGTGCATACACTACATGTTCCCGATGTCTTGTTATGGACAGAATACATGTAGTAAAATGCTTAAATAACCTGTGTTCGCATCAGGTATTAATGCTTATGGGATCAATATGATTCAGGTGCCGGACCGAGCTGACATCAGGATTAAGTGTTTCAGCAAACACTTTCCACCATTACGTAAATATAACACAGTGCAAACATATTTGTGTGTGTCTGAGGGGGCGTGTGTGTGTTTTTGTGTACATAGATCAGAGATTGACCTCCTAAGGTTCAGGTCGCTGTTTTGTTTTCAGTTCAGCGTCATGTTGCTACAATTAAGGTCTACTACTCCCTTGCTGTGTGTGCCTGTGTGCGTGTGTGTGTGTGCTTGTGTGTGAGAAACAGAGAGAGAAAGAGAGATAATTAAATTTAGCTCTATGTTTCTACCTGTGGCTGTGTGTATGTGTGGTAATTAAATCTCTCTCTCAGTATATCTGAAGGAATGGAGATATGAGGCTTAGTGACAGAATGATTTACTGTGACATAATGACACTCAAATTAATGTGTGTGTGTGTGTGTGTGAAGAGAGAACTGGATCCTAACTTACTGTAACTTTACACTCATCAGTGTGTACTACATACTGTACGCTTCATGATGATTTATCTCATTCGGGGCGCACTATTTTAGAACTTTGATTTCAAGAAATCATCTGTGGTTATTTCTCATTTAAAATAAATAAATAAACAACTAAACAAAACACCACCGGAGCCCACACAGTGTGCAGTTTTCTGTTTGCTTCTTATTTGTGTTTATTACTTTGAGAGACTCTAGTGTATCAGCATGATATTTTACACATTGGATAAGACTGTACCTTATTGTGCGTGTACAGTCTGTACGAGGTGGTCTAATGCTGCAGCCCTCCTGTGTCTAAGGCGCTCCATGTGGCTCATTTCTGTCAGGCAGCTGCTGGATAAGTGCTTAGATTTTTGTTCTCACCTCTAAAGTCTTCTGTCTGTAAATGGTCTGCCATGACGTGCAGAGGGGGCCCGTCAGAGGGGGTGTGGGCCGGTCTGCTCGCTTTAAGGCAGGTTTCATGGACGAGCCCCCCTCATTCAGAGATGAAGTGGAGAATAGTCCAAAGCTCTCCCATGAATCTTTGTGATATAAATCTGTGGCCTTTATGGTATTGACTTTTGAAGGCCGATCTTCCAGATTATCTGAGTATTCAATATTTGACCACATTTTTGTCAAAAAACAAAAGGATATAAAATTTTATTTGAATTTTTTTGTGGACTGAGGGAGAAAGCTGTGAAACAGTGTGTTGATAATGAGGCAGGGAAACACCTCTGGGACATACTGCTGGCTGTAAATGAAAAACATTTGCAGCTGAAAGCATTAAGAATTAAGAAATATCAGGGTAAAAATTAATCCTTTTTTTTTTACCTGCAAGTAATTTTTTTTAATCTATCGAGTAGCTTTTCCACAATTATGACTTAAAAACTGAGGCAGAAACATTAAATTCTTCTCGTTGACAGTCTTCCAAAAATGATCTGCTTCCATAAGAATAAGACAAAAGTTGGTTGTTTGTCTTATAAAACCAGACAAAGCAAAGCTTGCCCATAAAAGCTACATGTACATGCTGTGCTGGCTGCTGGTTTAGATTTAATTCAAGCACTCAGTGGAAGCAGACTCTGTGCAGCGCTCACCACAAGTAGACCTTGTTTACTGCGAACGGCATGAACACTGTCATCTTGGAGCAGAAAACACAACAACTTTTGGATGACTGGAGACATGAAATCTGGGAAAATCTGTTTAAGCCGTTCTGTTCCTTTTAAAAAAATGATTTTTTTTTTTTTTTTTTAGAAAATCTGTAAAAAATGGAAACTTGAATACTGTAACCAGCAGATTGTTCACATAGTAACACATTTACACTCAACAGTAAATCTGAACAAAACATTTACTGTTAAGCTGCTTTCTTAATAACTTATCAAAGACATTACCAATCATTCATATAGTCAGTAGAGTTATTTTGCTTTTTCAGTATTCCTGTAGCACCACACACAAATTTCCTTACTTTTTCCAATAAAGTTGTCATCTAATAGCTTTTGAAGACACCTGAAATGTTGATATGATTTTAAATAGTGCCTGTAAACTTGCACATTTGCAGTCTTTTAAAAATTCTTTTTGAATGAATACACAATGCGGTTTCTCAGTGTGGCTGGTAGGCCTAGGCAACACATTCATTCATCTTTTATCATTATGATCCACAGATACAGGTCACACACAGCTGAAGATCAGCTTGTAAAGACTTAATTCTTTTCAAAGATAAAGGTGCAACCAAAGCTGCTTTCTGGTAGTTTGTTTGTTTGTGTGTGTGTGTATCTACGTGTCCGTATGAAAGAGAGAGAGAGGAGAAAAAATATGGAGCAAAACAAGGAAAACTTTATCTCTGCATTGTCAAATTTTAGCCTGTATTGGCTGGACTAGCAGAGCTTGGCAGCCATAGCATGGCAGTAAAGGCCAACTCTTTCAGGTTAGCTATCCCTTTTATTATTGTAGCCCTTTGAGCAATGGGCACACACACACACACACAGACACAGCCCTGACAAGTGGGCACACACACACACACACACAAATCCTGCAACCTTGTACCTACCTTGTACCTACCTAACTAAAGGTACACTCCCACCCACCCCCACACACATACAGGTGAGTTATCATTGCTTTGCCCTCAAGAGCACTATCAGTCAAAATGTAATTCAGTCACAACTTGATATACTAGAGTGTGTGTGTGTGTGTGTGTGTGTGTGTGTGTGTACTGTGTATGTACTGTATGTATCAGGGTGTGTGTGTGTGTGTGTGTGTGTGTGTGTGTGTGCATGCGTGTGTGGGTGGGTGTGTGATATAATGGCAGGCCAAAGGGGGCAGGGAGAAATAGAGGCAGTCGAAACTCAAAGGTATTCTTTAGCTTTTATTATCACGATATTGCCAAGGGCAGGGGGAGAGAGAGGGAGAGAGAGGGTGAAGGAGAGGCAAAGATAGATGGAAAGAAGAGACAGATAACCAGTGAACAACGGAGAAAGAAGAGGGATAAAGAGACAGTAATCTCTTTTTTCCTTTGGGCTTGAGAAGTACTGCTCTTTGGCCAACACTTTTGCGTGCGTGTGCATATACGGCTTAATACGCTCGTGTTTTTGGGTGTATTGGAAGTATATTCTTCAACTGAACCTGCTTTCTGTGCATCGATTATGTTTATTATTTTGAACCAGCTGTGGGAAAATGACACCAAATGTCTGCTGGGTTGCTTTATGGCACAAAAGGAGTATAACTGCTTTACAGCCGAAGCTGAGAGGGGGCGCCATTGTTCCAGCAGACATGGAGCTGGAGATTTCAATATATCTTGCTGTGACAGATGGTGGAGCAATGGAAATGCTGATGGTTCCCTGCACCAAAGCCCTGCTCTGACGCCCGAACACAGACTGAGTGATGGAGGACTACAGTCGATAGTGAATGCAGCACGATGATGACTGCATCATCCACCAAAATGTCAAGGCCTGCCACAAATTTTCTGATGCAGACAGGGTCTCCATGCGCCTCTCCTTCACTGTCAGTGCATGTTGTTTACCAAATTCTAATAAGCCTGATGGAACTGGAATAAAACGTTGTTATGGCTAATTTGAGCGGGCACTTTTTGGCAAAGTATGCCAACTATCTTCTTCCTCGGCTCAAGGTCATTTTGTGACAGAATTTTGAAACAGGATGGCATCTTGATAACTAGATGCTGTAGAGAGTGTCTGAAATAAACATGACTTGCTGTGTCAACTGTGTAGGCACCATATGCCAGCAATGCACATGCAAACAGCGTTTCTAAGATACTTGTGTGTTGTGTTGTACGTCGGGTGAAGGGGCCTGTCACCATGGAGGTCTGAAGATTTACTGAGCCAGTTTGGCTCAGACGGCAAATGAAATACTGAAGATTGGTTTTGGCCATGGGAATCAGAAAAAGAAGAGCATATTGTGTATGTTAGGGCTGGACTTGAATATTAGAGTATTCATATATTTCTCCGTAGGATATCAGATTTTCCAACAGCAGCTGCCCCCTGCAATGATCGTTTCAGGTCACTACAATGCAGAAGACAAGAACTGTGTTTCAACTTTTTTCTCTGGTGTGGAGAAAATGAAAGTCAATTTTGTTAATAGTGATATGGTTAAAAAAAAAAAAAGATTTGACAATCAGTCAGAACTGACCAATCACAACTGACAATGGAAATTCTTAGTCAGGAGCACCTCAAGTCTTTATATGGTTTGGCAAAAATGTAACTATTCTAAATTTTGTAATAAGATGTACAACTCTGACACTGTAATTATCACAAATACTGATATTGCCTGTACCTTCACTGCACCGGATTTGTAACTTGTCTTTCAAAAACACTACATGTCACTACAGCATATAGCTGACTCAGACGCTCAGAAAGTGATGCGGGGTTCCTCTGAGGACACTTCACCTCCTGCAATCAGCTGATGCACCAGAAGGACTTTTCTCTCCACAACATACCCTCATAGCCTGAATTGCTTTGTCCTCATTCTTGTGGCCGTAGTGGCAGCGCCGCCCTAGAAAATCGGCTTCATTCATAAGCGTTGATTAAGAAACTTTCCTGAGTTGGCAGAGCTCCTTTTGGGGGATTTTTTTCGCCGTCAGTCGTAAACCTCCTCGCGTCATGCCACAGCTCTGGTCCACTTTGGGTCTGGATTCCTTCTTCTCAACTTGGTTAGGGGTTAATTTAACACAGACCTCGGGCAAACCACAACACTTGCGACGGGTCAGTGCAGTGCCATGTGCAGTGTGGGGCATGGGTGGATCAAAAGGTAGGTCACATTGTCTCTGTGACTGCCGCCGCTCTCGACATCTGCTCCATAACAGGGCTGAAGGAGACCATCTGTCTGCAGCTGAAAATGCAGAAGAATTAACAGAGCTTTCAAGTTCTGCTTAACTTCTGAGAGGTTCAGTCGCACACATGAAAGAATTGATCACTTGTAGCAGCGACACAGTTATATTGATTGGAAACGGATCATCTCTTTGGAGTAGCTCTTAAATTTATTTCATTAATTAAGTTCATTTATTTTCCACAACCATTTTTTTTTTCACATTATGGTCTTTTGATGGAAGAGGGGAGAGAACTGATCATACAGAGGTATTTTAAATTATGTTCCCGCACTGATTCGCTGTTATTCTGCCTTCTCGGGATGCAAGGAGTGTAAGCTAGCGATAATAATGGATGGCAGCCAAACACGTCCGTCACATAATGAATATATCACGAGGGTTAGGAAAATTGATGATAGCTTCTCAGCCTGTTGACAGGCGCGAGAGCCTACAGATTGTAACAGACCAGCAAGAAAAAAAAGTATGCTGCTGGTGTGATTTTCCCAATTAGCCTCGTCTGACGTGGTGGATCCGTGCTTAATAACTAAGTTATCTACACTGCTCATTAAGACTTCCCCGAGCATTGTGTGCTGTCAACATCAAACACAGTCTGTCTCGTAATTTTTTTTTTTTACTTCCCTCTCTCCAAATCTTCTGAATACGGAAGAGGGTGTGTCTCCTGTCTCTGTGTTTAACAGACTAGTAATTAACTAGTGGTCTCTTATCTCCTCTTGTTGACAGAGTTGTCAAAAAAGCAATGAGTCACATAGACAGTGAGGGAAAGTTGGTGGGAGATGCAGGCAGATACGGTTACATACAGGGACACGGGAAGAAACTCTGTGTGTTTTTATTAATACTTTAAAGGGGCCTTTGCGAGTCTCTTGTCACTTTGTGTTGACAGAGACATGAAAATGTGTCTGAACACATGAGTCATTCAGTGAAGTAATGGAGGAAGAGAGAGAGATAGAGGGACAGAGATTAGTGGTTGCTAAGAGATTGAATTTATATATTATTTATTGTCGCGTGTGTCATGGATTAGAGGGACAGAGTTATGTGTTGTCCGGGCTTGAATTTATATATTATTTAGCGCCGCTCCTGCCTCAGTATTACTTCAATTTTCATTGTCAGTCCTTCGCTTTTTTAGCAGTGCGACAGTGATTTTAAAAGTGTCATTTTCACAAAACAAGAAAGAGATAAGGTAAAGAAGAGGGAGGACACACAGAGAGAGAGATGGAAAAAGGCAAAGAGTGGACAAGGAGAGACAGAGGGCAGAAATGAGTGACTGACAAATGAGTGACGGCAGGAAGAATGGTGCAGAGAGCCGAGAGATGAGAGAGAGAGTGGGATTAGAGATGAGAGAGAGAGAGAGAGAGAGAGACTGTGGAAAGGAAGAGAGAAAAAAGAGAGAGGGAGAAATTTGAATGGGATATCAGATGAGTGGGCTATTAGTCACTGCCTTCTTGCTTCCTGCTGTGACTGTGTTTCCATGGGGATAATTAGCATATCAGACATTAACCCCGCCTCCACAGCCCACGGTGGCTTGTTAACCAATTAACTTCTGAGTCTGGAGAGAACAGAAAGTAGTGGAAAAAGTCCATCATCAACAGGAGCAAAATGGGGTCTAACGCCTCCTGTCGCTTTGCCACATGCAGAGTTAAGTTTCTAAAGGCAAAAGTTTCTTTTTAAAACATAGACAAATTGCTAGCATGAACCAAGCGTTCATGATGAAATATTTATTCATGATGAAATACAACTAAGTGTTATGTCAAGGTCTAAACTTACCAAGTATGTAATTTTCTAAACTGAATATGAACAATTTTAGCACAGATGGTAGATGATCACTGAGCACTGATGGGATTATATCAGCACCAGTGTAAAGATAAGGAAACATTCCCACCACTAGGTGCACTTAGTAGCTGGAGCTTCTGGTCATGTCACACCATCTTCAGAGCAGATGAGTTTTGGTCAGATATTTTGGATTTTAAATGTTTCCATTTTCTATATTTATTGATGAATTCATCACTTTATGGACTTCTTATCCAGTTTGGCTTAAAAGTTTAATATTTTTCTTGATCTTGGAAACAGCAGTCAATAAAACAATCTGTTCAGCGGCCTTCAAACATAATCTTGATCAGAACATGGAGATTTTTATAGACAGGGCTTAAAAATAACAAATCTTTTTCCAGCACAGAAAAACACAAGGTGCAGAGTCTATAACACTCAAAAGACTTAAAACCCTGATATTTTGTGAGCAAAAACGTTGCCCTCACTTAATTTAACTACAAAATTGCATCTTTTCAGTCTTTTTACTCTACTATGAAATTAGGAAAATCACTTTCACCCTTTTTATTTTAATCCCTTGATATTTGAACACTATCACTATTCAGCTGTCTCAAGATATTGGATGCTCTGTGACCTGAATAACTTCACTCCCGTGGCCTTGTGCTTTAATATAGGATTACACACTTTAGAGACACAAAGAGCGGCTCGCAAGACAGCGGTTTAGTAAGAACCGTGGGGATGCTAGTTCAGTCTCCAGCCCTGACAAGTCTCTGGTCTCCGTGTGATAGGACCAGTTGGCGGCTGCCTGTTAAAAGTGCCCTTGAACAAGGCACTGAATCGCAAACTAGTCTGGTGACACTGTATTCGCTGCCAGCCCCTTGCTCCATCCCTTCTGAAGAAAAGTTTGTGAAAGGACGATGTATTCTGCAATGAAAGGTGGCTGCTCACGAAACAATTCTAAAGTGCCCTTGAACAAGGCACTGAATTCCAAATTCCTCCAGGGGTGTTGCATCGCTGCCAACCCTGTGCTCTGTGAAGAAATGCCTCTGTGCATATATATAGAAGGTGTATGCAGATCAAGACATTCAAGGTACGTTACCACAAAGGGAAGAGCCCCGATTCAGAACTTAAACGCTGCGAAATTCAAAAAATGTAGCTCCAAAAGAGGATTTCAGCTGAAGAGCAACATATTCAAAAGAAGCTAATTTTCCACAAGACATCTGCTTGAATTAGAAAGAATACCAGACAAATCAGCAACTCCACCTCCTTTCTTTTGCACTCCCATTCTTATACGCTCATAAAGATCGGAGGGGATTGACTCAATAAGAAGTAACCGAGTTTGAGAAAGAAATAACATAAAATCAAAATCATGCTCAACGATCGATTCATTAGCTAAAAATGAATTGTCTGCGCAAGTCGTGAAGTTTTTTGTCACAAGGCTGAAAATACTGTGGCTGACGAGGAGTGGATATCAAATTTGCAGAATCGATTGAGTGCATCCCCCTTCCTGACAGAGTAACCAGATTTGGTGATTCGATAGAGTGCACCCTTCTTTTTCTAATACCTATCTAGACAGGGATTCAGAAATCTACCTGTGCTCTGAGTCCTGGGAGTCCTTGTCCTGGGAATAGTCATGAGTGGCATCGTCAAGCTCATTGTGGGTCTGGAGGGGGGCATCAGATGTGAGAAAAAATGAGAGTAGGGTAAGGGTTAAGTTTGATGCCAGAAGTGGCCAACTCTTTCCAAGGTGGAGTTAGTGGGGGTGAAGAACGTGAATCCTTAGGTGGTCTTGGCTCCGATGTTCCTCATGTTTTAAACTACCTTCAGGCAGGGGGTGAAGGTGGCTCTCGCAGTTGTGATCAGGTGGGTGATGCAGGAAGGCGAGGTGAACAGTTTCACTCCTGACTTGTGGAGGCAAAGTCCATCTGCCTTTAAAAGATACCTGTAGTCCCAGGAAAAAAACAAAATGAAAATGTAAATAAAGTTCACTGGATGGAGGTTACATGCAGCTGAAAGTCAGGTGGTAGAGAGTCACTGATAAACATCTCAGTTTTCAAGGAGCTTCATGTGTTTAATAGATAAATAATGTCTCTTTTCAGTACTTCCAATTGTTGTTCCACAATGTTGGTCTCTATGCGCGCTTGTTCTTCTTCATGCTCCGCAAAATCACCTCACAGTCAGACTCTGAGGCCAAGGTGTTTGCTTCCACTGTAGCCTTTTGCTGTCAGAATTACTCTCTGTCCTTACCGTGCTGTGTCGGTGAATGAGGTCATCCAGGTTTATCTGATGGAGAACCAGGGTCCTGCAGCAGTGGTGCAAATCTGTTTTCAAGCTCTGTACACTTGGTTGTCGGGGGAGTTTGTTGCTGCTCTAACTGACTGGTTGCGCAGGCCAGTCAGTATGGTTGCAAATCTCAGCTGGGCCTGGCTATCACTCACACGCCCATTTTCCAGGGAAATGATTTATTCGTAGGCTTGGCACCACAAGCCTTCCAGAAAGGAGTACTATGTGCAGAATGATTGCTTAAACAGACAGCCCTCCAGTTTCTGAGCAGTCTTCTAGGTGCTAATTAGCCGTGTGTTAGGATACTCTTGTTGTTCACTGTTTTAACTCCACCGGCGTCATTTCCACAAAGTCCATTCACTTCAAACCAGCCTCACGCACTGTGGTTTACTTTAGAAGTGTGTGGAAGTCGTCTGTGGAGATGAGGGGCGCTTTGTTGTGAACTACGTGCAGCTAAGTCCCTGGCTTCTTTAACCTTTTATGTCTTTCATAAGTTAAAGTTCCAGTGATTTATAGTATCTAGAAGCCATGTCCATGGTTTCTAACAGAAAAATCAAGACTATCAGCAAAACAGTTTAAGCAGAGCAGAGAGTGAGCAGCAGAGCCCCTGCACTGTCAGACAGCAGGAAGCTTTTGTTTCTTTTTAAGCAGAATATTTTGTTATTAAAGCGGCACTGTTCACTATTTTTATATTAACAAAGGCTCAAATGAGTGAGAGTTATGTGAGAGCAGCCACCCACAGTGGAGAAACGCCCGTAACTCTCAGCTCTACGATGTATTTTAGTGCCTTTCAGCTCACTGTTTTGGTTTTACAGCCTGCGACTGTTTCAGTCCCACCACTCTCATCAGCATCATTCCCAGCCGCAGCAGGCAGCTGTTTTCAGAAAAAAAAAATCCTCTGATAAACCAAACATGCACTGTTAGCCCAGCACCATACAGCATATAGACAGAGTTAGCAAACAGCTGCTAAAACAAGGGGAGAATTTAGCATCTAAAGAGCCAAATATTTCCTTCAGCACAGCTGAACAATTGGACTTGGATTCATGAGATCGCCAGCAACATGACTCTGAATGAATGCTATTTATGCTCTGTGTCTGCTGGTCGTGTAAATAGGCACCTGTTTGCTAACCAGAACAACTCAATAAGGTGATAACATGTCAAGATTATGTGTACAGTACTGTTGTACCAGAGTTAGATGAGAGCAACCAGTCCTGCTGTAACTTTCCGGTGGTGGCCAGGTTGACTAACTGAAGTTTATTTTATCTGTCCCATCTTTCTTCCCTCCCTCCGATCATGATCATATATATATATATATATATATATATATATATATATATTTACACACACACTACAGGCCAAAAGTTTGGAAGCAACTTCATGTTTCTGTTCACAATACCTTTGTTAAAAACCAGCAACTCAAATACCTGATAATTATAGTAAAAATGTCTTCTGATAAGTTACTCTTTATATAATAACCATGTTTATTTTGTTGCTTTGTTTTGTTGTTATACCAATGAAACTATGATCTTTTTTTGTACAAATTTGATCTTGCTTCCAAACTTTTGACCTGTAGTGTGTATATGATTATATTCCAGTCAGTAGTAACTATTGTGTTCATAGCTGGTGTCAGTTTCAGCCTCCCATAGAGTTGGATTACACATGTGAATTGCTGTAATTGTGTAATTGTGAATGATGTACTTATGTGTAAGTTTAGACACTGTGTAAGCCTCATCTTGCAGCAACACACACACACACACACACACACACACACACACACACACACACACACGCACACACACACACACACACACACACGCACACATCCCACACACACACACACACACACACACACACACACACACACACACACACACGCACACACGCCACACACACACACACGCACACACACACACGCACACACACACACACACACACACACACACACACACACACACACACACACACACACACACACACACACACACACACACACACACACACGCAGACACACACACTAATGATGGGACACAAAGATCAGAGAGCAGGATTCCAACTGTAGGTCAGTTACCATAGCAACAGAACAGAACGCACCGGAGACCTGTCACCATAGGAACCAATAGCCAGAGAGAGAGAGGAGGGGAGACAGAAAGACAGAAGGAGGAAGAGAGATGTAAACAGAAGACAGAGATAAAGCGATACTGTTGGGAGGTGGAAACAGAAAAAGTGAGCAAGAGAGAAAAATCGAGACATAATCAAAGTCACGAAGACCAAGAAGGAGGAGGAGGAGGAGGTGGAGGAGGAGGAGGAGATGAGACAGCTCGGAGAGGGATGACTGTATCCACTATACTCCCTTACAACATGTGCAAAGCAACACGCCGGCAACATATGCTGTGGTCACATCAAGTGTGTGTCACGCACGGCTCTCACGTCAGCGCAGTAAGCAACATGCCAGCTTGGGAATGATCAACTTTGTTTTCCGCGCAGGAGTGACACACTGTTGTGATCAGAAAGATTATGCAAAAATATCTTTTGCCCACCCCCCAGTCAAGGGTAGCACAATGATAGCATTAGTCACAGAACATTCCTGCTTGGTCAGTGTTTTCAAAACAGTGACCTTTGCGTCACAACACTGAGGCGAGCTGCCCAAGTAAAGCTACGGTGAAAAATAATTTAAAGACTCCAGCTGCTCCTCTTCAGATCAACTTGGAGTTTTCAGCTCAGTGTTAAAAGCCCCTGCTGCAGGCTGTGTCCAGCTTTGCTTTTTCAGTTGTGGACTGCTTATAGTACAATATTTATGGCTATTAGTCCATCAATAAAATAACTTCTTAAACAACTTTCATGCATGAAAGAAACTAACTTTTTAATGGATGACAGAAAAGAAAGGCGCTGTGATTCTGTGCCGCTTTCAGCGCGATGCTTACTGGCAGCTGTTCATAGTCATTTGCAGCCTTTTTAAAAATTCATAGTGTATTGTAGCCTGTTGCCTGATGTTCATAATGTATAGCTGCATACTTATGCCTACTTAGCAATAAGACTTGCCCCCAAATTTTTGCCAGCTGCATCCACTTGTACGAGTAACATCCTAATGTGATTTGCGTGGGCATTTGTGGCTGAGCTCTGGGAGAAAATTATAGTAACTTCATAGAAGTTTTCTACAAAATAGTGCCGATCATGAACGTATGGTCATTCAATGCAGTCTATTCCTCTTTGGATAAAATGGTGCACCTCATGCTGCATTTTAATATCTCAATATAGCATTTTGTCCACCTTTGTCACTTTTATTATAGAGACTAGCTATATTGGTGGTATTTAAATGGCGGCATGGCACTGAAGACACAGCAAGAGAGGCTGGAGACACACAAGAAGTGAGAGAGAGAGGGGAAGAAAGGGAGAAACAATTGGAAGAAGAGAGTGAAAAAGGCAGACAACAAGGGGGAGCAAAAACAAGAATAGACTGCAGAAAGACTTAGAAAGGGCAAGCAGAGACAAAAGAGAGACAAAGAATAGATTGGTGTGTGTGTGTGTGTGTGTGTGTGTGTGTGTGTGTGACACAGTCTAGAGATTTGTGCTAGCTTAGTTCTTATTCCAATCACACACACTGCCTAATGAGCTAATGGGCCTGACAACCAGACAGACACACACACACGGAGTGAGGGACAGGAAGAGAGAGAGAGGCGGGGGGCGTAGATGGAAAGTCACTCTGCTAGTCAGCCAGCCGGCCAGCCAGCCATTCAGCCGCTCACACGGTCAGTCAGCTGGTCAACCTAATAGCCCCTCATTCCACAGTCAGGTTTGTGTGACTGCTGCAGATAAGAGATGCACAATATTCCAGTGGCATTTTGTGCAAAACCCACTCCTCTACTCTCTTGACCCCTCGTCTTGTCTCGTCTCGCAGGCCTCCCTCCTCCCTCCCTCTCTCTCTCACTCTCTCTCTCACTCTCTCTCACTCTCTCTCTGTATATATATATATATATATATATATATATATATATATATATATATATATATATATACACACATATATCTCTTTCCTTCATCTCCCACCCCCTGGTGCAGCTTTCTAAACGGAACCACCATCAACACAACCAACATGAACACATCAAGTGAAAACATCAAGTGATGTTTGGATTCACAAAGAAACAGTGAGCTCTGATTAAATTCCTCCTTGGATTTAAAGCAGCAAACTGTAGCATCCCCCCTGGTGTCAAGATCACAATTATAGGGTATTTGATAAGAAGTCATTTTACAGATTTGTCAAATAAATGACTAGTCGACAGTGTCCTGTGACTAGCTGAGTAAGGCCCACAGCAATCAGCGACAGCTTCATGATTAGCACCTCCTGGGGTGCCAAGTCCTGGCTCTCCTGGCAATTATCTATATGTGTTACAGATAGCTGAATCACTCAAATAATTATGAATTTGGCCTCGAATGGGAAATATTGAAATTAAATCACTGAAATACAAAAAGAAAAAGACAAAGTTAGCTTTTCTCTGTTAATGCAGCCAATTGCTGATTGCTTTGGCCTCAAACAAAATGGTATCATTATTGTTATCATTATCATTATTCTCTAATTATCCTTCCAATTATAATCAAAGCTTTTCCCACATGGCTACTCCTTTCTTTCTCACTTTCTTTCTCACTCTTACCCCTTCCTTCTCGCTGTGGTTTGGTCTTTTTGCCTCTGTAGTCCGTTCGTGTTCGGAATACATTGCCGTCATTTTCTTTGCTTCATCAAATAATTTTCCAGGTTTTAGCCATTTCCAGAGGGCATCAGTATTACCAGAGCAGGTCAGCAATTTGATTGTGCCTGTGCACACTGGTAATGTTAGTCACTCCTTGGAAATGCTAAAATGATTTACTTTGGCCCTGTGGTAACCACAGTAACACATTAAATAATGTCACCCAGACTGCAGAAAAAAAAGAAAAAAAAAAGTGGCTGTATTTTTTTTCTGTAAAGCTTCACCACTGGTTCTTGTAATCTACTGTAGATGTGGCATGTGCAAGTTGGTAAATGCCTGAATCATAAGATGTCTACCTGAGTACAATTAGAGTTATTCACAGATTTAGTGTAGATCACAGCAGGTGTTTTGAGCCATAGCCGGAGCATCCGCGGATCAGTCATATGTAATTACTAATCTTCAGACCTCTCATGGTAATAATGTCGTGCACAGAGAGCTCTAAGATTTATCTATTCAGTTACTGGCCATTTATCCTGTTTGGAACTTCATCGTTATGTCTTTCAAAAGCCTCACGGTGCTTTGATAAACACGCTGATTGTCAGACCCCTTAAAACAGATGAATACTGATGAATTAGCATTCAGTCTGCTGCGTCGATACCTTTGTAATTGTGACTTGGCAGTTCAAGTTCTTTTGGTCGGACTTAATTTGGATAAACAGTTTGTTGTCTTATTTTTTTCAAAAGAATGCAGGGAGTTCATGCTTATTTTGATTATGAAAATGAGATTTTAAATAACTTAATTATTCAAGAGGCAGGGTTAAAGGTAATGTTCGGATTTTTTTAAAGCACAAATACTTTCCTTTCAAACAAAAACACTGCTTTTTACTGAGAGGAGCATGCACAGCAGCTGCTTTTTGTTTGTATCACATTATTTTTCTTCATTTCCCACAAACACAAGCATTTTCTGAGCCGTGCTCGTCACAAGAGAACACCAAACTGCGGCAAACAATCCCCTCTAGTTGCAGAAGACGCAGCACCTTTTGGATGCGCAGGGACATTAAATCCTAGTTAAACTTCCAGATTCCACACAATTTGTTTTAAATCTGTGAGAGCCAGAAACGGCAGCGTCTTACAAACAGTCCAGTCATACTTTTTTTGGAACATCTGCCTTTTTGTCACCAAACAGCTCCATACTCACTATTCGCAAGAGTTCTGTTGTCTTCAATTGGATGTGTCCATTATTTCGGTTTTCATGTGCACTGCATGTTTTTGTGTGTGTGTGCCTGTGCTCGTCACGGATTGACAGGCCAACTGTTGTGAAAATTCGCCGGGCATCTGGACCAGTGTTCATTATTGGTGATGGTTTTGTTTAGAAAGCTGCAACACAGAGCGGGAGAGGGAGAGAGAGAGAGAGAGAGAGGGAGTCAGAAGATGACAACAGCAGCATCAATCACTTTGTCAACGAGCATCCTTCCCACTTCAGCACTGGTGGACAGATGTTTGAGTGTGTGTGTGTGTGTGTGTGGATGGCTGCATTTAGCTGTTAGACATCTGTGTGATCAACTACTACTCTGCCGCACACATGGAGCAACATTTTTTTAAAAAGTTTCATCCCCATAATAGAACTTTATTGGACACTTGCTGATCTATTAAACCCTCACTGGGTGGCTCACCGCGGCGGCGTTTCAGCCTCGACGCGGAAACCTCCAGCAGTTGCCGCACCGACGCAGATATAAAAACAACGAGTTATTGCAGCTCAACAGCAGCTAGGTGTAAGAGATGATGGACTGTACGCTATAGGGCACTGTCAGTGGGCGATATGCGCTTTCATTTTCTTAAAGCAACAAGATGTGTTTCATGATGAAGAGCTGGTGGTTGAAGCAGAAGGCTGTTTACTTATTCATTTTTTTGTGACAAACATCAGTGTAGGTAGGGGGCCCACACAAATCACAGTCCACATTTTTCTCTGTTGGATATGTCTTTCTGGATGCTCCGACCCCCTGCGGTTCCTCAGTGTCTGTCTTACAGTTAGTGTTTGTGGTTTCCAAGGCTGAGCGAGCAGCAACCTAAATGCCTGCAAAAAGAACGGCCTGAAAAAATGAGTCTGACTCCTGCGAGGGGTATGTGTGGAGCGTTGAGCTGAAACTAAATTCACCCAAATTATATCAAGAGGGCTGTCTCCTTGAAGTGGTTATCATTTGAGATTTTTTTTTTCCTTCAAGTTTTAAGTTACAGAACTATCTTGATACCTCACTCCTCCAAACCCCTTTTTTTGTTCATTAGACAGAAAATGAACCACAAAAACGTATCAAATGTTTCATGTTTTCTAAACACAACTGGCCACTTTTTGCCCAAATAAAATGCTAGAGTAAGAGAGTAACAAGCAAAATTCTGATTAAAATCAGGAGTTGTTAGATCAAAGAATAAGTGATTACAGATGGGACAGCACGGGAACATTTCATTCGATACCAAAAAAGCACCAAGGTTGTTCCCTCCTTTTTGATCAGCTCACATGCACCATCACATTTAAAATCCATGTTGTGCTCATTTCACTTCTCGTCTGTTCTTGTATTGTTGCTGCGGGTAATCAATCTTACACTGAAACAATGTCTTCAACGCAGAATATAAACATTCAAAATTCAGTTGGCTCAGCCATATATACAGCTTAAAGAAATTAAAGAAACTTAAAGAAAATCTCTTGTGCTGTGAGTGTTTTTAAAAAGGATTTGGAAAGTATGCATGGAGTTTTATAGTTTGAGTTTGTCCTTGTCCTACTTTTTTTTTTGGGGGGGGGGGGTGTCTTTCTCCTTTTGTTCCGTTTTCCATCTTAAAACCCACACAAACTTTTGCGAAAAGCCGCTTGAATATGCAAACAAACACCCTCCCCTACCCCCCATTGCTTTCCATTCTTTCACTGCGTTCTTTTATTTATCTTTCTCTCCGTTCATCACTTTCACTGTCTCTCACTTTAGGCTGATTAATTGCAAAGTCTCTTTAAGATGCTCTGAAAGCAAAGTGCGGTTTATGTAACAGTTCAACATCAAAACGAGACGCTCTTTTGAAGAGGTAACGATTTAAATGTGAACGACAAAAACACATTTCCGTTGCAAATCCGCCATGCACGGAATGTTTTTTTGCGAACCTCGAGAAAAGCCTGCATGGCATTTTATATGATTTGACCTGGTATTACTGAAGAGGAACACAAAATACAATTGTTGTGGGAAAAAAAAATAAAGCACTGTAAATACACGAAGCTTGGTTTCATTTACGTTTCCTCTGTTACTTCCTCTGTCTCTCTCCTCCCCCACAATGTATTTATCCTCCTCTGCCTCTCTTTCTTCCTCTCCCCTTTCTTTCTCCCCGTCTCTTTCTGTAAGTTAGACTACAGCAAATGATTGAGTCACTTGGAAAGCCTGTGCAGCGTTTTACAGTGAATATTGGCTCGGTAATTTAGTGAGTCTAGTCAATGCTCCGAGCATATGGAAGATATTGATAAATAACATACTGTTCTCCAACCCCTCCTACACCCAACGCTTTGGTATGCTCTCCGAAACAATGACTGGAAAGTCTATACGCATGCGCAGACATATATATACACACACACACACACACACACACACACATACGCACACACGCACACACACTGGCACATCATCAGACATTTCTCAACGTCCCTTTGTGTGTTTTCTTATGGCTCCATGAAATTATACAAATCAAATCAAAACACCAGCACGCATACACACACAAACACACACACCCACACACTCACAGCCTATTTCTCTTAATCTCTCTCAATCTAAATACAAACTTTGCTCCCGTTCTCTATCGCTCTCACACACAGGCACAAACTCTCCTTCTTCATCTTTCTTACTTACTGTGTCTCTCTCGCACACACACACACACACACACACACACACACACACACACACACACACACACACCTATGTACACGCACACACTCACAGTCCTGCTCTCTCCCTGCCTCTCTACAGTGTATTGACAAAGCCCACTAGTTAATCCAGTGTGTGGGGAGTCTTTGCTGGAGACAGAATTAGGTGGATAACACTGGCTTGCCTCCCCCACCCCACACACACACACACACACACACACACACACACACTCCTCATTCCCCTCCACACATCTCCCACCAGCTCACACGTCTGCGTTTCTGTGTGTCCTCCACGTGTGCACACGTAGAAATGTGTGTGTGTGTAAGAGAGAGAGAGAGAGAGAGAGAGAGAGAGAGAGAGAGAGTGAGTTTACAGTCGATTCCCCACAGTGCACTGTACTCCTACTGTAGATTAGCTGCTCATAATGTGGCTCCTCACTCCAAATATACAGAACTTAAAAAGTCCCGTTTTATACAGAGAACCACAGGAGGCTCCCCTGCGACTCCCAGCTGTAGACTTATCCAGATTAAGTATTCCTAAAGCCATTTCACTTCGGTGTGACTGTTTCACTTTGCAGAATCTACACCTCCGCACACCTTTCCTCGCTCGAGATAAATCCCCTATACGCTTAAAGTGCGACGCCAAAAGAAAGTGCTGCTAATTTGTATCTGTGATGATATGAGTTCAAGGACAATCAACTTCCAGTATTACAGTGGCTGCCCCAGGGATCCACTATCACAACTGGCACTCCGGCTCTTTCCCTCTGCTCAATATCAATAATTGCAAACAGGTAAAAATAAGTGGAAGAAACAAAAGTCCCCGAGGAGAGCGGGGTAATATAACCTGGATCAACGTCTCCTTTGTGTCGGAGTGTTTTAGGGACAATTATTAAACAACGCTTGAGAATGAGGCTCTTAAAGTTTGACTGTACGTCCCCAGAGCAGATTCTGGTGTCTGACCATTTAAAAAAAAAAATGAAACTCTCTCGCTCCAGCAAATTAAAACACCCATTCGAACCCATCCATCACCTGCGACGACGTACACCTCTTCAATTCAATCACCGAAACTCGCAGGGTGGCGCTTGATAGCTCAGAGATAGCTGGGCTTTATTGTAAGCGACCAAGAGTGTGACAGAGAGAGTTTGTGTTTATTCTTATAGGCTATAAATAAATGTTATCATTTCTGCAGCCATCGCTACTCAAACTTTTTTTTCCCACTCAAGTGTTTAAAGGCTTTATTATAGCCAGAGGGCAGCTTACATGTGCGGCTCACATAAGAGCGAAGTAGAAGTGAATTCAGTGTGTCAGTAACTAGAAGGCAAAAGAGACGGAGAGAAAAACAGGCCGAGGAGAAGAGACAGAGAGGGTAAGAGAAGGGTAAGTTGGCTTTTTACGCAAGACTGAGGTTATAATTACAGTATTTTACAGTCACGTGTCATGGGATTTTTTTCTTTTCTTTTTTTTTTTTAGTACATTTGCAAGTGCTCTGTGTGAATAGAGAATAGATGCATCTCCAGGGTCTGATGAAAGCACACACATTTGGGGAGCTTCTTAACCCTAGAACACTAACGTATCAGTTAGTGACCATCTCTAACATCGGGTAGAATTTACCCGATATAATATGCTATGCAAGGTCTGATAAAAAAAGGTATCATGGGGGACCCTATAAAAACTACTAAAGACTACAATCGCATGCATGGGTGAAAATCACCCGACGTTAGTGTTCTAGGGTTAATTACAGAGCATGTTTGTTTTTTATTGTGTATAGTATGTATTGTGTCAGTGTGTGCATCTGCCAGGTGCAAGCGAATCACGTATTCAGTACCAAAAAACATTCATATTTTTGGGTCACAAGCAGGACTTATGGTTGTGACGCTCATCACAGAAACATATACACCCCATAATAAGGACAGACCATCTGGACAACACAGTATCAGGCTGCTGTTCTGAATTGCCCTTTGGACCGATTCCCTGTTCTCTCTCTCTCTCCCTCTCTCATTCTCTCACTCTCTCCTTCTCATATGTCTTGCCAGGTTTGTTGTCTGAGCGTGATTTGCCCTAAAATCAGCCACTTCTGTGGGGATTAGAGAGCTGGAGTGAACTGAATGCGTTCATCTGTTCGTTTACTGTAAGATGACTTTGACTATTTACTTTGGACACTTTAGCCGAAGCGTGCTGCGCAAAATCACACAGACTCCCCTCTCTGTGTTCTTGTGTTTTACACCTTTTTTCAATGCGTTATCCATCAGTTAGCCCGATGATAAACATCTTAGGTGTCAGTTATGTTTGTCCCAGAGCGAAGCTTATGGTGCTTTTGATTCACCTAAAAATACACTGAAAAAGTTTGACTTAAGTTGGTCGGAGAGCTGAAGTCCTGACATCACCTCCAGTCTAAACCTCTGGTCTGCTTCTATAACTTAAAACAATGTCTTATAGAGTTTTTCTGATAAAATTAAATGTGTTCCTTGGAAATACTGAATACTGAAACAAATACTGAATAAACAATGTTATTTGTTCTTTTTTTAATTGTGCCAGCTTCTCATCACCTCCCTATTGGCCTTAAGCTTTCAAAATACTTTATATACATACATATATACATATACATATACATATATACATATATACACACACACACACACATATATATATATATACACACACACACACACACACACACACACACACACACATATATATATACACACACATATGTGTGTGTGTGTGTGTGTGTGTATATATATTTATATGTGTACTGTATGTTACATTGATTTAATCAACTATTTAGCCATAGCAGATGGTAATGCAATAATTCATTTGCTGTGATGCCGCAGCCATTATTGTGGAATTAGTTACTTGATTCAGTCCTGTAATAGAATTAATTTCTGTCAGTGTGAAGTAAATCACACTGGCAGTGAAAGTATGTGTACTCCAGCTCATGTCGTTCACTTCACTTACAGATTAACTCACCAGACTAGAAACCATTTGTGAGTTCATACTACTAATAAAAGTCCACTGGTGAATGTGGGATTCTAATAGCACTCAGGTTTCTTTTTTTTCTTTTCCTTTTTTTTTATTTTGCTGCTTTGCAAACAATATAGAAACAGAAAACTTGCTACTCCCCTCACTTTCTCTCTGTCACTTCCCACTAGCAACAAAAGTTCCAGGAGTCAATTTGAGATTTTAATGGGTCATACTTTTGACAGCCTGCATAGTAAATCTGCTCTTCGAGGCCAGTGAGAACAGTTGAGGCCATCTATGATTTAATGCGTCCCCAGCACCCACCACCGCACGCAGATGTAGCGCACGTCCTCATCGCTGTGAGCTTAAACTGAAACAAAGTCCTATCTCACATACCCATACAGCTTCAGGAGTCTT
This sequence comes from Scortum barcoo, assembly GCA_023238725.1. Classification (NCBI taxonomy): domain Eukaryota; kingdom Metazoa; phylum Chordata; class Actinopteri; order Centrarchiformes; family Terapontidae; genus Scortum; species Scortum barcoo. The sequence goes on from CM041531.1 coordinate 24,508,362, forward strand.
TGTGGTGCTGAAACAATTCTGTTCAATGTGTATAATTTAATAGGCCTTGTGGTCCAAACTGCATTCAGCTCTAAATGAATCATCGGCTGACAGCATCAAAAACAAGCCAACGCTGTCAACAAGCTGTCAAACTAAATAAAACAAACACCGATGCAGACACTCCTTCTTTCTCTCTCTCTTTCTTTCCTTTATACTGATATTGGTAGTGACTCCTGCTCTGTACTGTTGTCTCTTTTTACGCATCCCAGGGAAACGTAAAAAACAAACAAACAAACAAACAAACAAACAAAAAAACAACCATGGTCACTGGCACGTTAAATTTCTGTTGAAATAGCAACTAAACAACAAGGATGGATGCTGGAAATAAGGCGAACGAGCAGGACGGTGGGCTAATGATTTATTTATTATCACAAATAAACATGGAGGTTGAGATAATATTGATTCTCTCCGAGATCAATTTGTCTGCATGTTTTTTTTTTTTTTCATACTTATGAAACCATCCTCTCTAACCAGAGGTCCTCCAGCTGGAGGCTGCACTAATTGGCTGCCCTCCTGTCAGACTGACTGGCTGGTTCGCCTACTGATTGTATCCCAGGCCAGTTGACTAACTGACCAGATAACTGGCTGACAGGCTTAGTGACGGTTCACCGATTGGCTGGCTGGTTGATGGAATAGCTTACCGGATGACTGACTCGTCTGACTGGCCGAGTGGCCGGGCATAATGCGGGCTCACACCTCAAAGCCGAAGGAGCAGCAGCGTCGGGGTCCTGAATGGGATTATCAGTACACACAGATACAGTCACGTGTTTTTTTTTAAAGTTAGGTTAGACAGAACTGTAAGCTTCTGTGCGCTGAGAAGAAGAGTTAAAATGAGTCTGGATCTTTTTCAGGCGAGTAAGTTGCCTTTAATTTTAATTTGCACTGACAAATATGTTGATATTTGTTTGTACTGTTTTATGCCCTGCAGTGCAGTGGATTAAAAAGTCTGGTTTGGCACCGAGATGTGGGATGGTGATGTTTGTTACAAAAATGTCATCAAAAGGCGTTGCATGATAGTGCTATGTGTGCAATAAAAATGAGTGATACTGATTTTATATATTTTTTGTCCTGTAGCACTATAGCAAAAAAATTTGCTGTGATAATCAATTACTTAATTAGCTCTGTAATTAATAACGGATGATTAGTCCTGCTTTAATGTATGTTATTTAAAACTTCATTAAATGTTTCCTATTGGCTGTGAGAATCTACAATAAGTGTGTTCATTAACTTTTAAATTGTGTAAAAGCGTCATTAAAGATTTTTAAGGCGCAATTAAAAAGTGGGAGCAGATAACAGTGCTTAGTATACGGTAGAGCCCTTACAGTAGTGGCCCAGGAGGAAGACAAAACTGATTTTTACCACAGTAATATGCAAGTGTGTCTCCCTTGGACAAACTTAAAAGCTCTTCCATCTGACCTTTACTCTTGGGGCTTTGGTCCTTTTTTTCCTCCTTGAGATAATGGAACATCAGAGCAGCTTCCTTAACTGAGTACAGCACCCACGACAATAAGTACACCACCATAAATCACCTGAACCCAGTAAAACAGTTACAGGCTGTACTGAAATCCAGACTAAACAAACAAAACACACCTCAAGGCTACTTTTTATTTACTCCAAAGAAATGTTAAGATGTACTCGGCTGAACCTGTGAAGAATCTCCAGTAGATGCTCTGTTTGTTTTTGTGTTTGGTAGAAAAAAAAAAAAAAAAAAAAAAAAAAGTAAGTAATAATACAATTTCTGCTCTGCTCTGTAGATTATTTATTGGAATAAGAATTATTTGGTCTTGAGGAATGATCAGCCTGAACATGTCAATTGATTTCTTTCAGTCAGAAAGAAAGTGGAGTCCTATTCGAGGAGGTCTTGTTGCTGAAAAAACAGTAAACAATAAACGCTAACGCAGAGACATTTCTTCATGTTATTTCACAGTACACAGTTCACTGTAGAGGTCCCCACAGTGACATTAGCATAACACATGGCCCACAGTACAGCAATATTACAATTATTACTCCACTGCAATATGATTGGGTGAGATATGCTTTCTTTCATTTGACCACAGCGGAAAAAAAAAGAAAGATTCAATTTCTCTGAGGAAAATTAAATATTGGAATTAATTATACATAGCAGTTAAATCCACTGAATCAATTACGAGATAAAATTCAAGGCCTCTAAAACTTTCAGAGGGTCGTTTCTTTCCATTTTCACGGAGGCGGAGGGAATTTAAATGTCAAGATGTAGGATTTTTTCATTAAGCCAAATGCAACGTTGTGTCATGAAATGTTGAAATGCTGCTCGTAATTACCATCCATTAAGGTACGACTTACTGACATTATTTGACCTACTTCGCACCTTCTCGGTCTGACTCGTGTGATATTTAAGGCAGCAGGAAATCCCCTTATTCAGACACGTCATACATATCCTTTATTGTTGTTGCTTTAATAGCTACAGTGTATTATTCATCTGCATCAACAAGTAGATTTCAGTCTTTTTAAACCATTATCAGTACAAGACTTAACCTTTTTTTTTTTTTTTTTTTTAATCTTAATACATTATATTTCACTTTCAGGCTTTACATTGGGGTGTAGGACTTCCAGTTCTTTTGGGAACTAATATCTTGGGAATAATTTGAATTAAGTGGCCCCCTCAGAGGTCTCTGTTCACTGTCTCCCTGAGCGTCCATCCCTCTTGGTCCTCTCTTTCATTAATGGGAATTCAATCAGATCATTACTCATCTATGATCAGTTTTTCATTTCTTTAAGTGGCAATCTTTCTTCCATGGATCCATTGCACCTCTCTCTCTCTCTCTTCACCCCCCTCTTCTCTTCCCCGACTTTGCTCATCTCTGTCTCTCGCTATCAATAATCTTTAAAAAAAAAATACAATGGCTTTATTTATTTATTTTATCCCCACGATATAATGAGTTATGTGGATGTGTGGTCGCTTTTGCAGTTCAGTTCATGTAATCTCAAGCTTGTTTCATTCACAGCATGTTAACACAAAGATAACAGGCATATCGCAGCGTGTGCACACTCTCTCACGCCTACACTAAAAAACGCAGCGGGTCATACGTGGTTAATGAGGTTATGTCGGTGCGTCGAGCTGTACAGTAATGATGCACGATCCGTCACCCTTGTGTGTTATGTTTTTCGGTCTGTCGCTGGAGTGCTGCTGGTTTTTCCACCCAGGCTGAATGAGGGTCACGTGCGCGCCCGCCAAGCAAAGCTTTGAGGAACCTGGTAACCGCCGCTCAAGGACTCTCGACAGATGCTTGTTTCCGCTCAAATCTGGAGTCAGATGAGAAAATCAATCTCAATTTCATCACCAGCACAGAGATGCAGCTAGGTCAGGGACATGTTTTAGCCTAGCGTAAATCAAAGACGGGAGGCAGGGTGAAAAGTTAGAAAATAATATTCCCTGCAACAGCTCTGCTGAATGTAGGTTGTGTTTACAGCACAAAAACAAGCTCACGGCTGTCAACAACACTGGGACACAGTGTGGAGGAGGAGAGGACTGCTGTTAGCTTCAGTGCATGAGCTAGCTGCTCTTGAAACCACAATATTATGATATTATATTATTATATATTTTCTACTTCTGCTTTCTTTGGTATTATAAGCAGAAATAAACACTTTTTTTTTTTTTTGGCTTGCAATGCTTGCCGTTTCCAGCTGCTAACGTTCTTTGAGCTAAGCTAGGCTAAACAGGGAAACGGCAGAGAATAAAGAGACGATCCTCTCGTATGAGTCTCCGGCTGAGATGACAAACAAATCCAAACTGAGCCGTGCATCTCGCTATGCCGACGATGCTCCCAGTCACCTCCAGCGTACAGTATGAGTTAATATCTACATCGGGCTCTGGTAAATTAAAGCCACGCTGCAGGTCAGCTGTAATCTCTCTCCTCGCTGTTTGCTGCCGTAATTTCCTGCAAATGCCACGCAGGAGCGCGCACAGGTTGTGTTTGCATTCACATTAGTGTGGTCGTTTGACATTAAAGAGAAAATCCACGGACCCCGTGAGTGTACGTCGGCATACTTAGAGCCGCGATGTGAGACCTGACAACAACGCACAGCATGTGATTAGTTTTGCTGAAGACTCGCAACCAGCTTTATTTAAAAAGGCAGTTTAAGCTGTGCGGCATTGCTGTCAACTCGGGGAAATAACATCTACCTGTGCCATCAGAGAGTTTCTGTGTGTGTGTGTGTGTGTGTAAATGTAAATGAGAGAGAGGTTCATGCATAATGCTGAGGGTGGTGTTGGTGGACGGGATGTCATGCTCCTCAGAGTCAGACCCCTCTGAGACCAAAATCACAGAAAGGCTGAAGCAGGCTGCCTTGACTTTACTTGAATATTATTATTATTATTATTATTATTGTTTTTTTACGTTTGTCTGTGCCTGTGTTTGAGATGCAGTTGCTGCAAATGTACATTTTAAGACAACTTGACGTGTCTTGATTGAGATTTTTTAGGGACTTTGTAGAGTCAAACAAAATGTCAGAGCCAGTGTGTGTGTGTGTGCGCGCCTCAATCCCTTGAACCTTGTAGCAGCTCTTAAATGTATTCTGTTTAATCTCAAAAGGACCCCTTTCATGGTAATATGATTACTGTCCCTATAATAGGCTAATTACAATAGCCTGTCATGTAGAACGATTTACGCTGAGTAGGCGCGATGCGTTCGACCTGTGAGTGAGTGTATGTGTGTCTTGCCTCCCTCCCTCCTCTCATATACTGTATTTATTTTCCTGTCCTCCCTTTATCACTGCCTCACCCCATCACTCTCTTCCAGTCTCCCGGCTCGCCTTTTCCTTGTCTTTCTAACAGATTGTTAATCGGTGATTACTGCAGCAGCAAAAGGTTAGGTGAGAGTGTTGATGGGATTTTGTTGTCATGGGAAGTGCTGAAGGCAAAAGGCAGCATCCGCCGAGTTTAATGATCCTGTGCGCGCGTGTATGTTTTAAAATCCTTTGCTAAATCATGCATGAATATGACGTAGTTTGTTAAAGAGCTGTGGGTTTTTGGACACGCACACACATGCACACACACACACAGATACGCACAGAGACTGTGGAAGATGGATGTGCTGGGCTCTCTGTAATGCCTCTCTGTCTCAATCTGTCTTCCTGAAAATGACAGCGTGCCATGATCATACAGGATATATAACCACACACGCACACACAAACAGACACACACAGAGGTACAGATGCCGATTAGGACACGCAGAGAGCCGGGGATGGAGAGACAAAGTGACAGAAATGGAAAGAAATTAAGATATGAACAGTGAGCCGCACACTCGCAAATAAAAAAATCACAATTTCTTTTTCCTCATTTTTTGGAGCTGTTTAATCCTTTTTGACCTTCCTGCTTTTTCAGCCCGTGGAGGGAGCTTATCGTGTCATCCTAAACTTGTCCAGTGCACTAGTATGTGTGTTTGCCTGTTTCTGTAGGACTGTGTGCGTGTGTGTTTGTGTATCAACCTGCACTGTATGTATGCAGTATGCTGAGTTAAACAATGATGTCTGCCTCTGCCTGTCTCTGCCTGATTACTAATAATCATATTGTTTCTGGCATTGTTTTGCATTGTGTGTGTGTGTGTGTGTGTGTGTGTGTGTTTTTCACACGTTGCATAATAATAACTCTGCAGGCAGGTCGGTAAAATGGGCACATAGAAACTGTTGCTATAGAAACACCAGAATAAAAGCACCCTCCCTGGTAACGACACAAGTTTTCATTTCTTCCTGTGAGATGGGAAAGGGGGTTTCACTCTTTGTGTTCTCTCTCCTTTTCCCTTTTCCCCCCCTTCTCCCTTTGAAACGAGACAACAGTTTCTCCCTCTTCTCTCTCCATGTTCCACTTTCATTGCATTTCTCTACCCCCCCTCCTTTCAAGCTCCTCTTCTGCTTCCTCAGAGGGCCCTATTTCTGTGAGTCAAATTCACAGCACTAGTGCACTTGGCCGTGACTGACAGATTTTAGGTAATTTCATGACCGGAGGCTGTAGCGCTCCGGCGGTGCACCTGCAGCGCTAATGTAAAAGAGGCTGGATTAGGAGGGACAAATTATCATTATCAATCATGAACAATCAGATCAGCTCCTCTCATCCCATTTAACAGCAGTGTGCACTCCCGCCGCACACTGATATTTCCTAATGGAGAAAAGAGCCCCCCGATCTCTCCCACGAGGGAAGCGACGTGCTTTATCAGGAGGCGCGGAGTCTCAATTCGCAAACACACACTACCCCAGATGTGCAACAAGTGTATCAGTTTGGGCGGCAGTTCAGACAGATTTTTTTTCTCAAGGATGAGGAGTGTGAGCTGCTTTGAAAATACATAATATCCCTCAAATTATAGGCTGCAGACGGGGTGCACGTACCTTCCTTTTTTTTGCTGCCTTCAGATAGCTACAGAATTTCATCAGCTGAAAAGGAAAGCCCCTCATACATAATACAAGGAGTTGTAGATGACAAACACTGGCACGCATCATCCCTCTTTGTCTATGTTTGATGTGCCTGTCGTCTGTGTACGCTGTTGACAACACACTCAAATGCGCACAAAAACAATACATTTTTGAGAAATAAGCAGGCAGAGGTGCGATTTCAATTTTTGATGCCAGACAACACTGACCCACCTAACTTGTGTCGACATCCTCCTCTGGCGTGTGTGTGTGTGGTGTGGCCCCCTCTCTAACGCCGGTCTGGCCATCGCAAGCTGCAACATTATTGAACTCATGCAGGCAGGAAATTATTACACTTGCAGCAAGCACATTTACCGCTGCAGCAGTGCAAAGATTGCTGTTGGTAATGTGCCCCGGTGTGACATCATGTTTGCGAATGTCTCATATGTGACACGTTCTACATTTTGAGAATATGGCACCGCATTTGGCTGTGATAAGGAATTTGCCACCGTTTTGAAACTTTAAAGTGGCATATATTCACTCCTGCAAGTCTAGACACCCCTGCAAAAGTATCTCTTTATAACATTAAATATTCATACCAAGTTTGCGACAATCAGATTTGGGAAAACAACACACCATTAGATATTGTCTAGCAGGAGTCAAAACTCAAGCTAATGTGCTTCATCAAATTGTGTGGGTGTGGAATCGCATGATTTGATTGACAGTGGCCCAGTTAAATAAGCAAACAACCTCACAACTGTCATCGCGTTGTGATCCAAGTGTAGCTCCATCCTGATTGGTGCGCGGGAAAACTTTTTCTTCTCACCGGGTGAAGGAGACTTTCCACTGTCTTTACTTTTTACTTCAATCCGTCTGTCACCTCTCCTCGGTGTGTGTCAGCTCTCACTCCTTCTCTCATCCCTTATTTTGTTTGTCTCTGTTGCCGCATCTACAGCATTTTCCCCGTCGTAACTCCTCCCGTCCCTCTGGCTGACCTCATGCTCCCCCTCTGCCTCTCTTTCTCTCTTTTGTCTCGCGGTGACAAGGTGCCTGGTGGCTGCGATTGTTTTTCCACCTGCAATTTTAACCTTGCTTCCTCTTTTTCTCGCATCCTTGCCATTTCCATTTCAACTTATATACTCTTTGTTTCATTTCTACTCTCTCTCACCCTCTGTCTATGTATATGTGTGTCTCTCTCTCTCTCTCTCACACACACACCCAACCTAGCTCATGTGAAACATCAATGTCCCTACAGATGAATAGCAAAGCATACTGCAGCATATAGAGTATTAGAGCCCCAAGGGCAAATATATAGATGCAAAGAGCTGCATCTCTCGCTTGCTCTTTCTTTTGCACTTTTTACCCCTCTCTCTCTGCTCATTGTGTGTATTCATTTCTATCTCTCACCTTCATTGCTTTTTCCTTTTTCTGTGTGTCTCTGCCTTTTAGTCCCAGGTATTTTCTTGAAATATCTGTCTTTTGATCTTTTTTTCCCCCCACCTTTTGAATCTTTATGCATCAGCCTTATACACCTACTATACATCCAGACGCTCATAACACACGTGCGCGTTCTCCAGCGTCGTTTCTCCACAGACCTGCGGCTGTGTGTCCATCAGTGTGGAGGCCAGTTGGCCAGATAACGCACATCGTTGGGATCACAACTGCTGGACAGCAGCTGTTATGCTGCCCTGTGTGTGTGTGTGTGTGTGTGTGTGCGTGTGTGTGTGTGCGTGTGTGTGTGTGCTGCTTGCATGCATTTGAACTGTACACTCCCCTGACACACACACAGTTATTACACAAATCGCCCAACAGAGCATCATCTCTGTCTGTCTCTCTCCATCTCCCTCACCTCTTGTCTCTCCCTCCCTCATATACACAAGAGACACACGAATCCACCGGGACCAATAAACCCAAGAGACAGGCACACAGAAAAAAAACAAAAAACAAAAAAGGATGAAGACCTATACAGAGAAGCCCTGACAAAGTTAATTTACAAGAATATACTTCCCTTCCCTGCAAACTCCTCCTTACCTCCAGTAAAGGTCTGGTTAGAACTGTAAAATATTGAGCCATTGCAGGTGTAACTAATTAGGTAAATACCTGAATTGACAGAATCCAATTAATTTCGCCAGAGAAAAGAAGCTGAATTATTTACAAGTGAATTACTTCAACCCGTCTCTGGCCATCAGTTTAAAAACTCCACGCTGCGGTTTAGGTCGGTAACAGCCCAGGCTTAAAGGCATAATTTCTACCAAATTATTTCTTTCATAAAACATCCAGTGTATAACTCATCAATTTAAAGAAAAGTGTTCTGGTCCCGAAGGCTTCTATCAGCAATGGCCTAAATTTAATTGTGCATGTTTTAAGAACAGTGCAATTTTTTTTTTCCTGGAATCCTGGAGAGGTTTTTACTTTTTTAATTTCAGGTCTCTTATCATCCGTGACTGCTTCCTAAGACATCCACACAGATTCATAATGCATCTTAATACATTTACCTCTCGCAATGCAGATACAGTGCAGTTGCAGTGTGTTCATAATGCACAATGCAGTGCTCTTGAGCATGTATTTAATAAAATGGAAAAAAAAAACATTTCACATTTACAAGAGGTCAGGCAGTGTCATTTTAAAATGAATAGAAGCAAATCATCTGAATTGAGTTGTATTTTAATTTTAATTTCTGAGCTCTCCAAGGAAAAAAATATGATGGTGTTTCATATTTGTCATTTCCTTTGTCAACTGGACCTTGGCTTGGTCATGTTCATTTCACTCTGAGGCTGAAATAAAGCTGAACCTACCTGAACTACCGTCCACTTGCATACATCAGAATTCCAAAAAAAAAGGAGAGTCAAATAAAAGTCAAAAAACACAACTGTGCCTGAAAGTCTGATTAAATTATTATTTTTCTAAAGTCACGACGATGATTGAATAGCTGCGTGAACAGTAAGACGAAATCAAATAGAATATCACCAAAGAAATAATGAGTTAAAGAAAAGAGAAAGAAGGGAGGATGGAAGAATGGGAAAACTGAAAGACTGCTTCCAGATCTTAATTAAAATTGAACAAATGATATACTGCGGAAATTTTGCATCAATTTTATGGTTTAAATGAGGTTTAAAATATCTTCTACAGGAGGTTAACGAGCACATGATGCTCATGTTACCATAATCTTACCATGACGCGCTAAACCTTTAACTGTCATAAACAAGTAAGTCATAACGGAAATAAATTAAATGTAAATCATACACCGAAAAATGCAAACTAATACACCATAATGGCTGTTTTATGGTTGTAGGAAAGGAAAAGGAGGAAGCTAAGTGAGTCACTTTCACAGCAGGGACAGATTGTAATAATAGAGGTGATCATAAACCCATGACACACCTCAACTAGTGAGCTTTTGATTCCATGTGAAGGTGTAATTTGCTTTCCCATTTCTTCTCGTTTGTGGACGTACACCTGAATATTAATATGCAGGAGCACACTGTGGCACATGAAAAAACAACAAAAAAAAAACACATGGAGCATTGCTTCTTAACCTGTTAAAAGAAAGCATCTGTGTCATTTCATGTAGTCGCCCATATGTTTTTCTTATTTCTTTCATTTTTATTTATGCATTGAAATAGATGGTTGGACACAGTGTGAAAGTAACTGCTCTCTAAACTAACTGCTAAGATATTCTGAATACAAAAGCAAAGACGTGACATCGATGTTTGTAATGTGACGTCTATCCAGGGGACCTGTAATTATCCCTGTTGATACCAGGATATTAACGCTAAGCAAAGCGTAACATAATGCGCGTTGATATGAAACTAGCTCAACCATAATCACAAAACAAACAAGAATGTTAACAAAACTGATTATGGTGTCTTTATGGAATTGAGCCTTTAACTGTGATGTATTAATGGGGGGAGGCAATTTGGTGATATTTTTATTTCGAAAGAAACAAATAAAGTTAACCGCCGCTAACTGTCATATGAATTCTGCTACAGGATTCGTTTGTTTTATCATTTGCTGTCAGTGTTACTGTCAGATGAAACACTGCCTGATTCTCACTGTCGGGGAGAAATATCTTAATTGAGAAGGGAAGAAAATTAGAGAAAGAGAAGGTGAGAGGGAGGGAAAGCCGTAGAAATAGTAAACAGAAGAAAATGGCGTGGGACTCTCGGGTGCTGCAGGAGTGTATTTTTGTGTTTTGTCAGCAATGAAAGAGTGACCCAGTCCTGACCGCTAGCCACAGTTCAAATTAGAACATCTCAGCATAATAGTACAGTTTTCCACCTACAGATACACACCAAATACACACAAGGCCTTGCACACACACAGACTCACACACACACACACATACATATACACACAAACATATATTCAGAGGATTGCTTACCATTGCTTACTCTCAGCACCCATTTTGCTTTGCTGCGCTCTAACACGCGTTCAGCAGATTGCTGAGTTCACGGATTTGATATTCCCATCTAGCCTTGACCGCAGAAGATCCCAATGTGTGTTTCTGCCGGTATATGTGCGTGCTGACACTTTGCTCTCCGTATCACATTTACAGGTTGACTTTTCAAGAATTCATGGGCTTTTTTTTCTTCTTCTTCTTCTTCTTGTTTGCTTATCCCAAGGGTAAGTTAAATATTGAGCATGCTGCCTCTTTTTTTATATTTTTTTTCAGCAATAACACTGCAAGCTAGTGGGGCATCAGTGATTTTCATTGTCACATCTTTTCTAGTGAGTTGGCTCTGTGTATATCTGTGTTTCCCCTTCACTGACTCAGGAGCACTGCTACGCGAGGAAAGCTCGGGCCGGGGGAGTTTGACAGTTTAAACTGCAGTAAACTTTAAAGGGGAAACGCAGAACCTTTCTTTTGGTGGGAAGTCAAAGTTGTGTTGATATTAGTGACCTCTGAGGCTGGTAAAGCTTAAAGCAGCTCTAATTAAAATATTCACAATGACAATGGATTTCACAGTGATGAACCAGCAGGTAATTGCTGTCTGACTCCGCAGTTCCTCTCGACTCTACGAAGCTTCACGGCGTCTTTCAGCTCATTGTTTTGGTTTTGAGGCCAGTGACTGTTTTGGTTCGCTTGCTGCTCGCTCTGCGTCTTATCTGGCTGCAGAAAACGGCCGGTTTTAAAGAAAAGCTTTAGAAACCCATGGTACACTCTGGGACCTTCTAAAAAGTAAATGGCAAAGCAATTTAAATTAAAATTGATGTACCAGCACTTTGAGAAATAGCAGATATGGACTGCTTTATATCTAAACTGACTGGTCTGTGGTAAAGCTGTAGGGATTATATGAAAAAAATACGATATAACAGGAGGCGCTAAAGATCTTCTGAGATGAAGATTAAAGGGTTAAAGCCTTCAGAGGAAGCTGTAATTCTTGGTGTGTCAAGTCTGGCGCTGTGTAGTATCAGTGTTTCCATCCCTCCGGCACTTCTCAACTCACAACAGCTATTATTGATCGTGAACTTTGTCACAATACGCCCTCTCAGATTTAGACAAACTCAGGTATTTCCAACACGGGCGGGTTGCACTCTAAATATACCTGTATTGTGTGTTGTATTGACTTTCATCCAAAACAGACACACAAAGGGCTGGACACACAATCTTGTTTATCATTGTTCTACCACGTGTTTACACCTGGGAGCTGTCGAGCTCAGTTTTGACTGCTGGCCTCTGAGGAGTGAGGAAAACCACGCAGCACGTGTCTCCCTCACCTTCCCCTCTTTGAGACGACAGCCAGTCAGGTCATTTTAAACATCTGGCCCTAAAAATGTCCAATCTGTAAGACTCCTGCATTTCTTGTCTTTGGCGGCGCGTTCGGTAATGAGCTGTCGTCGTGGCAGTGTCATGCACTGCATTTGCCATCACTTCATAAAACTGCCCCGAGTGCTTTGGCATCACCCGGCTGACAACAGCTCCCAAACCCCCAAACAAACAAGCATGGAGCTGCTCTGCTGAGACTGTTGGAGCAAATACAAATAATGGAATGACAGGATCTCAGCCGGTGCCTATCAGCAAACACGGCTGCAGAGACAGTAATATCTGAAAAATACATCAATCCTGATTTGTAAAACATTTTGAAAGACGTATTCTGTGAAATAGTAGTGAGGCCAAGGATGCACTCTCGAATGATTATTTTTCACAAGTTTATCGCGTGTTTGTTTTTCCGCGCTCCGTTTTTATTTGAATCCGTTGAATCATTCCCATTCATTCTATTCAGAATATAAAGCTATTGAGTTGTAGGTTGAGGGATGGTTGATTACAAATGCAGAGTGGTGACTTCCCTCCGAATGTAAATAGGTCTGTTTTTCAAAGCGAGAATGATGAAAAATAAAGATAATATTTTACGTTCCGTGCGCAGACGCATGCACATGCAAATACGAGCGCACATGCAGTCTCATGCAATTCTCTCCTGCCTCCCTAACTTTGTCCTTATTTTGGTTTCCTTCTATCTTTGATCGGGATCCTCTCTCTCTCTCACATACTTGCACACCTACACACACACATGCACAGAAACTCACCATCCATCCTACCTATCTCTGCTATCTTCAGACAGCAACCCCTATTCCATGCTGACAATGTTTGGGATTTACTCTGGACGTAGCCTTGAGTCTCTGCGTATTTGTCCATTTATGTGTGTTTGTGTGTGTGTCACATGGGGTATGATACACGACTCTGCTCCATGCCACGGTTGTCACGGCGACCGGTGACGGTGTCCCGCCCCTCAGCCCGCCATTTGTTTAGCTCATCGCCGTCACTGTGCATTTCATTTACTGGTCTGCCTCATTTTAATGCGCATCCAATTTACATCTGACAGATATATTAATCTTGTGTTTGACAAACAGGCTCTTTGATCAACTTATTGAAGTTGCAGCGAGAGGCGTGGAAGAATTTTCAACACTTGTTTGTTCGGTGTTTATTAGTTTGCAAGTTTGTGCTTTAATGATTTTCACACTGTGTTCACTGGCCAGCGTGAGCAAACTTTGCACAGAATAATCTCCCAAAAAAAGTAAACACATGGAGGTAAACTTGCGGCCAATTTCTAATTTAAGGAGGATTTTTTCCTCAAAATCATTTCCTTTACTTATCACATTCATGCGCGCAAAAAAAAATCTTGAAACAACTTGCATGGACCAAAGTCCCGTTTCCACTCCGTCAGTAACAAGCGAGCATCGCGGTTTCTGTAAAAAGTTCAAACTGGCGAATAAGTGTTAAGAGAAATTGCTTTTAAAGGAGAACACAAAGTCCTTTTCAAAGAGTTTTCAGCATAGTCAACTGCATAGATTATTTTCCAGAGACCTGCTTTCATCCCCATTGAGCACCGGCTAAATAGCCCGAACGCTTCAATCTAACTGCAGTCCCATTTACTTAAACTGTTTGACAGTGGGCTGACAGAGAATGCGAGAAATGGCGATAGAGAGAAAGACAGACAGAGAGAGGTTGTGGTATTTGTTCTTTGTGTGATAAATATAGGAGGTGAGTGGGTGGAATAAAAACAACCTAACACTCTAGCAGGATAAGAGAGGAAACACGGGGAGATGGATATAATGACACCGGGAGAGAGACAATATGACATAGCGATAATAATAGCGATAGAGCAAGGAAGAGATGTAATGACACTTAGGGAGAGATGCGATGATACTAATACAGAGATAATTGTGGCCGGATGAAAGGATGAGAGAGCAGGACCGAGGTGGAGGTAGAGGAAGGGAGGAGGCGGTGACGGAGGGGCCGGGGATGGAGATGGAGAGAGAGATGAAGCTGTGGGGAGGAAGAGAGTGAGGGAGGAAGAGAGGCATTGAGAGGGTGTGATGGGTCGGGCGGGGGGCACGCAGAGGTGGCGATGATACCGGTTTTATAAAGAGAGCAGGGGCGGACAGAAGGTCGGGGAAGAGGAGAGACAGAAGGGGAGATGGGGAGAGATGGACGGTAGCGGAGAGACAAACGTAATGTGGGAGAGACACAATGATTCTGACAGTGGGATAATGAAAAAGAGGGAGGGGGTGGTACATGAGAAGAGGTGGGGAGGCGGTGAAGAGGGAAGGAAAACAAGGATAGCAGAAAAATAGACGGCAGATTCCTCTCCTCTCCTCTCCTCTTTTTCATAGCCGGTATTGAATCACCGCAGTCAATAGTTCTACACAGCGTAACTTAGAAACATGCATTTGATTTGTGGCCCAGCACGCCATGGAAAGAGGGAGGCCAGCATTTGATTTATGAGCCAGGGACCTTGTGGTCAGGTTCTACTAGAGCGCTGCACCTCTCTGCTGCTTCTCAGCAACTAAAATTTAACAATCTGTCTGATTGTTATGTAGATATGCACACTGACCCGATCCATTACTGAACAATGTGGACTTTGTTTGGATTGATGGGCAAAAAAAAATTATTGAGAAATAATTCTTTTTTTTTCTGCGTTGGAAATATCTCACATCTCTCCAGTGTGCGAGGCAGAGAATCGAGTTTGCTCTGGTTTGATTGCCCGACATGTGGCATGCAGCACTTGGGAATGCCTGTTAGATATGGAGAAATACACGAGTAGCCATCCATATTATAACCTGGGACGTGTCTCGGCTTACTGCCCTTCACTTGCATGTGCACGACGGAGGAGCCTCGAAACCTGCGGGATATAAATCAAATGAAACGTACCTGTAGTTTTAAGCCCTGCGTTTTAATGACAGTGTGTGTGTTTGTGTTTGCGCTGAATGCAAAGCGCACATGTGCATATGACAGCATGTTTTTACCTGTGTCTGGAGCTGCCATTTAACATACCATTTATAGACACTCAGATGGCTATTTCTATACATGTTTTTTTTCTCTTTTCTTACATACAGGTAATGTTGATGGGTCAGTCAGCACAATTCAAACCTAACCAGTGAAAAAATCACCTAATATGAGTAAATATATGTATTTGTACTTCAGAGACATGAGAAGATGGGTATACTAGGTGTGAAAAAGGACACAGAAAGACGAAAACACTGAAAGAAAACAAATAATTACTCCTGTGTTTTTGTGAATATAATGCAGCATTTCTAATCTGTTACCACAACAATAACACAGACTGACAGACCAAAAGTACACAGATTTCAGTGTGTCTGCCTAACCCTTCCCCCTCAGGTTCTGTTAATCAAAACATTAGTCGGTGCCTGTATTGAGCCCGGCAGGTGAAAAGTACTCTGTGTTTCAAGGCGCAGCATTTGTTTTGATGGAGGTCGCCACTCATAAGCTGACAGGCGGCCTCCATCAACAGGTGTTGAATGTTTGCCTCTGCAAAACAGTTTCCAGAAGACAACTCTACAGAAAAAAATCTGAAAAATATTCTAGCCATGCAGCTATTGTAGCTCTAGGGTATGCAATGATGAGCTGGTCAGCAGGTCCATCACTCTGGCCTCTTTATGGATTGCCATGAAATGATGTACATTCATGCTCCCCAGAGGATGAAGCCTAGAGACTTCCGTGATCCTTTGATCTTTCTTGTAGTGCCACCATGAGGTTGGCATTTGTGGTGTTTGGTGATTCTCTGATCCCTCGGCCTCGTGCCGTCATCATCAAACATCATACCTGCTAAACATCAGCATTTAGCATCACCATTGTGAGCATGTTAGCATGCCGCCATTTGCTTTTCACCTCGAGGCAGTACACGTCACAGTGCTGCCAGCTGAGCCTGAGACCCTGTTCCAGTCTTTTTCTCGTGCGTTATTTCGCACAGTGAGTAAGTGTTTGTCGTCTTGTTCACATGGACAGCTGTTGGAAGGACTGACCATATGGTTGTCAGTTACTGGACAGCACTGGAAGCACGAGAAACCAGAGGGGGAAGAGCTCGATGCCGCATTAACAAAGACGAAAGGCAAAGTACTGTTACTGAAATGCCCCAAGTACAGTGCTACAATATGGTACCCCGTTTGATGCAAGTATTCGCTGAATTCTCCTTATCCCATCTGCTCAAAAGGAGGTAGAGGGCATTCTGGCAGTGGAAGGGACCACAGACAGGAAGAGAGAGACAACTGGAGACAGAATGAGAGACAGACAGCTGAGGGGGAGAGGTGAATTGGGTTGGAAAGACAGTGGAGAACAATCTGAAATTAATCTGGACACTCCAGATGGTTTGAAGATGTGTGTGTGTTTCGGTGTGAGCACATGCACACGTGTGCGTGTCTGTTGCTGCCAGCTCGTCCAGCCGTGGCTGTGTATAGGTATTTACGCGTGTTTGTGTGTTTTGTGTGATTTCAGACAAACACGAACATCTGGTATGTGCACAATTCAGAAGTTCTGGGCTGTTTTTGATTGCAGACAATGAAAACACGCAGATACAGACGCACACATATTTTGCTAGCAATTGGAAGACTAGATGGTGACCTAGTAGATAGTTGTCTCTAGAGTGTACGACATATTTCTGTGTATGTGTGTGTGTGTGTTGTATGTGTGTGGCAAAGAGACTGTGTGTTCTCAGTGATATAAGGTTAATAAATCAATAGCCATCGCTATCTGAGAAACAATTACTGCTGGCTTTCATGTTGGCCACACACACACACGCACTTTTACTGTGCTACGTGCCCTGTATATTCAAGTAGCTTTAGGAGTAAACTGTATAAAGTGTTTCTTGAGGAGAGAGTAGCAGAAGATGAAAGATGGAGGAGAGAGGTGCAGGAAGAGTTTGTAAATGAGGAACGAGGGGGGGAGGAGAGGAGGGGGGTGGGTACACAGAGGGCTGAGAAACAGTGTTCCACGATGGAGGATCCTCGAGCCTTGATAGTTTTTTATTTATTTATTTTGTTTTATTTCTTTGCTTGGTGTTTGGGCTTTTACGTGTGGTACTGTTGTGTGATGCCTTTGGTGCAGCTGAACAAACTGCAGAAACTAAAAGAGGCAAATCCTTTTGTTTGTCCTTTTGCATAATTCAATTTTTGTCAATTAAAGCTACTTTGGTGAGCTCTCAGAGACTTTTCAGAAATTTGAACAGCTTTGTTTTGCTTTAGTAAGCATTGGCGGCCCTCATTCACCTTTACTTTAGCTGTGATGTGCTTCGGCCTGCCTCTGTTTAGTTTCTGGCTGAGTTTGTTTCATTTGTCCACTGCAGTTGCGTGCAAAGCTCTCACTGGATTTGTTTTACACCTTAGCATAGCTTTATTATTCATTTGCTGCCTTTTTTACGCTCTCTCTCTTTCACTCAACTTCACTCAAAAAAAGCTGGTCATGAATTCTTCAAAACTTCTATATAGAGTATGTTCCTCTCTGTATGTTCCCATGCAACTGCGTCTCCTGTGAAGTGCACTCATACATGCACATGCAAGCGCTCGACAGGAATGTCGAGTGCCGGAAGCTCAAATGTGAGATAAAAGTAAAGGTAGAGGAAGAGGATATATGCTCTCATCCTCTACACCGGATCCTATCGTGCCTCATACTAGTTGTCAGCAGAGACATGTATGTTATATGTCCCCTTTTTAACTTTAAACCACTTTGAAGAGTTTTTTTTTATTTGCATAACCATCATACTCTAACCATACTTTAGCAGGTGCATGCAAGTTTTGAAGTAATATACAGTAAAGAATATAATCTGCATGGTGAAATCTGCAGAATTGTGGAATATGCACATTCTTAGAGATTTGTTTTTTCTACAATGTGCTTTGCTGATTTAAAAAAAGGATGCATATGAGCTGCATTGGAAGCAGGTTAATGTTTTTGGTTGTGTGTGTGTGTACGTGCATATTTGTGCGTGGGCGATGTAAGGGTTGTTCAAGGTCCTGTGTTTTTATGTTTTAATGTTTGAGTGTTGAGTGTCTGCCATGGGATTTTAATGAGTGAGCATTATGATCACATGGTACATCCTGTAAAGACATCATACAGTATTCCATGCATGGTTTAGTGGGCATGAGTGTATTTGTCATGGGAGGTTGTTTCTGGTTGGAGATCAGTAGATTGCAGCCTTAACCCTGTCAGGATTAAAGGGTAAGAGCCATGAAATCTAAATATATACAGCACGTACTCATATCGAGGCTATTTGCATGAAAACTTGGGTGGCATATGCTATAGTGTCATTGAAGGCTATGGGGCATATGTTGCATTATGTTGGCATTGCATGTGAAGACAGGGGTTTGTTATACTCGCCACATGTCTGAACTGCACTCTGCGCTTTATTTCAAATACACAATCCACATAATTTCCAAAGGCTTTGGAGGACAGAATGAATAAGAATTATGATTAATTTAATAGCAGTTGTACGGATCTGCATCCGCTCTGAATAGAGCTTGACAAACGTATCAAGGCTACAGGCTAAAATGACAAAGTCTTTATCTTTGGAATCTGAAGTATGCAAGGTAGCAATGAAAGGCACAATCTTACTTAATCTAACTTATATAAATCAATGCAGGAAGAAAGTCATAGATGATGATGTTCTAATACGATTTTGTCCTATCTCTCTCTTCCAGCTGAATCTTGCGGCGGCGTTGTCCAAGGACTGAATGGTACCATAGAGTCGCCGGGTTTCCCCCACGGCTATCCAAACTACGCCAACTGTACGTGGCTGATAATAACAGGGGAGAGGAATCGGATCCAGCTAACCTTTGTCACGCTGGCGCTGGAGGAAGACTTTGATATTGTATCAGTTTACGATGGACAACCGTCGCCTGGCAACTTAAAAATGAGGTTAGAAATTATTCTGTCATTGACAGTCTCATTGTCTTTCCTGCTTCTCCGTTGCTCTCTCTTCCCTCTGCAAAGCTCTCCGACTCATACAGTGAAAGGGTAGCCCATCCTCTTCTCCATGCTATGAACATCTATCTCCTTTAAACAAAAAAATTACATTTGGACAACAGCATATTTCTTTGAGTACTTATTTCTCCGTAATGGAAAATGACACATTGACCATGAAGTCAAAGAACAGTAAGTGTCAGCTTTAATTTGAGTGGATTTTCTGCCCTATCAGATAAATAGTTTAAAAAAGGGCACCCATCCTTGTGCATCATTCACTCTTTTTCACGGTGACAAAAGTAGTTGGACAAAATAAACAAATATTTGACAAAGTAGACACTTTGACATTGCAGTGGCCGGGAAGGCTGCTTTATTGTCTCCTAAAATCAGTAACACAATCCACAAGAATGTAACATATTTAATGAAGTTTTGTCATGAATATGGAATTTTCATAGTTCAAGTGAAAATACACCACTGTCACATTGAGACATTGAGAAGTATATTACGGTATTTTACAGTATATTACATTTCTACATTTGAAGGCACTGACATTACTACTTTATATGTATCCATTGCATTTCCCCAAAACACTGACTTTACATTTACATAGAGGTAAAGATATACTATTATTCTACCATCTAAGGATTCAGGCTCCTAATGACCAGTTTTACATGTTCTTCTTGCAGGTCTGTCAAAGTCCCATTATATTAGGGCACAACACTTAACCTACAACACATAAAATAATGTCACCTGTCAGTATTTTGAATGACTTTGCATTGGAGGGCATATTCAATGGCGAGTGTAACAATACTATAATAACACGGGAAGAGGGGTTGAGCAATGATCTGAAACCACCAAATACTGGCAGGCTGGTAAAATTATTAATTAATTAATTATAAAAAAAATAATAATAAAATGTCTGTACTCAGCCAACAAGTAGGCTGAGTGTTTTTGTAGTTCCAACAACTCCAACTGAGTGAGATGTCTTCTCTCTCTTGCAAGTCACATCAATTACAGTCGCGTTCTCTCAGTTAAACTTTTATTCACATCATTTGAATAATTTCAGCTTATCGAGTTGATCGTTTTGAATCAGGACCTTCAGTATTTGGATGAGGGAGAATAAGCTGTGCCAAAGGAGGAGGATACATGTGTTTTGTTAATGTGTCGGAGTTACACAGCTCTTCTAGTTTTTAGTTGGTGTTTGATTGAGTCTTAATCAAAGACTGTGGCTGCTTTTGCAAGAAGAATCTGTGTAGTCAGTGTTGTCCTATTTTATGAGATATACAAGAAAGTGATGTTTGTTTTTTGTTTTGTTTATGTCATAACAGCCCTGAAAACTGTCTATTAGATTCTTCATATAAGTCTGTTTCATCAGAAGTATACTGGATGTATTTTTAAATTAAATATATCTTATATGTCTTATCTTCCACAAATATTAGCTAAATGTCTTTGCTCCATTGCCTTGGGCTTATCAAGGAAAGTTCCACACTGTGATGTAGGCTACAGGGGCTTTTGATAAACCATGTGGACCTATGAACCCAGATGCCAGGCTTTCTCGATTTTACCTATCTACTACAGAACACCGTGAGGAAATCCAGGCCTCCAAAAAGCCAACAGCAAATAAAATGAAAAGGCTAAAAGCACTTTTCTCCAAAGGGTAAAGATTTAACTGCTTCATAAAACATTAAGGAGCAGATGGAGCAATGGCAGAACAGAAATTGTTTTCTATATTACATATAATATAAGCTGTGCATTTCAAACTATTATTTCAAACTATATGGTTAAGGTCGGTGGTCCCTAGAAATGAAAGGGAGTAAATGACTTAAGAACAATGAAGAAAAACATAAAATGAAGCACTTATAGGCCAGAAGATATAATTGGTTGGGGTTGAAAAAAAAAAAAAATCAAGAATTGGTTGGGGTTGAAAAAAAAAAAAAATCAAGACATTTATAAGGTTGTCGTTAGCATAGCTACTAACTCTAATGCTATGGAGGAGGAACAAGTAAGGCTCTGGATGGTTGAATGCTTTCCTTTTTACGGAGTAACTGTATAATCTCCTCAAGAAGAAGCAGCATGACATGACATGAAATAGAATTATTGACATGACATGAAATAGAATTTGACTTGACATGACATGAAATCCATAATTTCCCATAAATTCCAGGTGCATACTACACATGAATACAAGAGATACAAGGTTTGTAATTTGTCTATTTGTCTCTACTACAACTGGAATTTAAGCAACAGTAACCATATGACTGACAACAAATAAAGCAAAGGGTGCAGGAGCATTTAGTTACTATATTAGTGGATGTTTAAGGGTCCTACAATGAGCAATCAGCTTTACAGCCTTCTGCAGTAATGTAAATATTGCATTATGAGACAAGTAGTAATACATCATTTATAAAGTAAAAATGCATACTTATTGATATAAAATTTTATTTAGACACATGAATCAAACTTGAATAGAGTCATGGTGCCAAGAATGGAAATTGAATAAAAAAATGACCAAAATGTCTGTGAGCCTGTCATAATACATCAAAGATATAAGGCTGCAGATAGTAAGTAATTTTATTATTGCTTAATCTTGAGAAAGGCACTGATTTATCATTTGGTCTATCACATGTCAGAAAATAATGAAAAATGCTTGTTACAATGCCCAGGAGGACTTTAAATGTTCTGTTTTGTGTGACTGCAAAAGTCCAAAATTCAAAGTTACTTACTTACAATTGTAGAAGGCAAAGAAAACCACAAGATGCTCAAATTTGAGAAGCTGGAACTGCTCATTAAAAAATGACCATGGTTGATTGTTGACAACTGCTGCTGATCAATGTATCAACAAAGCAACTAGCTACTGCAGCTCCACAAAGATATTCGAAAATGTACTTATTTGTAACCTCAACACACCAACAAGGCTGGAACTCAGGCAACAGTTGTTCTAGTTGCCTTGTGTGCTCATGAGTATAACACCCACAGCCTTCAGATGTGGAAATCTTCACTGTGAATTTTAATGCTATTTTTATTTTGTCTTGCAAGTTTTACATGGCGCCGGCAGCATGTGGATATTGTCAGTCTCACTAGGTTAAACAGCATTATTCAGTTGGCCATTTAAGTCTTTATTTTCTCTTTTCTTAAAGAAAAAAAGATTATATGCAGAGGGATATAAGTCACTGATGTCTTGGCATCATCATTATTTGCTGAATTGTAGGACTATAACGTTGTTAGAGAAAGGGCAGATAGAACAGCATCTACAAAGGTGACATACTGTGGGATGCTTATTCATAGTGCTTGTGTGGAGGAGGGATGAACTGGGCATTCACCAACTTTGAGGTTGGTGAAAACACTACATAGCTGTATAATGTGTCAGTGTTGGAGTAGATTTTTTTTTTAGTTTGACTGGCTGGAGGAGAATAGACTGTGTAAACTACAGACTGTACTGAGTGGTGGGTTTGTGCGGAGAAAGTACAGCTTTTTTTTGGTGCACGTTTTGCCATCAGATTTCTGTCTCTAGTGGTTCGCTTCTTTGCAAACCCAAGGCTGCAGTGAACAAATGTATTCAGGAACAATCCCGGAAATGAAACATCCATTTCTATAACAATAAATATATATTTAAATACATACTGTATATACTGTATACATACTGTCTATGCTGTACATAACAAACTGTACATAAAATACTCTGTATATTCTGTATATAAGATATCCGTTCTTAAGCCATACAAATGCATCATTGCACTCACTCTGTTGCACTGCATAGTTGACACTTATGTTATGTTATATGTTATGTTATGTTATGTTATGTTATGTTATGTTATGTTATATTTATTTATTTTCTATTTTCTTGACCTTTTAAGTACGAGAGGGTACTGTAAAAACCAGAGTCAAATTCCTTGTATGTGTACACATACCTTGGCCAATAAAGCTGATTCTGATTCTATTCATAAAGATATCTATGCCAATAATTAGTTAAATAAACATAGAGATAAGGAAATGAGTTCAGTATTCAAGACTGAATACTGAATTGAAGTGCATTTTGTGTTGAGAAATGTGCTTCTATTAGACTTATTAGAGATATAAGAACATCATTTCTTTAGAAAAGTCAGTGTATTTAAATTCTCTTGGATTCTGTAAAATTCAGTCGCATTCCCGAGTGTTTCAGACCACAAGCTGTGACAGAGTAACGTTTGATTGTGAGCTCTTTGTTCTTGATCTGTAAAAATTAGTTTGATATCTGGATGCCGCACATTAAGAATTTCCCAAAAACTCTAAATTACCACCCTGCTCTGTTCAGCATGATGCTCCTGATGTGACAGATGCTGGTTGTATCATATTTAATGGTGGTGTTATTACAGAGGCTTTTTGGAGAAGCTTTAGCATCACTTCTGTTTGCGAGCTTGCTTGTATTACTCTACCTGCTGCTCATGTTTTAGACCCTCAACAAGGCAATGGGAGTTCTGCTTGGGATCATTTTATGCTTGGCTCCTTGAACTGCAGTGTGATTATATCATCAGATGGTTGGCTCTAGAGACTCCTTCAAAACCAAGATTTATGAGATTTCTTGCTATATTCGTTTCTGAAATACAACTCCCAATTTGATTGAACAGCCATTAAGTATACTGAAAAAAATAAAAAGAAAGTAATAAATACATGAAATACGAAAATAAATTAGAATACCAAAATAAATTAAAAACCACAGCTGATCTTTTCTTTTCTGCTGTTCGCTTCCTTCATCTTTTTTCTCTTCTCTTATTTTGTGCTATTGTACCTTTAATTTTTCCTCTCCTGTGACATGCAGTTTATATGAACTGAGTGTCTTCACCAAAATACATGAAGATTATCTTACAAACAGGCTTGGCCTCTAACCAGGATTTCTTGTTTTAGCTTATTGTCTTTTATCATCATTCCAGTATTGTATTTGGTCTGAAATTTAAGTCCACTTGATTGCATGGGCCTCTGCAGAAGACAAGGCTAATTTGTCAAGTGCTGCACCTTGGACCCCCTACTGACTGTATGTGTTCACAGTTGTTGGCCCAAAGCGTGCCTCTGCTGGGATAGTGGACCACCTCAGTGTGCGGTCTACAGGCCAAATATTTGCAATGCTCTCCACAGCTACAGCTGTGACACAGCATTGGGGAAGTTAAGTGTATCAGTGACTCGTCTGTACTCGGCCCCTTTGGGCCATTCTCGGATCACCTGCTGCTGATTGCTCTTTTCACAACAAACAGTGTGCTCCTGTCTTTCCTCCTGCCAATTGCTTTGCCATTCTTTGTTGGGATGCAGGAACTCTCCAGAGTTTGTTGCTCCTTGTTATCAGACTATAAATTCATTAATTGAATCAAGAGAAGATTGATTTTGATAACTGCAGTGGCAAGTAAGATGGCTGCTGCAACCCTTTGCTGGGTTGGGTACTTTGTCACTGGTGTTTATAAGCCCTGGAGTTTTCTGGCACCCACATTATGGACAGCCAACATTATGAACAGTGTGTTCCAAACATCCTGTCCACCGCAAACCCTGAAATGTAAAAGATCAGGAGAAAAGAAGTGCAGTAGGTGAAGTGAGGTGAACTCAATCCCTATGTCATACAGATCAAGTGACTCAGCTGGGAGGTGCGGGCTCATGCTCTTCTTAACTCAGCTCCTCTGCTGATGTTAGCACTTCTCTGAATGGTGTGGACATTACTGAGGATAGGCAGCATAGGGCTGAAACAAGAACACTGGCCAGTCTTCTTTTGTGACCTCAGGGTCTCCTCGGTGTGTTTCGCTGTGGGCAAAGCGTCAGCTCAGCTTGTAAGGCTTCTTTTAGCTCCAGCTGAGTGTTAGAAGTTGTTAAATCACACCCACCATCCTCTATACTGGCTTATTAGAGTGTAACTTATTTTTACATAAACTTAAAAGCTGATTCCAATTATCCAGCTGCTGCCTGTTCACGGTCTGAGCTACACGAGGGAAGTGGTCAGTCGATTGACCTAAAACCCTCTCCTCCTCTCAGCTTCTGGCTGAATGGTGCAAGACTTGCTGATATGAACCCATCAGGCTGCCCACAAGGACAGTGGGATGAAGCCAAGAGGAGCTGACTGCCCTCTCTTTGTTCACAAAGAGGAGCACAGAAGAGGCAGGATATATCTTTCAGACCCGGTGTGTGGGGAGTGCTGCAATCATACATGGAAGAAGGGCTGACCCGGCTTCTGTGGCCTCCTCTTACCAGCCCCAGCTGTGCGTCAGCAGCAGTAACCTCACTCCATCCCACTCATCCTGATGACTGATGTCAACAGTGTGAAGATATTTATTTCTGAAACTGAAAAAATTCTCTCATACAGGAGCCTCTGCCTGCTCTCTGCCTGTCTCTCACACTGTGTATGAAAAGGCACATGCCCCCATTGTCTTCTAGTTTTTCCAAAAATTGAGATACACAGTTTGACCAAACCTTGCGTATTTGGAACAGACTGCACATATACTGCAGATGGACAGCAGAAAATAATAAAAAACTGATGTAGTAGTTTAAAAAGTTTCAGTTTTTTCCCCTGTAACAACCTGTCCCTAAATCCCTGCACTGCCTGAATTCTAGCAGACTATCAATATTA
This sequence comes from Scortum barcoo, assembly GCA_023238725.1. NCBI lineage: Eukaryota > Metazoa > Chordata > Actinopteri > Centrarchiformes > Terapontidae > Scortum > Scortum barcoo. The sequence goes on from CM041531.1 coordinate 24,534,047, forward strand.
TTTTATATCAGTAAGAAAAGTAAAACTTTTTACAGCCATCACTCAAGCCTACAGGTTGTGAGCGACTGATACCGACAACTTTACTTAATGTGTACTCTACATTTAGATTGTACATTGACTCATAGTGTTGTGTCAGTTTAATGTGCCTCTGTTATCAAATCTCCCAGGAAAATAAAGTTTCTTGCAGAGGAACTGGTATACTGACAGTCTTTGATGTGATGTCTTTCTTGTGCAATCTCTTTCTAATCTGTTGCATTTGTATGCAGTCTTATGAGTAGAAACTCTAATTTTGCTGTTTGTCATTTTTAGTGTCCCAAGGCACGCATTTTGTAAGACTGTCTGAGCATCCCGGTGCCACAGAGAAAGATGTGATCGGTTGGTTGGGGATGTGGTGATCAAAAGGAGCGTTGGATCCTGATCCAGAATTCTATGTACCCTGAGCAGCAGCAGTCTGAAAAAGTTGAAAAGTTTTATTGTCTGGATTTTTCTTGCTGCGATTTTATCTGGTGCTCTGGTGGGAGTCGTCGACAGTGGCCAGTCTCGTTTCATGTGTGACAAATTTCGCTTCCCTATTTTCATGCATACCCCCCGTGCCATTAAATAGTGCAGCGATATAGCCGTGTAGCGCCATTCTGCTAATACTGCTGGTCATTAGGAGACCATGATGAGGGATAAAAAAACACCATCAGTCATTAACACAGGAGACTGCTGTTGATTTCTTGTTCCCAACTGACAGTGACGGTGGTCAGTAATATTTTTTTTATAAACGAGATCATCTCTGAACCTTAATCATATGTTTATTATTATCGTAATGACAATGAAGCATCCCATACCTTAGCAAAACTCAATTCAAGATCCCTCCCTAAACCTAACTGACTTATTTGCATAAACCTAAGCAAACCTTAACCATAGTGTTGTCACATCATAAGAAAGATTTATGTTTCAGCATGTACTGGTTTTGGAGGGCGCAGCGAAATAACATTGCCTCATATTAAGAAGGACATCAGATTAGAAAATGCCTCTGCAGATACGTATCATTTCAGAAGTACTGACAAACAGTGTATTTTGTGGTTTGTATTTGGTGCACTTGTTGCAGATGCCCAAAGACACACTGATCCACGCTTGGACCTGTCTTCTTCTGCTATTAAAGATGCAAAAAACAGATATTCTATTTTAAGGTGCCGCTGGACTTTGTCATACTTCAAGTTAGTTTTCCAGAACTAGACAGATAGCCATTATGAAGTCAGCTCAGAGGGTACAGCGGGGCAGACCATTGACATTCTTACTGTCATGTCCCCTGCGGGTCTTGTGTCAGCAGCTCACTGTGTATACACTGCGGCAGCTGCACATGAGGGGTGTGCAGGAGGGGTTTGTCAGACTGCGCTTGGACCTGCAATTTCACTGTTAAGTGATACCTTTTTGATCCCTGTAGGGAGATTTATTACTCTGCATGTGACCCACACTCCAGCAAATTAATGAGTTCTTCAGAAGATCGCAAACTTTCATGTCACCCTATTTATTTAGAGTGGGGTCCATACGTGTCTGGCCTCCTTTGCACTATGCATAGCAAAAATCCACCTCTGCATATGTCATCCATCCTAACTTGGATTATCTGGTATCATTCTGTCCACACTTACTTCTGAACTATCATCTATTTAAAGGACACTGCTCTGATGTCTTAATGGATATTTGCCATCATGGTCCTAACATTGTACAAATGATATCACCATGCTGTCTCCAAATTTTTTTTTTTTCTTTCAGATCCTATACATGGGGGACTTTAAAATATAAATGCACAGTGAGTCTGAACAGGTTCTGTGTTTGTTTTAGCTGTTTAATAGCTAACCTTACACACAAGGGAATTCCAGCTATTCATAGTAGTATTTTCTGGGGAACTCTGCTCGAGCTAAGATTACATTAAAGCAACTTTGAATCAGAATTATTTGGTATGAGCATTGAAATACTTTTGCTTGCTGTAATTTTTCAACCTGCTCATACTGGCCATTAAAAGATCCCCTCCTAATGTGCTTTCAGTGTAAGTGATGCAGTGACATAATCCACAGAAAACGTTCCGTGTAAAACTCAATTTCAAAGTTTATCTGAAGCTAACGTGGGGCTTAACCTTCATGTTGTGTTCCGGTCAAATTTGACCCAATTTAAAAGTTTTATCTCTGAAAAATGTACTTAACTTGATCAGGCTGACCTTAGATTCCATGACTTTGTCCACAAAGATGATTTCAACACACAAAATAAATTGTATTGATTTAAATACAATTTTGTGTGCTTTTTATTCAACTTTTGTACACTTTTGGTGTTCCCGGTCAAAAATTACCAGTCATTAGAAATGAATGGGGGAACTACAATTAGTGTAAAAAACTGAGCTCAAGTGCATCCTCATTTTTCAGATGAACACACACATACACACACACACACACACACACAACACACACACAAAGACACAAGAACAGACACACACCAAAAGGAAAGATGCAATTGACTTAGTATGATTAGTATGATTCCTAATCATGCTAATCACACCTGGGTTCCCTGGCAACCACTACGGAAACCTTTTCCCAGTAGAGTTTCTCTCCCACGGGGGCATTACCAGTTGGCAGTTCTCACGCAGGCAGTTGCAACATAGTTTCAATAATACTGAACTTTTCCTGTAGCTTTGGTTTAAAAGGCTTTTTTGAGGCCTTGCTCACAGTTCATTTTGTGGCAGCACCATCTTGATTATATATTTGATCACCACACTGGTTGAGGAGGAGAGAGGACCAGGAAACTGGCAGTGAGGATGGATTAGAGGAGGAAGTGTCAGAAGCTGAAGACGACACAGAACATAATCCAGACCAAGAAATATATGATGGGGAGGAATCCAGTGATGAAGAGGATGGCCATGCTGAGGCTGCTGTCACATATAGGTCAAAGAATAGGAACTTATCCTGGTCTTCATCTCCACCTGAGAATCAAGGTAGGCTTTCAGCTGAAAATGTCATCAGGATGACCCCAGGACCTACAAGATATGCCGTATCAAAGATTGATGACATCAAATCCTGCTTTGAACTGTTCCTGACTGAGTCCATCGAAACCATAGTGGTAAACATGACCAACTTGGAGGGGAAACAGGTCTACAAAAACAGCTGGAAGGAGGTAACCCAGACAGACATCAACGCATACATTGGTCTATTGGCATAAATTGTAATGTTATTGTTGTTGTTATTTGTTCTTTAATGTATTAAGATATTGAGCTTGGAATATTGTCAAGTGTAGTGTTGGAGACAATTTCCTTTGTACACAAATAAAATCAAAATCTCCCGGTCACTTTTGACCGGTAACACAAAATTGTTTAACATGAAATGAACACAACATGAGGTTAAGCCATCTGAGCTGGACAAATCAAGTGGATATCTCTCAAAGTTACACTTTATTTGTTTTTTGTACAAAATTCCCTCTTTCTCTTTAATATCCTTCCAGAGCAACTCAACAACAAAAAGGAACTTTGCACTAAAAAGACAATAAGATATACATTTGATTTGACCATCTCAGACTGTCAGAGCCTCATATAAGCTTCAGCTGAACATTGGAATACATTTTTGCTTTTGAATCTTCATATGGACGCCCCAACTATTGTTTTGAGACTACCTTGAAGACCTGGTCCTTTTAAGAAGACATCGGTACATCCACCATTCAGGCTTTCGCACCCTGATACAATATACAAACATCACACCTGTTCCTGAATGAACAATACTAATAAACATCCCTAAGGCTGAATAGTTCGCCCACAGAGACAAGGTTGCAATACTACATCAACGGAAAATTGAAAGGTTGCCAACATTATCTAGGTTAGAAATCAGAAGCACATTGATGATAAAGGACGTGTCATCAAAAGAGAAACTGCTTTTCATGTTGCCAGCGAGAGGAGAGAATTGTGGCAAATACATATTTCAACTATTCACTGAATTTCTAAATAAAAAGTAATTCTGCTGCCTTTGCCACTTCCACTTGATGAGCTAATTTCCATTATAATTGCTGCTGCACTTGTTGCTGTGGCCAGAGAAATTGGTTTATTGTGCCCCGTTAACAGACTATGCTTCATAATTCACCATTAAGCACTGTGTCCCTATTTATGTCGGTGGGGGTGGACAGAAGATTAGAAACACCTTTCAATACAATGTGCTCTCAACACAAAGCTGTTGTACTGCATTGCATTACGTCTAGTTAGGTGTATCTAATAAATGTGTGAGAAAGTGAGCATCTAATGCCATTATTTGTGTCTTAAATGAAGACTTGCTTCGGTGTGTGTCACTGTCACTGTGCGCACTTTACAGGTCTGAAAACAAAGCTGTGTGTTCACTGTGTGCTTACGTAGTGGCTTTTGTCTGTGTGTGTGTGTGTGTGTGTGTGTGCATGTGCAACCATGCACCTGCGCTTGATGACACAGTTAATTATAGAGTACAGCGACTATGGCGCTAATTATTGCTATGTTTAATCAAGGTAATTAAGAAAAAAGTTATATATCTATAACACATACAACACACACACACATGAATGCACCCTTACACGCTGCCAAGCGGCTAAAGTCAGCGACACACACACACACAGACTTGATACTGCAGCTGATTGTGAAGTGGCATGGCGTTCGAGGGAGACCTCTCTGTGTTACACCACCTTCGCTGTGGCTTAGCAAAGCAACGCTGTACAGAGAAACACAAAAAGAAAAACTATCATCCTAAACAAATCCCCTGTAACTGTAATAATGATTGACTAACTTTTACAAAACATATGAAAAGAGTACTGTGGCTTTTTTTTTTTTTATAGTGATGATATACTCATGTAGGATAGCTTTTATGGAGTCAGTCATCATGGAAATGACGAGTGATTACAGTGGCCGGTAACTGTCTCAATGTCATTATGGGCATAAGTGTAAAAATCTGAACCCATCCTTTAATACTTCGCTACTTCTGCTATCTTCTTCTAAGTTCTGCCATTAGAAACATCACCTGCGCTGAAGCAGCACTTGAGCATCACAGTTTTTGCTGCACTGTGTATTTTTTTTTTTTTGTGTTTGTTTTTGCCATTGATCTTTGCTCCTTGCAGCTCACTCCAACACCCTCTCTACTTTATAGTATTATATTGCTATACGCTTGGTCCCACGGCACCCTGTGATTGCAGAATTCACAAACATGACAGGATTATTGGAATATGGGATTTATAGATAGACCATTTCTGCACTTAACCTCATGGTAATCTGAGTAAGAGCATGGGCAGAGCCTCTGCGTCACAGTTGTAGACATGTCAATTGAGTTTAAGTTAAGGAATTACCTTGCCTAAGTCTAAAATAACATGTGTGGGATCTGTCTCAAGTGTGAATAGATGTTTTGCCAAAGAAAATCAAGTATTATATACTGTCAGACAGACATTTTTAGCCTTTGTATAGTAGAAATGTTTTTTTTTTATTTTTATTGATTGCTGTATTCCACTTACATCATTCTGAAAAGAGTCACAGAAACAGTATTTAGACCATGGGAGGAGACCAAAACAACCACAATGCATATTAATGAAATTATTTTAGGAGGTTTAGCAGCTACAGGACATGTCTGTCCTTGTCTGCAGCCTCTGCCTCATACCGGCAGCAGTGGCAATATTTGTCATAGCCCAGCTCAAATTCAACTGGAGGGAATATGTGAAATGCTTTTGGTAAGTCAATGCATACACCAACTGCTGATTTAATGGTGTAATGGCACTACTCACTCACGAAACACCTGTCCAGTCACCGCCACATGCCGCACGATCTCCTCAAACCACTCTCACATTTACTGACACATTTTTCCTCACGCTCCATCTTTATTATTGTTGTACTCGACCCCTTATGTGATGTAGATGACCCGAGAAATGAGTCCAGATGTCTCAATAAACCCGTCATTAATGTCAATAAACATTTTCTCACACATTTCATAGCCAAACTTAAACTTTCTTCCAGTCGCAGTGGTGTTGCTAAAGCACACACTCAAAAATTATATCAGTCAAACAAAAGCACCCCTGTACATCATTATATAAGAAATGTATATGATTGGTTGTGATTTTGAGACATATAATGGTTAAATAAGATATCACATAGAATGTACAAAAATAAAGCCACTCAGAAACACTGGTACTGAAACTGATTAGAGAAATATAAGTAGAGAGGGCAATATAATGAAGCTGTGTCGTGTCTTTGCATATGTGTGGCGGAGGAGGAGGAGGACGCAGAGAGAGGTTATCAGTGAGGTGTTGTGTCTTTGTCGTGGAGAGATGGAGACAGAGCGAAATCAAAGAGGGCACTACAGAGAGAAAAACGGAGATAGAGAGAGAGAGAGTGACAAGGCAGAAGGGTAAGGTTCATGTGTAGCGTGTGTGATGGAGAGAGAAAGAGGTCAGCTATCTAGTAAACTCAGCGCGCTCGCACGCACATACACACATTTAGCACCCACGTACGACTGCTACCAGTTTTCAGTCATTTTTTTGATTAATTGATCGCTGAGTTTCACCGCATGGTTCATTTATTCTGCTGTCAAACCTCTCCTTCTTTTAGCTACTCTTCCTCACCCTCCTCTGTTCCTCCTCTTCACGACTCAGTTTCGTTTGTTCGTGTTTTGGATTTGTCAAGCTGCTAATGATTGAATTCAATCATCTACTGCAGCTTGATGATAGCGGCGAGGAAAGGAGGGTATAGAGTGTCAAGAAAATCCCAGAAAGTGAGAAATGTACAAGGGGAGTTTAAAGGCAGAGATACCTGATTAAAAAGAAGACAAAAAATGTGAGGTGCAGTCTGAGATTAAATAAAAATAAGAATGTCTTCAGGGAAATGATTCATTTTCAACCTTCTGCATCATATGATGCTATCTGTGGAAACACATAAAGTTACAGTCGAACAGAAGAGAGGAGAAAAACATCCTGTGAAGTATCCAGTAATCAAAATGTGACTTTATGAGATGTTTTTATTGCAGTCTTTTTTTTAACGGTGGGTCCACGGTACTTTTGTCTAAACTATCTGCTGAAATTGCTCACAACTGAAATTTAAGCTTTTAGTTTAAAACAAAATAATGTCCAAGTAACAATGAAGCCTAATGGAGTTTGGATACTGACCTCAATTGAAACTAATGAGAAACATCTAATAGATTACATTTTCAAAGTAACCTTTACAACTCCTGTCACAAAAGACATATCCAGGCAACAGCATCCTGTGAACTCACACACACACACACACAAACAGGCACACACAAACTTAGACTACCCCCAGTGACTGCAGATCCTGTGAACTCACACACACACACACACACAAACAGGACACACACAAACTTAGACTACCCCCAGTGACTGCAGAGTAAGAACCACACTTTTTCTGAGAAAAATAGGCCAACACTAGATAACCAGGCAATGGAACTAATCCAGGAGTACCGCTAGGGAAGGAAGGAGAGAAGTGAGGAGAGAAAGAGAGAGCGGGGAGAGAAGGTAGGGCTGCTGGGGGAAGGGGAGAGAGAGACAGAGAAACACAGAGAAAGAGACATGGGACCAGAGGAGGACTCTGCACACTTGCAGCACACACACACACACACACACACACACACACACACAACACACAGACACAAAGCGACACACACACTGCTAAAGCTAGTAGAACTAAGTCCCTCTGCGGTTGGTAGTTCTGTCCGTCTGTCTGTGTCTTATTGTATTCTTGATAATTCTCTAAGCTGCTTCGACTTGTCACCAGCACATCAGAAAGTTGAGTGCAGTTTTCACATTGCGATAAGAGTTGAACGGAGATGGAAACCAAAAGAATATGCGCGGTTTCTGCCAAGTAAGCATTATGTTTTTTTGTATTATTTTTCTCTCATCCTGTTGTTTATGCATTTGCTCAGCTGTCTGTCCAACTGAGCGCTGAGCAAAGTGACAACTCCAGTTGTATTTGTCCATGTAGGCTTAAAGGATTTCTCCACCTTAAGGCTTTTTTTAAATTTATTTATTACACAAATCATACAAACACTCCCCCTCCTGCAGGTGTGACAGGTGGCTCGAAAAAGTCTGTAGCTTGCTCCTTTTTGGAGGACGGCAGCTGCAGTCAGCATGGAGTCGCAGCAGTTTTAACAAATTCCAGCTCTTTGTGGAGCACAAAAAAACAGAAAGCCTAAAAATGAACATGGAAGCCTCCCAAACTACTCCTGTAAGATAATCCACACCTCTACTGTTTGCCTGAATGCTCAGTATGATCCAAATATTCACAGGTTTGCCAAAATATGTCTAAATATGGCTGAATATCCCGCTTCCATTTTTCACTGAGGCAGTAAGCTGGTCATGTTTGTCGGATGCAAAGATTATTTTATTATTGAATCGTTATTTTCAATTCATTATACGGTCCATAAATATGTCACCAAGACAGTAATTAAAGAAAAAAAAAAGTGTCAAAAGGCCCAAGGTGATGTTATTTTTGTTTTCAGTTTGCTTATTTTTTCTGACCAACAATCCAAAATCCAAATATGTGAAGTTTACAACGATATAGATAGTACAGAGAAAATTATATAATTCCGAATTTGATCAGAATTAGATAATTAATACATTCTGATCCTGTAATTGTATTTAAAAAAGTATAAATCAAAATTCAACATTTCAAAATTGTTATCAATTGCTTTATAATTCTTTTAAAACTAGTAATGAAATAAAATGAGTTTAATTAAGAATGATCTTTTTACTTGTATGTACTATTTTCTTCTGTTTAATTATTTCTTTTTTTTCCTTCACGACTCTCTTATTACATATTTGCATCCCAGTCAGAGTGTTTAATACTGCCAAAATATCTGCAAAATCAAAACTTAAACAAAGCCAGATGTGAACTTAATGCCAAGTTGGTTTTCTCTGTGGGATTCACAAACGGTGCTCTGTAAACCAGACTCCAAGGTAGCCGGGAGTATTGTGTCAGCAGAATGAAAGGAGTCGGTAAGAACGAAAGTGACCGAGGCGAGCGACAGTTGCTGGAGCGGGCTGCGGACTGATGCTGAGTTCAGCTGTTGTGCTGGACTGTAGGACTGATGAGAACATTTACATCCGCAGGCTTCCCGCCTCAACAAACACCTGTTACCGCTGAGACACAGCAGGGGGTGAGGGGATACAGACAGGGAGATGAAGCAATAGAAAGGGAAAGTTACAGGTACACTAAGATAGTAACAAAGATGGAGTGAGGCAGGGTGACACCAGAGAGGGAGAGTGAGGAATAGAGAAATGCACACACACACACACACACACACCTTGTATGATCCATTCTCCGTAATATTGCAGCCAACCTGAATTCTGGTCACATTCATCCAGACGTCGACAGGAAAAGTTAAATTTACCGTGAATCCAGATTGGACCATGTCACAGATGTTTCACTTCAGTGAATAATCTGACTCACTAGTTTAGTTTGTTTACGCAGCGATAGCAAAGTGCTTTAAAAGAAAAACAAACAAACAAAAAAAACAGGGTTAAAAGATACAGTGACAGCAAGAATAAAAGAAAACAAAGAATGAGAGAGAATCAAAGAGAATCAAACTCCAGGGGTCCCTGAGACAGATCTCACCCCAAACAAAAGACACAAAACAAGAAGAAACATCAACAAAAATCAACATGACAATTCAAAACGCAGCAGCACTGGATAAGGCAATGTAAAAGACATATGCACTCATGAATAGTTCACCATGAGCATCGGCCACCCGTAGTAATATCATTCTCTGTGCAAACACAATGTCGCCCTCCACGCGTAGTCTTCTCCTCCCCGTATGAAATTCAACTGCTATTTATAGATACTTGCAGGAAATTATCTCTAAACAAGAATGATAAACAATAATGAACACGACAACAACAAAGTGCCACTTGCCCCCTGCCATTTGTAGCCGCTAAAATGAATGGTGTTTGTGTATATAACTTCCCCTGTGCTACAGTGTAGTTAACGATCATGAAGTAAGCACAAAGTCTAAAACTACCAGTTCAGAAATATGAAAAGCTTTTAGGAAAAAAACATGATACTGGAATCAAAAATAGGAATCTGAGACTGAATAAAACTCACTGAGGCAATAAAACATCATCTCAAAAGTAAAATGTAAAACTTGAAAATAAATTGAATGTGTAATCTTGTGAACTATTAGTCTTTTACTTTTTTGATAATATTTCTGTCATGTCCTTCACAAATCAGACTTTTTCTCTCAAACCTTTTTTTTCAGGGGTGCATGCTTATATAGTGTGTTTTCGAGTGACAGCTCAGTGCCCTTGAAACTCTTGCATTCAAACACAATTCGCAACACAGTTCGCGCTTGACTCTGCATACTGTTTCAAAGATTTACTTAATAACAAGATAAAAACCATCACTGCCTTGTTAAAAGTTCAAAGTCTTTAGCACGTTCAAACAGTCAAATAAAGGGTTGTAGTTGCACCCGTAATTACACCCAACAGTGATGTCATGTCGCTGGCACTCCCTTGAGTACACCTGTACATCAGTGCAACAGAGTGAATGAAACAAAAACAAGACTTTTAGCTTTGGTTAAGTTCCTCTTTAAGCTGGATTTTATGTCTCCACTCACCCAAAACTTGTTTCTGTGTTTTCTGCCGCAAGAAGACTCTGAAACAAGGTAAACAAGATCCTGCTATGATGGGTAGTTCCTGTTGCCGACCACCCAGAGCCGCGGTATTTGATCTCACAGAGAAAAATGAAAACAACAAGAAAAAAAATAAATAAATACTTCGGGCTTCGTGGAGAAATATTAGCGGGGCCCTCTGAGTTTCAGGTAGGTTTGTTTTTATTTGTTTGTCTGTTACTGCTGAATTTTTAATTGCCTACATGTAGCTGCTGTTGACAGTTGCGGGTGTAGTTTGCTCCAGTACCAGTGATCGACAGAGATCGTGTTGCCTGGCAACAGAAAGATGCCTCTGACGCCAAAAATGCCTCGGTGCGATGGGGGACAGAGCTGTGAGGGGGGGCATTGTGATGCTCATCCCTTCTTAGAAATGTGTGTCCCTCCTGTAATTACTTTGTTCTCAACCCTGTTTTTGAATTATTGTTTTTCATTTTCAATCAACAGTTTAATTACAAAAAAACCATGAACCATGACTTTCTTTCTTGCAGTTTGTCTCAATATTAATGGCTGTTAAATGTTTCAATGCTGCTCTTCATTTTGTGAGATGGAACTATTTTTGACAGTGCTACTCTTAATGGACTGTCATCACATTCATTTTTAATGGCACAGCTGTTGCCAAAGTCCAGAATGTGTAAAGTTAAACCTATGTTTATATATTGTACGTTTTTGCAGCGTTGAAACAGAACTACTTACCAACAAATAGATCAAATTAGAGCAGTAGAAAAGTAGAAATAAAAGATTGTCTCCGCATGATTATCTTTCATTATCATAATCAAGTAACTACAGGTGCATAATGCGCCTCTTATCTGACTTACCTGGGTGGAGAATGAACCAACACTTTCCTACAGGAGCGAATAAATCATTGCATCACACCAATGTATTTTCTACCAAGAGACGACTGAAATATTACCTCAGATACGTGTAAATTGTGACACTCAAGAGTTCACAAGGCAACAGTCAGATGTATATTAACAGCCATTTCTAACCCTCTCTTATTTAGCTCTATCCCTTAGGCAAAGCAATTGATTTATATTTTGCATTTCAAAACATCATACATCACAAGATGTAATGTGCACAGGCGTTTAGACACGAGGCCCTTGGCACTCCTTTGCACACTGGTTGACTGACTGACTAACCGGCTGGCTGAATGACTGGCTGTCATTTTGTAGAACATCTGAGCTGGCATTTATCCAGAAAATCTACTGTTGTTGTTTTTTTTTTTTGTTCCCATTGGGTGTTTGCTGAGCGGTAATATGGAATCTAAACTTCCTGAAAATACGGATTAAAAAAAAATTCTTTGTTTCAGACACATCAAGGTTGAAAAGGCTGGCTGGTAAAAAGCTGGAGTTTGAAACGTTTCCAAAAGAATCTTTTTTTTTCCCTTTTTTTCTACAGATACATCAAAGTACAGAGAGGCAAACGCTTTGATATCAGAGGCAAAAACCAAATGATGCTCTCCACTTTTTTAGCTTTCCGTTTTATTCATACATCAGGAAATAACAGATCTTTTCATGCTTCACACTTTAGAAACTTTTTAGCTAAATGGCCGAGTAAAAGTACCACTTCATCTAAAAATGAAGAACAAATTTTTTGCACTCTTCAAATATGAAAATGTAGTCTAAGGAAACTTTCTTCATGGTCAATTTTTAAAGTGTTCTTTAGATTCCAGTTCTTTAGTCTTTTATCTATTAAAAACTTTTCCTTCTTCCACTTCTTCCCAGTGTTTCTCATTTATGATCAGGAGAGAGTCACTGCTGTTATTCAGATGTTGCTGACAGACAACCACCACTCCTGTTAACCTCTCCTCTGACTTTCTCTATCTTCTTTGGCCTTCCCACTGTGAGTTTGCCAGAAAAAGAAAACAAAAAAGCTACTTTATTATCAGTTTTTCTCGCAGTATTTCAACCACTTGTCAATGCCTCCTCATCTCTTTTTCATTTGCTCAGTTTTTGTCTTCATTTTCTCTCTCCCACTGTGATTCTTTACTAGTGGATTTTTTCCTGATTTAAAACTTTTTCTCGTTTCATTTTATACGCCAGTGCGAGCACGCACACATGGAAATGCAGACAAACAACTGCTCGCCCACAGCGCAGTAGGGCTACTGGGATGGATGAATGTGGTTTTCACACTGAGAGGGAGAATTTGAAAATAACAGAAACAACTGGGAAAGTTCAGCAACTTAGATAATGAGTATAAAGTTCTGTGAACCTGAATTTTGCCATCGCTGTTATGTTTTAGAAGCTTCACATGCTCTCCAACTAACTTTCCCCAACGGAGATACATTACTGTGGAAAGACCAGAGATGAAAACTGTTTTTTTTTTTTTTTTTTTTTTGAAAAAAGACACAGAGGAGAGATTAGCTGTGGTACTTTAACATTTTGGAGTTTCTGCCGTTTCCCTGGCCTGCTGAGGTTTGAATGTGAGGATCTGTGTATTTAGTAGAGAGTCTGACCTGGGACATTAGCTTGGCACCGGGGCTGGAAGTGTAGCTTCTCTGTGAGTATGAGGCTCCTCGGGTTGTGCAGCAGCTGTTGATGGTCGGTGAAAAGGTCCAATGTGTAGGATGGCTGTCCTTCTCTTGTTTTCTGTTTATGTTCATGTTAAATCTGGAAGGTGTGACATGGTAGGTTTGATAGGAAAGGCACTTTCAACAGAGCTGGAGTGATTGAAAGTAAAGTAATGAACAATGTCAGTGATCACTTTTAGTGTTCAGCAATTAGTAAAGTCTGAGAAAGGTCGCTTTTGACTTTGGGAACAGACTGTGAGAAATGGTTGAAAAGTCCAGAACAGCTTTGAGCTTGAAACTTCTTTTGTCCGATCAGGGGTGTGGAGCTCCAAGTCCCTGAAGCAGCACAGTGTTTCCCAGTCTGAGACTAGGATAGTATATAATAATATTAGTGACATTTTCTTTTTCTTATTTTGCTCCTCAGGGCTTCCACTTATGCTCAGAGGAGCTGGGTTTTTTTCACATGAACCCATCTGGCATGATGATCACAAATGATTTCGCTTCAACCTCCTCAACAGGGTGGCACAAACAAGCGGAAGCATTTGTGAACAGGCAAAGTTTGATTCTCTACTAGTCAGACTTTCACATTTTTGTTTTTAATAAAGGATTAATTCTTAGATATGGTCACAATTATGTATGCTTGGGGACCATGGAAGACAGTATGGTGGGAGTGTTTAAATGTCACATTTGCTTACGTGGGCTGCCAGTATTGTGGATAATTGGAGCATTCAATTCTGTGGTTGCTATTAGTGTGTGTGTATGTGTGTGTGTGTGTGTGTGTCCACACATGTGTGTGTGTGAGTAGGTGTTGAAGTAGATGTTTTTTTCTCTATTAATTTGGTGAGGTTTTCAGCCATTACTATCCTGCTTGTATGTGTGCAAAATGTAACAAGATACGCCCGTATAGAACATGCGGATTAAGACGCGTACACATCAAATCCTGTATCTCACCCACTACCTGTTTCTGTATGCATTACAGCCATAAAGAAATACCTGACAAATAGCTATCTGTCAGGATTCTGCCTATGTTTGTGAAAAGCCTCAGTGTCGGAGAAAGTGTATTTACCTGTAAGCAAACTTTATCTTGACTTCCATGAATTGAGCTATCACCAGTGGACATACCTTCAAACTGCTCACGGAGACATGAGAAGGCCCCCATGGGTTTCTCTCTCTTTGGGTAAAGTAGTAAAAATAGTACAGTTCCCCAAAAAGTGAACTAAGTCTCGTATCAGCCAGTGAGTCAGCATGCTTTGCATATTTTTAGCCCTGTGGCCAATTGCAGCACAGTACCTAGCCTGACTTTGAATTTGAATTTTTTTTTTTCCTACAGAGGACCACAAGGTTGCTATAGCAACTGAAGATGGGTTGTGATGGGTGATTGACAGCTGACAGATTATTTTCAGAGTGATTTGTCACACAAAGGAACACCTAGAATCACATTTCCCCTCATGCTTCCTAATTCAAAAGATTCAAAAGGATCTCCCTCTCTCTCGTGGTTCTCTCCCTCTACCTATTATATTCTCTGTCAAAATACAATTGCTATCATGAAACTGACTTTGGAGGTTATAGAAGGAATGTTTATGTTTCAATCCGATTTAAATTTCAAAGAAATTTGGGCCAGTCTGTTTGGAAAAGGATGGAGGAGGGGAAATGGAGAAAAGAGAAGGGGAGTGAAAATAAGAAGACCGGGGGGGATTCAGAGGAGACGAGGAGGTGAAAATAGAGAGTAACAGTGTGATGTGTTAAACACTGGGTAACGTTTAGGGTTTTAAAAAGGAGAAGTGTCACACAAATGCACAGGTGCACGCATACACACACACATACACACAGATGGAAAAATGATTCAGAAAAAAAGGCTTAAGGGAATCCTGATTTCTAGTTTATGAATATGGAAAAGTTGTTTATAATGTTGTGTATACCCCCACCTGTCCCTGCATGACAGTACTGCAGGTTTGTGTGTGTGTGTATGTGTATCTGTATGTGTATGTATGTGTATGTGTGTGTGTGTGTGTGTTGCTGCAAGATGAGGCTTACACAGTGTCTAAACTTACACATAAGTACATCATTCCCAATTACACAATTACAGTAATTCACACGTGTAATCCAACTCTATGGGAGGCTGAAACTGACACCAGCTATGAACACAATAGTTACTACTGACTGGAATATAATCATATACACACTACAGGTCAAAAGTTTGGAAGCAAGATCAAATTTGTACAAAAAAAGATAATAGAGTTTCATTGGTATAACAACAACAAAACAAAGCAACAAAATAAACATGATTATTATATAAAGAGTAACTTATCAGAAGACATTTTTACTATAATTATCAGGTATTTGAGTTTTTCTTGCTTAGACTTTGCTTTCTTCAAAGTAACCTCCTCTGGCTTTAACAACAGCATGGCATGGCATACGAGGCATTCGTTCCACAAGTTTTTTAAGGTATGTGCCAGGAATTTGCATTCCAAGCTTTCTTAAGTTCATCAATAAGACTCTGCTGATTTGTGGGACGTGCTTTTCTGACTGATCCAATTCATCCCACACAAGCTCAAGTTGGAGAGAGGTCTGGAGACTGAGGGGGCCAAACCAAACCATCTTTTGAAGAACACCTTCCTCTTCTTTTTTGTCTAGGTAACATCAATGTATACCTAAAGGTAAATTGAGGAAAATGGTGCATATCAATGAAAGCAAAGTCTGATCATGCAGCAAACACATCCCAAAATACATATAACTCATGCTGGTTTTTAACAAAGGCATTGTGTTACGCTAACGCTCCTAGCAGAAGGACCCAAATGCAGAAACCGGCACAGCAGAGTCTTTTTAGATGGTTTAATTCAGGAAAAAGGTCTTACAGACAATGGCAAGGTAGCAGGATCAAATGTCTTGGCATACAAACTCTGAATGAACATGAACACGTAGATCTGGTCATAGGATCAAGACTCAACGATCTGGCAACGAGACAGGGGAGACGCAGACTATATATATACACACACGGAAAGGGGCAACAGGTGGAAACAATCAGGGCGGGGCAGACAATCTCACAACGGCGGGAAACACACAAGGGCAGGAAGTTAAGGGACCTGAAACGAGAGGAGAGTTAGGGATTTCAAAATAAAACAGACAAGCCAGCCAGAACAGGAAACAGAAAACATGACAGACATGAAAACTTAACAAACTTGACGGGACATAACACATTGTGAACAGAAACTTGAAGTTGCTTTCAAATGTTTGGCCTGTATTGGCCTTACTTCCAAAATTTTGGCCTGTAGTGTATATACACAGTGTTTCCCCTACCACCCCCCGCTCCCCTTACAGGTCAAGTTAGTCGTATGAAATATATATATATATACAGTCAAACAAAACTAAACATTTTCAACATTTACACAGACACAGTTTGTGTTGGTGGTCTTGACATCCCGTTGTACAAATATCATCAGCAACTTCTCGGCTCATTTCTGCTGTTTGTATACCTCGGTTTGCAAATATATCTTTTCCTTGTGCCAACACACAGGGAAAGTTTCCAAATATGGGTGACTTCTCCTCCCTGGGGTTTGCCTCTGATGTGTGATTAACTAGTTTATTAATTCACTAGATGGACTTGAAAGAATGGCTGTTTCATTACTGAACATGACACAAGAGTATACCGTGTAGTCTCGTGTTTCATAGCGAGCAGGTTTTGGGGTCAGCAGAAATGGCTGTGTGTCACAGAAAAGAAGAATATAACAAAGGCAACAATCTGGACTGGCATCGGAAACACAAGCAGCCAATCGGAGGTTCTTACATGTGCATCACAAAAGACATGTAACTATGGTCTTTTGTGATGCACATCCTTTGAACTTAGCTGTCAAAGGTACGGTGTAAGTCAAAATTCAGCTTTAGCTGTAGGATAACAAGTATTTAAGAACAAGCGTGGAGGTAAAGCGCATTGTGGTGAGAGTTAAAGTTCAGGATGAGGAAATGCAGCACAGGCACAGTCGATGCAAAGTTATGCATGTGGTTGTGTCAGAGTCAGATCACATCTGCTGGGTAAGAACTGTTCAATGCATAGACACAAACTATCACTTTACTCCTGTCACTCAACTCAAGGCATGTGTGTGTGTGTGTGTGTGTGTGTGAATATTTCATTTCCTGTCTCTTGTTTTGGGTGATAGCCAATTCACCTGTCACTTTCTCTCCCTCTCTCTCTCTGTTTCTCACCGTATCCCATTCTCTCTCCGGCCCGACCTGTCCCTGTGCTTGTGGCAGACGGGATGCAGCCAAATGTCAGAGAAGACTGAGAGGAGAGGGGGGAAATGGCAGGGTTGTATTGCTGGCGAGAAAAAGAGAGCAAAGATGAGGAGGCGAGGGCAAGAGGGGGTGTGAGAAACTGAGGAGAAAGGAGTGTGGGTGAAGTTGAATGAAGGAGAAAACAAGTGCAGATGATTGGAGGATTGTGAGAGGTGCAGGGAGCAGAGAATCCAGTGTATCCCAGCTTTTCTGATTATCATAAGATGGCTCCTGCTGCTAAAAATGCAGAATAGGATAGATAGATAGAGATAGATAGATAGATAGATAGATAGATAGATAGATAGATAGATAGATAGATAGATAGATAGATAGATAGATAGATAGATAGATAGATAGATAGATAGATAGATAGATAGATAGATAGATAGATAGATACTTATTTTGCTTTCTTCAAGGTAATTTTTCCTTTTCAAAGGTGTGATTCCAAATCAGGTCTTTTTCCTTGGTTCTGTTATCTATCAGTGTTGCATGTTAGACACTCTGTGCGTAGGATCTAACTGTCTGAGTCACTTTTAAGGTCTGAACCCCTGAATCACAGTCACACTGACTAATGTTGAATTGTTGTTATACTGCAAGCAGAGCTAATTTCTCATCGCTGCCACTGTCACAGGCTGAGAAATGCAGTCATTTCATCAGAGCCTTTTGTGCGTTTGGCCTTTTGTCATTTTTTAGCGCTGATTTACTTTGAATACTTTAAAAGGGCAGTAAGTAAGTCTTTTACAGCCCAATAACATAAAAGTGACTTACTATGTACTTTGCCAGGTGGTGGGATTGCTGGCTTTTCTAACTCTTTTTTGCCCCTCTTTTTGTTTTAGCACAAAAAAACTCCTGGCCGGCGTCCGAGATACCATCTGTGCCCCCAGCCGCCCCCAAACATTACTTACATTAACGCTTACCTCGTGGTAACTTGTGTCGCTTTCAGACAAACTAGAAGTCATGTCAAAAATTCCTGCACATATCATAAGTGAAGCAAAAACACATTTTGAGTGGACGGGGACTTTAAAGTAGCACCAGGTCAGCCACTGCTTAACACAGCTTCAAAGAGGGATGACACTGAAAAAAACAAAAACCGTACAAAACATGATGAGGACCTTAAAATCCGAAAGATTTTAGGACTCCATGTCACTCAGTAACAGGGAGGTAAAGCTCCACAAGATGCAGGAATCTTGTCTGTCCAGCTTCGCTCTCTTGTTTGGAAAGCACAGTGATGGATTACGGCTGCAACAGAAGGGTGGCAATCAATCAAACAGGGATGAGTAAGGGTGTGTGTGTGTGGGTGGGGGGGGGATCTCTCATGTCAGTCATGTTTTATTCTCCAGAGACGGAGTTTCAGCGAGAAACTGCACGTTTTATTTCACCGTTAATTGAACTTTTTTTGTTTTACTGCTGCTGTCTTTATTTACATTTAGCCTTCAAATTCTGACCGCAGCGCCATAAATTGAAAAGTGCAACAAAACTACAGCCGACTGTGGGATATATGCAGGGATGTACGACTGTACAATCAATAATGCTAATCTGCAGGATTGCATGCAGACATATTAACCGAGCTTTCCTCTGCATTTGTTATAAATGGCTGCATAGATTTTTTTTCTCCCCCCAACAAGTATAAAGGCAACAGTTACATAACGGTGTAAACAGTGCTCTAATTAAGGATTAAGAGCTCTGCTGTGAATGCTGAGTTATCGTTGGAGCCAAATTTCTGAACCTTTGTTAGGCTATTATCAGTTGTGGTTATTTTTGTCCTTTTTGTTACTAATTACTAATTAAACCCTTTCAGTTTAATTTCCTGAAGCTGTAAAGGAGATGTTGAGACAAGGTCAGGCGCGGAGACGGAGAAGCTGTGGCAGGTGTAGACGTGCTGTGGCCAGACAAGGAGGGGGGCATCACTTCACTGTGAAAATATGATTAATATTATAAACAAAAATAGAGCTGGATTATGTGCTTTGTTAAAAAAAGACAAACCTCTGTCATAAACTAGAACAGAACATGGTCTAATACCCTAAAGGTCCTTTTGAATACATCTTTTTTAATTACAGGATAGTTACAGAATAAGGCTGGAAATATTTTATATTTTTCTAATTGCTAACAAATTCTGTGGAAACAGCAAAACAACCCCACCCTCTCTGTGACTCTCAGCTGCAACCCCATTTGTTACTACGTTTGGTATTTTGCTTAAACAGCTAAATCATTATACTCAGCTGCTGCAGATTTTATGTGTTGTTAAGTCTTATGGCAGCAGGACAGTTGCAGTGCAGTGGTGATGCTCACTGAGATGTTTTTAACAGTTCCAATAAATAATAATTATAATATATAATTGAGGTCTGTGGAACAGAGAAGAATATACACCTGGCTACAGAGGCCCATGCATAGGACCAACTCATTGCTGAATTTAAATTTGAACTTACATTTTAATTAATAATGAACTAATTTGAATTTCAATTAAAAATGTTGAAATATCTTTAATAGACTTTTTTATTCATTGTAGCCATTATGTTATGTGTGGTTCATTTTAATTTAAACTTTAAAACTAAACAAAGAGCTGAAAGAGTCTATCTGCCTCTGAGCCTGTGCGCATTCACTCTTCCACTCATTGTTAAAAAATGCATAGTACCAATCTCTTGAATATTTTGTAATGTGTGTTCTGATTATTTGTGCATGATTAAACTTCATGCCTTTAATGTGGCTATAAATAGGCTATTTTTGCTTTTATTTTGGGGGCTGGGGGTGCATCAGCCTGGTCAGGATGTTTACATGGCCTAGAGAGTTTGGGAACCACTGCTTTAACAGATACCAGGAAAGCACGAGTCGTCATTTCTGCTGTTGCCATAAAAGTGTTGAGACTAAGACTAAGTGTATGTTTGACACTGAAATAAATACATAGGAATATGCCACTTGCTGTAAGTGTGGTCCTTTAAATGGTCTTGTTCCAACTAACTGCGTTGCAGGTTCCTCTGTTTCAGTTCATCTTTGTAGCTGTGTGTCTCATGAGGGTTTGGTTAGACGATGAGCTGGGCCACGTCTTCTGTCTGCGTCTGTGTGCGTGTGTGTGCCTCGGTGTGTATCTGAGTGAAAATTGCATGTATGTGTATCTGTGTGCGTAAAGGTGCCCTTCCCTCAGGCCTGTGGAGTGTATGTGACTCCAGAAGCTTTTAACGTTCACACCTTGTCAGAAATCCTTCAGTTACCGCTCTGACACACACACACACACACACACACACACACACACACAGGCATGTAGAGGACACATGTCATGGGCTTTTAAACAAAACCAGACAGAGAGAGGAGGGGGGAGAATGAGATAGAGAGGTGGGGAGGGTTTTGGAGGAGAGGGAGGGGGGGGGGTATGTAGAGGAGGAAATGGAGGAGGAGAGAAGGGGGGGGTCTCCTAATTCTCACTTCCTCTCTCTAATCCGCTCCTTCTCTCCCTTTCTCCCCCTCTCTCACTGTCTCTCAGAAGCATAGAGAATCAGTTTTAATGGTTTGTCAAATAATGCTTTTCTCCCCCACAGTGGATTGGTGATGCGGTGTTTGTGTTAGCTGTGTGTGCGTCTATCTGTGTGTATGTGAGTGTGTGTGTGTGTGTGTGTGTATTTTAAAGGGAAGCTTGCCCTACTTTAGCCCAGTGGTTTTCTCTGTTGATATTGCCCATAGCGACGGATTATACGCTTTTCAATGTGGTCAACACACACACACACACACACACACACACACACACACACTCAGAAAACAATGCAAACACACACAAAATGCACACATACACACATGCGGCGAGAAAAAAAATGTATGTACATAGGTAGTGTAGATGTGCACACCCATACAGACACAGAGCACATAAAGACACACAGACAAACATATGTGTCCACACAGTGATTCATGGTGTACATTACATATATGTTAATGTCAAGTAGTATTTTAATTGTAGCCTGGAGAAGTGCTTGTTAGGTTACACTGTGTGTGTGTGTTTCTGTGTGTGATAGATATAGCAAGTACAGCAGCTATACAGGTTTTATATGTGGCATTTGTGTGTGTATGTATGTGTGTGTGTGTGTGTGTGTGTGTGTGTGTGTGTGTGTGTCTGGGGTTCACGGTGGCCTCAGTGCGTGTGTTTACACACTCAGTGAGCCATGTTCTCAGTGGGTCTGTCTGTTTGGCTTGGTTTGTTTTGTGAAGTTGCGTGCACGTGCGTGCGTATTTGTGTCTTTTATAGATTTGTGTATGCGTATTCATGTGTATGTGTTATCTACTTGGCTCTCAAGGCTAGTTAGGACCAATGTCTGCTCGAGATGAAGAATGTGAAATTGATGTAGTAGTGTGTGTGTAGAGTCAAGGTTGAAGCACCTTACATACTGTGTGTCTGTGCGTGTGTGTTTCTGTGTGTGATGAATATAGCAATACATCGCAAGTACACAGCAGCTATACGGGTTTTATATGTGGCATTTGTGTGTGTATGTATGTGTGTGTGGGTGTGTGAGTGTGTATAACAGTAATGGTTGTTCAGCCTGTAAGCGCTGTGATGGATGATTCCTTATGGCCCGACTGTGCCGTACTATGAATGAGAGGGGGAGACAGAGTGTGGTGGAGGTGGAGGAACGGAGGCATAGAGGGAAAGAGCGACTCATGAAGACAAGCACAGAGGAGAGAGAGTTAGAAATTAAAGGTAAAAAAGTTGGTTGCATTTATCTAACTGTCCTCCAGTTGTCTGTAAATGCCCAAGATTTTAAGAGTCTCGTGTTTCAGTTTAGTTTAACAAAATATTTCTGTTTTTAGGTTGTTAATTACTTTTAAATCTACAAAATATTGTAGCAAGCTTTGTTGGTGTTGGGGTGTGTTGTTGTTTTGATAGATTAGGTCAGTAGATTTGTTTTTTTTTTTTTGAAAATGATTATTACAATTTTCTGTTTTACAGTCATTCACAAGCTTTTTGCTACTAAAGTATAAACAAAGAAGTGGAGATGCACTGGGCATTGTTTTTGGCAATTTTGCTGCAAACCATCATGGGAGATGCATCTCCATAATCCTGATTATTTAATCACAATCTTTCTGTCTTTGTATTCTTTTTTTTCCCAAATGGATAAGCAAATTTGCCAAGAGCCCCTGTGTTTGGCATGTATCCATAACTCACATTCACAACTTTTAGCTTTTTTTGTTTTTGTTCCAAGTGTCCCACATTACTGATGGAAAAGAGCCAATGTCAGGCTTTGGGCCAGTTTTCATTTTAGTTTCATATCACTACCATGGGCACCAGTGATTTTGGTTTATACATCATGTGTATCTGAGTTAGAGCTGCAGAGACTCTTTGATGTCGTTAGTCTTAATGGGCCATCATATGAAGTGGTTATGTGAAATTGATACACAATATTTTCACAAGTTGGTGCGTTAAAGTCTTAACTTTCTGTGGTAAGTCTCTTGTCCTCTGCAAACAAATTGTTTTTCTATGTTATAATTTTTGGTGTTTTTTCTTTTGCCATCACAAAAACTGTATGCTGCGATGAAGGAATCAGACACCACTGACTGACAGATGCGTGTTATGTAATCTAGTTTGTCCATGAAAGTGCAACACTACAGAATACAGTATGAGGTTCAGGAGGATGTAAGTGTGTGACGTGCATTACGCCTCTATAAACAAAAAGTAGTCGGTGTGTGTGAGAGACAAAGACAAAGAGTACTTTAGTCTGAAGGACCCAGAGTCTTGGCTAACAGCCAGCAGTCTGGATACCCACAAACCCTTGCTGATGCTGCTGATGCTGCTGCTGCTAGGCAGAATGGGCTTTTCTAAAGTACAGTTAAACCTGTGTGGACACATTTGAACTATGTGTGCCTTCAGGTGATGATCAGTTGAAATTCCACACTTTTTTAAGGATTTTGAAGTGTTTTTCCATGGTCCCTAGATGTTGCTGTGCAGGTAGAGGACAAAACCAATCTTCTGTTCCAGTGAAACGTTTTCTGTTGTGGTGACTGGACAAAATGTCAAACAGCAGGCTTCAGATGAGACAATTCCCTACTAGAAACAGAGCTGCTCTGTTTATGGTCAAGTGACTAAATGCACCCCCTTATCTTGCCATCTAGGAGCAAATCAGTGCCTTTATCACATGGGAGCCCCTTTCATAACCTCATCGTCTCAACCTGAGATCCCCATTCAATAAACAATCAACTTGAGAGGGCCCCCTTGAAGCACCAGTGACCCATGTTATGGCCAGATTCACAGTAAGAAAAACACTGGTCTACGACCCAATGAGATGTGGCTCAATGCCAGCTGCCTACTTGCAATATCCTGCTGCCCTGCTCCTATTTCTTACCACAGTTCAGACAAATTGGTCCCTCTGGGATTTTGTGGAGCTTTTTTCTACCTATTGTGACTTAAAATTATGTTGACTTTTCTCAAAAAATGTAGAGCAATTTGCATTTTTAATGCCGGCTATTTTTGCAATATAATGGCAATAAATGGTGCAAATTGTAAGTCAGGGGGAAAAAAGATACTGAGGCGGCATTTTCTTCATTCAACGGGGATGTGATTTGTACCCAAACTGTAAGTATCTGTCTCTGAGAAAGAGACATATATAATAATTTTTCTGTGATAATTAGCACTCTGCGAATCACAGAAAGCTAATGCAAATACCAAAATGTTCAGCTTGGATTTTCTGACAAGAAAGTTCAAAGCCAAGGAAGTACTGCTCTTAGGCTCCAGTCTTGATGAATATACCTTCAACTCAGTGTCAGTACAACAAACACCAAATAAAATGCTAATTTTGGAAGCATTTTAAAGATTTTAAAGTGTATAGTTTGATGTAAAATATCCACATTTTTTTCTGACCTCGGCTTTGTGTTTTTCTGAGTCTTTTTTAAGGCTTATGATAAATGGAAGTATAATAACACAGGTTAAATGAAATACAAAGTGCCCTAATTGTGTTCTGCTCTAAATAAAACTCACATCAAAACAAAAGCTCATTATTCTCAATTTCCTTCTTAAAAGCTTCATTTAGGAAATGGTGATTGTTGTATAACAAGATTTGAGTAAACATACTGACGATTGTTCTATTTGTTGATTTGTTTTTGTAGATAAATAAGCATAAAAAGAGTAAAGTTTCTCTGTTGGTTGTGTGTGGAAAAATTGCACAAATATTGGGATTTGTATGTGCATTGGTTCGTGCACCTGCTTCTGTTTCACACCTGCAGACATACAAAAACACAGACACACACACACACACACACACAGAGGCCTCCCAGACAACCCTGCTCTGGTAGACAGACAGCTTGACAGACACTCTGGGGTTGGGTGGGGCTCCCGGTTTAAATGTAAGGGGATTGCACAGCAGGGTGTTGCTGGAGGACACCAGAGACTCAGCGGGGCTCTTACCCTTTTATCGCACAAATCAAATGCCACCCACCGCAAAAGTGCCCTTGAGCAAGGCACTCAACTCCTCAAAACAGTGCAGCAGTGCTGCCACGTCGATCTGTGTGATCCCGTGCGTACCTCTCACTTCCTTGTGTTTTTCTGTGTGTGTGTGTGTGTGAATGAGTTTATGTATCTCAGTGGGTAACATATGCTCCCAGAGGCAAAAGAACTGTAATTTCTTTTCAGAATAAGATCTGTTTTTCTGTCTGTCTCTTCGTTTGTCTGCATGAAATGTGCTCAAACCCTGTGAAAACAAATCTCTCCTAAAATCTCAACTCCAGCGTCTTCTTCTTTTCTCTGATCTTCTCTTCTCCTCTAAAAACAAACACGAGACATGGCATTAAACGTCTCAGTAACACTTTTAACGGCAGTATTTAAAAGTGTTGTTAAAACGTTAGCTCAAGGCTACAGAAGGAAGCCTTGGGAAGACTGTCAAAGTGTTCCATAGCCAGGGGTCTACAATTAAACCAGACAACTAATTATCCCTAAATACAACTTAATATCTTCTTAAAGTGCTGCATATAATGAGCTGATTGGAAAATAAGACCTGATTTTGATTTCATATTGTCACTGATGGGTTTAAATCTCATTTAACTTCCTTGTGTGTAGTTTGGGCCCCATGCATTAAAAAAAACAAAAAAACTCATCCAGTGGGAGTTAAAGTTACAAGGATTTCAAATGACTACAGTAATATGTATTAAGTGTTAACACAGAGAGAAACTAAAACAGGAAAAATGCCCATCTTGCCCAAGGCCATTCTCTTGTTTTTTTCTTCTTTTTTTTTAAACTTCAGCTGCACATGGAGAGAAAAGAACCTCAGGGAGTCTTGTGTATCTATCTGGCTTCACAAATTTCCAAAAATTCACAGCCCTTTGCCAGAGATTTATACCACCACTGTTTGCAGATTTACACCACACTGTTTCCCCCAACATACTGTTTACAGTTTGTCCAGGAAACACTGCCAACTAAGCCTCTAATTTCAAAAGAAATCTCCTACTTTACTTAACAATGTTGTCCGTGTCCTCGTTCCTGTTCTCTTTTGCTGTTTTTATATGTTAGCAAAAAAATAAAAATAAAAAAAAATAAAAACAACTTCCCCACTGAAAAATTAGGTTGTTTATTGTTTCAAGCATGTTCACTTCTTTTCTTCCATCATCCGCTTGCTGCCTTTTCTTTCTCTCGTTGTCTCTCTCCGTCTTTGTCTTCGCCACAACAAGCACTTTTTGTCTATCCATTTACTCTGAGCTGTGCTGTGTCACTGATAGACTAGTGTTCCACCAGACAGACTGAAAAAATGGATTACATTCCCAGAATGACAGGTTGAAACAAATAGTTTCAGCCGGGGACATACATCTAGTGTACAAGTGTGAGGTGTATCAAGCGTTGGCAAGAAGAAGCTTAAATGCGCTAGAAAATGGAGAACAGTAATATTTGTTTTATTGTTTTATGGCTTTACATTGGTCTTGTCTCTGTTTTGCGTGTGACTGATTGTTTTTCAAGATGTCGGAGTTGATGTGTGTGTGTGTGTGTGTGTGTGTTAGGAACCAGAGATACAAATTGCTGTTATCTCTGAAAAAGAGTTTGCTTTTCTGAGAACAAGAAAGCAGTTCTTATGCAGTTCTTATTGCTGAATGGACTTTGTATAGTTTTCATAGTGCTGATGCTCATTGATTTTACTGGGCCCAAAGTTATGTAAAATTTAAGCTCAAGTTTTTTTGAACGCAGAGTGTAGTGAATGTCTATCAGCAGGCAGAGTAACTGGATTTGATGATTTTTAGGGTACAGTCATGGAATACCTTGGAAAACCTGGTGATGTGATTATAGGTTTGTCTCATTTTCTAGTGAAATTCAAAGGATTTTTACAGATGAAACTATACGTATAAGTGTGTATAACACACACGTATAACCTATAAGTGTGACTCATAATTAATTTTAAACCACTAAACTTGAAAGTTGCTTCGAGTCATATTTTGTTGCAATCACCACATTTGTGATGGACTGCTAAAACCTTTAGGAAATCAATAAACAAAACTGAACGTAATGTGTTTTTTTAAGTTACGATGAGTCACTCTTATACTTCGGCATACTTGGCGAATGGAAATCTGGTCTATTTATTCCACTTCATTTAGCCCTCATATTATACACCTACTGCATATGAGCTTCCCATCACAGCCACCTATTGTTCCAGCTTCACCGGAGCAGTCGGAGGTCAAGTGCCTCGGTCAAACGCATTGTGATGGTCTCTTCTCTTCTCTCCCTGTCAGGATTTCCCCTGCTGGCTGGCAGATTTTAACCGACAGCTGCACGCTCACAAGCATTCTTTTTTACCTGTGAGGTGTTAAAAATCCCCAGCCTGCCAACATCACTCTTAATTTGGCCTTGTTATGGTGTGATTGATACAGGTTGTCACAGCCATCGCTAGAAGACAAGGCATGGGACCGTCAGAAAAAGTGTTTTGAAATATATTCGGGCGGCGTCGGTCAATATCAACATAAATCCTCAAAGAGAAGAGAAGTGGGATGAACATTGGAAAATCAATAGTTCAATACCACATTAATTAAGAGACAGTAGTAGTAGTGGTAGTATACCATCAACAAATGAGACCACCGACATGAAGACCAGCAGCCTCCGCAGGCCCTTCAGTGCTGCGTTTTTCATGTATGTTAGCAGGTTTGATTTCACAGGCCGACTGGGATGCTTTCTGGCAAAAACCTCATAGAGAGGACTGTTATTCCAGAGCCGCAGTATGGAAAGTTAGAAAAAAGCTTTTAACACTAAGTGATACATTTATATTCTTTGGCTCATCTGCAATTTACATGCTCTTTATCCAGCTGAAATGAAACAAAGTCTGTGAGCTTTACTTAAGACAGGCCCTGAGTCCACCTTACCCTGGGGTGGAGATCAGTGTTGTCGTCCCCCTCTCCCTCCTTGGTGCCTCCTCACAGGGAGAGAGGTCAAAGCCTAAAGAGCAAACATCAGTGTTGGACTTCCTCTACACACACATTACCTATTCCATGTGAGCTGACCGGCTGAAACACAGAGAGCTGCAGAAAGCCGTCTGAAGCAACTCCAAAAGTTCAGTTATTGAAATTTTCTGCTCGGTGGAACACTTGTAAGCCAAATTTACCTGAAGACTGCAAGGGCACGCTAAAGGTAATCGCGCTTTGATCGAGATGTAAACATCCGCAGATAAGCAAGGACATGGCAAATTAGATTGCTTTAAATACCTTCTGCCAAAAATATAAGAAGATGAGTGCGGTACAGAAAATGATCAGTCTGTTAAAATGATATATAGATAAGTCATAACTTCTCTTTACAATCCCATCTGTGAATCCTGTGACCTTAACTGGATGAGGCTCTATTTTAATGACACATGTGCGTCAACCTGCACACAGTACTGCATGTCGTGCACTGTGTTTGCAGCCTGTCACTTCACTGATAGAGGAGCTGTGTTGATGGAAACAGACTTGGTTCTTAGATGTCTATTCTTAGCAAAACAGCCCATTTTTGCCAAAATACTAACAAGTCCTTTCTGCACCGCCTCATTTGAATAAAAGCTCCTATCTGTTTTTCCACCTTTGTGCCACCATGGGTTCTTTCTTTCAGGTTTATCAGCTCTAACAGGCATTAAGGACCACTGGCTAATTTTAATCATGGTTAAAATATGATTGTGACGGGCCTGACGGGAGAATATTACTGCTAAATGAGCTTATAGTATGCATCACTGCCCTGTCATTCAGTATCGTGCCACCAAAGATCAACTGTACGTCACTGAGACAACTCGATAAACAAGAATTATTTGTGAATTAATTATTTATACTGCATGGACAAGTTAGGGTTTGTCAGTGGTCATGTTTTGGCCACAGCTGCATTTGCGGCTGCTGAAGTGGATGATACGCACAATCAAGGGTCACTGGTTCCAAGAGGGGGCCATCAGTTTTGAGGTATTCCTGTCTCTTGCTGTCAATTTATTCATGGAAATCATATGTACAGCTTTAATAAGATTTGCTTGGTCTCCAATGTTGTTTGGTACAAATATGAAACGCTGCCAAAACGCACAAGTTGCTTCATTTTGAGTGACCAACTCATCTTTTAATCCAAGCTCTGGAAGAGTGCTCATGTGACAGTAATGCAAATAACACTGATGCTATTTTCCAATACCATGGTATGCATTTTTACTGAACCGCCACCCAATCTAAACAGTAATCCTAGCATTATGATAGTCTGTTAGCATCAGGTACGCCAACAGTTTGATAGACTGGCAGGCGGAGGGAGAGATAGACTGTTAAACAGGCAGATACAGATGGGCAATCAGACAGATGGACGAAGCAACAGAGAGGCACAGAGGCAAGCTGGCTGCTTGACTGTAAGGACCGGCTGGTTGGAATCGCTTGGTGGCCGTCCCATTACATAACCTGGTTGACTGGTCGGACAGCTGACCAACTGGATCAACGTTCGCACAGTCTTAACCCAGCTGACTTATTTTTGTATAAATGTCAAACAGCCGTAGGATCAGTGTGCCGGTCTGAATGGGAAGGGGGAGGGGAGGAGAGAGAGAGAGAGAGAGAGATATATATACTAACCCTTTTTTTTAATTTTTACAAAATACTTTATTTACATTTTTCACATATTTACATGTAGTTTAGTAAAGTGCAAACAATGTGCATCTTTGTTAGTTTTGTTTTAAAAATAAGTTAATTCATAAACACGTGCAAAATGTAGCTTATCTTCAGTGACTGAACAGATGATATCATTGTAGCACCAGCGCTGTTTAAAAGCTTCTAAGTCTCCAATGTGTTTATAAAATCAGAATTCGAATCAGAGTCTGGCCCTGATGTTGCAGAGCCAGACTGACCTGGCCTCCTGCCCTTCTCTGTTCTGAATGGCCATCTTTGCCTCTCCTGTGAGGAGCTGCCACTTTTCTTTGTTTGTTTTTTTGTACCTCACTCCCATGATAAAAATTCTCTTAGTAAAAACCACCCCAAAGAGACTAAAAACCAGTGTTAAAAGAGTGAAGAACTCTGTGAGTCTCTTACACTCAGTAAAAACATGGAAGACAATCTCGTGGCTACCACAGAAAGGACATTTGTTAGAAACAGCAGGATTAAGAACAGAGATAAAAGCATTTGAGGCAATAGCACCATGTAAAATTCTCCACTGGAGGTCGGCAGTCCGTTTTTTGAGGAGAGGTTTGTATAAAATCCTCCATTGTGGGTTTGGTCCGGTTTCCCCAGCCAGTCTTTGAGTCCACAGAGTGATCTGGTCTGTCGCTCAGTCCTTTTCCGTTGATGTTTTTAATGCAGTTATAGTAGATGGTCTTTTTATCAGCTCCGTGCAGTGTCATGTTGTTTGGGTTGGTGACAGTGAGCAGGGGGCCGGTCAGGTCTCCCAGCTCTGGGCTCAAGTAGACCTCAGGAAAGGGGTCCGCTGGATCCGGTGTGGTTCCTCTCTGGCTTGAGTCAATCAGGAGGCTCCTTTCCCTTCCTGAGAGTCTCTGCCTCCAGGGGTTCAGGATCGTCTGGGCCACCCGGACCGAGTGTAGACCCAGCAGAGAGCCCAGGGCCACAGCATCGCTCAGTGCCAGCCCCAATGCATCCACCAACTCCTGCAAGCACAGGGTCCTGGACCCGCAGAGCGCCACTGTCAGGCCAGGAGTGACGCTACTGCAGATGTCTAACCAGTGCAGAGAGGTCAACTTTTCACTCTTTTTTTCCTTAAAAAGGGCCCAGGACTTAAAAACACCCTGATAAAATGGAGGTAACCCACTTAGTTTTAAAAATTTTAAATCAGTTAAAAACAGAGCAGCTTCCAGCCCCAGGTTATTTACCTATCTGAGGATGCAGCTGGCCACATCTCTCCAGACTAAATCCGCTGGACCTATGAGGTACTTTTGTATAAACTGGAGTCTGAAAGTAGCGGTTCGGCTGGCCAGGTGGATCAGGCCCTGTCCCCCCTCATCTCTGGTTAAAAACAGCACCCCCTATGGCACCCAGTGTAGACCCTCTCAAAAGAAATCCACCATCTTTCTCTGAATTTGAACTAGTATGTTTGGTGGGGGGTCCACGCATGTCAGACGGTGCCACAGTTGGGATGCCACCAGGTTGTTTAAAACCAGAACTCTACCTTTAAAAGACATTTGAGGGAGTAGCCATTCCCATTTTGAAAGCTTTCCCTCAATCTTTTCTGTGATGCCCTCCCAGTTCCTCTGGACCATTGTGTCCTTCCCCAGGAACGCTCCCAGATATTTGATTCCATTTGCTTTCCAGGTCAGGCTCTGGGGAAGAACTGGGAGACCGCCACGCCACTCACCAACAGCGAAGGCTTCACTTTTCCTCCAATTTACCCTGGCTGCTAGTTCACAGTGTTGGTTAGAATATCTGCATCTTTCTGGTCTCTAATAAAAATAATGACATCCGATAAAACTATGTTCGGTGGTAAAAGCAGTCCTTGGATACTGGAGCGTATTTTGTTTACCAGGGGTTCCAGGGAGAGTGCATAGAGCATCCCCGACAGAGCACAGCCCTGCCCTGTCGGACACCTCGACACACTCTGATGGGAGCACACAGACTACCATTAAACTTAAACACACTCTCAATGTCACTGTACAGCACCTTGATCTTAGCTATGAAACCTGCGCTGAACCCAAACCTCTCCATGACTTTCCAGAGGAAAGTGTGTTCAACGCTGTCAAAAGCCTTTTCCTGATCTAGAGAAATCAGACCAGTGTCTATACCCAATGATCTGGAGACCTCCAGAACATCGCAAATCAGGTAGACGTTGTCTACCATGGACCTGCCGGGCACACAATAGGTTTGGTCCCAGTGGATGACCTGCTCCATAGCCCCCCTCAGCCTGTTGGCTAAGGCCTTGGACAGAAGCTTGTAATCCACACAGAGCAAAGACACAGGGCACAAGTTTTTGATGTCCTGTAGGTTTCCCTTCTTGGGCAGCAGCGTGAGGACTGCGCTCTGCGGCAGGACATCGGCATGGAACCAGAGGCCAGACTTTCATTAAAAACATCTAAAATATCTGTTGATAAGATGTCCCAGAAGGCTTTATAAAACTATACCTACCACTTCCTAAGTCTGCTAAAATCACCCTTCCTAAAAACACTCCAAAAATAAATAAGGACTTCCCTGAATTTTTTGTCAAGAGTTAAAACTGAATTAAAATGCCAATATGCACTCTTGGGTAAAACATCTCTCATAAAAACATGACATAAAAGCAGGGAATGATCAGTAAAACTGGCAGGTATGATTTTGCACATTTTAAATATATTAAAATGATGTTTAAAACAATAAATACGGTCAAGCCTGGCTGAGGAGATCCTGCTCACTCTTAGGTGGGACCATGTGTACTGTCTGGTGTCTGTGTGCATCCTCCTCCACACGTCCACCAGGCCATGAGAGTGGAACCAGCTGCCTCAGAGCATGCTGGGATGCTGGATGAGGCTCTGCATAATTACGGTCTAAAAACTCATTTTCAGTACAGTTAAAACCCCCACCCAAGAATAAAAAATCCTATGAGGCACAGCTATTTAAAACATCATTGACTTTTTGTAAAAACAGCTTCTTCTCTGCACCGTTTGTTGGATCGTACACGTTGATAAAAGCAGCAGTAAAGCTTCAGTTAAAAGTAACCTTCCCCTCGATAAAATGCTCAACCTCAAGTGAGACTGGAGCGAAACTCCTGGAGAAAAGGAAGCCCACTCCTCCACTAAGAGCTGTGTTGTGGCTCAAAATGGCTTCCCCTTCCCACTCTCTCCTCCAGTCTGCCTCATTTCCACCATCACTGTGAGTTTCTTGTAAAAACATAACATCACTGTTTCATTCTGATGGTTTCATAAATTTGTGATCTTTTCTTTGCGTCTCTGGCTCCATTAACATTTAAACTTCCCACTTTGGAGTTTGGAATTGGAATTGTTTCTTTACTTTAAGCACAAGTTTTTTTAGTCTAAAAACCTCTTGGTCAGTGAGGCCAGACTCTTCTTTTTGGCTCATGTGGAGTCTGGCCGACGTATAAAACACTGATAAATCAGGGAAATATTCTTCGATTTTAACATCGTGTTGGTTCTTTGTTTGTTGGATGAAAACCTTTAAATCTTCTGCAGAGTACAATTTTCTTTGTTGGCTACTGGTCAATTTAAAACCTGGTATGTCACTATTGTCTGACACACACTCTCACTCCCACTTTCTACTGTTTGTACAGATTTCCTTCCTGTGTCCTCCCCAACTTTACTTGATTCTGATTCACTCAATGCACTTCAAGTTTTCCTTCTGCGTTTGTGAGCAGGCTTTGGTTTGGCTGCTGTCTCCATCTCAGCTTCCTCCACCTGCTCACTCCAAGCAACACCTTCTTTACCTGATTTATCTGCCTGTTTTTCACCCTCTATCTCTGTCTTACCTGTCTTATCCGTCTGTGCTTCTCCTAGCTCACCTGTCTGACACTCTTGTGTCTCACTGACCTCACCTGTTTTGTTTATCTCTAAAACACACACCCCACTTTCACCTGTTTCTTTTACCCCACCCACCTCACTTTCCCCTGCCTCACCTCACCTACACCATCTTCACCCCTACTCATTACCTGACTGACTACTGACTGGCTGACAATCGTGTGTGTGTGTGTGTGTTTGTGTGTGTGTGTGCACATGAATTCATTTTTGTCTGTCTTCTGGTCAATCCTCCATCTGAGCCACAAATCACAGCACCATTTTATTCTCGGAGACAGGCAGAAATGGGATGATAATGCTTGTGTTTGTGCATGCTGTGCGTTTAGCTGAAGGTGTCCATTTTACACGGCTGATCAAGTTATAACCTTAAATATGTGTACGTGTGGAATTCTGTAATGTGACCTGTCACATCAATGTTGGATTAATAAACCTGTCTGAGCTGAATATTCATCTGAGTATTTGTTAAAAGCCCAGTTTTTACCTCTGAAGATTTTAGTTGCAACCGTGTTAGCTCCATTATGCAGTCAGTGCCCCTTTGATCAAGTCCCACACGGTACACACCAGTCAGACTCTCTCTACATAAATCTCTGACCATCATCCAAAATGAACTTTGGCCCAAAGCAAAAATGCCCTTGAAAGTTAATTTGGCCATTATATAAAAAAATAACGAGCACAGCACCATCCCAGTAATTAGCTATACCCATTTCACTTTGTTCACATTTTATTTGTTGAGTGGTGAAATATTCATGTGAGAATGCAACTACCATCCCCTGTGGGCCACCAAGGTGATTTATTACAGGCTGTGACCACGCATTTCTCTTTCCAATCAAGAAAAATAGAAGGTGTACCAAAAATACAGCACGCAGAGGGAAAAGCTAGACAAAGTGACACTACCATGAAAATAAATAACAGGCACTCACACAAAGAATCATGAATATATATATATATATTATGAGTATATATATATATATATATATATCTTATATGATGAAAAACTCAACAATGTATGTGTCGCTCTGAATGAGGGTTTGATTTAGTTAGCACCAAAATTAAGCAGAAAGCTTGCAGTAACTCAGCGAGCATCAATGAGCATTAAGTCTCTGTCGCAGCATTTTGTCTAGCTTTCCTTTCCAATGAGACATCAGAGATAAACAGAGACATCCACAACACAATGGACACTCAGCTTATTAGTTACTAATTAGGAAAGGATGCAGTCTAATACAAGTCCTGCAATAAATCCTAGCAGCGCAAACCTAACCCTTGTGGTGCTGTTGAACTGTTCTGCATTGTGTTGCTAATTTATTTCTGAGGAGGAGCTTAGGGGAAGATTGAATAAGAAAAACACATTTCTTTGCATTCATTTTAGGTAAGCATTGCTAATAAACTTGTAAGTGTGTATATTATATTATAAATAAAAAAAACAACTTAAACAGAACTTAATTAAAAATATATAATGACATTTATCACACATTTGGGCTTTTTCATTACATGTAACCCTAATTTAATTTAAACCTCTCAGATGAGTGTGTAAAGAAGATTTTTGTGTAAAAATAAAGAACAATAATAATCCTATTGTGGGTTAATTAATTAGCCTAGCTGTAGCAACTTGGAAGCTCGTTCTAAAAACTAAACTAAACTAAAAACACATCTAAAAACCCAAATAACACCCAACCCAGGCTCGATTCATTGCTCAGTGCATACTACTGAACAAAGAAACTTCAGGTGCCAGACGCTACTGTGGCCAAGTAGAATAAAAATCTTATTTACACCTATAAGAAGCAAAACCTTTATCCTCCCTCAAGCTTCTCTTTCCCCCCTTGTCTCGCTTTTTGCTGCACACCTCACACCCCTTCTCCATTCAGCTTTTACTCCATTTCCTCTGTCTCAACGTCTCCTTCTGTCTCTCTGTTTGTCGGTTTTTCGTGGACTCCCTTCATTCGTTCTTGTCTGTCCTTTTTGTCCTTGCTTTGAGGCCAGAGAATTAGAATTATTCATTTTTCATCGTTCCCTGTTTTCACTGTCCTCTGTGTTGCTCGGCAGATAAATGGCTCACTCCTTTACTGTCTTTTATGTCCATCCACCTTTCTTTCTTTCTCCAAACCTTTTTTTTTGCGTCTGCCTCTTTTCCATTTTCTCACTTTAATTTTCTCCTTTTTTTGTGTCACCCCTGCCCACCCCTTTGTTGACCTAGCTGACCTTTCACAGGGCTGAAAAAGGAATTGTATAAAATTACTGCCAATCATACAGAAACCAGACTCATTGTCGTCACTGCTTTGATTATGTTAGCACCTGAATCCTGTTTTAATATCTGTCTTTCTTCCCCCTTTATTTCCCCTCCACTCTCATTCCCTTTGGCTTGTTCTCTCCTCCCCTTTCATTGTTGCCTACCATTGTGCGTAGTGAACCAAGAAAAATGGATTCTGTCCAAACTTGCCCTCCAATCATTGTGCGCCCAATTTGGATGTATCAAGAGGTACTTAACTCTGCACTTCAGTTTGCTCGCTTTCATGGACACTTGAAAGTGAAATGGTGTCACTAAATGCCTATTAATTTCCTGCCATGCTTGTGCAGTGACAAAATTAAATGTAAATATGAAACTATGCATCATATAGATCAAAATAATAAAATCGCCGCTGCTGCTTGTCCCAATCTGGGTCACAGTGGCGGCAGAAATGCAAGGTAGCCCTCGCTCCTCCTTCAAGTTGCTTTTTCCATCGCAAAGAGGCATCCATTCTACTAAGAGCTGCTGCTTCTTCTTTATCTGAGCTCCTCACAGTATCCACAAGAAAGCTTTGGGGTTTCTCTCTCCTTGGGGTCAGCATTAGGACATACTGTAGGTCTGCATGAGAACTTTCTTCCAACCCAGAGAGAAAGGGATCCACCATGTCAAGAGCACCGTGGCCTCAGACTGGGCAGTGCTAATCCTTGTACAGTGTAACAGAATCAATCACCCTCAGATACAAACCAGTGCAGTGTCATGGCTTAATAAGGCCAACAGAGCTTTATTGTTTGGAAAAAAAAAACGTCGAAATTGAGTATTTTTTAGAAACACGGGTTTTTTTATTTATTTATTTTTCATTTAGTAAAGCTTTTTGCTTGCTGCATATGAAAGATTGAGCTTTCGATATATGATAATTAGCTTTTGTGGAACTAAAGATGATTAACTTAAGCAGCATCTTGGCCGACTGTCTAAAGGTGTGTTTAGACAGAAAAGCTCATGTTTGCCTCCCTTCCATGTTCATTCGCCCCCAAACAGGCACAAACTGTACAGATGCTAGCAACAGATGCACTATTAATGTGTACACTGTGTGTGTGTGTGTTTTATTCAGCTCAGCCTTTGACTGAACCCACCACCACCTCCAGTAAGGGTTAGGAAATACATACATCTACTGGTAAATTGAGAGCTTCGTTGTCAGTGTGCGTCATCTGGGGCATCGACAGGCCAGGAGGCGTTTATCCTCGTCTTAACTATTTACTCTTGGCTGCAAACCGACCCAGTGTGTGCTGGTCACGGTCTGGTGCAGCAAGCAGAACTGCTTCATAAATGGCACAAACGCAGTCCTCAGGTCATCGAACTGGACACGCTCCACTTTTTGACTGTTCTCAGAGATGCCTCGCTGAGTTCAGCACCCAAAATAAATGTGCTTGACTGTTGCTCATTTAACCATTCGAATAAAAGTTGTTTGGTTGGATTTTTGCAGCGTCAACTGTTGATAGTGCATCTTGTGAACTCGTGAAGCTGTAGGTTCCTAACATGAGCTTCATATCTGTCTATATGCTATGTTATTTAGCTCACCTTGGCTCAACCTTACTTGAAATTTCAGTTCCATACTGGGGAGTCCAGTCATAACCACATGAATGTAAGACATTTGTTTGTCCATGGTATAAATGTTTTATTCATTATATAGAAGGTTTTCATCTCCATTATCTAGGCTCCATTATTCAGGCAACTCAATCCTCTGTTCATCTTTCAATTTCAGTTTTGTGCTATTTCAGAATCCTCCCCGTTCTCCTCCCTAAATCGTTTAACCATCATCCCTCAATTAAGCCTCCACGGCTGTATCAGAGTCAAACAACACTGGACTTTTCCTGTCATGTGAGTTTGACTCTTGTAGAACAAATGATTAGATTACAGTTTTTTTTCTTTTCTTTCCATGTTTTTGTTCTGTGGTTCAGAGTGGCTCCGCTCACAGCGTGGCTGGTTATCACGTAAAGTGGATCTTGTATCAAATTCATATGATTTATTTCTTAGTGGGAAAATCTGTCCTTTCACTCTCTTTTTCTTCAATGAAAAAGAAAGTGGGAAACCTGAGAGTAGCACAGAGTCGGGAAAACACAAAAGGGAAGGTCTTGGCGGGACCTGATCTCAGGCCAGCGGGGATCTTTATGCCTTCAGGGCTGGGGGTCCGAAACACAACATCACAGGATCAACACTGAGCTTTTTTTTTTTGCCATCACCCGCTTATTTATTTTTCTATTTTTCAAGATTTCAGATTTGATGTTGCCTTATTGTTTACTTCCAGAAGACGTCAACACTAAACTTCTAAACTTTCTTGCTGTCAGATATCAGATATATATATATATATATATATATATATATATATATATATATATATATATATATATATATATATATATATATATATATATATATACATAAATATATAGTAACATTTCTTTCTGTTTTTCAGGTTGTCTGGATTCATGCTGCCCTCCCCTATAGTCAGCAGTGGATCTATATTGGCCTTGTGGTTTACCACGGACTTTGCTGTCAGCGCGCAGGGCTTCAAAGCTGTATACGAAGGTAAGACAACGTGTGAATGTGCATAGTGATGTTTGAGCGCTGGCCAGACAATATCTGAGGCAATAGTGATGGCAAATTTTTACACGGTGGTCGAACTGTGTTGGAAGATTTGTGTGAATAACAGTGAGCTTTAAGGATGAAGTACCACAGTATGCTGCAAAAAATGGCAATAGTGCCAGACGCTACAGATTGTGATTTTTACTGACCAGGACATAAAGAATTCACAGCACTCCTCGTATATAGAAATAATATTTTGTTCACTATAAAGTATCCAAATGCCAGGATGATAGCGGTTGCTCGGAGTGGATGGCACTTTTCCACACTTTGGTTGCAGTTGCTGTTGATTAGGATGTCGATATTATCATCGCCTAATTAAAACTAAATCATCATTGTTAGTCTTAATATGAGTCAGATGGTGTTTGTTTGGTTTCAGAAATGAGAGAGAGGTTTGTTTATAATGGACTGCGTGTATCAGGTTACAGCACAGAGAAATCAGGGGGCGAAGTCCTCTTTTGATCAAAATGAGCCGAAACAAGTGGTGATATACATGCAGAACATTTTTTTTTGACGGCTGAGCCCCACTTCTGATCGATGAGGACAACTGTTCATGTAGTTCTGTGTGGGAGACTGGTGGCTCGCAGCCCGGATCAGTTGTCTTGGTCGTCCCTCCAACAGTTGGGACTACTGTAAGGTATGCACTCTGTGTGTGTATAGTTATTCTGTAGTCGAGTAGATCTGCAGTACACATGTAGTCTCTTGTTCTTACATCTACACTGAGAGGTCCGCGTTCAAGTCGATGCTTGTTGCGTCGACTTCCTGGCTGCATGTACGTGTGTGTTATGAATGCGGTATACAAGACTTTTCCATGTCTGCGTGCCTGTTGGGATGTGACACAAATGCTTAGCCTGACCTTTTGAAGATGCATACACACACGCACATACACAAACACACACACACAGAGAGAATGTTCCATTACGCTTGCATAACAGTTCATCTATGAATCATGAACTCTAAATATCAAAGTCAAACTCAAGAGACCAGATATACACACTTACTCCCCTGTGTGCATGTGTGTGTTTCACCTTTATCTTACTCTGTCTGCGCATTGTTGCGTGCGTGTGTGTTTGCGTGTGTCGATTCCTGGATGTGTGTCGTTTGTGTGTTTGTGCACGTTGAAAGCAAACCTGACAGCCATTAAACTTTTTTTTTTTTCCAGGAAGTGCTTTGTCTTTATTTTTTCTTTCCATTGTTCCGTTTCACATCTGTGGGGACCCTTAAGTGTGTTTGTTGCCTCGGGAGTGATCGTGATTGTGTGTGTGGGTGTGTGTGGGTGTATCACTGACAGGTTTCTTTGCTAATGTCTTCTTTTTCCTGTGTTGCTTTGTTTTGCATTGATGTCCTAGACTTCAAAAATTGATTCATGTCTCTGTGTTTGTTTATGTGTGTGCGAAAGGACAATGTATGTGTATTTGTGGGCATGAATGTTTGTGTGTATGCGTAAAGAAAATGGCATTCATACATCAAAAACCAGACATGGCATTTATTAGATGTTTGGAAGGGGTGGGGTCTCTATTAGACGAGTCACCAGTCATGTGATCCTGATTTGTGAAGACTGCAACTAACTCGTTTGCTCTCTACTACTCTTTATGCCTGTAGCCATTATTGCTGTTTAATAAAAGCCAAGAGATGTGTGAGATTGAACAGTAATTAAAATAAAACTGAGAAAACCATGACACTTAACCACATTTTAAAGATAACACTCAGATATTTCTGCTAACGTGTCAAATCAAGGCCGCTGATGCCAACCCCATCAGGACTGTTTGACTAGCTTAACACTTCTCAGCTGTCTCCTCGCGTTATTGAACCCGCAGCCTGGCCGAATGTTATTTTAAGCAAACACGAGAAGCACCTCTGTGACTGTAATCAGTTAGGCTGAATTCAAAACAGATCCACCACTCGACTCCAATTTGGAGTGCTTATTATAACCGGCAGAGTTAGACGGGCAGAAGTTTGTTTTCATCAAACTAAGAAAACTAGCACGACCACCTACGATGTGAGGCTACTGAGTTGAATGTTTGATGTGAATATAATTTTAGCAATGTTCGCGTTGGGTGAAGGGAAAGTTATACTGTGCATACCGACCTCTCTGCTCTTCTATTTATCCCTTTAACCTCTGTCTCTGTTATGCTCTGTAAAAGCAGGAGACCCCTGAACATATCTTACATAAATTACTCGTGTGAATACTGTGAAGAACAATCATAAAAAATGTCAGTATTGACAGGTCACAGGGTCAGGAACTTGAATTCATAACCATTTGAGAGCCGAACCCACATCTTAAAGTAAATCTTGAGGTCCAGGAGTTGAACGTTTGGATACACTGCTCTGGTCTACTAATTGCTAAAGTGATACTTTCCCTCAGTGCCTGTGAACTTTGAGGTGACCTTCAAAGTAATCTGTTGGTCACAGTGTTGTTCTGCCTTTCTTAAACTACTACAGCCACATTTCAGAGCGTTTTCTAGCATTTTCAATATTGTTTTTGAGGATGACTTTTCCTTAAAGACACATTTTCAGATTTTGTCACAGCCTTTGAATCCGTAGCCGCGTCCGGAAACCTCTCTGCTCTCTGCTGATGTTTTACCGTGACCATATTCAATGATGTAGTCTTTGTGTTTCAGCTCTTGTCTCACTCCTTGCTATGTCTTCCTGCCGTAATCAAATTTACCTACGGAATAAAAAGAAAAGGAAAAGAAAAGTAAGAAGACATAAAGAAATCACTGAACTGAGCTCTCTGTGAGCTGATTTAAATCTCAACGTCTTCTCTCTCTCCTCTGCTACCTTCTCTACACTTCTTTTTTTTTCTCTCCCTCATGTCATCGTCTCCCGTCCACTCTCCTCCTTTGCTTCTGTTCATTTAAACTAATTCACACTAACACATAATCCATTTGGGCCTGTCTTTTTATTGTCCTTAACAACCTGTCTCCCCTGTCTGTCTGTCTGCCAGCCCCCCCCCAGCACCACCCCTGTTCTGTTAACATAGACAGCTCTGTTAACAAATCTTTCCTCTGTTCTATCCTTTTATTTAAAGGAAACCAAATTGAACTATAAGTCTGAACACATAGCTAACTGATAAGACCCCGGTCGCCTAAGAGAGGGATGGATGGACAGAGAAAAAAGAGAGGGTGGCTGGGTCAAATGAAGCTATAAGTGGTGGAAAGCAAGGCCTCGCTGATAAAAAAGCAAGTTTGCAAACCAGCTCTGCGAGACAAGATAATCTTCAATTAATTTCCCCCTGAAGTAGAAAGAGAGAGAGAGACAGACAGACTGAGAGAGGGGACCTAGAAAAAGAGAGGTGTGGAGAGAGATGGCTAGGAAGAAAGGAGGAGGAGTAAATAAACAGACGTGTATAGTTGGTTGGTTGGTCTTCACCACATAAAGGGTAAAACACAGTGTTATTTAAGAGGACAAACATCCTACATAGGTTAAAAAAGGGAGGGATTTCTGAAGTGCCTCCTCATCTTTTATTAACAGGGATGGTGTTTTGATGGTGTCATGGATGATTTTTTTGTCACATGTAATTCTCTCATCTTCCTCACTATCGTCTCCGTCTGTTTCCCCCGCAAGGAACAAAAAAAAGAGTCACAGAATAATCTAAAATATTTATATTTGTTGCCTGTGCATTCAGGCATCAGTCAGCGAAGCCTTACAGCTGCTTCATCAGGACTGAGACCTGCAGCCACAGCTATGGATTTGTTGGAAACAATATGGATTAAAGTGCCTTGGTTGCACGTTCCTGCCGGAGCTAGGAGCTTAGCATGTGTTTAGCTGTCATGGTGCCAAATGCTAAAAGTTATAAATATTTTAACTTTTAGTAAAAGATTGCCCTGCCTCAAATGAGTTTGCAATTGTCGCTTAGCAACAAGGAGCACTGGCAGCGCTTCCCCTGAGCATTCGTTAAGTGCTGCTACCTATAAGAAGAAACCCGGTGGATGCGGGGCCTCGCTCTCTTGTCCTCAAACAAAGGGAGATGTGTATGGGAGGATGAGACATGAGCGGCAGTCTGCTCGCTGACTCCAAACGCTTATCAAGCTCACCTTTAACAGAGAAATGGGTCAAACGTCATGAAAATGTATCACATGTGAATCAAATAATCTGGTGTGTTTGGAAACTTGTGTCAGCTGTGGTGCTTGTTCCTGACGTGATCTAAAATATAAGAATTCAAACTTAATGACAGATGTCTTTTGGTTCAAAATGATTATGAATGTATAAAACAATATAAATATTAAATGTTTCCCAAATGAGAAGCTGGTACATCTTATTTTATTAACAAATGTATTTTTAATAACTGAATTCTATTTAAGGCCAGCGTACAAATGGCCATAAAACTAATTATTTTCAGGAGAGAAGATGTTTTAACAATTCCCATTTAACATCTTGACTAAGAATACAAGAGAGCTGCTCTAATTAAGCAGGCCTATTAATTATAAATTGTTGATAATCATGTCCAATATGCACTACAATGGTTCAGCTGTGTGCGCGCGCCCATGTGTGTGTGTGTGTTTGTGTGTGTGTGTTTTGTTAGAGAAAGAGAGGAAGAGATTATTGACTGCCAGCACTACCTTCAACTTTAAGACAAAGTAGAAACATCTTCAAAGTCTCCCTCCCACACCCACTCTCCCCATCCACACACACACACACACACACACACACACACACACGCACACACACACAGTCACACAAACTTTTAAGGGAAAGAGGACGAGTGTACGTTTTTCAGTCCCGAGGCTAGCAGCAGAGTTTCCTCTCCTCTTGAGGGAAAAACTCGGGAAAGACTTGGAAACCCTTTAAAGGGACTTTGCACATTAAACACAAGTGCACACACACAAACAGACACATGCACACACACACATATATATACACACATGACTCTTGGAGATTACATAGGGATCACTCT
This sequence comes from Scortum barcoo, assembly GCA_023238725.1. NCBI lineage: Eukaryota > Metazoa > Chordata > Actinopteri > Centrarchiformes > Terapontidae > Scortum > Scortum barcoo. The sequence goes on from CM041531.1 coordinate 24,577,080, forward strand.
GGAAAAGCAATATAGGAAGAATAAAGAAATAGATAGAAAAGGAAAGGAAGAGAGGGACAGGCCTGTATATGTGTGTGTGTGTGTACATGTTCCAGGGCATGTGTTACAGTTCACGTTTTTTTTTCTCGTTTCTTGTTGTTATGGCAAAACTCACCATGTCACCATGTATGGGCTATTATGGGGTATCATTTTACACTGCATTACAACATGTAACGTCTGAATGCCCGTGCCTGAATGTGTGTATATCTGTAAAATTGCAGGAAGTTCATCCCCTTTGGTGTTGGCATTTCCACCCTCCTTCTCTCCCCCTGTCTCTCTCCCTCTCTTTCCCTCCCTCCCTCTCTCTCTCTCAGTGCTGCGTAGACTGGTGTAGAATCCATTAGGAACACTTCTAGGAGCTTCCAAATCTTGCTGACTTGATGCAAGGCTTTGCACAGACTGTGGCAAGAGCCCTGTAGCCACCAACCATTGGACGAGATGCAAAAAGATCGCAGCCTCCTGCTCGGGGATTTTGGGTCCTCAGACATGATGTTACACATAAGAAAGATTTATTCATCTAGAGTTTTTTCCGATGCCTCTAGCCAGATAGTTTTCTTAGTGGTGCCTTTATTTCACAGAGTTTCGCCTTACTAAACCTCAGAGGGCTGCGAATGGCCATTGCAGAAAATTGCACTACTGTAGATGAGAGTTGTGACATAATATGAATATAAACTATCAGATGTTGGCAGACTGACAAAAAATATGTGATTTTAAAATATAAGGTCTCGGATTTTGGATAAAGAAGTCATGTGTTTAGTGTGGAAACACTGTCAGTGTAGCCACAACTTAAACAGTATTTCTCATTATTTATAACCTTTACTAAATAATTCACTAAATAAAAAAACATGTTGCTTTATTCACTTGTATTTCAGCTAGTTATTTACTTGGTTAGCTGGTTACATTTAGCATATTTTGCCGGTCCCCAAGTTTCATCGTTGAAATTCACATCAGAAGTGAGACATGGTGTGTAAGCGTCCATCTGTTCAATCAGCACAGGCTCCAATCTGCGTTTGTCCGTCACTGTCCTCAGAAGCAGCTGTCCTGTCAGCAGCAGCTCCTGCAGAGCTGAAAGGACAGCAACCGGTCAGAAATTTACCAGAGAAAGAAAAAAAAAAAGTTTTCAAGCAGCAGCACTGAGCATTATAGATGATGACAACAGAATTGTTTTTATTTCACTCATTTTTATTTCCCCACACAATGGGCGACTATAGTGACACCAGAAAGCTTCATCAATCATGACAGGCACCATTATTAAGTTAAAATATATAGAAAGCGGGAGATTTTTGCGATAAAGAGGGCTTCCTGTGGAGATTACCATCCACTGAGCGCACCAGCAGAAAGACTCAGCTTAGCAGAAAGACTGAACACAGCGGGTCCCCTGTTCGTTAGGAATCTGTGTGGATTATTACATTTGAGTATCTCTTTGATTAGATAGTTGATGACAAAACGCTTTCTGTGTGAACTGCCCCATAAAGTTCAACTCACGACTGCAACTAACGATTATTTTCATTATCGATTCATCTGTCATCCATGTTCTCAATCAATCGTTCAAAATATTCTCAAAAAGTTGTTTGGTTGGTGATCACCATTTCCTAAAGCCCGAGGTGATGTCCTCAAATGTCTTATTTTGTCAGCATATTAGATAAGATATTCAGTTTACAGTTTACTGGACTAAAGGAACCAGAAAATATTAATATTAGGGAAGCTGAAACCAGAGAATTTGGAAACTTTTTCATAAGAAATGACTCAAACAATTGATAATTAGTTGATAATTAATTTAAAAGTTATCGACTAAAACTAATCGACTAATTGATTAATTGTTGCAGCTCTAGCTAAATCATTGTGGAAATCTGAATGAAATTCTCACTGCATGCTCCATCCCACATCGTATGCTGCATTTCTAAATCCATTTTTCACCACATGCCGTACTCACATCTTGGCTGTTGTAATTTGCCGGTTTGAATGACAGTCAACCAGCCTGCTGGGGGCCAAAGTAAAATCCAGACGGCCAGCTTGCTAAATAAAGAACGATCGAGCCTCAGGCGGTTCGGTTTCGAAGGTTCAGGGATCACCCACCAATGTGCTCAAGCTGTTTTTGTGTATCCATAAAGAGGAATTTCTTTTTAATATCATAAACACGCCTTTACCATCTGCACACAAACAGCAGTGGCAGCTAAAAGCAGTGTTGACTTGCATGAGAAATGTCTGCCGCTCATTCTCTCCTAAAGTTGTTATCAAACGCCGCACTTGTCATTATTCTTTTCTGAATCCCTCTGGCTCGTTTAATCATCTGTAATGATCAGCTCCTTTTCTGTCAGCACTCGTGTCCTCTGAGCGCACGGTAGCCGCCGTGTTCTGCGTTATGCATTTATGGATTCACGATAATAACTGCTTTCATTTTGTCAGAGATTTTTTTTTGAGCCTGTAGATTTGGCAACGGCAACACAGGCTCCATTCATCTGAGTGAAAGTTAGAGGGTAAACAAGTCTCAATCATTCCAAAGGAAAATAAATTAATTTGGATTTCCTTTTGATTAGCTTGTCGATGAAATGGGTTGTGTGTGTACTGATGAAATGGGTTATATATACATGTAAAATATAAGCTTGTTTGAAGTGGAAATGCTTGAGACGGCCAAAATTAATGGGCTCGGTGTTAACATAATATGATGTTTATGAAAATTGCTTTGATCTATATAATAGGATGTCTTAAAGTAGAGCGCACTTTCACACATACGTGTAAATGAGCACACACATGCAATCACACGCACACACACACATATAAAAGGGCAAGATTATTATGTGTTAGAATCTCATTTCAGGTGTTTACTGTATGCAGGTCAGGTCTGTAAAAACACGACCATGCAGTATTCCTTGATATCTTTAGTGGAAATGATGACGCGACCAATTGAGACAAATGATACATAAAACATATAAACTGTAATTGCCCACCTCTCTGAAAAGTGCGGTGGGTTTTTTTTGAGCAGGATATCAATGATTATGATTACGACTGACATTTACTGCATTTCTCTGTTACCAGTGCATAGCCTATTTTAGCTCGCTATCGACCTGTTATCCCCCCCTCCTATCAGTATCTGTGTGCCCTGAGAATAATAGGTTGGCAAGTTTAGTCAGAGCCAGTGGATTCAGCGGGGAAGCTTCTTAGAGCAAACACAGCAAATCATTAAAGGAAGGAAAGGGTACTGGTGGATTTGTCAACTTGGACAGTCAGGTACTGCTACATATTTGTGTGTGTGTGCGTGCTGGAGAGATAAAGAGAGAGCAAAGAGTGGCGGACATTGAAGAGAGGAAAGGGAGAAGCAGTCCGTTACACCATTAACCCATATTGACTGGAGCTCCATAGGAAGCTCTTCACTGTGGGAGAGTGTCATATAACGCTGTTGTTACTGACGCCAGCAGTAGTCGGCCACATCGATCGAAGCAGCAATGTCAACTACCCCGCTGCGCATGTGTGCCCATGGTGGGGTAGCAGAGGAGTGTTCAAGGGTGATACCACCATCATCAAAAGCGTGTTGTCGGAGCCAGGGCACACACACACAACCTCTGTCTCACACACATACTTGTAGTGAGTGTGGTGAGTGTGTAATCAACTTCCCACCATGTAGTAAAGTCAATATGACATCTAAGTGGTTTGAACTTAGCAACCCTCTATGTGCTATTCTCGGTCTCTTTGGGCTAACTGGACTGTCAGAGCAGTAACTAAGAGCAGAAGGCGGGGTATTTGCTCACACTCTCACCTGGGAAATGCTCGGCACAGTCCACAGTGCTGTTTCGTTGGAGGCCGGACAGCTCCTCTCGAGCGGCTAAAGATATCGGACCACATTCGCAGTTGAGTCAGGCGTGCATAAAGAACAGTTTCTGCCAAAACTGTGTACATCAGCATTCACACCTTAGACTTATCTTAGGACTCAGACAGCTATTCAGACTTGGAGCCTGTATGGTTTTTCCTCCGCACAAAATCCACTCCTGAAAAAGGTGGTACAAAGTTCAGCAGTACTGTACAACAATTGTCGTAGCCGCGTTTATTCTACCAGAAATACGTCTGTACAAAATGTAATGTGCACTTACTTGCAAAAACACCTTTTTGTCTTTTCATGCATTGTGTTTCAAGTAAAGCTTACCTTGCTATTGTGTTTTTATGGGCTATTCAGTAGTTGTGGCATTTTTCACAAAGCAAATGGAAACTGGCCATATATAACACCCTCCAACTCTTATCTGTTGTGGGTTCATTCAAATGAAGCTTTCCATTGATGTTCTTTTTTGTCCCACCAGAGAATAGACCTGCATTTTTAGTTTTTACACCTCTAATGGATGTCTCCTTGCAATTATTAGTCCATTCAGATTTGACAAGAAGGCCTTGATCTCTACCTTTCCTGTAATTTCCTTTTCCTCGTTGGCGGAGTGGGAGCACATGTTGCTGCTCCATAATTTAGCTTTGAATTATCACTTCTTGTGCAAAAGGAAATTAGATTCATTAATCAACCACTTTAAAATAAAAGACTTTAAATACATCAATTTTAACTTAAAAAAAACACACTGCATATATATATATATATATATATATATATATATATATATATATATATATATATATATGGTATATATGGCTGCCAGTCTTAAGATAAAGGAAGTTATTAACCATTATTATCATATATTTTCAGAGTTTATTATGTCTTACATTCATTCAGATGTCATCAGTTAAATAGATTAAATATGTTACGAGCTATAGTGCAGTTTGTAAATGATGGAGGTCTAGCTTAAATCCTGTATCTTTTCTTCTTTATAGCCATTATATCTTGTTAAAACCTAGGGCACTGCATGGAAATTGAAGTTATAGAAGTGGATATCTTAAACCTGGGACACTATCTCTCACTCACCCATCATGTTTAGGTGAAATTTCAGAACTTGAATTGTAAACTCTGGTATTGTGGAACTTTCCCCTGAGCCTTTCAGGGGTGGTTACACTTCATATAACAGGGGTGACGTCACGGTCAATTTGAAATATTTGACGTAAGAATTTCATAAGGAGCAACCCGCTGGAATGCACCATTAGTTTTACTTTCTGGGAGGCTGGGCACTCTTGTCCGGTTCAGTGATTCAACATGGCGAGTTTCTCTAACCACTGGTGCCACTCTAAATTTAGTCCTAATCCTGGGGGTGGGAGGGGGTGGGGGTGGGGGGTGTCGGATGGCATGCCTGCCATTAAACACTTAAGTTGATGATTCATGAAGGAGGTTGTGTGAGGCTACAGTTGCTGTCATGGCATTGAATTTCTGACTCAGATGCTGACCTCAGAGGTTAATGCTTCAGTGAACTTCAGATATGTAAACATTTAGAGATTTAGAAAGTATAGATTTTATCTAATAATGTGACCCCCCCTCCCCTAAGTTCAGATTTTATGAGCACCCCTTATCTCTTATGTGCCATCAGTTATAATTCAATGCATCTCAATTGCACTGTAATAACCTAATGGAAATGGGGGGGCAGAGATAAAAGATTTCTCCTGCATTTTCATATCTCTGTGGCCCCATTATATCCTCTGTGTCTCCATCTCTGATGATAAGCAGAGTTTCAGAAATCTGTGTGAAAATCTTGGAGACAGAAAGTGCTCACTTACTGTCATTTAAGCTACGCTCTCTCTGACTCTCCGTCATGCTTTCAGTTTCTCTCTGGCTTTCACTGTCAGAGTTTCTAACTCTGGCTCTGTCTCGCACCTTAAATCTTTAACACATCAGTGCCATCCAAGGCAAGAGGCAGATTATTATTATCAAATTCTGGTTGTGGCTTGTAACACGGCTCCAGTGAATATCGGTATAAAACCTTTACAACTTGGACATTCCTCTCTCGACGAATTGACTCTTTTCCTTTCTTATATTTTTCAAAGTCTAAGTCAAGACCTACAAGAGGGTCACAGATGAATGATTTTCTTTTCACTCCAGTACCAAGTACAATACTGATACTTGAAATATAATAGCCTTTTTAATGTCCATTAAAAAGGAGAAATATTTCTTCTGAGAAATCAAATAAGGATATCAAAGCCGAAAAATCACAAGCTGCATCAAACTCCAGACTTCTGACTGCACCAGTTACATTGTTTTGTTCAACAAATGTTTTTCAGCATTTCCCCCGGAGTCATTTTCACATCATGTTATCTGACATTTTTGATAACAAATATGTAAATCCAGTAAATAAAAGCTATTTTAACTTTAAGTCATTTAGTTTATTTCTGCTGTCAGGGCAGAGTGCTGCAGTACTTTACTCCTGTATTGTTCTCCCTGTGTGTGTTTGAATGGAGAGAACTGCTCAACAAAGTTACTTGCTCCAGTTCATAGTTTTTTTTTTTGTTTTTTTTTACAGCACCTGATACACATTAAATATTATTATGAATAATTATGTGTGTGCATGTGCATTGGAAACTACAAGGGTGTAATTTGTGGTGCTGTTGAATTCTATGCATTGCATGTAAAGGTGTGTCTGTTATTTAGCCTACCCTCGCTGAAAGTGAATGGAGTGGACAAAATAGTAGAAACACTTGCCATTATAACACAATACAGTTAAAAGCACTGCAACCTGCAGAAAAATAAAAAAATAATAATAATAATAATAATAATAAAGTTTAATTAACACCAAAGAAAAAGTAAAACGGAACTAATTACTATTAGTTTTAGCTCTGTGTACCTACTATAATAATAAAGCCACTGAACCTTGAAACTGAGTGTATTGCTATAGAGAGTGCATTGCTCCAGCCTTGTTCTGTTTTGAGAGTCCTGTTCCTCACATAGGTTAGAGGAGAACATACAGATACACCTTCAGTAAAAAAGGCTGTGCTCTGCTCTATTAGAAGAGAGAGCACTTTATTTGTACAGTTCCTTTTTTTCCCCCCAATTTCAGCTTTTGTAAAAATTGTAATGAAAGAGCAACACTGGTGATTCTGGTAAAACTGCAGTGATCATTTTCAGCCTGCGATAACTGCACTGTTGTAATAATTACAGTCACACCAGCCTTACAGGAAGCTGCAAAAAATGTGAACACTGAAATGAAAATCCAAATAGCACATTCCTCTGAATGCAGAATGAAAATCTGAGTGGAGTTCAGAGAGGAGTCCGGGTCCTACATTTCAAAGTCTGCATATTTTATTGAAATTAAATGCAGCTCTCACCTGAAGCTGAACTGGACATCTGTCCAAGCTTTTTTTGTGCTTTTTGTTGGACTGTGATGTTACTTACCTACAGTAGTAACCAGTGTGGTAACCATCCTCCACTTCCACTTCAGTTCCATACATCCTGCATAATAATGTAATGTGTAATAGAAACACACATTAAAACTGCGGTCGCTTCATTGACACAAATTCTCCCCCGAGACTTTAAATGTTTGTTTAAAAAATATTTTAATTGTACAAGAAACATAGAATAAACTTTTATTTTCCCTCCACAATATTGGAGTTGGAGGTGAGTTCCATTACTGCAAACGCTGTCACATATAAAGTCAATTAAAAGCTGCAGTTCGATGTGAATATGCCCAGAGCAGAGCAAATCTGAGCTAAATGAATCTGATTCATAACCATAACAGTGATAAGAGGCAGAAAGAGAGAGACTGGAGGGAAATAACAAAACGAGAACTGGAGTCGGTGAGATTCGTGTCATAGGCTGAACACACACACACACACACACACACACACACCTATACACACAGAGGCACAGTCATTGCATCTGTTGGAAGCTAGCGAACAGCTAACACCTGTACAGTTTGTGTTTGGGTGAATGAACACAAACGGTCCAGCAGTTTGACAGGCAGCAACATTGAACACGTCATAGTGACAATAAAAGCATCATATCAATAAAAAAAAACATTTCAAAATACACAGTATCAGGAATACCAAAGCTTAGAACAGTGTACCTAAAGGTAATATCATCATTATAACATCAACTTTTATATCATATATAAACTTTTTCAGCAATACTTTCTGTGTGTTTTTGTCCCATTTTCCACGGTTTTAATGGCACAGCTCTTATTAAAACAAGGTGTCCCCTGGAAGAGATCATTCAGAGGACAGCTGATAAGACTTTACTTTGAGGTCGGATTTGTTTTGGCTCTTGTGGTCAAAGATTCAGACCTTGCTTGTGTTAGTCGGTGTACAGGTGCAAGTCTGTCTCACTTAATGCATTTGTGGGTGTGTGTTTTACACATTTGAATGTTGACCTGCAGTTCAGTCTGATGGTGCATAGAAGAGAGCAGAGTATATGTAGTTATATGTAATGTGCATAATGTGGCCTGCAATGTAGAATAGCAATGCGAGACCAATACCTAGTCACCGACAGAAGCAGGATGACAGAAACGAAAAAAGAAACATTTTTAAAGAGAACCGAGGATGGGAGCAGAGAGGATGTAAATATGAGGAGGAAATGGGCAGCAGAAGTGAGAAACAAAAAAGGTGCATCAAGAAGCAAGAGAAGAGAGCATTAAGGAGAGGAGTAAGAAAAAAAAAGAGAAGATCAGGAGAGTAGACTGGAGAGGAAAGAAGAGCAGACAATCCCTAGAATACCAAGCACTTCTCTGGCCGAGAGAGAAAGGGGTGCAGTGAAAGATGGAGAGCATCCACAGAATACCAAAGAGAGAATAAATGCTAGAAGGCTTTTCAAGTCATTTTCACATTAATTCCAAAGTCTTAGCTAGTAGTTAAAAATAGAAACGAATACTTGAATATAGTTAGTGGTACCTTGTTCTAGTAGGTTCTCTTTGGTTAGTTGTTTTGATGACATTACCGCAAAGTAGTAAATTGCATATTTGTTTTTACAAAACAATTTGTCAGTAGATGGAAGTCTTCAGAAATGTTACAGCTGTGGAGCAGCAGGAGAAGGGAGTGAAAAAGAAGAAGGAGAAGAAGAGAGAAGAAGAAGATTAGAGGGTGAATGAGAAGGGGAAATAAGAAATGAAAAAAAGAGGGATAATAGAAAAGGAGGGGGAGAAAAAGAGAAAAGGGAGAGAACTGACTCTAAGAATCATGCTCTCGCTTGGCTGAACTCGTACCTTTTCCCAAGATGCATTACATTCTGTTTTAGATGTGCCTAAAAAAAACGCACACACACACACACACACACATTCAGAGACACATACCTCTCCCAAGGGTGGACTCACTGTCATGCACACTGAGACATATACACTGCAGACAACCTGCACACACACACATGCACACAGACACACACAGACCCAAGACATCATGTTGTCTCACCTTATCTACCCGCCACAAGTTGTTAACATTTTTATTGAGACAGAGAAAAGACAGGAAAAAGAAGGAGTGGGAGCAAAGACGGGTAAAGGAAGAGGCAGACGGGCCACATTGACACAGAATGATGAGAGGTGTGCTGATTGCTAAACTAGCCACACGGCAGCACCCATAAATACAACCCTCACATTTGTGCGGTATCATGCGTGGAGTGCGTGAACTACACAAGCACATCATGATCGCACTTGAAGCACTCCTCTCTGACCGCTCTCCAGCAACGCACGCATAGTAGTAACGCACATACAGTTTTAGTTTTTTCACTCTCCTCCACAGGTTGAGACAAAATCTTCAGGTCCTCGGGTGGAACGAGTCCTTTACAGCTTTGCCAAAACTGCACTCTCATCCAGCTTGAAAAGGGGATGTTTTCCTTTGTGCACAAAAAGATGACATTTCAGACATACATGGGTTTCACCTGACAGCAGTGATATCTCTCGCCGTGATTATGTTTACTCCAAAGAAGAACATAATTGCGCAGCGTAATCACCGCGTGGCATTTACACAGGTCCACATTCACTTTCATTTTTGTCTTGATCACAGCACAATCACAGCGGTTTGTGCGTGTAATTTTTAAATCGAAGCTGTCACTGACACTTTTTTTATTTTATTTTTTTTTTAGCACCTTCTTGTTTTCTCAGGTATTTTCAGTTGTTTGGTCATGGCATATCCACATCTCTCCTAAACCCTGCACTTCACACTGTAGACAGGTTTAAGTACATTATATTAAGAGGGAAAAAGCCCTGAAATAGACACCATCATGACACTGCTCTTGAACAACCCGGCAAAATACCCTGTGCTCTTTTGTCTCTGTTTTTCTTTTTTTTTCCCCCAACAATATTATCCACTTTGTTATTTCAGGTTAGCTGGCCTGTACTGCTGTAGCTGCAAGGCAACCTCATGCCCTTTGAGCTCCTGCCGTGCAAAACTACAAATACAAAAAGAAGAAAGAGTTGCATGTGATCACAGTCAAAGACACCCCAATCGGGTCATTTATGTACTGTAATCACAGCTCAAAGACTCATCCTGATCACGATCAAATTGTGTGATGTGTTATCCCGCGTCTGCATCAGGGACGGATGTATTTCTTTGTAATTCCTGCAATAAACAGTCCTACGTAGCCTGGGTTGTTACTTTACAGAGCCGTGAAATTGCCTTAATTGCACTCATCATATGATTAATATGAGTCACATGATTGTACGTGAGAGGTAATGACTGTGAGGAGAGAGCGACGCAGAGCAAACAAGGTCCACTTCAGTCTGCCGAGAGACTTTTAGCTCTTTCTTTTACCCCTCTCGTATCTTTCAGAAGCACCTCGTCATCCTTCTATGGCTCTATCTCTTTCTTCATCCCACTCTCTTTATTTCACTCTCCTCCATCTTTTTCTTTCTTTTTTTTTTCACAAGGGGCTCTTATGGTGTGAAGATAACTGGCTTGCTTTTATTACCAGTCCGTCTTCCTTCTTCTCAAGTCCATGGGCTATTTACTTTCACAAATCATGACTCAGCTCATGAACTGCATGTACAGTACAAAGGTAGGAGGGAAGGTGAGTTGGAGAGTAGGTAGGCACGGAGTAAGAACAGATGTGTCTCCTCTTCTGTGTTTGCGTGCTCGTCTTTGTATTTATGTTTGTGTCAATGTTAGAGGGTCGCAGTGTGAAGGGGTTCAGGGCCAACCACCAGAGTCCGGTTAAAAGAACGACCAAAGCCACCCAGAAATGTTCATGTATCATCCATAAAGCCCAGCACAGCCCAGTACGGTATATGCGCCACACATACACACATATGGTAGATGCTCAGACTTCAAATTATTTTCTGCTACTTTGATCTGTTGCACAGGCTTAATGCAATACTTCCCTCCCTTCACCTCCTCTCCTCTCTCAACATGCATGTTTAAACTGGGAAAATTACAATTCTGTGTCTATGACTTAGGTGGGGCCTCATGATTCTTTGCCTTTGTTTGTATTCATGGGCATCAGAAAGAAATGGGGATACAGCCGAGGTAAAAGTTGTATTGGTGCAGGTGCAGTTCAATAGGTCGCACATCAAAAGAAGACTGAAGGTCTAAAACCGATGCCAGAGGCTCTGTGAGGATGTACTTGAAAACTGACATGCTAACATGGTAATGTTTAGCAGGTATAATGTTTACCATGTTCACCATGGTAACCCTAACCCTAACCCTAATTTAGCATGTGAGCATGCTAACATTTACCAATTAGTACTAAAAGCAAAGTGCAACTGAGGCCAATGGGAATGTCATTAATTTAGTATTTGGCCATAAACCAAATTATTTCAAGTATTACACTTTTGATCTGATGGTGGGGCTAGATGAAAAGTCAGGTGATCACCAGAGTAATTAGGAGTCTTACTCTGGGCATTACGAATATCTCTACCACATATTTTGGCAATCTGTTCAGTTTTTTTATATATTTTAGTTTCGACCACAGTGGCGAATCAATCGATGGCCACCTCTAGAGGCACACTGCCTGTATGGCCAAAACATGTGCTTAAAATACAGTATGAGACAAAGTCAATAGCTTTGTGCAGCTGTCTGCTCTGCAACACTAAAAAAAAACTCAACAATGTATGTTTGAAATCAGCTGAGTTTAAAAAAAAAGAAGAAGAAAGAATGGGGTTTGTTTTTGCATTTCTGAGAAGTTGCCATAACCCTGTCAGTGCAGGAAGTCCTAATGAGGAAGATAACTGAAGCTCTGCTGTCAAAGCTCTATCATCTGCGCGTGTTGTCAACATTCTCGCCATTACACTTAATTTCAGAGATTTCTTTTTTTTTTTTTTTGGACGGCTGTGAGGTTGCCCTTTCAATGTCATCAAGCTCCTCTGCTTAACAGCGGAAGCTATTTTATTTCCGTCACTGCCAGTGGGCCGTTCTGTACGCTGCAGCTGATGTTAGGACAGATGATTTTTGAGAAGTTGCCTTAACCTTGTCAGTGTAGTTTTAAAACCTGGCACTCCTGTTATGGCACATTATGACAACCTGACATAGTGTGACAAAAGTTGACTTTGATACTCTGACAGTGATGGTGGCATTTAATACATTGAGGATGTGCCACACTAAACTTTTCATTTTCATCACCTCATTGAGTTCAGTTCAGTGCGGTGCTCATTTTCTGCTTCTTTTCAGTGTAACAGGTGGTTCGGACCAAAGAGAAAACAGGGAATAGACGGGAGTAGGTTTCGTTGGTTAAGGATTAAACAGCTCCCCTCATGTTTATGTCTCTGTACAAAATCGCACCTTTTTTTTCAGACACTTATGTGAAAGTAGCGTTTTGAAATGATCCTCCAGACTGCATCAAGAACAAAACAATCAGATGTGTTAGTCATGCTGAATCATTACATTTTTTGAAAATATTTATATAAGCTTTTCTGTTAAATTACCAAATAAATCCTGGATCATGGCATTAACACAGATTATAGACAGTATGCTTCTCTTCTCATAAAAAGAAAAAAGAAAAAAAAAAGCAAAACAATGCTTCCCCAGCCATCATCCCCTTGTTACATTTGAACAATCCCCTTCAGAGCAGCTTTGAACACCCAGCCAGCCAGTCAGCCAGGAGTCACATCCAGCACTCACTGTGTCCTGTCATTTACCAATCAGAGCTGGAGCCATAGCACAGATGGATTTGGCAAATGTAGCCAGATTTTTGGGGGGATTTTTGGCTCAGCCATCTATATAAGTAGCATTAGCATCTCTGTTGCCAAATCTCTGCACACGTAGTTATAAAACCATAAGCATTATCACCATTTAACCTTTTGAAATAGGGCTGCACCTCAAAATTCTCCTAAATATTCAAAGGTTAGACATTTTTTTTTCCATGCTATAAGACAGTGTCTCACACACACATATGTGGCAAAAAGAGATGATAAGTGGCAGAAAGAGAGAAACTGGAGGGAAATAACAAAACATGAACTGGAGTCGGTGAGGGGTCGCTAAGCCAACTTTTTCTGGCTTTCGCATCGTATTTGTAATACATGACAGCATTATCAATCCTTTCATCTAACTCTCAACAGAAAATGGAATAAATATATTTTGAATTGTCTAACTATTACTTTAAAATCTGATTTCATTGCACATGTTGACATTTAGTTTTTAGTTCAGTTCTTGGAAGGAGTATTTAAACAGTGGCTCTGAGTAAGAGTTCACATAGCATGTGACAACGAGAGGATTCAAAGTGTCCATAACTAACTGTCAGTTGCTTGTGTAAAGTTCACGTTCCCTCCCACAGCCATACACACTGTGGAAAGGCGCACTGTTTTCTACGTCGCAGAGTGGCAGCTCTCCTGCCGGCAAAGTTTATCTGATTACCGTAATGAAATTCACTACAGTGAAATTTGAACTCTTTGCTGCATCTTCTCCTTGGCCAGAATGCACATAGAAGTCACTGGGGGTGTTACGCTTTGAATAAATGAACAGGATCTCTGATAGCACTCTGTCAGAGTGTACTCAGTGTTTGAAAACACATTTCAGAAGTTAAAACTGGAACGCTGCAGGCCGAAAATAGTTCCAGACCTCTCTATAATCCTTCTGTTTAGTAGAAAGCAGAGTGTGACTGTTTGATTTAAGATGAGATTATGTGTAATTGTCCGGTCACATCAAGAGCCGGCGTTTGATCAGGAGTCTTAATTGTCTGTACTGCTGCTGAATTAGAGTGTTTGACAACATGAAAATGGCTGGTAAGGGCCGGGTACAAGCCAGTTGGCACAGCGCTTGTAGTTTAAAGACTGAGAGAAGCTTTTCTGCAGTGATGAAGCCAAGCTGAAGAAAAAACTGCTTTCTGTCTGTCCTCTATTGCTCTTCTCTGTCTCTCTCTCTCTCTCTCTCTCTTTCTCTCTCTCTTTCTCTCTCTCTGTCTCCCTAATGCATCTGCCCTTCCTCACGCCTTAAGGGTCATTCCCAGTCAGACACATTAACAAGGCTGACTGCATGGACGCCTTGCTCATTGATCAAAACACAGACACACGCATTGCACACACACACAAGGTAGCATTAGGCAAAGACTCGCATAAGTATTTCTCCTTCACTTTCTGGTATCTCTCTCACACTGTCTCCTTCATTTCAATCCAAAGCTGTTTCATACAGCATCAATAAGATCCATCAAAACCACCCAAAGGTGACAGATGGCTCAACGAGGACGTGGGTGATTTCTTTTGACCTGCTCGTTATTGTTCGCTTTAACGACGTCTGCGCAGGAATCGCCTCAGCCACGTTTTCTTTTTTCCAGTCGTACGTCTCGCCACACGCTTCTGAGAAAACTGTCGCGCCTGTGTTTTAATCAATCCAGCTTCCCACACGGCTACAGTCGACACGCTGCGCAACAGCTCATGTTTCACTTATGCTTTTCACGCAGCCTGGAGCGCATTTCTATGCTTCGAGTCTATTTTTTCCTCAGTTTTACGCATGTAACTTTAGTGACTGTGTGTTTGGCTCTAAGCACTGCCAGAACACGGGTGACCTACGCTCAGTACCGTGCCTGAACGCATCCTGCGTGCACACTGATGGAGCACTGAGGCTGCTGATGTGCTGCTACATTTCAAAATGAAGACACCTTGGCATAACAGCACAAAACGATTAGCATTGGACAAAAGAGTGACGCAGACTTCACAGTGCACACCACATCTTCACTGAGTTACAATGATAACTCCTAGAAGAAAGGGAGAAAAACATCATGGACCACAATGGTTGTAGAAGGCTGAACTCATAGTATAAACCTCTCAATACAGCATATTACAGACATTGTTTGCCTGGCTTTCTTTTGTATTTTCTTCTTATTTTGGCTATTTGTTTATTCTTGTTTTCCAGTTTAATATAACTACTTTTGCATAAACATGTCCATATGTATGTTAAGATAGCAATTTAAAGTAACCAGGAAAAGATAAAGAGCTGTCACCCACCACATATATTGACACAAAGTAAAAATAATGATTAATAATGATTGTTTGTCACACAAGACCTTCTCTGAAAATCCTTTAAAAGCATAAAATTATATTTACAGTTTGTCTCTCTTTCATCTAGTCTGCCTCTCTCTGCCATGTTTTTCCAGCATTCTGCTGAGGTTCATTCAAGCATGGGCTCACTATGGAACGATTTGTGAGACAAGAACTCAGCATCGTGTCTGTTAGCGTGTGTGTGTTTGTGTGTGTGGTCACCAGTTGTGTCGCTTCCCGTCTCAGATACAGGTCACTTCCTGCCTACCCAAATGTCGCTTTCTCTCACCACCAATGACTCACACAAACACACACACACACACACACACACACATTCACTTGTCTTGCCCTGGGCTGCAATGAGCATATCAGCAGTCAAATTCCCTCAACAACTGGAATGCGACAAAATCACTGACCACAACAGACTCGCAAACACAATCACACACACACACACACACACACACACACACACTCTCACACTGGTTAGGTTCTAGAGTTGTGGCCTGTGTTGACAGATTTCACTGTGAGAACTGAAATCAGTCAAGGATTATTCTGCTTAGTGTGTGTGTGTGTGTGTACGCACGTGTACATGTGGTAACCAAACCAGCAGATTTCCAGCAGTTGCTTGGTTGTTTTCTGCCTGCTCATGCAACAAATCCAATACGAGTTAGTCAGCAAACCAGAGATGTCTTTCTAAAAGAGTTCTGCCACCGGAGCCACTGAGGCCAAAATACAATTTTAGCCAGTAAGCAGAGCTTTAGCTATTATTGCTTTACAGCTGATTTGAAACTAAAACCAATCCAGGTCTATGAATTAGACCAGATGATTGAATGATGTCAGTTGATTCAGTACAGTATGTCAGAGTGGAAAAACAACTGTCTGGTCATATAAGCTATGTTGTGGTGACAAAAAAGATACCAAACATTGCCATGGTAACCGGGTAAAAAGTCCAAGTCTCCTAGGGGTTAAAGAAGTAAACTAAATTCGAACAGCAAGGAGCTTAAAATGCATTCAGCTCCTTTGTGCGACAGCTTCAAGAGGTGAAAAAGAGAAGTCGCTTCGATGTTTAGTTCTCAAAGGTTTTTGGCCCACAGCCCCTGCAACACACGAGTGTAGACTGACAACTACTTGCATATCTCTTAAATAAACTGGTTATCATTCCTTTAATAACCAACATCCTCAAGGTCAGCTGACCCAGCCTGACCATATAGAAAAGCCTCCATATCATGTATGAGTTTATACTGACACCTTGTACTCCCTCCTTCCCCTTCAGCTCTTCGTGTGTGTGCCTTTTTACGTAACAGTAGGCATGAAGCATGTCTGTGTGTGAGCGTGTGTGTGGAGTGGTTAAATGTCCAGACAGACCAGCCGATGGAGGCCAAGTAGAGCCCTGCTCTTTGCTACTTTCCACTCCACTGCCATTGTTGGCTCTCATCTGTACACTTGATTGTAACAGTGCTTCACTTGTTCAGCTGCATTTCTCCTCAGCGCGTGAAAGCGACCGGTTGGGAGAGACAGGGAGGAAGAGAGAGGGAAAAGAAATGAGACAGCAAGAGCGAGGTTAGAGTTGGGAAATTAGCTTGCAAAAAAAATATTGAAACTGTACCTCCAAGTGCCCAGTGAGGAAAAAGGAACAAATTCAACATGTCATTGTCTCCCACACAGATGAATACCAGGCAACCTCCTATGACATAAATGGCTGGTAGCAATATTAATGACTCTGTGGTAGCATCGGCGTAGCGGAGCAGTGCAGAGGATTTATCCAGACTCGAATCTGGAAGGTTGAAGAGGTCAGCTATCAAGTGCTGCTCTGCAAACGTCGGCTCTATTTTAACCAAGACTCAACGCACCCGCCACTTCAATTATTTAACTACACGACTCTGTGAAAAGCAGGGCAGGTGGAGAGCGAGGCTGGGGGACGGAGAGGAGGAGGAGGAGGAGGCGAGAGACAAAGGCAAAGAGTTTGCAGCTAATGATGACCATCATCTCACTGATGATGCTAATGAAACAATCAGCGCAGAAACCTTCGCTTCACAATATGGCAGCTACCTGAGAGAGTGCAAAACATTTTCACTGTTCATCAAGTCATCACATCCCTTCAGAGGAAGTGCTGAATCTATGATGACTAAATGTTATTACATATGCATGGAGAGTGTTAATATTAATGGCCACATTGCTGTCAGCTTTTTAATATTCAGAGAGAGAAAGACAGAGTGGAGGGCGGGAGAGGTCAAGTGCTGTGTATAACAAAGATCAGTGCAAAGTGAGGCTGTACTCTACGCAACACTTCATGCTAAACATGTTATGTGTAGTGTTTTTCATCAATTAGTCATTACGGCACTAATTCTGGGACATTTAAACACACTTTTTGTTAATAAGCCCGACCATCTACTTCCCTGCGGAAACCATTTTATGTTTTATACGTGTGCAAGCGTTCAAATTACACGTTATGTGTGGCTTATTTAAGCAATTCATCCATGTTTGTTGTTGTAAAGCTATTAAAAAAAAGTTATTCTTCAGCTTTACATATATCACCTCCAGCCTCTGGACAGGGCCATGTTTGCTTGAAGACTTTGAAAACCATCATATTTTGTTGATGCTGATGCTGAAGCAAATATGTTTGAGCTTATCTGTGAATTAAAGTGTATTAAAGCTTATGAGGATTTCCTCCTGTTATGAGACACTTTGAATAACCAGTGGGGGTATGGAGTGACACCAGCACTAATTTGAGACAGTGCTCACTGGACTCCTGCTGTGACACAGAGCCTTGGTTTTGGAAATTATTTCATTTACTGTTTTCGCAAAGCCATGATGTCTACTGCTTAGTCTTTGCTGTCAGTGTCCACTCTGCTCGGGAACACAGTGCAAGGTTAAAAAGTCTACTTTTTATAACTTTACTTACTTAATAGCCAACCTTGATATTTGCACTTGATATCTGCTCAGGCCCTTCAGAGATGCAAGTTTGTGTTTCTACGTCAGCTGGAGCTCAGAAAATCAGGAGGGAAGATGCGATATGAATTTTCTAAATACCTTAGCATTACAGTGAACACTCAGAAGTGGCTCATGACTCGCTGTCCTTTATATGCATGTGCAGAATTAGCTTAGTTTGTTGTGAGGTTGATGATTGTGGTCTCAGTTTCATTTCTTTTTCTCAGAAATGACGACTTTTTACTCAGAATTTTCACTCTGAATTCTTCCAGCTGTTTATCCTGCCCCACCTCTCTCTCCCTCTCTCTCTCTGCCATCCACTCATGTCTGATGTGTCAGTCAGTCAGGGTCTTAGCAAATCAAAATGTGAGAACGTGTGTGTGTGTGTGTGTGTGCTATCTAGTGGAGCCAGCCTCGTGTTAATCTGACGTGCTTGGTTGACGTTCTTTCGTTGAAACTTTGCATGACTCCATGACAATCTCTTCCTAAGCTGAAAGAGCAAACCTTTGACCATGTGTGTGTGTGTGTGTGTGTGTGTGTGTGTGTGTGTGTGTGCAAAAAGAAAGACAGACAGACAGAAAGAGAGACAGAAGAGAGAGATTGAAAGGCAGAAGGCAAGAAAGTGAGAGAGAGGGCAACAAGAATATTAAGTATGTCTTCACGAAAAAAGGAGAGACAGTAAGCCTTTGAATTTGTATTGGGTTTGTGAATAAGGGTTTAAACTAGGCCACTGTAGGATCAAATCCGTGTGTGTGTAGCTGTGTCTGTTGAAATGCAGGTGTCTTTTCTCAGGAAAAAAAAAAAGAATCCATCTCTTTGTGTTACATTGTCCACTTTAGAGAAAAAAAAAGATCAAATAAAATGCAATTTTTCTTTTAAAAGTTGACACACTCTGTTCAGTAAAGTCAAATATGATGTTTTACATGGCTGCTAGAAAACAGTTCCATTAGAATACAATAATACAAACACAAATTCAGATGTGCTAATCGATTGATTGATTGATTGATTGAATTGACCGTATTTATCAAACCTCTAAGAATTACAATCAGTCTAAAATATTCATTATTACCAGTGTTACACCAGAGAACACTGTCTCTGTACTAAATATAATTAAAACCTAAACAGACTACTTTTAATCACCTTCAAAATCCTCACTACTTCTATGTTTCTACAGAAATCTGATAAAAAAGCTTTTACTCTTGTGAAGTTTGTGATTTGGAGTGAAAAGATTTTTGTCTATATCTAACAATTCATATGCAGCAGTGTGATAAACAGGTTGAGATAATCGTAACACTTAGTTATCACTAACAGAAAATAGAACCTTACCACAGTTTGACTTGTCTATTTGTGAAAAATCTCTACATTATTCAACATTAACCCTGACATGAACCCAACCCAGACCCTAAATATGGTTTAATATCAGGCGAGTATTTTTTTGGTGATGGAGTTTCAATCTTAGCAAAAATGGGACAGCGGTCTTGCTTCCCTGTCGAAATGGAAAACAAAGAAGATGACATGGGAAGACCGACTAGCCTCGTTCTCACCCAAAAATCAGAAGCTCTCAGAGGAGCACGACGCAACGAAATGAAAAGCAGTCGAAACGAGTCAACAGCGGGCTGCTAAGAATGTGGGACTGTGTCCTTGGCAGCAAAGTGTATCCCTACACCTGTGACGAGTGATGAGTTTTCAGGATCGGCACGTCGGCAGGGTAATTATGGAGCCTCATCGTGGTCCTGCTGCGAGAGAGTCAGCATGCCTCCGGTTAATTGCCCTCCGTTGCTCCTGACCTCAAGCGGGACATCCCAATTGTTATCAAACACACTTGATAATTGTCTTTGGTGGTCTTTTGGTATGAGCGGTCAAATGAGCAGAACTGCCGCTCCGGTCAGCATCAGGACACCAATTACATTTGCTGAGGCCAGTAACTCTAGACCGACAGAGGACAAACGCAGCCGGTACGGCAAAATCTCTCGTCCTGTCATCCACTTTGTTCTATTTTGTGTGCTTTTGTTTTGTATTTTGGTCGTTCTCCACCGCCACTATTACATTTCAGACCTTGAACCTTAATATGGAAAAAAGCATTATCTATTATTTTTGGTTCTGGAGGCAGCTTTTGTCAGACAGAAAGGTGCTGTTGCTCCTATTAAGAATGGAGCAACGGGATTTCTCCAAATCCCCCATCATACACCAAACCACACAAACACTGTCACGCTTCAGTGCTTCCCTTTTTTTCAACTTGATCTAATCGAGCTCAGTGCATGACACATGTACACACACACACATACAAAAAAACATGCAGGCACACGGAGCTGGATCGGTTAGCGGCTTTATACATTTTTCATGAATACAGAAGGTGTTCTTTCACTCCGTTGTGACGCATTTGTGACTGTGTGCGTGAGTGTGTCTTGCTCTGGGCTTGATCAAATCAGAAATTGAAAAAAACATCTGCGGATGTTTTTTGCTGTTGGCTTTCACCAGAGTCTGTATGTGTCACACATGAGTCCGCCGGTCACAGCGGCTGGGAAGATTAAAATTAAACATCTTTATTGTGTTGTACCTTTCACAGGAGAGCCGACTGGATGAGATAAGATAAGATGAAACTTTAATAATGTGTGTGAGGGGAAATGAGGTCATCACAGCCGCAAAAAAAGCGAGGCGATAGACAAATGCGGGTGCACCCACACAACTAATAAAACTGAAAATCAAAATGAAACCTTCAGAGGAAAAAAACAGAAAATAATAAATATGTGTATTTGTCAATTAAAAAAATGTGTTAAGTAGACTGAGCTGGCTAATTATTATGGTGTGGATTTCATTTTTTTCTAAAAAAGTAAGTGCAGTGATAAGATGCTCCTTCCCGTGCAGCTGTAGTTTGCACTTGAGTATGATGCTCCATCACAGACGACAACAGACCACACCCAGCTCTGATCGTGGGTGCAATCAGAAGTCAGACTTTTCTAAGCTACAGACGACAGAGCAGCAACACTTTTCCTACATACAAAATCTGGTGTGCTGTTACGTCAGCGATTCAGCGTAGCACTTCCAAAAATTGAATCAGTGTAATCTATGACTTTCCTACATTTCCCAAAACACAACTTGTGTATTATGTTCCCTGATGGGTGGAGCTACATGTCTTTCACACCCCACACAGGCCTTCTGTTGGAAATGTGAAGTCTCCAAACCCAGTCTGAGGTAGCGCTGGTGACAGATTCAGATTTTACAAAAGCTCCCCAGAGAGGGAGAGAAAATATTATACAGCTCTTTTCTCAGGCTGAGTAGCACTCCTCATGGCGAGGAAGCTGAACTTCATATTAAAAATCAGCAGTGTGTCCCTTCACATGCTCTTGTGAAATGTACTCACCACTTCCTCTATGGTTTATCAAATAAAAAATACATCCTCATACATATACATATCAGGGGTTGAACTGCAATTTCGATAAAAGGTCCGGACATGCTGCTACGAGGCAGAACTTGCGGTTTCGATATTATTATTCGGCGGATGAGGTTGCTGCTTGAGAGCTTTCAGATGGTTATTTGTGAATATCCAAAAAATTTTGACAAATACTACAACCACCATTTACCCCTCTGGTTCTGTATTCACATTTAATTCCTGGTCCGGTGTTTCTCTCCCTCATCTTCCTGGCGTCTCTAGCCCTAAGCCTTTCGAATAAAGCATTTACTGAGAAAAAAAATAATCTGAAAAACAAGATGGCATGTCATGCTCTCTCGCTGTATTTTGCTATTCTGCTTCTTTTCTCTCATACAAAGCATGGAATGCCGCGGCCAAGAAAAGCACTTTAATCGTTTTAAAGTGGACACCAGTCATGTTTCAGAAAGTTGTGTAATAATGGTTTTGTGACTACTCACATGTGCGTCCAATTTACTATGTGTGACTCACCGATTGCAGTGGAGGAGTCGTGGCCTACACGGGACTGCGGTGTATGTATCTGCTCATTGTAATGGGTTGGATACTTGTGTCTACGCATCAACTGAGTTTAAGAGCAGAGCTTTATGCCGGTTCACGCAGGGTTAAATAGGCTTGCTGAGGCCCTGAGGCTCAGCTCATTGGGAATTGAACTGGCAACCTTCAGGGTCACACAGACTGAATCTCTTCCTGGCCGTTCTAAATTATCTAGATAACGAGCCCGTTGAGAGTCGATGAGTGTGTAGATTAGCATAAATTAGCATAAATTAGGAAGGCAATTAATATTCCGTTCAATCTGTTCAGAAGTCATCTGACTATCTAGAGGGGAAGACGGAGAGAAAGAAAAACAGGAAGATACAGGAGAGAGAGACACAAGGAAGAAATGAGGCCATACCTAATAATGTGCTGTCAAAAAAAAAAAGAAAACGTGATCAGATGAAATGATTTGAGTGGCCGTTTTCGTCATCAAAGACAAGCAAATAAATACTTGGAGTTAGGAACAGAAACTGTAACGTAACATTTATTTCAGCTGATGACGTGACTGTTGATCTGGTATGTTTTTTTCATCTGATGGTGATGATGGAAGTGATGATATTAGGTCTTAAAAGCATTTCTCAGATATTTCATGAAACCATGATTTTTTCATGCTTTACGTGCTTGATGAATACAATACATAATTAGCTCGTGTCCTTTTTTTGAATTTAAAGACCTTTTGAAAAGGCACACTTTCATTCGTTCATTCATTCGACTCTGAACTTCATGGAAGGTTAAACATTTTTATTACCTCAGAGATAATGGCTAAAAAAAAGTCACACCTTAAGGTTCACTTACTAGCTTTTTCCATAGCTTTAAAGCATATTACACAGACGGACAAGAACGCAGGCACAGACGAGAAGCCGTACACTGTAAGATTGAGCATGTCCTCAAAGTGCAATGGATGACAGCTCCAGAAAAGGCCAGTGAGTGGACCTTGAGTTTGGTTGGTTTTGTCAAACCATTTCAAAGATGCGTCTTTCCGTCATTGTCATTTAATGGTGCTTTGGGCTACACATATTTTTTATCTGCATCATTTTAATTAACCTCATTGCTTCAGTGTCCTTTGGTGGATATCAGTCGCTGAATTTATTTCACACTTCAAAAAATCTCAGTAAATGTTAAACAAGGTTATGCAAAACGGCTTCCACTTTGAAGATATGTATTGATAATGCTCTGGCTTTAAATAAATATGTCTTTATATTAATGCACCCATGTAATCCCATCTTTGTGGGGTGTTTGATCGTGTACAACACATTTCTTTCACTGTTACATCAACATCCCCCCTAGGGGAATCAAACTTTTTAATCAATACAACATTGTACTGAACACCAACAAGATGCTACAAGATGGCTATACAGTTTCATCTAAATGAGTTCACACACACACACACACACACACACACACACAGTAGAGTAATTGAAACAACACACATACAGCATGCTACAGTAGGAAGACAAATGTGCAACATCATTTAAAGGACTACTAAAGAGCATTCATCATAACCAACGTCACAGTTTACCCCGTCCTGTAAAAATCCTGGCTTAAAGTAATGAGGGGGCAATTTCTGCTTTATTAGACAAAACCCCGTTAAGAGAAAGGGAAAAGAAAAAAAAAAAAGAAAAAAGGATGGCATAGTAAGCATACTGCCCAGCAAAGGCTGCTACTTTGATTTCAGCTGGTGTTGTGTTGTTTGTCATTTCTTCTCTGCGAGACAGTAGGGCTGTATGGGGAAGAGGATAGATGAGAGAGAAAGACACAGAGAGAGAGGAAATAATGAGACAACACTCAGAGGAATACAGACTTGCAGCTCTCATAGTGTGGATATCCAAGGACTCATAAAACCCATGCATTTCTTGCCTATATTATTAGAAAATAAAACACACACACACACACAGGGGGTTCTTACCTATTCATGCCTCCATGCTTCCCTCACTTGCATCTCTTCCTCGCTCCCCAGCTCCTCCCACTACAAACCCAAGGGACAGATCCTGGGGATGGGATGCATGAATGGGAAAAATCAACACTCCACACATTTGCCCACTGGGACATCCTTGTCCAGTCAAGCATCATTTGGAAACAGTGTCATTTACCTATGTTGCTCAGCTGTATCTGCTGGCACAGGGCTTTTAACAGATTGCGCTGTTTCGTTATGTCACCTCAGAGCACGATTTGCTCAGATAATGTCGTGCTCTGAATGCTGTTTTTCTCTATGAGATAATGCAACACCCGTTTCTTGTCACTGTAAAGGTTTGTGTATTGCAGTGCAAAACACTAAACACAACGAGCATACTTTCTCTAACCCACCAAACTAAACATCCATGTATGTGCGGCAAAGTCAAAACAAACCCTAGTAGAGTTCAGACATGCAGGTACTTAAATCTTCTTGTGAACAGCACATTATGATTATTAAATATGAAATAAGAATGCCTAGTTCAGTTTTTTTTTTTTTTTTTTTTGCACGTGTGTGTGTTTTCTTTGCATGAGGAGTTTCAGTGTCTGCAGCTCTACCAATGAAAGCACCTGCCTTAATCTAGAAGCGTTCTGTAAGTTAAGGCAAAATAACAAATCTGATAGTACATCACGTGCGGTGGTGTGTCACCACCACTGTAACAATTAACATCTGCGACATTACATTGAAAACACTAACGCTTAAAGTAAAGCAGCCTCAGATTTGTTACACAGCAAAGCAGCCTGCAGATTGATCAACACAGTCTGCAGCCCCTCTGCACCATGTCAGGGGAATCACATCTTCTTAAAGAAACCCACATTTCTCCCACACTACGTCTTCAAATTGGCTCATCGACACTATTACAATTCCAAAGCGGTTTATTTAATGAATTTCATTTCCTTGTGCATTCCAGTTGATAATGAAATTCATTATGCATCGTGTGCAACCACAAGTATTTTCACAGGAACGCTGTTTTCAAAACGGTGTATTGCACAATTTTTCAGGTGTCCCCAACTAAGACCTTACATAGTCCAATCTGATTAGTCAAGTTATTATAAGTCTACATTATAGTGACCTTATAACAAAAGTCAGTCAAAAGGAATCTCAGTCGGTATGAATATATGAAGATAACACGAATATTTTGAATCCCGAAATAGAAAGTGTCATAATTTCAGGTGCTTAGGGTGTTTCAGCCACTGCAAGGCATAAAAACATTAAGCAAATATATCTTTATGAAAATATAATTGAATGCAGACAAAATAAATAGAAATGTAAAGAGAAGAGATCGGATGTATGCGTGGGGAGTCATGAAGATATTACCCCTGGACTTTAGTTACTAAGAGACCATTTAAAAACCAAGCTTTTGAAACAGGAATTGAAAGCAGAGGAGTGTTTGAAAGGTGAGCAGAGGGAAAATAATCAAAAGAAAAAGGAGGCAAAATCACAAAGCATGGTTAGTGAGAAGAGAAAAAAATGTGATGCACGGGGGCCACAGAAATATTATGGAAATTATACTGGGACATGATTCCAAAAGATGAATATGGAAACACTTAATGATGAAGATACAAAAGAGGAGATGAAATGGTGGTTGAGGGAATGAAGTCTGATGTGCGCGGTCCGTGGAGACGACACTTAGACTCTTGTTATTTAGAAACGCTTTAAAGGTAAGAACTGGAGGTGAAGTGATGTGAATGCAAAAATGCTAAGTGCTAGCTAATACACAGAGACAGTTTACAAAGGGAAGATGGGAAACACCAAAGAATGGGAAGATAAAAAATTCAAAGGTTAATGTGGATTCAGAAAGGAAAGGGAGTAGGAGACAATGGCACAGGAAGAGTGGGTACTGAGGGAGGGCGAGCGAGGGAGGGCAGGCGAGGGGGGGGGGGTGATATTGAAAAGAGTGAAATAGAGGAAGAGAGAAGGGACAAAGGAAAAAATGAAAGGAGTGGGAGCCAGAGTGCTGCCCTCCACCCCCCTTTTGCCTTTTCTTCCATTTCATTTTTCCGAAATCAGTGAATGATGTGCATTTGCCTCTGTGTGAGTTTAAGTGTGTGTGTGTGTCTGTGTGTGTGTGTGTGAAAGAGTGTGTGGCTATCTGTGTGGATGCTAGATGAAAGTGTTGTGTGGTGTTTACGCTAGCTTCGGAGTCATGCCGTGAACAATAAGAATCCTTGATCATACATCAAAGACTTCACATTGACGCACACACACTCACGATCACTTTCACACACACACACACACACACACGCCATACCAAGCACGTGCACTTGCATGTACTACACACATGTATGCTGCTCCTGAAGAAGGGATAAGAAAGTTTAAACATCCTTTCACAGTCTTGTGTACTTCTTAAAAGTACAGCATAGGTGGGACCTCGGCCAAAACACACACACACACACACACACACACAGACTGACACAACTTATCGGCTGTCTCGAAGAATTGATTGAATTCACAGGTGACATAACGCGGTCGACCACATATGCAATGATTTACCCACAGACGCCAACACATAATCTCAAGGAACATTGGTTTTATTTTCACTGTAGACTGTCAGGACTTTAACACACACTGCATGTCTGCGTTTACCAGTCTGCTCCCATATCTCTTAATACAAAAGGGGGCTTAAGGAAGGATAAAGGCAAAACAAAGTTGCCCAAAGAGAAAATAGCTGTCTTTGAATAATCTACAAGCTTCGGCTTAGGGAAGTGATGCAGAAAAAGTAATATAACTGAGTATTTTAATGCTTCCTTTAAAATTAGATTTTATTTTGATCAGATTAATCAGCTATGGATATAATCACATCTTTCTCATACTTTACTTTAAAGTTACATTACATACAGTTGAAAACATAACATTGACATATCAACTCATTAAGTTCTTGTGGCACATTAACCAATGTACATACCCAGCATTCAGTATTCACTCATTTGTGTCCTTTTAGCTCTGATTTGGTTTCCACCAGCGCCTGAGGGAAGTTTGTAGTAAACAGCTGTAGACTAAATGGCCTTGTAGAGCCAGTAATATTTCTCTGCGGGCTCGTCACTGCAAACAAACACACTTTTACATTAAATGTAGTCATTTCATTCATCAATACAAAAATATTGGCTTACCCAGCTTTAACTCACTAAATGTCATGTCAATACTTAATGTGCCATTGGTGTCTTTTGCATAATTATTTTGAATTATGCTGATTTTGTCATAGACACGTGCTGTCTTTTCTCCGCCGTGCAGCCTGAAACACATCTCTTCATTTCTCCCTGTCCCTGTCCTGCCTGCCCAAAAGTGATCTTCCGCTGCAGTTTCTCAGCTTTTGCCACCAGCTCAATGTACGCTGTTTCCGATCAAGTGCTTCAACAAGCACAATCATCACTTTTGGATTTCGCTTTTGTGGACGCAAGTTACTTTTCATCTTGACATCCTTGTCTTTATGTAATACAAATATTTTTTGAGTATTTCCACCTTTCAAGGCCTTTAGCCCCATTGCTCCATTTTGTATGTTGTTCGTGTTCCTGGTTTCCACAGTTAGCCAAGGGGAAAACTTTCATTCATAGATAGTGTCACAAGTTTTAAGTTAGTGCATCATGGCATAATGCAGTAATTACTTAAAATAATTGCATAATTGCAACACAAGTAAAGATTTTCAAACCAGTACTGTGTTGCACTCCCATGTTACCAGTAATTTAGGTACACAATGACTTGTATGCGATTTGCAATCCACTGAGTACAGTACAGTGTTGTCCTCCAACACTGTTCTCACTTTGCATTTTGTCTGTCAAGTTGTTCATCCAGCAGTCAGAAACCAAGATCTATCCCACAGAAACATGGTACAGAAATATTCTCTGCAACATAGCACAAAATAGACTCACTGAATGTGCATGTCCAGCTGTTGAAGGTTAAAATTAAGGTTAACTTAAGGTTAACAGAACTGCTGCAGTGCTACAGAATCTGGCTTAGTATTGTTTACGGGCATTACATTCAAAAGCCACCTATCAAAGGGTAGGAGTTTTGTTGTAGATGATAAGTCTTAACCACTTTTGTAGTCATCAGGATTGCTTCAGTCTTTTTTCTTCACTCTGACAAATTCCCCGCTATGAATTACACTGCCTGGTGAAATTTTCTGGCTGCTGTGACCTGGTGACAAATGAATTAGTTACATTCCCTTGACAGAAATGAGACACATTTCAGTCACTCTAACAAGGTCCGGTCACTGTCGACATTGCCCACTGAGCTGCTGACCCTTGGCTATAAAATTTAATTAACAGAAAAATGGGATGAGGATTTTTCGACCTGTGCACTGTGTTTGGTGGCAATGTCACAGGGCTGCTCTGGTAGTAGTGAAGTGCTTCTGGACTAACTCAACAACAGACAGATATGATTAAAAACAGCACTGTCAGTGCCACCAGGCTTTGGATTCACCTCTACTATTTACCTTAGGTACACAATGACTTGTATGCGATTTGCAATCCACTGAGCCATTGTTGTGCCGAGGCTGCTGGTTAGTCTGGCTGAAATATAACCAGCAGAGGAAAAACAAAGCTACAAATCAAATGAAATACACATTCCCTGGCTCAGCCTGCTTTTTATTGGAGTAACCTTCAAAAAGGCCACAAAAACAGCTATGGATCACAGGAAAAGTGAAAGCGTAGCTCCTGAGGAGAGCCAGTTAAACAGATTAGTGTAAAACATGCAGGTGAATGGGAACGGATTTCATCAGGTTTTTCATTTCATACAGGAAAGTCCTTAAAGGAGACTGTAGAATTATTGGCCTTAAACATTCTCAGGCAGACTCATTCAATCTCAAGAATATATATATATAGTGCAAGTGTAAGTGTTTCTCTAACAATCAATCAGTGACTCACAATTCACTCTCTGCATCGAGGGAGTGAAGAAACAAACCAGAAACTTGTCAGCAATAACAATAACTGGCTCATGTGACAAAGGCTAGTGTGTGTGTGTGTGTGTGTGTGTCTTTGGTCTAATCCTGATGATTCAGTTGTCAACAGCACATGCCAACAGCAGATGCTTGGGGGTAAAATTTTCCTTTCCACCTCCATATCAGGGTCCAGTGGCCACCAAACATCATAAAGTATGAAAACTGGCACTGCTGCCTAAAATTAAGAGTAATGTCAGTTTCATGTTGATTTTACACACATACACACACTTTAATTCCAGCTGTTCCAGTGTATTTAGTGCTACATCCTGCCTCAGCCTTTAAAAATGAAAAAAAAAAAGCACAGATTTCAATCAAACCTGCCATCTCAGTGGAGACTGAATAGAAAACAATAAATATTCAGTACGACCAAGAACACAGTTCATCGCAAAGAATTGTAATGTAGTTGAAAAAGGCTGGGTTCATTTTGCATGCTCCACAGTTGGTGAGAAACAAAATAAAACAGCCAAAACAAAAAAAAAATCTTCTCCCTCCTCCAGTAATTTTCAGGTAGCACATTTTATATCCCCCAGAGTCAGCAGGTCTACCGTCCTAATGGCGTATGTAGGTTTTGGTGACGCCGTAGCCCTTCTCATTAAAGGCATAAGCTCATAAAACATGCCGGCTTCCCTAAGACGCTGTGTGGCAAGACACTGTAGTGCTCTCTTGATACATGGGGAATATTCTGAACTGACTGTGCCCTAAATCTGAAGAAACAAACGTATCTCAGTTCAAGCCCGACTGAGGAGCATTCCTAGTTTTGGTTCAAGGGAAAATACAAGCCTTGCCAGTGTTTGCTAGCATTATGAATTCTTGTCTTACACTGACTCCCAGCAGCCTTACAGGATCATCATAGCTTGACCAAAATGTACACAGTTAATTCACAATGAGCTTTTTTTAATTTTTTATTTTAAATATCACACTACATGTAGGATAATTACGCACTGATGTGAGGCCTCTGTGGAGCGTTTTCATAGCTGTGTGGGTCGGCGGGTGTAGATTATTTCATTATTCATTTACTATGACTACTGTCTACATTACTACTATTTTTAGATCTCACCATCTTTGTCAACTTGGAACTTTACTTTTTGACGACAAGCTGTTCAGACAAGTAAAACAAAGAGTCTTCCTGGTGCGAGTAATCTAAAAAAAAAATTTTGAGGTGTTCAAGTAGAAACTGACACAAAAACACAGTTTTGAAAGGATTTTTTAAGTAAATCAAGGATTTAGTGCAGTCAGTTAATAATCTAATGAAATACACAACCTATGAACGCAAAGAATCGCAAAGATTTTCCTCCTCTCCAACTTTTTGGAGCGGTTTTCTCAAAAACACTGTACAGTAGTTTGACTTCACTGGTCTTCTTTTCAAAGAACCAATAAAATGAAAAACAGTCAATATTTAATAAATTCTAGCAATTCTTTTTTTTCTCAGCACTCTTTTCTAGTTTTATTATTTTCTATTACTGTTGTTTATAGCTGGTGGAAAGTTTATTGCAAAACAACCGCTGTATATCCTGCAGAGACACTGTTATTGTTAGAAAATCGTGGCGAGAGGACATTAGCAGGCCAGCGTCCCCGTTAGTAGTTATTTTTATAGATACGTTCTCATCCAGCCACGAGGATTATTAGAATTAATATTAGTATGGGTGGTACTCTTCTCATCAGTCTCTCCTCTCTCTTCTCATTTTGTCAGAAGTGTAATCTGCAGAAGAAGATAAGAGACAGACTGTTCTTGTGTGGGCTACAGGCGCTGTTGATTTTAATGTATTCAGTTTGCTTGTTGTTTAGTCACATGTGGGTGCATGAGTATTGTTTGGATGAGCGTGAAAGCTGGTGGTTTTCTAAGATGCTTGTAATTATTCTCCCCCTGTTGTTTTTGTTTTTTTCTTTTACGTGACATGTTTCACACGAGAACATCAAAAGTTTCTCTCCGCTGCACTCGCCTCTCACTTTGGCTCAATATACCATCACCCTCTCTTCTCTCCTTAAAGCTCTCTTCCACTGTTCCTTCATTTTCTGTTTTGCACCGTCTTCCTGTCGTCCTCACTCTCAGTGATGTTCCTTGGTGTGTATACAGCAGTGCCACTGTCTTGATGTGTATTATAACTCACTTTCCCATTGTCATTTTCTGCTTCGTGTTCACACAGTTCCTCTATCTGTCCCTTTTATCCCCCTCTCCCACCATCTCTTTCCTCCCTCCAGCCGTCCTTCACCCTCTGCTGAAAGATGGATGGACAGAGCAAAGTGGTTTATGAATCAATGAATGATTTTATGTGTGTGTGTGTGTGTGTGTGTGTGAATTCTGCCTATATGTGTGCCTGTCTCTTTGCATGTGTGTCTGTGTGACTCGAGCACGTGTTATAGAGTGAATGATTCATTTAGCTCACTATGGCTTGTCAAACTTATTCCATTTAACAACCGTGTGTGAGTGTGTGTGCGCGCACAGGTATGCATGTGCAAAACAGGATATGAGTCTCTCCAAGCGTAGAAATGGTTTTCTCTGGACTGAGCACTATTTAAATGGAAACACAGTAAAATGTGAGAAAAAAATTGTAAAATACTGTAAAACCAAGGTGCATTCAACGTCGCGTAGTTGCACGGTTCAGCCTCACACCATCAATCTAATGACATGATCTCGACTGCTGCGGGATACACACATGTGTGCGTGTGTGTATGGGCATACAGCTGCCTAAATACACAAATATGATGATTAAGGTATTAACGACTGCACACACAGTGACCTTTAATTTCACATTGTTAAAATGTGCACTTTTACACAAACACACACACACACACCACTTATATATTGATACACGCTGATCTTTTGTTTTATGATGTGAAATGCGCACACACCGCCATGCCTGCATAGAGATGATTAATAGTCACTGCTCTGTTGGATAATGAACTATAATATATATTACCATTTAGCTATGTTTTATATCTTTGTGTGTGTGTGTGTGTGTGTGTGTGTGTGTGTGTGTGTGTCCTTTACTTGAAGTCCTTCACAGGTCTACCCAAT
The DNA here is from genome assembly GCA_023238725.1 of Scortum barcoo. Lineage (NCBI taxonomy): Eukaryota > Metazoa > Chordata > Actinopteri > Centrarchiformes > Terapontidae > Scortum > Scortum barcoo. The sequence continues at coordinate 24,609,144 of CM041531.1, forward strand.
GTAATTCAATGAAATGCTGATAGTAAGTCCCTCATTGGAAGCAGAGGTGTTAATCTTTGTAATCCAGTGTGTGTGAGGTTATATAATCCAGTCAGGCTCACAGGAGTTTACTGTGAAATGTTTGTCAGGTTATTGGCTTTAGAGGCACAACCTAAATGTATTACAGCTATCCTGCTGATTGTGAGATGTTTGCAGTATTTTTATTTGCCTTCTTCTGACAAAACCATCATGAAGGATAAATTCATATCAGGACTTATCATATATACTTTTTTTTCTGGAGCACAAATTATTCATTATATAATTAAATGAAGTGATGACGCAAAGGGTAAAAGATATCTAAGTTTTACAGTAATGTCACACCTATGGAATAAAATAACTGCAGCACCTCTGTAATAATTTTTTTGCTTTTTTTTCAGTAATTTTCTTTATGGAGGGCCACCCATTGACTTTATCGCCATATTTCTTCTGTAATCATACAGCGCTGCCCGTGGTCTTATCTCTGCATTTACATACACTGTAATTAACTATATGATCCATGACTATTGTACCTATTAAGTATATTATCTGTTACGGCTTTTATCTCCCACTACAAGCCCCGTGGAACATGCAGTAATGAAGCTGATACATTAAAAATGACATTTAAGCACAAACTGTAATTCTTCACTGCCGCTATCTCCAATAATTTCAATCATTAAAGCAGTGCACCTGGAGAGAGATGGTTTTGGATGAGTTGTGCATGATCCATTATTTCTTTGTTTTACGCTGTTTTGTTGTTTTCAGACCACTGTGACTACTCTCATCCCAAAAACATGAAAACAAAGGTGCATTAAGTGTGCACGCTTGACTGACTGTGGTTTTTGTGTTGCAATACACTCCAGCGACAACTGAGTCAATTTGAAACTCCTTATTGCCCGAACATCAGTGTGTGTCGTACTGTAAGTGGTCACATGCATCTAAAGCACACACTGTGAGTACTGCAAGCTTATCTCAGACACATGTGCACATGGACAAATATTTACAAAGAACTACACACTCTTCACCAGTGTCACCCATTTATCTTGTAAATATGTTACAGATATGGGGCACTTATGCACGGAGGGCTTAGTACACTAGTGTGTGTCTATTTGTGTTTGTGCGTGTGTGTGTTCAGCCATACCGCAGAAAGCCCTAAAGGAGCAGTGTATTTCCCCAAACACAACATGTATTGATCCAGAATACATGAAACTCCCACAAACCCACACTGATTCTAATACGCAAACACTAACAGACACACTTCCTCACTCTCTCTTTCTCACACACACACACACACACACACACACACACACACACACACACACACACACACACACACATAATGGTGTACACGGGTCTACATGAAATCTCTATCTCTTACTTTATCTGTCTCCCACACACAACAACTGAAACACACAAATTGAGCTGAGATGAGAGTGTTAGAGTTGAAATATGGGGAGGTTTAACAGGGCTTACATTGTTTTTATGGTTAACACCCACAGAGGAACACACATACACACACACACACACAGACAGGTGGGCATAAAGAACAGGAAAGCTGGAGCTAAGCTATGTGATCTCTCTCTCTCTCTTTTACTCACACACGCGCACACACGCACACACACACACGGTAACAGTCAGGCAGCTGGTCTGCTGGCAACATCAAAGTAACTTCCCAGCATTTGTGGAGCAGAACAGAGCAGAGCCGGAGTCAGAGATCAACTTTGGCCTTTTTGATAGCCTCAAAAACAATTTATTTGATTTCATATCTTGTGTCTTAGGTAGTTTTTTCTTGTAACTGGGAGTGTTGCCCATCATCATCAACATCACAAAAACTACAATAATACCTCTCTAAGAAGTGTTGGACAGGAACCACAGCCTCAGGCTCATGCCTGGCCAGGTCGTGTTATTTTAGTTGAGACAAAGATGCGAGTTTGTGTGTCCCTGCCAAAACATTTGGTTTGAAAGTTAAATATTACGGTTCATTTAGGAAGCGGGTACTCATAGGGCTTTCAGAGGATCCACAGCAACATCAGCAATAGTTTGATTTCACTCTAATATAACAGGTACACTCACAGGGTACCGCTGACTGTTCAAATCGAAACTTTAATTTCCTTCTAAACAGTAAATGCAACATGGTTTTGTATTTTCGTAACATATCCTAAATATTTAGGATTTAAAAAGAGGTACATTTTCAGAATAAGTTTCTGCAGTGGTATCTAATCAAAACACACTATACTCATTGTCCTTCCCTCTGCTCATCCAGCACACTGTTTCACATTTAGGTCATGTCCACATCTAAATCTGTTTGGATAGATTACCCTTAAGCATTTAGTCTTTAATTGAGGTTGCTTATGTAAACATGATGCCATCTTGATATTTTTAATTGCACTAACCTGCAGTTTTAAGCACAAAAAATGAGCTCCTGATTGAATGACTTGCATGAGAACAGGCAGGGCTCTGTATTCCCCAGGGCTGGATGACATGAGTGATTCAAGACAACACCGAAAGTAATGAGACAAAATAGGAAACAAGAACTTTGCGCGCTTGATTATTACTCGTTTGTTTTTATTTGTTTGCTTACCCTGGTGGTGTTCCTCGTTGTTTAACTTCTTTCACGTTTTGCTCGCTGCAAGAGTCAAACTGCAGTCCCGGCGTCCTTCAGGTATTTGTTTCTCCTCGATAGTTAATGAGCCACATTTAGTCTCAGATACAAAGTGCGGCTCATTAACTTTCAGGGAACAAAAAAACTGCAAGACATCTGCCCTTGACAAACAGGGCTTGACACCTCTTTAACAGGATTGTCGGGCTTCGTACCAGTATTTACATCATATTTTCTCATCTAAGGCGAAATTTCAATCAGGGGCTCGGTCATCAGTCAAGATCATCTGGTCACGTGGGCTGACAGATTCGGCTTTCATCGCACTGATCTGAGCTGCCCTAATATTACCTATTTCGTCTAGAATTGCTTTAAATCTTGAAACTGTAGATTTTGAAATTAATATCATTGTTTGACCCCTCATATAGGTTTATTTGCATTGTGGAGGGATATAAACCTTCCATGCTGAGCTACTGTTATAAGGGCCCTCTTGGATTATTATACCTCTGTTGCATCTTGAAGGTTTGCCCCCCCCAAAAAAAGCTTCTGAAAGCTTCATCTCTTAAAATAACCACTTCAACTGTGTCTTTTTCTTTGCAGACCTAAACCAAACTGCTCTGTTGCATAGCTCTTCTGGAATGCTTTTTATTTTTCATTTTTATGGCAGTTAAAATTTTATTTGTTGCCATAAAATGTAACATCAGTCCTCCGTGCTTTGTTTTTTTGTCCATGCCGCGTTTCAAACCGACTTCCCGACATTAGTTAACCTCAATGGCATTGTCAACACTTTCCGAAGAGGTTCACAAGGCCTACCGCTGCTTTCACATTTATTGTGATGCACATGCAGGAAGTGTTGAGTTAGTATCAGCGGTAGCTTTCAACCGAGCAGAACAGAAAACAATGGGGCTCCAGCTGTGACAGAGTTGCTTGAGTGACAGAGTGACTGCTGAAAAATAGTGATAAATAAGGCAATATTATACACGGGGGATTCCAGTGGAGCTGAAAATTCAGGGGCGGCATATGAATGAATGCAGTAGTAACACTGGTTAAGGTCATAAATATTATATTATATATATTTATCCCGAGTGCACAGATGCCAATATCCAAAAGACAGAAGCATTTTTGAGGCCTGAGGAGGAGTCAGCGAAATCTGGCTGTCCACTTCCATTGTTGGTTTGATTGATCATGGACTTCCTGTGAATTTGGAGGAGTCCTGACACCAGTGATTTATCACAAGCAAGCTGTGTTATCTCACTTATGTCACTCCATTCATGCTTTATTGCCTTGTGTAAGCATATTTTAAAAAAGTCTGTGTTGTACGTCATTTGTAGTTACCTTTAATTGGAGCAACTTTGAGGAGACTTTAGTACAGCCTGCTGTAAGACTGGCAGACATGTTTTTTTGTTTGGATTTTGGCCAGATTTGTCATCTTGTGATGTGCCATGCAAACTTTTCAGTAACTGCCTCCTGTGCGGTGAACATAACAGCCTTTGTTGTCAGTGATTGGCCATTTCACACATTTAATTTCAGCGCTGTGCAAGTCTGTCCGTTGGGTTGTGAAGGAACATGGGCCGTTTTTTTCCCCCCTCCGCAATGCTCACTTCCAAGTGAACAGGCAAATGTAAGATTAGGCATGTCCCACATCTTTAGCTGGGAGATTTAACATCGCGTGTGACAGTTGTCTGTGTTTAGTACTATACCTTAAACAAGTGTACACACAGTATACAAGACAATAATAACCATAGTTAAACCTCTGATTAGTAACATTATTCTTCTCGTTCTCATTTTTTTTTATTGGGGCAATTTCTGAAGAATCAATGATGCAGATGTTACACTGTTACAGACCCAAATTACCTGAACAAAGTGTCTGCTTTGCCTTGACATTTTACTGGAGAAACTGTGATAATAAAGCAAGGAAGGCACAGGCCCCATTTATCTGTTCCTCCCTTACAAGCCACTTGTGTATCAGAGGAAAGCTTTAGTGGGTTCCCAAAACTGCACTGCAGATAATGTTAGTTCATGTCATCTGGCAAAAACAATTGACTTTTGCTTGTTTGGATTTAAATCTCCCATTTTATGTAAAACACTGTGTACTGAGAGAGAGCGATCCTCTTTTACAGTACATCTTACGTAGGATAACTGAAAGGGTAGGAAAGATACAGCAATTCAGGGACACATAATATGTAATTTATACATATATACTGCCGATTGTTTTTTTCCACGAGCTATGATGCAATCTCTTGCACTTAAAAATGGTAATAAAGCATTGTATTGTGTGTTGGTGTAGGCATGTGTGTGTGTGCGTATACATGTGTGTATCTTTGTTTGTGTCAGTCTGATGATATATGGGAATGGTTGTGACATCGAGTTTACCCACGATTCTGTGCT